>JAWNNJ010002169.1:0-1200000 GCA_035045125.1 Hypselothyrea guttata | reverse complement strand
TAGCTGGTACAAAGTGTCAATTAGGTTTGGTATAAATTGTAGCAAATTGTGTGTTAGTATTAGTTTCCGATATATGGACTGGGGCAATAGATATATAGATGTGTGTATATACTATGTGAGGTTATGTTCACTGGCTAGTTGAGTTATTGTACTTAGAGCTAACAGAATTGTTTACGTTTTTGTTGCTAATATATCAATATCGATATCGTATTGTATCATATCATAGTGTATGTATGTATATGTCGTTATATAGAGCATGCATATGTTGATAAAATTTCGCTAAGTTCCCGAATTGATGATGGGCAGGGAACCCCCTCCCCCACTTAAAACTAAGGACTAATTAATTCAAGTCATACAATCATCATACGATTTCGCTTCATTTTGGTTTTTTTGTTGTTCAGTATTTCATTGTAATTATTATCGATTATCGATTATCGATTATTTTTTGTTAAGCTTGGCCAGGGCTACTAATGATTTAGCTAATAATTTCGTTTTCAATTTAATTTGTATACTTAAATTGCATCGAATTCGATCTCAACAGAAATACTCAAAAATACGCTCAATTCAAAAAATATGCATACGTTTTTCGTATTTTCATCTTAATAAATATTTGTGTTTCTTTTTTAAATTTTGGGCTTTACTCGTAATAAATTTCAACTATTAAAAATAAATACGAAAAATTTAATTTAAGTTCAATTTAAATATATGAATTTAATTTCGTTTCGATACGTTTATTAAATTTGTTTATTTTTCATACGTTTTTTTCAGCAAATGTTGCGCATATGTTTTTGGTATTTTTTTTGCCTAGTATTTTATAAATTTGTTCTTCGTTCGCAAAAAATTGAGAAAAATTGTGAATTTTGTTCGTTTTGGGCATGTAAATATTTGAACTATCATATTGTATGACGAATGTAGGTGTGTATATGAGTATACTATATAATTTTAATCATAATTTGTTTTTTTTTTTTTGGTTTTGTACTTTGTTAGAAATTCCGCAGATATGCTGAGAAAATTATCCAACCGAGTCCGTTTTTCTGTATGCTCAAAGAAACCAACCAAAGCCGTTTTCTATCTCGATTCCAATTTGCAAAACCAAATCTGCAGCCGATTAGCCGATCTATCGATTTATCGATCGCGTTCTACCTTAGCCTCACTCTTAATGCACATCTCTAGCCAATCTGTTATCGATCTGTTATCGCACGCACTTACATAACTAGTTAGCGATTATTTTAACGCGTCTGCCTCCCTGTTTAAGGTTATGTAGAAACACAAAAAAAATTCGTTTTAATTATACGCTAGTTTATAAATTGAATTTTTTTCTTTTCGTTTTTTTCTTTTTTGTATAAATTGCACATGATTTTTCACTTAATGCCTAAACATATCTAGCTGTTTGTAGATCATACGATGTTTATACATGTTTCTTATTCATTTGGTCATTTCGCCTTCAGTGTGTACGAGTGTGTGTGTACGTGTGTGTGTGTGTACGTGTGTGTGTGTGTGGGGGGGGTTTTCTCTATTTTCTACTTGAGTTTCCATATAGCAAGTATAGTAAGTATTTGCAATTGGCACATAATTACTAACAGAGTCCAAATTATATATATGTATATATATTTATATATGTGTCTAGTATGTCTATAAGTATGTATATATTCATGTATACACGCATAAGTATGTGTACAAATATTTGTATATTTTAAATTATTTTTTATGTCGATTTATTATGCATATTTTGCTTTAACAGCGCCTTAGCAGTGTACAGAGCTCTGCTGTTAAGCTACAGCTAACATTCAACTGAACTCAACTCCGCAGCTGTAAGCTAACAGCGCATTAACAGTGCAGCGGGAAAGTTAACAGTGCTGGGCTTAGCAAACGATAAACTCCTCTGTTAGCTAACAGTTAAAATGGCGTTAACAGTGCTTGCGTTGCACAGACGCCATTTTGAATGTATTCTTAAAATTTATAAAGGAAATAACTTAAATTAAATTAAATAAAAATCAAAACACATCAATAAAATGTATATAAATTGATTTATTAATTAGGCATACCAATATTATTAATAAATTATTTATTTATTTAATAAGTAATTTATTTATTGACTAATTTTTTATTAAATTATTTTTTATTCATTTTTTTTAAATTCATGTATTAATTTATTTATTTTATTTATTTGTTTATATATTATTCGTGATTAAAAATGAAAATACAAATAATTGCGATGTTAATGTAACATAAAATAAAACGCAAATGTTACATTAACAAAAACAGCGGGTTAACAGTGGCTGCTAACTAACAGTATCGTTGAAATAATACCAGAAAATAAAACACAATAATTTGAACTAAACCATTAACTAAGTAGTACTTTTTATTGAAATCAAATAATAATGGATGTGTTTGATAATTCTCATACGATGACGATAATGATAATTGTATTGATAATTGAATTCTGTACTGTAAGTATAATGTTAACGCTAATGACAATTAAGTTACAACGAATGAAATCAACTCAATCAACTTAAGAGTACAAAAAGATATTAAAGGTTATTGCATGATCTGGATTTAGGCTAGCTCCAGATTCAGCTTTCTATGATAATTGTAGAAAAAAAGTAGTTTTGGGTGGGTTTTCCTATATATTTCGGTTGGGTTTTCTTATGCTTCAATTATTCCAAAAATCCCGAACCTTGAGCTAACTAAGTATCCAAAATCATACAACATGGAAAGGTGGATAACCAACAAGATATTATGATAAACATAAATTTAGTTTGCATTTTGCTTGATTTTATAACTGAACAGAGCGAAATTATTATACGATATATGTTGAATAAATTGTATATTGTTTGAAATTAAACAAAATTTTGTTATAAACATAAAAAAAATTATACTTCATTCAGCCTAATTGCGGCATGAGCAAAAAGAGTTAAACATAAGTGTAGGATTTGTAATGATAAGAGTAATAATAATAGTAATATTAATAGGGAAACACAATGTTGGTGCTGTTAATCATTATGCTTAACATATTTTTACCTATAATAATAATAATTAATTATTAATTATAATAATAATAATAATAATATTGACGAATATGTTGATTTTTCTATAAGGCAAATAAGGTTTTTGTTTTCGTTTTTTGTTTCTACAGCGACCAACGCAACGCGGCGCTGTTATCAAAGAAAGTTAACATAACATAAAGCTGCTAAAGTTGTATGTGTTGGTGTGTGTCTGTGTGTAGTGTATGTAATACGCCTAAAAATTATAGCTAGCGTTTAATTGCTGTAAATTACTTTAGTTTATTTGTATTAAATTAGAAAAAAAAAAATTAAGGTCGATTGTTGCTCAACAACAGAGTAGTTTTAACTAATACGTTGCACTTTAGAGGGTATTAAAGGGTATGCTAAACTTAAGCAAAATGTTGAATTCATGCCGAATTCGGCCATTTTATTTTTATGCATTTTTTGTATTTCATTTTCGAAAAAATAAATAAATCGATATGCCGCTTCTTGCAGCCCTGGTATTTACATTCTGCAAAATGCAGGGTATGCTAACTTTGAGCAAATCTATGACAAAGACAGATCTATGCTTAAACTTTTTCTATTCTGACGTTCTCTCTTTCTCTCTTAAATCGTTTAAATGGGTTATTTAACTCTCGGTTGCGTCCGACTGTGCTGCTTGTGTGCCTGCTAGCTTAAAAAATATATGCGAAATTTGCTTGGTTTGCAAGTTGCTTGAGGTAACTGTTAGAGAGCTGTTTCTGTTACTTAACAGCGCATGTTAGCTAACAGCAAATGTAACATAACAGCAAGTGTTAGTTAACCTCGCCTCTCAGTTAACACGCAATGTTAATTAACAGCGCATGTTACTTAACAGTGGGTGTTAATTTACAGCACATGTTAGTTAACAGCAAGTGTTACTTAACATCGCCTGTTAGTTAACAGCAAGTGTTACTTTAACAGCGTATGTAAGTTACCAGCAAGTGTTACTTAACATCGCCTGTTAGTTAACAGCTAATGTTAGTTAGCAGTCAGCGCTTGAACATATGCTAATCGCCTAACAGCAGAAGACTCTTTTGCGCTGTTCAAATACAAAAAAATAAAAAAAAAAATAAAAAAAAATAATTTTCATAATATTTGTTGTTAAAGCTTAAGTGCTAATTGTTGTTGCAATTTGTTGTAGTTGTTGTTGTTGCAACTCTAACTAGTAAATGCTGTTTGCAATTGTTGCTGCTGTTGCTGTTGCTGCTGTTGTTGTTGCTGCTGTTGTTGTTGCTTAGGCCGCCGTGTCCACCTCCTCGACAATATGATTGGGCGAGACCTCGCTGGCCGCTGTTGTTGTTGCCGCAGCGGTTGCAGCAGCAGCTGTTGCTGTTGTTGTTGTGGTTGCAGTTGCAGCTGCAGTGTTGCTGTTGCTGTTGCTGCTGCTGTTGAGCGTCGTTTGAGGCGTGCTTGTTGTCGAGGTGGGCGGCAGAGGCGTGGTCATCAGCGCACTAAACTGCGGCTTGGCTTCTGCTGCTGTTGCTGCTGTTGTTGCAGTTGTTGCTGATGTTGCTGATGTTGCAGTTGTTGCTGCATAGGGCGAACTTTTGAGCTTGCGTGCCTCACGCTTCTGCTTGCGCTGTTGCATCACGAGGCGCAGCTGATCCAGCTTGGATTTTGTCTTCAGATTCGCCTGCTCCGCCACGCACTTCTGGCACATGTGCTCCCGTTCCCGTTCGGTGCGTCCGACTGCGCCGTCCTCGCCGCGATAGCGACAAGTGCAACCATTGCTGCTGCTGCTGTTGCTGCTGTTGTTGCTGCTGCCAGTTGCAGCTGCAGTTGTCGCCGTGTTGTCCGCGCAACAGTTGTAGCTGGACTTTCCGGATGACTTTCCCAGGTAATGCCCATTGCACTCTCCGTAGGCGCAGCTTCCGGCAGCAGCAGCTGCTGCTGCCTGTTGTTGCTGCTGTTGTTGCTGCTGCTGCTGCTGCTGTGCGCGATTGTTGCACTTGACGCAGTTGTGATGCTTCGTAGAGTACTGAAAGAGAGCAACGAATAGATTAGACTAGTAAACAGTGGATAAAAGTGGATAAAAGCGGATAAAAGCGGATAAAAGAAGAGAGAGGTAAGAAAGGGGGAGGGAGGGGAAGAAAGAAAGAATAGGATACGTAAACAAAATTATGAAGAAGCAGATGGATACGAAGAAGAGAATAGATAAAGAAAAACATGAAGAAGAAGATGGTAAACGAAAAGCATAAAGAAAGGAAAGACAAAACAGAAGAGGAATATGAAGAAGGAGAATGCAGAGAGAAGAGAAGAGACAAAGTTAAATATGAAGAAGGATATGGAAAAGGCATAAAGAAAAGGGAAAATTAAGATAGAAACGACGGATAAGGAAAGGATATGAAAAGTAAGAGAGGAAGGGAAAAGGAAGGAAATAAATGAAGTGGAAAGAAAAATAAATGCAAGAAGAAAAGCCAATGGAAAAGGAAGGAACATAGAATAATAAAGAAAAGAGCAAAAACAAAAAATTAAAGACAAACCAAAGAGTTATCGATAAACGGAACGGAAGGAAATGAAGGAACGGAAGGAAAGGTGGGTAAAAAAAAATGTAGTGCAATCAATAGACATTCCGTGGAGCACACTTACCACTTTGCCGCTGCCACGTGCCGCATGATGGATGCCACCAGATGTTGCAGCACCCGCTGCCGTTGCCAAGGTCGTAATGCCATTTCTGCTGCTGTTGCTGGAGTTGGACGAGGCGGATGCGGAGGGCGAGGCAGAGGCGGAGGAGGTGCTGCCATTGGCGGAGGAGGGCGCCTCGAAGCTGATGCGTGCGCCACGACTATATTGGGGCGTGGCACTCAACAGATCGTTGAGTATGTGTATGACGGTGGATATGTCCCGTTTGGGTCGTCCGAAGCGATCCTGCAACGCCGGGTTCAGAGTGCCCGAAAAGGTCCCCGAATAGATGCCCTTGCCGTGGTTCTTCATCGACTCGATGACCGCACCCGAACCTCCCTTCCGAGGTGCATCATCGCCGCCCAAACCGCCGCCCGTCGAACCTCCTCCAACACCACCAACCCCACCGCCTCCGCCGACACCCGAACCGCTGCCGGTGCCGACACCCAAACTGCCACCCCCTCCCGAGCCACCCGACAGATCGATCTTATTGGTGAACACCTCCTTGGAGAGTTTACGCAGCGTCTGGGTGAGATTACGTGAGGCCTCGGCCAGGGTGCGTGTATCGGATACGGCAAGTCCCAGCTCATCCAGTTCCGAGCTGGACGTGGCAGCGCCATCTGGTGTTTTATGTGCGGCAGCTGCAGCGGCAGCAGCTGCAGCCGCAGCAGCAGCATGATGGTAATGATGATGATGGTGATGATGATGATGATGGCGATGCTTGGAGCGTGTTATGGCAATGGTGTTGTTGACGGTCTTGTGCAAGCCATTGCTGCGATTATTGTTGTTGCTGCTGCTGCTACTGCTGCTGTTGTTGTTGTTGTTGCTGCTGTTGGCAACTGTTGCTGCTGTGCCTGCTGCTGTTGCTGTTGCCGGCGTTTGAAGCCGCGTGCAGAGGCAAGAGGTGAGCTTGGCAGCAATGGGATCTTGCTGGCAGCCGGCAGTGTTGCAGCTGCCATTCGAGGTAGCAATGGAACTGGAACTGGTAGTGGAACTGGTAGTGGAACTGTTGCTGTTGTTGTTGCTGTTGTTGCTGTTGTTGTTGCAGGAACTGGAGATAGTCTTCAGCGGCGTTGTCTTGATGGGACTCGAGACAAGATTCGACAGGGATTTGATGGGCGAGGTTTCCAGTTTAGGTTCGTTGTTGCTGCTGCTGCTGTTGCTGCTGCTGTTGTTGCTGTTGCTGTTGCTGTTAGCAGCAACGGTTGCTATGTGCGCCGACTGCGTCATGGCAAAACTCTTGACAATATTCTGCAGACTCTCGTAGTCGCGCTTGCTGAGAAATGAGCTCAGGTCGGAGCTCTTGATGGCATGCGCCTGTTGAGCCGAGCTGGAACTGGAGCTGGAACTGGAGCTGGAACTGGAGCTGGAGCTGGAACTGGAACTGCAGCTGGAGCTGGAACTGCAACTGTTGCTGCTGCTGTTGCGACTGCTGCTGCGTGCGCCGGCGCTGCCAGCGGCCAAAGCGGAGGCATTGTTATGATGATGATGATGGTGATGATGATGATGATGGTGCAGACTCGGATGCTGCGAGCTCTGCACGCTTCCCTGGCCAATGCGACCGTTAGCAGTTGCGGCCGCTGCTGCTGCTGCTGCTGCTGCTGCTGCTGCACGCTGACTGGTTGAGGAGCGTGTGCGCATGGCACCAACGGAACCGGAACTACCGGAACCACTGCAACCCATGAGCGCCGTACTTGAGGCAGCTGAAGCGGAGGACGAGGAGGAGGCGGAACAGTTGCTGCTGTTGTTGCAACTGCTGCTGCTGCTGTTGCTGTTAACTGCTGGCAGAGCAGCAGCAGAGGCAGCACTGTTAGCAGCGGGATTAACAGTGCTCAGCTGGAGCTGTATTAACATCATGTGATCGCCCAGGCGCATGCTCAGGTTCAGTGGAGTCTTGCCGCTGAGGAAGTCATTAACCTGCGAGTCGTTAAGCGATTCCAGCGCTTGCATCACCGTATTCTCCGGACGTTGTGCCTGCAATGGGACAGAGAGAAGAACAACGGAATTAGTTGCAGTTCAGTCAACACTCAGTTAAATTATGTTGATAGGCATAGCTTAGTAATAGTCCCCCCCCCCCCCCCTTCCGTTTTTTGACCGTCTTTGCCCACTGCTTTCTTTCCTTGACCACTCTTTTCTGTTATTTTCATCTATTGCGTTCTCTTTCTAATCTTTCCATTTCCCTTCCTCATTCTCCCTTCCATTAACTTTCCTTTCCACCTTCTTTTCTCTTTACACTTCCTCCTTTTTCAACCACTCCTTTCCTTTCATCCTCTTTCCTTCCTTAATCTTCCATATTTACTTCTTTTCTTCCTTTTTCTTCCTTTCATTTTTCTTATCTTCCATCTTTTTCACTTTTTTCTACTTCTCTTCCATCTTCTTGCCCTACTTCTCTTAATTTTTGTTTCTTCCTTTAGATTTAGTTTCACTAATTTTTCGTTCAATTTTTTTTGTCTCTCCCATTTCCATTTTGCCCATTTTCCTTCTATTCTTATTCCTTTTTTTTTCTTTTCTTTTACCTGTTTTCGTTCTATTCTTTCCTTTTCTCCCTTTCAACATCTTGTCTTCCTTCTCCTTGCCTTTCTTTCTCTACTCAGTTTAATAGGTTATAGTTTAATACGGATGAATTTATTTCATATAAATAATTCTTAAAGTAACGCTCCTCATCATGTTCTAGTTTATACGAATTTTGTTGATGCATCCCCCTGATGCAAAAACAAAGCATATGCATCGTTAGCTTCCGTCGATGCTCTAGGTTTTCCGATTCTTGCTAAGCTTTCTTTGCCAGTCTGTGTTAAGTCTGTCTTCCCTTAATAGAGCGTTTGCAACAATGCACAATACACAGAGGTTGTCTTCCTCTTCCTCTCCCCTCTCCCAATGCTCTCCGTTTAACAGCAGAGTCTGTCAGCGATCCCCAATCCCAGCAATGTTGTTGACGTACGTGATTCAATGCGTCGTCTTTGTTTGATGATAAAAGTCAACAAGTCAGAGCTGTAGAAAGTTACGTCAGATGCAATTAATGCACAGACTGTGGCGATAGTGAATATATAGGAATGGGAATGGGATACCATCCAACGAGATGAACAAAGGGAGAAAGAGTGCATAAAAGAAGGCAGAAGAACAAAACAGAGAGATTTAAAGCCAATGACAAAGGAAAGAGAATGAGAATAGAAACACGATATAACTAAAAGCCCAAACTAAACCACAACTAACTAATCGAAACCAGATAGATAATTGTAGGTACTACGTATGGAATGCCAAAGCAACTGTGAGATAAGATACGAGACAAAGTAAAGTGCACAATAATTCGTTATCTAAGCAACAAGATAAAGAAACTATTTCACTGAGCAAGTGCAGAGCGAGTATTCTCAGCATTTGTCTCTAGCCAAACGAACGCCAATAATTGCACAGTATTTAGTTATACGTTTCAGTTATTGGTTTACCTAGTATACACATAGTTCGTGTAGATATGCTAATACCAAAGCAAATATACGTTCAAGTTGTCGTAAAACTGCGAGCAAATCAGTTGAGACAGGGAATAAGAAAGAGAGTTGGGCAATGAAAGGATAAAGGGAGGAAGAAACTGGCAAGTCATCAATGTCAGATCTTCTCTAGAGAAAGGCCCGATATTTGATGGCTAGAGATAATAAAAACCTTATAAGAATAGATAGGGATAGGTATAGGAAAACCTTTACCTTTTTTTGTTGCCTGAGCCTTCGAGAAAACTTTGACACGAAACGATGATATAGAAATGGATAATAAGAAACATAAAGAAATGGGCGAGAAAATTCAATAGAGACAGGGATGGAAAGGATTGACATAGAGAAATAAGGAAGGAAAGGAAGGGAAACATACAAAAAGGGAGAAAAATATTCAAAGTTCCGGAGAGACATATATATGAACAACAATAGAAAGTGGAAAGTGAGGAAGAGAAAAACTACACTCGATCGTAGTGCTTAACATTCAAGTGCGTGCGACTGTAGCCTTCCCGCCCAGTCGTAATATGCATGTTTTTGCATATGCCAACAAAGAGAAACGACAACAACAACAACAACGACGACGACGACGACGACTACTATAACTATAAAGCTCGATTTGTATTTTAAAGGTCTGGGTTAATTAATCATTTTCAATGCAATGTTCGAAGTGTAAGGGCAGGAGAGACATACAAATTGTGCGATCTCTCCATCTCTTCCTCGCTACCTCTCTCTCTCTCTCTCGATGTCTCTTTCTCTGCCTTCCACTCACTGTGCGCATTTTTTATGACCTGCTGACATACTGACCCATTATATTATATAAAATATACGAATATGCAAAAAAAAACACCAAAGGAAAAGTAAGTAGCTACGTAATTAGGTTAGTAAGCAGCTAAGCAACTGAAGAGTAGGAGGTGAAGGGGAAAGTTGTGAGCCATGCAAATCTGCAGTTATACAATTGTTTGCCCTCCCTTCCTTCCTTCCTCTCTCTCTCTCTCTCTCCCTCTCTCTTTCCCTCCTCTCTTCCTCCTCTTTCTCTCTCTGCTTCAACTCTTTGCCTAGCAACAACTGTGGCTCTTGGCTTTGAGGCCTACTAAATGGGCAAACTTTGTTGCTGTTTTGGATGTTTCGGATGTTGTTGCTGTTGTTGCTGTTGTTAGTGTTGTTGCTGTTACTGTTGTTGTTGCTGTTAAGTGTACCAAGGTCAACTGTCGCTGCTGTTCGCCGTCGTCGCAATTTGTCGCCAGCGGCGCACGCAAATTACGTCATGGCGCATTGTCATCAGCATCGAAATCGAAATTTTTATAAATTTAAGCAGCAACAACAACAACAACAACAACAGCAACAACAACAGCAACAACAACAGCAACAACAACAACTCAACAACAAAGGCAGCCAATTCTGTAATTTATTAGCTCTGTGCAAAATTTGACTTTTAAAAGCGCTTAAGTCTTAGCAGCTTAGCTTAAATGTCGATCTCTCTCTCTCTCTCTGTCTCTCTCTCTTGCCCTGCTCCCTCTCTTCCCTTTCTCTATCTCCCGTCCCCTTCCCTATCACTCTTCTCATTATTCCAGTTCTCTTTCCCTCATTCCCTACTCTCTCTTTCTCACTCGATCTTTCCTTTCTTCCGATCTTCACTTTCTTTCGATCTACCCTTTCTTCCTCTTCTTTCTCTATCTTCCCCTTCAGTATCATTCTTTTCTATGCCTCTATCCGTTCCTTTACTCTCTCTCTCTCTGTCTCTCTCTCTCTCTTTCCATCTCTTAACCTTCATTTATCCTATTTTTCTCTCTTCTTCCCTTTTCCCCTTCTCACTTCATCTTCCCCTTCTCTCACTCTACTCCATCTCTCTCCTTTCCCCTACTCTCCCCTTCTCTCTACCCCTTCCCTCTCTCTCTTCTCTAACTTGCTCTGGCCTTGACATCTTAATTGCAATTGTTATCGGAGTTAAATCCCTCTCTTCTTCTCTTCACTTACTTTTCAGCCTCTTTCCTTTATGTAAATAAATTATACGTTTTGTTTTTCAAGTGTATCGAACCCTCATAAAAGCCCGTAATCGGCATTTTTTCGAAATTTTTATATTGCAATTATATACAGAGCAATAAAAATAAAATATTTAAAGCTAATTGTATATATTTCTAAAGATATCGATATACACTAAGTAAAATAAAAGCAAAATTAAAATATTTTTATTTATTTGTAAAATTTATAATTTTATTTTCCTTTTTTTGAAATTTTATTAATTTAATTTTTTCAAATATTTGATTTACATATTTTTTCCATATAGTATTGCATTTAATCTGATTAGTTCCAGCTTTTATGCTCTTTACTCTCAAGCAACATATTGCCTTTTTTTAGCCTTTGCCCTATGATATTTCCGTTTAAAGGTCGCATCGTAAGCGAGTCAAGGTCATGTGATTCACATTAGATAGTATGATTATGATTAAGATAACTGGGGAGCGTTTGGTGTTGAAAACGATTAGATATATCTATTAAATATGCTAATCACACGATATGGGAACTACACACTTCAATAAGGTATGAATACAGAAAATCCAAAATAATATAATAGAGACAGCAATAAAAATTATAATTTAAAATTAAAATTACAAAAAAAAATTAAAATTAAAATATAATGAATTTAAAAATAAAATGAAAATATAAATATAATGCATTTAAAAATAAAATGAATTTAAAAATAATATGAATTTAAAAATAAAATTTGAATAAAAACAAAAATAAAAAAGCCCAAAAAAGAAAACAAAATTGAAATCAAAATAAAATTAAACTAGAAACAAAAAAAAAGAAAGAAAATACATGAAAATAAAAAAAAAATGAAAAAAAAAATAAATTCAAATAAAAATAAATGAATATAAAAATAAATTGAAAATAATCAAATTGAAGCTAAATGGAAATCAAAATAAAACCAAATGGAAATGAAAAGAAAAATAAAACAAAAGAAAAATAAAACTAAATGGAAATGAAAATGAAACCAAATGGAAATTAAAATGTAAATCAAAGCAAATGGAAATAAAAATGGAAAACAAAATGAGAATAAAACAAAATAGAAATAACAAAGATAAGAAAACCAAAAGCAAATGAAAATGCAAATGGCATTGAATAATACTCAAGAAACTGAAGCGTTGATTTTCAAACGTTCGATCGTTACGACTATTTTGGAGCAGTTTGGGCAGCACTGTAGGGAACACGTGTCGGGTTTACAGTGCCTGCAAAACCCCCCTCGAAAAGTATGACCCATGTGTGTGAATTTTGGGTATAAAAACTTCAACTTTTGTTGTTGCTGCGACTATTTGTAGTTTTTTTTATCACTGATAATATTTGTGTTATTATTTTGACCATGAAAATGTATAGATTTTTATTGCGTAGCTGTTGGCGCTTAGCCACGGTTCCCTGCCCCTCCCCGCCCCTTGCTTCACTAGCCTCTTGCCACGCCCCACTTCACGATCGTCACATGTCAAACAATTGAATTGGCAGCAACTGATAACAGTTTACTTTGCTGCCCCCTTGCTTCTCCCTCCGCCCTCCCTTGAGCTGTTAGTTCACATTTTTTATAGTGCAAAAAAATACAAAAAAAAAGGGAGAAAGAAAGAAAGAAGCAAAGAAAGAGAGAGGGGGCGGGGCGAAAGCACAAGAACAAGACGCAACAAAGAAGCAACAGGCGCCATCGATCGACGTCTGTTGCGCCTCTGTTATCTAAGCAGCAGTCGCAGTCGCAGTCGCTGTCGGCGTCGCAGTCGCAGTCGACGTCGCAGTTGGCGCTTTATAGTTGCAGAGCAACTGCTGAAAAACTGGTTCTGTAGGGGCGGGGGGAGGGGCAGCGTGGCGCCCTCTATTGTCTGCCAACTGATTATGCATTTGGGTTCGCCTCTTGGCATTTTCACAAATTGCTATTATTAGTTTTATAGTTTTTAATTGCGTAGAAATTGGTTGATTTTTCGCACTATTGAAACAGAACGGAAAGTACGCTGCGGATAAGTCGGGCGGATGGCTGCAGTCGGCAGCAACTGACAGCAGATTAGACTGTACCTAATCAAATATACTCAGCGTTCGCTTAGGCAAAGTATTTCCCATCTCTTCCAAAGTCGAGCAAATTGTCTGTTGCATATCTTTGCTGTTTCCTAACCGATTGTAATGTTAAACAAACTTGATCTGCTTACTGCACAGGAGAACCGACATAACAAAAATGGTGTCTCTAGCTCTTATAGTTTGCGAGATCTAGGTTCGTTCGTAGTACGGACGGACAGACATGGCCACGCCTTCTTCAGCATGTCACACAGGTTTGCCTTAATAGACCTTTTTGTACTTTTTCAAAATAAAGGGTCTAAAAAACCGTATATAATCTACAATAATATTTACAGAGGTTATAATAGCAAGAAAATTTGCTTATGCCACTATCGATATTGTTGTTATCGATAGCTATTTATACGTATATTACCCTATTGCCTTGTGACATAAGCGTATGCGCTCTTCGTCTACTCAAACGCGATGTCGTAATTAACTTACGTATACTATAGATCTATTTATTTGCCTAGGTACGACTTGAGTCTATTGCGGCACGAGGCGCTTATGCGGCGCTATTGTCTATTTACAAAGCAGGTTTTCTTTTGTTTTCTGTTTTTGTTTTTGTTTTTTTCTCCCTCTCTCTCCCTCTCTCTCTCTCTATAAAAATATAGATATAAAAAAAGTTCCCCCTATTGGGCTGGAAATTCCGTACAAGGGTTAATACGTAGATCGCTACGTAAATATTTGCTTGCAATAATATGGAATTTGTTGTCTTAGTTCAATTGGAAATGATGTGTAGAATGAAATATATACTATATACCGCTTGCAATTTATTTGAATTGATTAGTTTACGGTATTGTTAGCGCTTATCGAACGGGTTTTATCCATCGATTTCTATTGAAGTTAGTTTTATGCCTTTTATCGGATCTATTGCTTATGGTAATGAGTCGGATTAATTTCTAAAACTGTTTTGTTTTATCGATAGTGTTTTCATTATCACTTTAATACAGACTATCGATCCGTTTAGTTCAATATTTCACTGTTATCGATAACTTTATGCCAATATTTCGTTAGTTTCCATAATAAATTTGGTCTCAAATATGCCATATTCGATAAAATTTTGATATCGATTAACGTTTGATACAAATTTTGTTTCAGATCAGTTTTAGCTAGCTAAGTTCGATAAGTCATTGTTATCGATTGACTTTTTGTCAACACTATTTAATATCAATGATGTGCTGCTTATTATTTTCGATAAATCTCTGTTATCGATCGCTTTAGCTTGGTATTTCTCTGGTTTCTGTAACACATTTTGTTATCGAAATAGGAAACTATTTGTAATTGATATATCGACAGAGAAAACGTGTCTTTTTGTGCCCCAAAACCAACGATCAAGTGAATACATGAGTTGTATTTCCTTTTGGCACTGGATGAGGCAACCTCAACACTATTTGAGTTTATTCCGAACCATTCCCCTGTCCCCAAGCAGCACTCTGCACTCCGCACTCTACATTCTTCGCTTCCCATTCACCGCTTACATTCCCCATTACCAGCCGCTCCCCAATTCTCCCTGTCCGTCATTCTAGTCATAAGCAGTCATAAGAGTGTACCGTACGGTTGCAGTGATAAACCGGATTCACGGAAATTGCTGTACGTTGTGTGTTTCCGTTGCGGCGCATGCCATCATCTTCATCAGCTCGACTTGCTGACAGCGCACCATGGGCCAAAAGTCTAGAATTCTGAGCAAAATACAATTTCGATGGAATAAGATTGAGTCCATTGAACCACGCCTTTTCTACTGTCCCCACACCAAAAAATATCAATTTATTTTGTTTTTAATATAATAAAATATGTAGTTAAAATTTTTTTTTTTAATTAAATACAAATTTAAATATTGTATAACTTCCATAGTTTTGAACAGATAAGTTTCTAATTATATTTATATATGCTGTAAATTAGAACCAAATCGGTTCTCAAAAGAAAGACATTTTAATTTATCGTCTCTCATATACAATAAAATACTCTAAAAATACAACAAAAAAATTAAAATATTTTTAGACTCTTTAATGTATAACAATTAAAAAATAAATGTAATTTTTTATATTATTTTATTTATTTATTTAATTAATAAATGCAAATACGCCAAAGTTATTCACTTATTGCCCATAGTGCAATGGCAGACAGAGACAGAAATAGACTGGGCAGCAGTGGAGACAAAGAGACCACGATAGAGAGAGAGAGACAAATAATATTTTGTTGGATTTGTTGTTGTTGTTGTCGATCCGAAATGCTGCATTTATTGATAACGCTTTGCCAAATTGCGCAATTGAAACGACAAAATCTCAATCTTCACATTGACAATTTGTCAATCTATCAGCCGATAAGCCAGATGAAAATACCCAAATGGTAAGCTGTATTATATTGTCAATCGAATTCCATAGGAAAACCGTTGAGAACAATAAAAATGAACAAACAACAAAAATACCGCAGAACTTGATGCATTTTATTTAAAGATTTATATTTAAAAAAAAAGTTATTCATAAAAAAAGGCAAATAATTATAAAAAATAATATTTTATAAAATATTTTTTATAAAATAAAGAAACATTAAAATATATATACATATAATATAGACTATTCAAATATTATTGAAAACAAATTTGTTTAATATAAATAATTAGTTTAAAACATGAATATTTTGCAACAGAAGGCATTAAAAAAAACCAAATATAATAAAATATGTAAAAATATAATAAAATAAATAAACAACAAATTTGTTTTATATGAATAATTATAAACTAAATAATATTTTACAAAAGAAAGTACAAAAAAAACCAATTATAGTAGAATATATTAAAATAAAATAAAATATAAAAACAAATAAACAAATAACAGAAATATAAAAAAAAAAAACATATAAAACACATAAAAAAATTATATAAAAAAATATTTAAAAAAAAAATATATGGACGGGGCAGATCAGTGGAACGGGGGCTACAGTCGGACGTAACCGACTGTAGCAGACCCTTTACTTTACTACTACTACTACTATATGAACATACAACCACAATCAGACGCACACACACTAAGCTACCCACGTTTGCAAGGCACACCACCCCCCCTCTGCCTAGTGCGGCAAATTCTCTGTGGCATATGTTCGCTGTTTCTTATCCGATCGAAACAAAATTCACAGCGTCGATAGAGAATATCGTAAACTAGTTAAATCCCAAATTACAAATCAATAGCTCTAAAACTGTGTCTACAGCAGCTTTTTGCGGTTTACGGGGGAAGGGGGGGAGGTATCCAAAATCTAAAACAAACTCGTGCTGCTTACTGAATAGGGGAACCTGAATCCTGAATATGGTGTCTCCAGCTCTTATAGTTGCTGAGATCTAGGTGTTCATACAGACGGACGGACAGACAGACAGACGGACAGACAGACAGACGGACAGACAGACAGACAGACAGTCAGACAGACAGACAGACAGACGGACAGACGGACAGACGGACAGACGGACATGGCTATATCGACTTGCCTTGTCGTCCTGATCAAGAATATATATACTTTATGGGGTCTGCCACGCCTCCTTCTGGGTGTTACACACATTTCCTCTTTGCACTAAACTAATAGACCCTTTTTACTTTTTTAAAGTAAAGGGTCTAATTATATAAAAAAAAAATTATATAAAAAAAATTAAAATAAAAAAATATAATATAAAAAAAAAATAAATCTAAAAAATATATTTATATAAAACAATATAAAATATATAAAAAAGATCTTAAAATTTAATTTACTTAACTAAATTTAAATAAATCTTTATGAATTTTGGAACAATTCCTAGGATATTTAAATTTCAAATAGTTAGAAATATAAATGGTAATTATGATGAGGCTGAATTTTGAAGCCCACAGCTGAGACCCCCCTTTTAAAGATTACTCCCCCCACCCCCCTTCTGTAACTATGCAACTAGGGGGCAAATAGTAGTCTGGCCATTAACCTGTTTTTTACTGTATTCTCTGCAGTTTTTTACGATGCGTTTTTTGGCTTTGTTTGCATTTTGTTCAGCTTCTATATGGCTTGGATAGCGCTTCCTTGGCGCTTTCTGCATTGCAATTTTTATAGGTATTTTGTGTTGAATTTTTTCTCGGTTTTTTCGGTTTTTTTTGTTTTTTGTGTTTTGTTTTTTGACCAACATACAAAGGACGCATAAATTGCCACACCCACGTGCCGTTTCGCATTGGTTTTTGGCTTTTTTATGGCTGCTGCTGCTGGTTTTCCATTTGCTTTGTCCCACAACATCGCGTCATCACTTTCCTTCTGCGCTCTCATCATTGTCATAATTATTATCATCTGCATTATTATTATCATTATCATTATTATCATTGTCAAAAGAGTGCACAAATTGTTGCCCTTTGTCTTTGTTGTTCGTTGTTCGTTGTTCGTTGTTTGTTGTTTGTTTGTTGTCTTTTGTTTTGGTTGTTTTCATAAATCTATGCACTCCAACAGAAAACCAGTGAGGAATGAGCGGTTGAGTCGCACGTAATCGACAGCATGTCGAGCAAATTGTCTGCTGCATATCTTCGCTGTTTCGTATGCGATCAATCTAATGTAATTTACAGCGCTGCAGAATGCAATAGTCCAAGTGAATGCCAAATTACAAGTCTGTAGCTTTAAAATTTCAACTGCTGTGTTTTTTTTTGCTGTTATGGAGGGGAGGTATCAAAATTCTAGAAGAAATTTGATAAACATACAGCTTAGCAGAGCCTGAATACTAAAAATTATGCCTCTAGCTCTTCTAGTTTTCAAGATCTAGCTGTTTTTACAAACGGACGGACATGGATATCAATATGGACTTATCTTACTGTCCTAATATATAATCTTTATATTTTGTAGGTTCTGCCACGCCTCCTTCTGAGTGTTAGAAGTATTTTCCATTTGGACTAACCCAAACGACCCTTTTGTACCAATTTAAAGCACAGGGGGTAAGAAAGGGCAATAAATTACGCATACGACGCGTTGCCAGGCAAAGAAACTGCTGCCACATCAGCGAAAGCAAATGTAATTCGAATGACAAGCGCATCATTTAAATGACATAAACGACATAAATAATAAACAGATAGACAGTGCAACGGCAAAGAGTTTAAACTCTGCTCGTGTCTTTGCGATGCATTTATTTTTATGCATATCTTTTCTGCTGCCACATGCCACAGACAACGCCCACCCACTTGGCTGTTCGCTTGTTGCATTACCAAAAACCCCAAGTGGCAAGCCAAACAAAGGCAGTCGCAAAAAATACAAATCAAAATAAAAATAAAAACCAGTCGAAAATAAACAAGAGACACTGGCTTATCACACATGTTCAGTCAGCTGCACTTGTTGCATGAACCTCGGCATGGTTTTATGCGACAGATTCAGTTGCAAGCATGAACACCTCTTAATAGGCATTTGGTAATATTCAAATTTTATATATATATATTTGTAACTGAAAGTAAAAAAAAAAAACATTTTACAGAAGTGTTAAATGTTTCAAAGGTCTTGGAATAGTTTTCATTAAAAAATTTATTTTATATTCATTTTAGATTTATTTTATATTTATTACAGATTTATTGTATATTTATTATAGATTTATTGTATATTTATTATATATTTATTGTAAATTTATAATAGATTTATTTTATATTCATTTTATATTTATTATAGATTTATTTTATATTTATTGTAGATTTATTTTATATTTATTACAGATTTATTTTATATTTATTGTAGATTCATTTAATATATATTTTATATTTATTATGTATTTATTACAGATTCATTATTTATTTATTTAAGATTTATTTTCCATTTTATGTACGATCTCCAATTGGAGTATTATGCTCTTCAATTGACGCAAGCCAAAATTTATAATGGAGTGCAGCGTGTTCCGGCACGTTAATTAGGGAAGTATTTTGAATTACAATTCCAGTCTGGTTGTTAACCGATGTTCTTTCTAAATTATTTCCTAATTCGCTGAGAGAAAGCTCATTAATCTGAGCGATCTCTATTAACATCTCTGCTCTGGCCTTCGCCTTCGCCTTCGCCTTTGAATTTGCCTTTAGCCTTGGCTATTCTTTCAAGCTGTTCTATAAGACTAATCATTTCTTTTTCTGTTATGTCTTCATATTCAGCCTTGTCTTCTGCCATATCATTTCCTTCAGCCTTGTCTTTTTCTTGAGCCTGGTCTTGGTCTATAGCCATATCATTTCCTTCAGCCTTGTCTTTGCGTTCAGCCATGTCTTGGTCCTTAGCCTCTCACTTAAAATCGTCTCCGGTTGAGCTTCCAAAATTCTTACTTCAGCTTCGGTTGAGCCCCCAAAATATATGTGGGATCTATATAATAATAAATATTATCAATAGGTAACTTAGCTTTATTTTAGATGTTATACGTTACAGCGTTGAGACTAAACTGAAATATGTTGTGTTCTACAACATATGTGTGTAAATGTGGGGATGACAGCAATAGCAATGCTAACTCATTCCCACATTTATTATATGCATATTTATTTTATATTTATTATAGATTTATTTTATATTTATTATATATTTATTCTATATTTATTATATTTTTATTTTATATTCATTTTATATTCATTTTATATTTATTTTAAATTTATTTTATATTTATTTTATATTTGTTATACATTTATAATATATTGGTATACCCTATATCCATTAAAAATGGGTAAAAACAGGCCTTATACTTCTGCGAATAAATGTAATAGGCAGCAGGAGGCGTGGCAGACCCCAAAAAAGTATATATATACTTGATTGGGACAAGCTGAACTGCTTTAACCATATACTTTTGTCCGTCTGTTCGTATAAACACCTAGATCTCGAAAACTATGAAAGCTAGAGATGCCATTTTTGGTATGTAGGTTCTCCTATGCTGTACGCTGACCAAATTTGTTGTAGAATTTTGATACCTGCATTCCATGCATCCAAAACCACACAAGCCACAACAATAGACTTGTAGCCTATCGATGCTCTAAGTTTATGACGATCGAATATAAAACAGCAAAGATATGTGACAGACCATTGTACCGACTGTTTGTAGGGGGAATGCTTTTATATTCAATGAGTGAACCAAGTGTTAAGGAGTGTTTTATAGTCCACCTTGATACAGACGCAGTTAGGTTAATATCTGGCGTATGTCGTATGTCGAGTTGAAAATGTTTTGGACGTCCGACTGCAACTGCGACTGAGGCATATAAACTTAACAAAATATTATTATTTTTAATAGCTGCTGAAACATTTTTGACATGTTTTTTTTTTGGGGGGGTTTTTTTTTATTGTATTTTGGCTGACGCCGTCATTTAAGTGACAAGTCGAATGAGTCGCGAGACTTGGACAGCGATAAAATTGGAACAATATGCAAATATGAGGCAGGCAGACAAGCAGATATATCTATATATATATCTTTGTTCGGGTCTATATTATGGGTTTGTGTTATACTTATGTTGATAGAATCTGAGAGAAATAACACTTTTACTTTTGCTTAGACAACACGTCAAGAATAACAACAGATTACCACCTGCCAGATGAGATCAGAGCAGACATACTATATACTATATAGTATATATACGATCGAAGGAGAACCGTGGGAGAGAGAGAGCGAATCGAATCGGTCACCTTGTCATATATTGTGTCATTACTCAGTTTTGGTCAATAAATCATGTCACTTGTTAACATACATTTCTCCTGTTAAACAGATTGGGGGGTAAGGTAGGATAGGCAGATACTCGTATCATCTGGAATCTGGAGCATATGTACTCTGGAGCATTGCCACCTGTACTCTGTACTTTGAAGTTAATTAGCAGCAGGGTATGACAGGCCAATGACTCAGCACACCTGAGAGTTGAGTGGGAAGCGCGATCTCGACTGAAGTGATCGCATTCTGACACCAAGATACAGCATCTATATAAATATCTACAATAACAACAACAATATCGAATATCAAGTATCAATAATAATAATCATAATATACATATCCAACAGCTTCTCAGCTTCTCACCTTTCTGCAATATTGGCATTTGGCACTTTGCAACACTCAATTCATTCCCTTTTCAACACTTGCTTCGCTTAATTGCCCTGTCTGACGTCTTTTAAGGTGTATCATACGTCTTTATTATGCATTGTACTAGACTTTCGTACGCACAGATACACATTGACATACCCTGCAAAACAGCAAAGATATGTAACAGACAATTTACCAAACTGCTTGGAGGGGTGTTTTATAGTCCAACTTGATACAGACGCACTTGGGTTTATATCTTGTGTTTTTCTGTCCAATCCAGCAATAAATAACTAGTAAGATACCAAAATAAACCTAACGAAATACTCCAAAATAAGAATTAAACCAACTATAATAATAATAATCATAAATGAAATTGGTAAGGAAAACCAGCAAGGCGGTAACAGAGCTGCAGACGGACGTAAACGACAGCAGGAAACTTTGCACTTTGTCGAGCAAATTGTCTGCTGCATATCTTCGCTGTTTCATATACGATCTTAATGCAATTTACAGCATAGATAGCGAATGCATTAAGTTATGTACACATCCAATGACAAGTTTGTAGCATTAAAATTGTGGCTATTTGCCTGATGTATTGTGGCTATATGCCTGATGTCTGTTGCATATCTTCGCTGTTTCATATTCAAACTTAATGCAATTTACACCGTGTATAGCGAATAGTGTAAGTTACGTACACATCCAATGACAAGTCTGTAGCTTTAAAATTGTGGCTATATGCCTGATGTCTGTTGCATATCTTCGCTGTTTCATATTCGATCTTAATGCAATTTACAGCATGTATAGCGAATGCATTAATTTCAAGTCAATAACAAGTCTGTAACTTTAAAATTGTGGCTATATGCCTGATGTACTATATAAACAGACAAATGTACCAAATTTGGGGGTATTTTGATCAACCACTTTTACAGGGTAGACGAGCAAAGTTTTATAGTTGTTGTTGTGGCTTGGATTAATTTTGCAAATTTGGCCAATTAATATTTTAATTATAATACGCAATTATATGCTAGACTCTAATTAGGCCTAATGCGTACTAAGAGATATATGTATGTTTTTTGGGAGTATTACGAAATAGTATAGAGAAACCCATGAACATTTTAGTTAGTTATCTGTGGTAACTGGTAGAACGGAGATATGTATGAGATATATTTAAAATCGCAACGAATTTGCGGCTTATTGCCCAAAAGTATTTGCATTTATTTGTTGATTTTTTTTTTCAGGGGCATTTAGCGACAATTGTGTTGTTGTCATGGTTGTTGTTGTTGTTGCTGTTGTTGCTGTTGTTGCTGTGACAATAATAAGCTATTGTTTGACGGCCATCGCAACAACAACAACAATTTAAACAGCAGCCAAAAAAGCAAAATGCAAATAAAGACGAGAAACGAGAAACGAGAAACGAAAAACGTTTGAACCAAATAAAAACAATAATAATAATTGTTGTCGAATTATTGTTATTGTACATATATTGGATGGTTGTTGCTGTTGCTGTTTTTATGGATTTTCGTGCACGCCAAAATATTTCTTTGTTCGCCTCACGAAAATTGCATGAAATTTTATATATAGACAACTGTATATATATCCATATGTATATATGTTAGCAGGAACTGACAAATCGCAACTAAAATCAATCGAAACCCAAATCAGCAATTCGATTTATTTAACTATAATTTGTAGTATACCTTTGTTTAAATGCACATGAGGCAGAAGGAGGCGTGGCAGACCCCTTTGCTGTCCGTCCTCTCGATTCTGTTTTTCCTGTCCCCTCTCACTGTTTAGCCCACTCTGCCCATCCTGTCTGTCCCATCTGTTCTGCCCACTCTGACTGTCCTATTCTTCCTGCTGTCCTCTCGGTTCTGCACGTCCTATCCATTCTGTTCATCCAGTTTGTCTTGTATGTCCGATCCGTCAAGGCCCTGCTGTCCTTCCTGTCTGTCCGTCCTATCCGTTCTATCTGTTCTATCCATCCTGTCTATCCTATCCGGTCTGTCCGTCCTATCTGTGCTGTCCATTCTATCCATCCTATCCCTCCTAACCGTCCTGGCGTCCTAACCGTCCTAACCGTCCTGTCCGTCCTAATTGTCCTAACCTTCCTAACCGTCCTAATTTTCCTAACCGTCTTAACTGTCCTAACTGTCCTAATTGTCCTAACCGTCTTGTCCGTTCTACCCGTTCTATCCGTTCTGCCCGCCCTGTCCGTCCTGTCCGTCCTATCCGTCAGTCTGTCCGCCTTTTAACTCAATGAAATTGCACTCTACTATTTTTTAAATGTTATGAATATAATTTTCAATTATTTTTCAAATATTAAATATGATTTAAGTTAGCTTTAAATTAATTTTCGATTTTCCATAATTTATTTTCGGTTATCCTAAACCGATAAAAATGAGAAATTCTGGAAAAAGTTAGCACTAAGACATATCTGTATAGGAATATTTATGTGCTACTTATGACGACCCGTATGCTATAGATGCTATAACTGAATCATAGCCCTGGGCGTGTTCTAGTTATTGGGTACTACGAATTGTGTCAGCTTTTTTTTTAAGCTTTAATGCTTTTTTTGCTTTTTTTGCTTTTTGTTAAGAGCAACTACAGTAATGGCAATAACAATTTCTGTTTTGCATTTTCATCTTTTGCCATTGGCCCATTTTCTCTGGACTTTCAGTCGTCGCTCTATCTCTCTCTCTCTCTCTGTTTCTCTCTCTCTCTCTCTCTCTCTTTCTCTCTCTCTCTCTCTCTCTCTCTGTCTCTCTGACTCTCTCTATTCTTTCTTGGCTAGCTGCTGCTGCTCCACTTTGCTCATACACAGTTTTGATTTACCGTTGCGACTGTGGCAAGCTCTGGCATATGTTGCAATGCAACATCAACAGCTTGGAAGCAAAGGAGGGTGATAGGGGGATAGGGGGCAGGGGGGGGGGGGCATAGAGATATCTCTCGGCCACGCCCCAATTTGCTAATGCTTGTTATTAGCAACATTATCAGCAGCTGTTGACACGATTTGTGCTTGCCACAATGTGTTGCCAGTTACTTCACCTGAATCTCAACTCTTTCCACTACACACGCTCTTCTCTTCGCCTCTCTTTGCTTCTTCTCTCCTCTCTTCTCCTCTCTGCTCTTCACCTCTCTTCCCTTGCCTCATCGCTTTGCTTGCTTTTAGCATTTACCAATATTTGCCCCATATCTTAAGCCGTATCTCTGAGTTTTTGTTTTGTCTGTTTTCTGTCTGTTTATCTGCCTCTGTTTCTTCTCTTTCTTTTGTTTCTTCTCTTTCTTGTGTCTTGTTTTGTCTTGCAGCTTTTATTCTTGTCATGTCTCTTGTCTGCCACATGTCGCGTCATTTTGTTGTGTCAGTTTTTTGTGCTTTAAGCCGAAATCTGTTTTTTTTTTTCTTTTTTTCGTTTCTTTAACTTACAATTTCTCATAGTTTTCCTGCTAATCATTTCATTTTTAGTTAATTTAAACTTAATTATTACGCATTATATTTAATTAACAATTGATGTATTTTTTTAGCATTTTTTTTATTAGTCTTTTATTTTTAATTATATTCATTTTATAAATTTATTTTTTTTTATTTTAATTTATTATACAATTTTATGTTGTTAAATTTTCTTCAATATTTAATTTAAATATATTTATATATTTATAAATAAAATTTTTAATTGTTATTATTAAATACTTTCAATTGTTTATAAGCGATATTTAATTTTTTTTATTATAAATTTTTAATATAAATTTTTATTATTTTGTGTTATTAATTTTTTTAATTAAATTATTAGTAATTTTAAACTAAATATTTTGTATAATTAAATTTTGCTATTAATTTTTTACAATTAATTTTTTATTATTTATTGTTTATTAATTTTTAAATTATTTACGTTTAAGTAATAATATTAATTTTTAAATTATGATAATTTTTTAATTATGTTTAGTATATTTTGATTTATTTATTTTAATTATTTTATGAATGTTGTTTTTTTTTCTTTGACATTTTTGATACTATTTTATTTCGTAATGCTCCATATTTATTCTGTAATGTTAACATTGACTTTTTGGTTAATTTATTTAATTTTTATATTGATTTTTTGTTTGTTATTTTGTATTGAATTTATTGCATGTTTTAACATTCAAATTTGTTGAACTCGCAATTATATTTGTTTCATGTTTCTCTGGAAACGAATTGAGTCAAAGTAAATAATTTGCAGAGTGAGTGTAATTTTGGCAGCGACTGTTTGCCTTTGCCTTTGTTGTTGTCATTAAAATTGTTGTTTTTGTGTTGTTGTTGTTATTTTTTTTTTGCTGTTCTGTGATTGGCATTTTGGCAAAGTTATTTGGCATTAATTAAATTTTAATTTATTTACATATTTATTTTATTACACACACATGAGTTTTTTTATTTTTTATTTTTTTTTTATTTTTTATTTTTTTTTTATTTTTTTTTTTTTGTCATTTACTGTTTGGTTGTAGTTGCTGTTGTTGTTGTTATCGGTTCGTTCAAACTGGTTGGCGATCGAGTGTGCCCTGCCCCCCCTGCCCCTCTGCCCCCGGCTCCCCCATGAGCCGCTCTCTTGGCCCCTCTGGGCAGCTGCTACCTGCCGCTTGTAAACTTAGCATGCAAGTCCGTTTGGTTGTTGTTGCTACGCTTTGAAATAAATATATATATAAATGTATATACTATGTGCATATATCTGGTGTTTTTTTGGCGTTTAATTTATGCAACATTTTGCACAAAAAAACAAACAAAACAAACAAAAAATAAAAAACAAAAAGTCAAAATAAAACCAAAAATGTGATCGTCGCTTGAGCATGACAATCAATCGTTCGTTTGATCGACTAAAGCAAGTACGGCTGCGCTACTCACCTCATCTCTCCTCACCACACTTCTTCTCACCATCTCTATACTCTACCTCTACTCACCACATATCTGCTCCTCACAATCCCATTCTTATCGCTCTCTGAATCGACTAAATCAAGTACAGACTTGCTCTATACCTCACCTCTCCTTACCTCATATCTTCTCACCACACTTTTCCTCACCATAGCCATACCTCTACTCATTTGTCCTCCCCACACTCTCTTGATCGACTGAAGCTAGAACATGTCCGCTCCTCACTTTAGCTCTTCACACTTTATCTCTCCTCACCTTATTTCTCCTCACCACACCTCCCCTCAACATACCCACGCCTTTTCTGACTAAAGCTATCCTCCCTTAACTTCCACTGCTCTCGCTCTCTTGATCAACTCCTTTACTCATCTCTCCCCACCATAGCCATACCTCTCCTCCCAACATTTTTTCTCCTCACCTTATCTCTCCTTACCACACCTCTACTCACCATAGTCATACCTCTCCCCACCACAGTTCTTCTTCATTTTCCTACCACTTTTTTCGCTCTAAGGCAATTCAACTTTAACTGTCCTCACCTCACTTCTCACCACATTCGCACTTCTCCTCACCACACTCCCACTCACATTGCTTTTTTGGCTTCACTTTTTATACCCTGTGCCCATTTGAAAAATGGGAAAAACAGGGTTAATAACTTTGTGCGAATGTATGTAACAGGCAGAAGGAGGCGTGGCAGACCCCACAAACTATATATATTCTTGATCAGGGAGACAAGCTGAGTCGATTTAGCCCTGTCTGTCTGTCTGTCTGTCTGTCTGTCTGTCTGTCTGTCCGTCTGTCTGTCTGTCTGTATGAACGCTGAGATTTTCTAAACTATAGAAGCTAGAGCAGCCGTTTTGGTCTCTTTTGAAAGGTGTATACCATACGCAGATCAAGTTTATTTCAAATCTTGAATGCCACGCCCCTGCCGCCTACAATGAATGAAATAAAATACATTCGCCAATTTAAAAGGCACTGAAATATTTACATTAATTCTCTCTTCAGTAGTTGGTAGGTCTAGATCATACGCAGATGAGGCTTTTTTCAAATTGTTGATGCCACGCCCCCTTTACGCCTTAATCGATAAAAACCGAATAACAAGCGTAATATTGAACATAGGACGTTGAAACTCGGAATATATACTTTTGTGTATAATAGTTACCTATCCTGAAAAGCGCATTAAAATCGGCCAATAAACACAAGAGATATGAACGAAATAATATTACAGGCGTTACGCCGCTCGCCCTTTAGCAGCGCGGCCTGTAAAGCATGGCATACACAAAATGGAAGAAGAAGAATTGCTGCTACGCTCCGTGTGATAGTTTTAAAAAATTATGTTTAAAATATAGGGCACAGGGTATTCTACAGTCGGGCCCGTCCGACTGATCTGTCCCGTCCGACTGATCTGCCCTGTCCAAATTTTTTCATTTTTTTTTTTTTTGGGTCATCACAATTTTTGTTGAATTTTTATATTTTTCGGATTTTACAATATTTGTTGAATTGATGCTTACCCGTAGGTCTCTCAAGGTTGAATGAAAATTGTTCCTGAATATACAAATACCCTATAGCCAACATATTGACTTCAAAATCGTAGCACACTTGATTAGCAAAAAAAAAAATTTGTTTTCGGTTTGTACATTTTGACAATTGTCAATTTACCCAGTAGCCACAAAAGGGGTAAAAACAGGGCTAATATTTATTATTTATTTAAGCTTTGATTTCTGCATGGACTTTTCGCTTTTTCCTTTGGCTACCAATTATGGCCTCTTGAAGGTTTCTCGATATATATAAATATATATATAGAAATACATCCACACATCTGTCTATGTGTGTTATGTGAGTTTTAATGAGAAAGTTTTTGGGTTTTCGGTTTTGTAGCTTGAAATTCATGCGACAAAGTCGACAACTTCAACCTAAAGGTCAAGTTTGCATTTGTATGCGACGCTGTTGAATACAAAAACGAAAACAAAAACAAAAACAAAGAGAAGTCGGAAAGAAACATATAAAGAAGGGGGCAAAGATATAGCTAATACATGTAGATATATATATAAAAAAATGCTATATACATATAGATATAGCAAAGTTAGACCGCCTGCTGAGCAACTGCCTGAAATATGCAATTTAAATCAAGTAAATAAATTCATAATGCCCAGATAACAAAGGCGAGTTAATCGTTTATCGATAGACGAGCTAATATATCATTTGCTGTGATTGAGGTCAATGTTAATTAGACACGATTTAAGCGATAGTTGACTTGCTTAGCTACAAGAAACATATCGATAATGCGTTTGGGTTATCGATAGACACCTATCGATCTTGATCAATTGATCAAAACGACTTATAAACATCAATCTTGAAAAATTAAATTTCAATAATTCTACTGCAATCTGTTGATTTAAATACAATTTATCGATAATTTTAATCGAATACACTTACCAATAAACCAGTTTCAACATTCGGTATCAAAATGATCTTGGAACCATCCATTAAGTTGTGTTCTCTGAGCGTACCATCCTGTAGTTCTCTGTAAGAAAATAAAAGGGGATATATGTTTAGAGCAGGCAATTTGTCAATGGGCACAGGGTATAAAAATACCCTGTAATTTGGCTAAGAAAAAATAAAGAAAACTGAAATCTAAAGAAATATTGAAGAAAATGTTCAAAAGAATTATAAAGAAAAAAAGCTTATACATAATACGAATTATATTTTAAGTTTTGCTGACAATTTCCTTTTTTTATTATTATTTTAACTTTTTTTTATTATTATTTGAAGAGCAAACTGCATAAAGAAGAACAGAAAAAAGTGCAAAAAGCTGAAAAACAAAACAGACGCAAATTCCAAATATGCATAAAAATCGCATCGATGCGTTTTTTGCCACCTCAACAGCAAAGAAGAATAACAAATCGGCATATATAGTATATAAATATATAAATATATATATATATATATAGTATATATATATTTAATATGGATATATGTGCAGTTGTACAAAGACGTTGACTCCATTTGGAGACACAGTGAAAGGAAATCCCACAACCCTCGATCGGTGCATTATCCAACAAGAAGTCGGCGGACAATTGATCGATTTTCAAGTCTCGCAACAGTTTTAAAATAAATTAAGTTGGATTGAAATTAAGCTCACCATTAATAGTTTATTTGGTTTACAGAAATTTAATTTGCATTAAAGTATCTGAGGAATTAATTAACTATTGCCAAAAACCCGTTTGTGTAACATTTTGTTCATTTTATTTTATTTATAATTATTTTATTTTATTTTATTTTATTTTATTTTATTTTATTTTATTTTATTTTATATTTTATTTTTTATAAATATGTGTAATTTAGATATACTATGTAATATTATATATATACGCTATTTTCACTTATTTATAAATATTTTATTTTATTTATTATTTTATTTTATTTATTATTTTATTTTATTTATTATTTTATATTTTCTTTATTATTTTATTTTAATTATTATTATTTTATTTTTTATATAATTAAATTATGTAATGAAGAAATAAATTATATTGGGTATATTATTATTATGTTATTCATAATTATTTTATACAATCAATTGTTTTATTTTATTTGTAATTATTCTATTTTATTTATAATTATTCTATTTTATTTATAAATATTCTATATTATTTTTAATTGTGTAATTTATTTATTTAGTTGTTAGTTAAGATCATTTTGTTTAATGCATTTGTTCATTATTTTATTTGAGATTATTTTTATTTTATTTGCATTATTTATTTAATTTTATTTACATTATTTATTTAATTTTATTTACATTATTTATGCTATTTTATATGCATGGTTTATTGTATTATATATTAATTTAAATTAAATAAATTACAATTTGCAATTCGATCTTAAGTTGTGTATCAATTAATTGTTTTTGTTTTTGTTTTAAATTCATTTGTTTCAACAGTTTACACGAGCTGCAAAAAGTCAAAAGTTAAACGTTGTTGACACTTTTTGGGTTTCATTAAATATTTAATAAATATTTTTTTTTTATTTTTTCTTGTTTTGCAACAACAACTGTTGCTTTGTTTACATTGTATCTTTCGCTTTTATTACATTTATTTATTTTGTTTATTATTATTTTTTATTTAGCTTTAGCTTTAAAAACAATAATAACAACAGCAACAAATTGTTGTTGCCGCAATAATTAACAAATACGCCAGCAAAAATCAACAAACTTTTGTCAGCGGTCAATAAACAGAGTGCAATAGCATCGAGCTTCTCAGCCAACAATTGATCTCTCTCTCTCTTCTCTCTCGCTCTCTTTCTGGTAATTAATAAAATTAAACTAGAAGTACAGTTGCCACATATACAGCATGGCAACGACTAAACTAAATAAAAAAAAATATTTTAGAAATTAAAAAATTAAAAAGGTAAAAATTAAAAATATTAAAATTAAAAAAAATTTAAAACCTAATAAAATTAAAAACTAATAAAATTGAAAACCAATAAAATTAAAACTTAATAAACTTATAAATTAATAAAATTTAAAATTAGTAAAATTTAAAATATTAAAATTTAAAATATTAAAATTTAAAAGAAAACATTATAAATTGCAAAAAATAAAAGCATTACAAATTTAAAATAATAAAAAAATTTAAAATTAACAAAAATTAATGAAAAAAAAATTAAATATAAAATTAAAAAAAAAAAAATTAATAAATAAAAATGCAAGTATACAAAAAAAATAAAACATGCTCCCAAAGTTGTTAGCTTTGTATACCCATGAAATGGAATAAAATATATAAAATTAAAAAAAAAAAACAAATACTTAATAAAACTTAAAAAATAAAAATCAGAAAAGGGCAAGAAATGCTGCGGGCGTCGCAGCAGCGGCGAAGCGTCGCCAACATAAATTACTTAACTTTAATGCCATGCTCAGACGAAGGGCAATGGGGCGGGGGAAAGGGGCAAGTGGCAAGTGGCAAGAGGCAGCGCGCGTGTGGCACGCAGAGACAGCAGCAAAGGCAGCGCTGCTTAGTTCAACCGCGACGTCAACTGCGCTGCTGCTGCGGCGAATCGTGGCGAATTGCGGCGAATTCGCCGTCGATGCGGTAACCCAGACACAGTGCTGCCAACTTGGCCTTTTTCCGCACAGTTCTGTCGCAATAGCTCTATCAAAAAAAATTTACAATTTTCAAAACAAAATTTTAAATCTTACAATTAAAAAAAATATTATAAAAAAAAACAATTACAATTACAATTCTTAAAAACGAAAAACAAAATATCAAAAATAAAAAAAAAAAATTACTATAAATATACCCAAAATTCTTAAAAACCATACAGAGATAATACAATATCTAAAAAAATAAATCTTGAAAAAATTAAGTCAAAACAAAAATCTTGCAGGCAAAAACTATTTCAAAAATAGTTTTTAAATAATATTTTTGAACAAACAAAAAAATGATTTTGGTCATGAATTTTTTTTTTCAAATTATAAGATATCCAGGAGTTGCATAGTGTAAGAAAAATATTTGTTTTTGACACTTTTGACACTATGTAACAGCTTTTTTTTAATCTAATACTACTTAAAAAAAATATTTTTCATATTTTTTAATTTTTTTTTTTAGTTTAGTTGTTTTTTTTTTATATTTCATATTTTCTTTTTTTCACTAAATTTTTTAAATTTTTTCATATTCTTAATTTTTGTTTTTTTATTTTTTATTTTTTTTTTATATATATATTTTTTTTCAAAATATTTGTAGATTTTTTATATTTATCGCATTTTATCATATTGTTTTAGCGTTTTTTTGTTTAATCTGTCGTTTTTTGTGCCGAGTTGGCAGCACTGAGCCCAGGCCCGAGCGGCGAATAAACGAAGCAGACGAAACGAAGCAAAACGAAGCGAAACGAGGCGAAACGAGGCGAAGCGAAGCGAGGCGGAAAAAGGAATCGCCGCTAAATGACGGCATGCATGATTGATGAATTGATAAGATTTCGTATTGCCGCTGCTGCAGAGCGTATTTGGGTCAGCGAGGGGCGTGGCAAGTGGCACAGTGGCTGCAAATGTTGCACGCACACGCTACTCTAACGTAACACGCACACACAGACACACACACACACACACAAACGCAAATTAAATACACATTAAAGTCGCTTCATTCATCGCTGCTTACGTAAATTGCCAGCGGCAACATGCAACATGTTGCACAACCCGCAGCAACTAACACAGTCCGAGCAACATGTTTATACACACTGTTAGTTGTTGCCAGAGCGACAGACAGAAAGAGAAGGAGAGATGATGATAAAGAGAGGAGAGAAGAGAAGAGAAGAAGAGAAGCGTTGCCACCTATTAGAAAAAAATGCATCTAAAATTAAAAATTTATTTTAAAAAAATTAAAAATTGTATTAAAAATAAAACAAATCAATATAATAACAGAAATAAACACTGAATATTAAAATAAAAAATAATTAACATAAATATGTAAATATAATCAATAATATTGAAATAAAACAAATCAATATAACAATTGAAATAAATATTAAAATTGAAAATAATGAACCTAAATTAGTAAAAAAAAAATCAAAATTATATAAATTAATCAATCAATCAAGAGTAATTTAAAAAAAAAATAAAGAAAATCGATTTTAAAAATTACTAAAATTGGTAAATAATGAAAATTATGCTTACAAATAGCGCAGAAAAATAATAATGAAACCCAATTAAAAAAAATATGCAATTAACAAATTAATGAAAAACAAATTAATAAAAAAACATATTGATATCAAAAATAATATAAAACAAATTAATAGAAAAAACAAATTATTATAAAACAAATTAATATAAAGCGAAGTAATAAAAAACAAATTAATGAAAAACAAATTAAAAAAAAACAAATTAATGAAAAACAAATTAATAAAAAACAAATTAATATCAAAAATAATAAAAAACAAATTAATAGAAAACAAATTAATAAAAAACGAATTAAAAAAAACAAATTAATAGAAAACAAATTAATAAAAAACGAATTAAAAAAAACAAATGAATATAAAACAAATGAATATAAAACAAATTAATATAAAACAAATTAATATAAAAAAAATTAATATAAAAAAAGTAATATAAAACAAATTAATAGAAAACAAATTAATATAAAACGAATTAATATAAAAAAATTTAATAAAAGAAAACGTAATATAATATAATGTATTGAAAACAAAAATTAAATATAGAAAATTTCAACCCTTTTTTTAACCACTTAAACGAAACGTACAAACAAGATAACAGATAATATTGATAAAATATTTAAATATTTGGAATTTGAGATAAAAATTGCTACATATTTGAACTGAATTTGCTTGGGCAAAAGAGAAAAACCGTTGCCAATAAAAAAGGCAATAACAACAACCACAACAACAACAACAACAACGTCGTCACGCTACGTAACGCCACGCAACGCTACGTAACGCATAACGTAATGGCAAAAGAAAGCGCAGCGACTTCGGCATGGCAACAAACACACACATACACACACACACACACACACATACAGTCAATGGCCACGCACAGGTGCCAAACTCACCACACACTGACATGGGAGAGCGCGCGGGCGAGAGAGAGGAAGAGCGTGAGAGAGGGAGAGAGCGAGAGCAAAAGAGCGAAGGCTTAAAGTAAGCAGAGCAAAGCGAAGCATTTAAAGAGCTTTAAGGTAAAGCAAAGTAAGAAAAAACCCAGACACACATACAAACATACAAACTCACACACACACACACACACACACGCATAGGTGAGGTGTGGCGTCTGTTGAGCATCTGCGGGGGTGTCTGACGCTGACGCTGACGCCTCTGCCGCAGTCGCTGCTTTTACGCAATAGACGACGACGACGACGGCGAAGCTGCAAAAGCCCCGGCGATTGCCCAGACAGGCAGACAGACAGTGACCCTACCCCTAAGCACAAACACCCCCCCCCCTCCCTTCCTCCACCGCATCCCCCTTCCCCATACAACTGGCTAACTGCCCAGGCGCGCTTTGAGCCAGCGCTGCCAATTTGGCCATTTTGTGGCTAGATTTAAACACTTTTAGAGCTGATCAGTCTTTTGGCTATTTTTAAGTTTTATTTGGCTACTTTTAGCCATTTATTTTTCATTTTGTCTGTTATGAATTAGCAGCATAAATTTCGATAGTTTTAATTTTAAAAAATTATACATTTTATATTTTTAGTAAAAATATTTGTTAATTTACAACAACAAAATTTATTCTTTTTTTCTTAATTTTTTATATACAAATTGAAAAAAAAAAAATAATTTTCTTTTAATATATTTTATATAAATCAACAAATAATATTTAAAATTGATGGGTTATAATTTTTTGAATACATTTAAAAAAAAAAACTTTTTTTGAAAATGTTGCTTTTAAAATTAAGTCTAGGCATACATTTAACTTTAAAAAAAAAGTAATAATATATATTTTTTTCCACTTGCAAATATTATAATTTTTAGTAATTTTTGTGAGATATTTTTTTAAATTTTAGCTACTTTTGAAGCCAAAATCGTGGCATCACTGCTGCCCAGGCTGCTGCTGTCAACGCAGCGCCTCTCAAACTGTTGCGTCAGCTGCTGCTCTGCTGCTGCGCTGCCGCCGCTGTTATGTTATGCCGGCGACTGCAGTGGCTGCCAAACTCTGCCATGCTGCTGCTTTGAGGTTATGTCCGCTGTTTAGGGTTAAGGCAATGATCAAAGTAGGGTTATGTGCAGCTCTTTCTCCATCTCTCTCTCTCACTCTTCCTCTCTTCCTTTTTCTCTCTTCTCTTCTTCGCCCGCTTCTTGGTTTATTTAAACATTATTCCGGCTTTGTAATTTTATACACAACAACCAAAAAAAAACATAAAATTCCACCACCCAAAATGCAAGGAGACAGAGACAGAGCTAGAGAGAGAGAGAGAGAGAGAGAGAGAGAGAGAGAGAGAGCGCGACTTTAGACCTCGATTGCCACCAAGGCTCACAGCTGGTGCCAAAAATGGTGTTTTTTATACCCTGTTTCTTATTATACCCTGCACATCGAAAAAGCGCAAGAGGGTCTATTAAGTTGGTGCAAGTGGGAAATGTTGTAACACCCAGAAGAAGGCGTGGCAGACCACATTAAGTATACATACATATAGCTTCTTGATCATAAATAAATCAGAGATAAATTATAAATAAATAAAAAATCAGAGATAAATTATAAATAAAAAAATAAATAAATAAAATAAATAATAAATAATAATAAAAACATAATCATAAATAAATATAGCTTCTTGATCATAAATAAATTAGAAATAAATTATAAATAAATAAAAAATCAGACAAAAATTATAAATAAATAAAATAAATAATTAAAAAAATAAAAAAAATTGCAACTAAATTAAACATAATCATAAATAAATAAAAAATAAATTATCAATAAAAGAAAAAATTAATTATAAATAATTAAAAAATGAATCCTAAATAAACAAAAAAAAATAAATAAAAAATAAATCATAAACAAATAAAAAATTAATAATTCATAATAAAAAAAAATTATTCATTAATAAAAAAAAAATATTAATAATCCAAAAATAAAAAATTGATCATAAATAATAATAAGGGGCGGCTAATATAAAAATTTTAGCCAAAGTATTTAAACCCGAAAATTCTCTATGTTGTATTGTCGTCCGAAGATGCCCATATAAATGCTGAAAAAGCACCAAGTTGGTGTTTTCCTTTTGTGGTATTTTGAAATGGCAATTGGGCCGGAAAGTGCGTAAACGATGCTGTTTAAGGACACAGGACACATGAGGGAGAAGTCGAAGAAGTCGGTGCATAAAAAGGATATGAGCAATTGAGCAAGAAGGAGACGGAGAGAAAGGAGAAGGGGACGGATAAATGAAGCTGCCAAGTGAGAAATTCCACCACCATCAACCACAAAGGCCAGGACAATAATGGAGGAAAGGAAAGGAGAGGAAGGCAAAGCAGAGGAAAGGAAAGGAAAGGAAGGGAAAGGAGGCAGAAGAAGAAGACCAAGTTAAAGTCGAAGCCACCACCGAGAGCTAAAGACCCAACCTGAAGGCCTTCCTGCCTGCAGCTCCATGTGGGTCGTCCTAAAACCGGTATGGCAACGCCAGCGCTGCTCAAACTGTAAAAAGAAATGTGATTAGGCCTAAGCTTCTGGCTCAAATAAAACCGTGTGACGTCTATGCGTCTGGCCAAAAAGGTGGTAAGCTTGGCAGTAGGTGGAGGGGAGGGGGGTTGGGGGAGTGTGTGTGTGTGTGTTCGACTGTCAAAATCAAGGGCAACTGTACATGGCAGTTGACGACCCCCATCCGAAAGCAAACGCCGGAGCGCAGGAAAGAAAGGGCACGGGGAAAAGGTCTTAAACGATAACTTTAAATTAGCTAGAATCGGTTGAACCTAATCCATTTATCCGTAATTTGCTCTATACAAAATTTTGGATACATGAATATATGGTTGGAAATATTGTTAGAAATACCTTCTGGCATAGAAACTTTATGAATTCTGGAATTATCAAAATATTATTTAAATAATCTTAATGGGAAAGCGCCGATCAGTCGGACACGTCCGACGCTAGCAGAACCTGAGCGCTATAATTTAAATCTAATTATTTTATTATCATAAGGAAAATTATAAAAGTTGCATATACAGCTCGCGTTACGCGCTTGTTTGATTACATTTAAAAAAAAATACATATTTTTTAACTTTTACTTTTGACCAACAATCTGGCAACGCTGATCACTTAACGCTCATGCTTTGCTTTTTAGACAAGCAAAACTTTGATGCATCATATCAATTTTAATTATGATCCGATTTTGATGAAATTAACATATTTGAAAGATGTTAATAATCTCTACTAGGGGTTAGGTTTATATTTCCGAAATTAGTCAATGTGTTAATACATATGTACATTGCGGGCGAAAGGGGCGTGGCATGCAATATTTAAAATTAATATTTAAAAAGATCTGCTGTTAGTGTATCAAAAATAGCTGCTCTTAGAGTTTCCGAGATCTCAGCGTTCAATCGGACAGACGGACAGACGGACAGACGGACCTGAATATGTGTAAAAATAATGATTAATTTATTAAGGTTCTAAAATGGCAACGCTATTCTAAAGTATTGGATGCAGACTATGAATTATTGGGATAATCAGAATTATTGGATGGGTGGAAGGGGAGGGTAGACGCCTATTTGGTTTAGGTTTATCATGGAATGCTTTGTGTTCTTTGTGCTGGCGATTGCATAATGGAAATTTGGAATTTGATTTTGAATTCGATTTGATGTGGTACAGGTTTCACAAGTAGTATCGGTGGTGTATATATATATATAGTATATATATATATAGTATGGGCGGTGCACCACCCACTTCAAGTCGAACGCAAAAACAACAAAAAATGTACGCGGAAGTGTCGGGCGCATAGTTAAAATTTGTTTTCTAATCTGGTTTTTTTGATATCACAAAAGACACAGGTGGAGAGAGAGAGAGAGGGAGGAGGAGAGAGAGAGAGAGAAATAGATAACACACACATATATACACAGAGAGAAATCTGGTTTGATTTTGCTGGCTAATTGAATTGTGTTTTGTTTTTGTTTTTTTGTTTTGCTTTTCACTTTTTTATCGCATTTTTTATTTTCTTAGATTTTGTTTTGCACTTTTGCTTTGCCTTGGCCTTTTCGGTTTTTGCAGAAATATTTTTTAATATTCAAATATATATTTAGGAGCAATTTCGAGGATCTATTTTTTAATACGAATTACCTAAAAATTATTCAATTAAAATCAAATATTACAAATATGTGTAAAAAAAAAATTAATTTTATAAAAATAATAAATGCAGAAAATCAATCAATCGAATATCGATATCGATATCGAATAATAAAAGACAGTTTGGCATTATGGTCTATCGATTAACTGTTGTCGATATTATCCAAAATACTTTGGAGTTATACGTCATCTATTAACATGGAAGACCCCCAACGATAAGGCGGAAGGAAATAAAGCAAGCCCCAGAGTTGTCGCGGCTCCAATGCAACCCTGTCGCCTTGCCAGGGTTGCCAGGCAGTTGGCAGAGTCTCTCGGATGGAGACGAACGTCTGGCAACTTGAATCGGCCGCCATGCAGAGCCTAAAAGCAACTTTAATGGCTGCTTTTTGGGGGGGTTACGATTCGTATTGGGGTTGGGATAGGCAGGGAAGCTTTTGACGCTAGGGTTGCAACGGCAACGGCAACAGCAACAGAAAACCACCCGCTGCTGCTGTTGATGACTTTCATTAATTTCCGGCGCAAAAAAGCTGCTGTTGTGGTTGGCTCTGACCATATGGTCAACGGCTCTTCCTCTTCCTCTTCCACCTCCTCTTCTTCCTCATCCATCTCAGAGGGCATTTCGAATTCAGCGAAGCAAGAGGAAGAGTTTCAGATTTGATGCCAACAAAATTCATAGAAATTCTTATTGTTTTCCCAGCGAAATTACATTAAACTCTAAGTTAAATTGAATTAAATTAAATTAAATTAAATTAAATACATATTAAGAGCTATTTATTTATCTATTTTATTTAACATTTAATTATTAATCTGATTAATTATCTAATTATTTTTGTATTTCAATTCAATCATATATTTTATTTACTTATTTATTTAACTATATGTTTAATTAATTATTAATTTAATTTTTTCCTGATTTAACTATTTATGAAATTGTTTATTTAATTATTAAGCAGTTTTTAGCGATCATTTAAATTTTATTCAAATTTTATTTATTTTTAACAACCATCATTTAAATTTTTGGACACCCTAATTAAATGAGTAATTTTTTTCAATTTTGTTTATTTTTTTCAATTTAAATACAGTAGAATCCGGTTATAACGACGCCGCTTATAGCGTCCGTCCGGTTATTGCGACGAAAACTCGATGGTTTGGTTGGTCCCCATACAAACTTATATGAAACGGCCTCCGCTTATAACGACTCCGCTTTTAGCGACAAACCGCTTATAACGACGAGATTTTTCAATTTCAATTCAATTTTTCATTTCAATTCAACCGGATATTGCGACGTGCCGAACAAAAAAAAAACTTTAAAGAGGAAAATTTGATTTCTTTAACAATGCTAAAAGAAGCAAACAAAATCATGGATTTTGTGTTTTTTCAATACGAAAAAGAAACAAAATCATGGATTTTGTGTTTTTTCAATACGAAAAAGAAACAAAATCATGGATTTTGTCTTCCGGATATAACGACGTCGGTCCCTTGAAAGTCGCTATAACCGGATTCTACTGTATTAAATTTTTTGTTTTGATTAAAAAATTAATTTGTTTTATTTTAAAACCTATTACGAACATGGCATCCATAATATAAAAAAAAATTTTTTTTTTGCTCCTTTCGGATAGTGCGTCTGCCGGATATAACGACGTAAAATCGTCGGTCCCTTGAATGTCGCTATAACCGGATTCTACTGTATATTTATATTTATATTTGTATTTTTTATTTTTTGTTATTTTTACTTTTTTTAATATTTTTATTTATTTCTTATTATTTTATTTTAATTATCCTGTATTTTTTCTTGTATTTTATTTTTTGATTTTATTAATTTTGCAGTTAATTTTCTATGTATTAGTTTTTATTTTTTTATTTATTGTTTTATTTTGCTGTATTTTTTTATATACATTATTTTTTAGCTTTTGTCTCTTTTATTTTTGTGTTTTTTTTATTGTATGTATTTAGTTTTTTAATTTGATTTATTTATGTATTTTCCGTTAGAAATGCCATTTAAAATAATTGAATTTATTTTTTATTTATTTTTTTTTATTTTTTTTTTATTTTTTTATTTATTTATTTTTTATTTGTTTCCTATTAATTCTTTACTTGTTGCTTTTATTTCTTCTTACTTTTTTCCACTCAACATTTTTTACTTGGCATATTTTCGGAATTTTCTTTAGTTTTCCGAGGCCTAGGCTACCTGGCTTTTCTTTCTGTTTTCAGTTAGGATTTGGCCATGTGTGTGTATCTGGGGGATGGCCAAGTGCAGTTCAGGTTACAACATGTCCAGCTATACATACATATATATATCTATATATCTGTACATAAGTATGTATATACCTGACCCGGCAACCACCGCATGAAAAGCTCTCGGCAAAGGGTTGGCATAGAAAATCGATGGGAAAAACGCGCATGAAAATGAAAATGGAAATGTGCCGGCGAGGTGCTGGGGAAGGGGAGGTGAAGTGGAGGGGGGAGGCAAAAAACAGCTGAAACAAAAAGCCAACAGCGATTTGCATATATGCAATATACATATTACAGACCCCGCCCGCCCCCTGCCACGCCTCCTCTCTTTGCTCAGCCTCCTCCCCCCCCTCTGCTTCCCTTCATCTCTCCTCTGGTTGTCGACGCTTGCGGCTAGCATCCATAACAAAGACAAAAATTAAACAAAGAAATCAAGGGGCAGCGGCAGCGGCAGCGGCGTCGACAGCGGCAGCGACAGCGACAGCAACAAACAACAATGAGAAATCACAGCAGAGCGACTAAAAATAGCAAACATCCACGCCCCCCACCCCCTCAGTTAGACAAGGCGGCCAGCTAATAACAAAAATAAAGCAAAAACAAAAACAAAGACAAAAGCAACAACAAACAAAAACAATAACAACAGCAGCGGCGGCAGCAGCGCAGCAGCAGCATGCCTTCTAATTGCGAGCTATTGATTCAGCGCAGTCGCTGCCGCAGTCGGCGTCGGCGTCGGCGTCGGCGTCGCAGTCGTTGGCATAATCAACAAATTGACGGGGCAGCGCAGCAGCCACCGGAAGACGTTTTGCGAAAGGGCAAACAGGCAAATGCAAAACAGCCAGACAGAGACAGAGAGAGAGCGAGCGGCAGAGGCAGCGAGCAGAGGCAGCGGCAGCGGCAGCGACGCACTCTCACAAAAGCTAGCCATAGGTGACAGCAATAGACACAGCGCCAGTGAGCGAGCGAGGGGGTGGGGGAGTGGGAGAGCAGCAGAGCGGCAGAGAGCGCCCACACACACACACACACACAGGCAAGCGCAGCAAAGAGAGAGAGAGAGGCGCAGGCAGTGCGCGAGAGAGCAAGCAACAACAACACCACAATTGCCGGCCGGCCCCAACACAGATCACACACACACACACACACACACATACACATACACTCTTGCAGGCAGACAAACTTGCACACACACACACACACACACACACACATAGAAACCCGCCTTATGACGTGCGCTTTAAGTTTACAATAGAATACAAAATCGCGCAATTAATAAAATAAATAAATAATAATAATAGAAAATGACAAAATAATAATAACTAATAAATAAAAAAACGAAATAAAATTAAATAAATGTTAGAAAATACAAATAAATTAAAAAATTTAATCAAATTAAAAATATAATAAAATTAACTTAAAAAATTGAATTAAATTAAAAAAATTCAATGAAATTAAAAAAATTGAATTAAATTCAAAAAATTAAATTAAACTAAAAATTGAAAACAACATAGCAACATAGTGTAAAATAAATAAATACAAATAAAAAAAAATTAAAAAACAAACGTAAAAAAATTAAATAAATGTTAGAAAATACAAATAAATTAAAAAATTTAATCAAATTAAAATAATAAAATTAACTTAAAAAATTGAATTAAATTAAAAAAATTGCATGAAATTAAAAAAATTGAATTGAATTCAAAAAATTAAATTAAATTGAAAATTGAAAACAACATAGCAACATAGTGTAAAATAAATAAATATAAATAAAAAAAATTTTAAAAAAACTTAAAAAAAATTAAATAAATGTTAGAGCAAAATAAAATTAAATTTAAAAAAAAAACGTAAAAAAATTAAATAAATGTTAAAACAAAATAAAATTAAATTCAAAAAAATTAAATTTAGTTAAAAAAGATTAAAATACAGTAGAATCCGGTTATAGCGACATTCAAGGGACCGACGATTTTACGTCGTTATATCCGGAAGACGCACTATCCGAAAGGAGCAAAAAAAATTTTTTTTTTTTATTTTATGGATGCCATGTTTGTAATAGGTTTTAAAATAAAACAAATTAATTTTTTATTCAAAACAAAAAATTCAATATGTAAATTAAACAATTTAATTTAATTTCAATTTTTGAAATTTAATTTAATTTTTCAAAGAAAACAACATTGCAACATCGCTTGCCCACGACTGTACATTGCTACATTCCTACATACATACTGATATACAGACAAACATATCTCGCCAACTCACCACAGTCCAGCTCACCTCCGCCCGCCCCCCGCCCACCTAAGGTCAGCAGCTCAATTCACCTCGTTCAATTGCTGAATGAACGCCCACATGATGCAAATGTTAGACAAACCCCAACAAAAACAACATATTATGTATGTGTGTGTGTGTGTGTGTGTGTGTGTGTGTGTGTATGTATGTATGTATGTTTGTATGCATGCATGGGAAGCATTAACATGTCGGGCCTAATGAATGAATGAATCTACAGTGAATACACTCACAAATCTAAGGCGACTTTAATTTTAGAATTTAAATTCCATTTTCAAATAATTTAATTTCTTACGGTTATAATATTTATATTATTTATCATTATTATTTATTTAGTATATTTATATATTTATTAGAATTATTAATTTAATATTTTTATACATTTTTATTTGAATTATTTGATTTTTATATTACTTTAATTTTATATTAACTGCATAATCTTTTAACTTTGGCTATTTCTTATTGAGATACAATTCTGTATTCAAAATTTAATTTAAATAAATTTATTTATTTTTAATATTCAATGAATGTATTTTTTTTAATTTATTTTTTATATTTATTGATTATACAAAAATACCTAATGAAACATAATTAATCAAAAATAAATAACAATAAAATATTATAAAACTAGATACAAAGAAAAAAAAATACAAATAAACTGAATAATATTTATGAATTAATTTGTTCTTAGTAATTAATTTATTTTATTAATTTATTAATGAATTATATTTACTAATTTTTTTTTTTATTTATGTATTATATTTATTGATTATACAAGAGTACATTTAATTAATAAACAAAATACACGCAATTAAAAAATTAAATCAAAATAAAAAACAAATTAAAATAAAATAATAAAACAAAGAGCAAGTTAAATGTAAAAAAATAAAATAAAATAATATTAATAAAAAGCAAGTAAAATTATAAAACTAAATGAAATAGCAAAAAAAAAAAACTAAATTAATATAAATAAATAAAATAATTAACAGTGTGCGCTCTAGGCAGTCTTCACTGTGGCTGTAAATCGTTTGAATGCACTGCAAACATGTTGCTGCTATTTTGCAACATTCTCTTGCCTCTTGCCTCTTGCCCCTTCCCCTTCTCTCCCCCCTCTCTTGCAGCTTCAACTCTTTGTTGGCCGAAAATAATGAAAACAAAAGCAAATAATGTTCAATTATCAACAGTTGTTGCAACGCACTGCAAATATAGACAAAGAGAGAGAGAGGGACAGAGAGAGGGGGACAGAGAGAGGGGGGAAAGAGAGGGAGAGGGGGACAGAGTGGTGGGCGGGGCAGAGGGGAGATCAGCAGAGCTTAACAGCTGTTGGTGCATTGACACCTTCGGAGAACCTACAACCACCGAAGCAGCAGAAGCAGAAGCAGAAGAAAGAGAAAAAGCAGAGGAGCAAGAGGAAGAGGGAGAGGGAGAAGAGAAAGAGGAAGAGTGAGCAGCAGATGCCGTTGCTCCATGTGTATAAATAGATAATGCCTGATATTCGGCATGATTAAAGCCAAATACTTGGCATATAGACACAAGTATCTGATAGATACACACACTCTATATATCCCCCTTCCCCACCCTCCACCCTCCCTCCTCCTCACCCCTCTCTCCATCCCATTCTCTCAAACGCTTTGGCGAAATTTGTGTATCTCATAGATACAAACTGTATCTACAGCGATTTTTGGCTATTTTTGGCCATAAACAAATCAAAGCCACATGGGCGGGGCAGTTCAGTCGAGTGCGCCCGACTACAGCATATCCTGCACACTTAATTCAAATTATTTTACATTTTATTTTCATTTCAAAATATTTTTAAAATATTTTAAAAATGTTTTACAAAGCGCAGCATCAGAGAGCGAGCGAAGCAAAGTCAGCAATCTTGTTTCGTGAATATCTTCTGTGCTTATCAACCGATTTCAATGCGCTTTTCAGGATAGTCGAATATAATAGAAGAGAGTATATATTCCGAATAACCACCTTCTACGTTGAATATTATGCTTGTTATTCGATTCTTAGCAATTAGGGCGCAAAAGGGGCGTGCCAGCGCACATTTGAAATCAACTTGATCTGCATATGGCATACATCTTCGTACATACCAAAAATGGGCTGTCTAGCTTTTAGACTTACCAAGATCTCTCTCGAAAATTGCTAAATCGTTGCATTTTGTCAATCTGATCAAGAATATATATACTTTATGTAGTGTGCTAAGCCTACTACAGTGCGTTTTACACTTTAGCACTTAACTAATAGACCCTTTTGTACTTTTTTGCTACAGGGTATCAAAACAGTCTGCTGGCGCCATCTAGCGTCGGTTATGGTTGCCAAGGTTCGAAATGATAAACGATAAGCCAGAGAGATGACAACAAAATGGCAGCCAAGGGCCAGACATGGGCATAATGGGCAATTTACCTCTCTCCCCCCTTCTGCTTCTTCTTCTTCCCTTTTCAAAGACAACACTGGCTTATGGGCGAGGGGTGCAGACAGCGGGGAAGGGGGGTAACTCTACACTTGTGGGGCTTGGAAATTGTGCAGACAATCGAAGCGACAAGTGAAGGCGGGAGGGGGGCGAAGGCAGGGTTGCATCTGCAGTTGCACAGGTTGTTGTTGTTGCTCTCTCTTTCGCACACTCTTCCTCTAATTCTCTATCTCTCTCTCTCTCTCTATCAGCTAAACAAGTTTCAGTTTAGCTTCTCAGTGTCTCTCTCTCTCTCTCTCTCTCTATTCATTCATGCATTGCGCTCTCTCCCCCGCTTTTCCTCTCCCTCCCTCCCTATTCTCGCTCTATTTCTCCCTCTCAATCTATTTCTCATTCCCCATTCCATAGGCAAACGGTAAGACGTCAACAGCATCTTGTGTAACCTGATCTCACAGCGAGCGAGACAGACAGAGAGTGAGAGAAAGAGAGAGAGAGAGAAATCTCTCTACGTCAGCCTCAAGCCAGAACAAAGCGCTGTCCAATATATCAAACAAGATCGCAGAGCTGCCAGAATTTTGGATTCAAAAGTAGCTAAAATTTAAAATTTCACGGCTTAAAAATAGCTGAATAATTACAGTATTACTTTTTTATACCCTGTGCCCATTGAAAATGGCAAAACAGGGTTAATAACTTTGTGCGAATGTATGTAACAGGCAGAAGGAGGCGTGGCAGACCCCACAAACTATATATATTCTTGATCAGGAAGACGAGCTGAGTCGATTTAGCGATGTCCGTCTGTCTGTCCGTCTGTCCGTCTGTCCGTCTGTCCGTCTGTCCGTCCGTCTGGATGAGTGCGTAGATCTCAGCAACTATAAAAGCTAGAGCAGCCGTTATGGTCTCTTTTGAAAGGTGTATACCATACGCAGATCAAGTTTATTTCAAATCTTGAATGCCACGCCCCTGCCGCCCACAATGAATGAAATAAAATACATTCGCCAATTTAAAAGACACTGAGATATTTACATGAATTCTCTCTTCAGTAGTTGATAGGTCTACATCAGACACAGATGAGGCTTTCTTCAAATTTTTGATGCCACGCCCCCTTTACGCCTTAATCAATAAAAACCGAATAACAAGCGTAATATTGAACATAGAACGTTGAAACTCGGAATATATACTCTTGTGTATGGTAGTTACCTATCCTGAAAAGCGCATTAAAATCGGCCAATAAACACAAGAGATATGAACGAAACAATATTGCAGGCGTTACGCCGCTCGCCCTTTAGCAGCGCAGCCTGTAAAGCATGGCATACACAAAATGGAAGAAGAAGAATTGCTGCGAGCTTTGGCACAGGGTATAAGACAGTCGGGCCCGTCCGACTGATCTGCTCCGCCCATTCTGGTTTAATATAGTATTATATTATTTTAGACAAATAAGAAAATGTCTTATTAAAAAAACTTAAATGGGTCTTATCTTTTTAAAAAAAAAATAATTATGAGCATAAAAAATTGTAAAAAGAACCCATATTTTATGTTTTAAACGGTGATTTCGGAAATACACTAAACTTTTATTTCCATTATTTATATTTAAAAGTACTATTCTTGAAAAAATAAACATTTAAAAAAAAATATTTTAAAATTTTATGAAAAATTTAAAATTAAAAAAAAAAGAGTATTCGTTAAATTTTTAAAAATTGTTATCAAATAACAAAATTTTTTGTTAATTTTTATAAAAAAAATTTTTTATTTTTATTAAAAATAAGTTTTTTTTAGTTTTTCGAAATTGGTATCTTTTTTTTAATGGATAATTCGGAAATAGACCAAACTTTTATTTTCAGCACATATAAATCTAGCCACAAAATGGCCAAACTGGCAGCACTGGTCCCAGCTAGGCTCGATTACGTGGAAAGAGACAACGGGACAGACAGAGATAGCGCAAGGGATTGATGGAGAGAGATGGCGAGATAGCGAGAAAGAGAGAGGGAGAGAGAGAGAGAGAGAGAGAGGAGAGGGAGAGAGGGAGCTGCTGCGCAACAAAATACGTCAAATTCTCAAGTTCTCGCTGAGATTATTGTTGTTATGATTATTATTGTGTTTGTTATTAATTATTGTTGTTGAATTTATATAATTCCCCCCGATCGTTACTTTGTCTAACCTTAAACATTATTGTTTGTTGTTTCTGATTTTGCTAGATTAATTTGTTGCTAATTAAACAAATAATTAGCAGCCAAAGCAGCGTTCAAATTTGTTGTTAATTAACATAGTTTATTTCATTATAATTTAATTTATTAACATTTAATTCATTATTAATAAACATAGTCAATTTTATTATAATTTATTTCATTATAATTTAATTCATTATAATTTATTCCATTATAATTTATTTCATTATAATTTATTTCATTATAATTTAATTCATTATAATTTAATTCATTATAATTTAGACATAATATAAATTTATTTTATTGACATTTATTTAATTGATATTTCTGTGATTCCCATTTATTTTATTCCTATTTATTTTATTTATTATTATTATATTATTATTTATTTATTTATTATTATTTATTTATTTATTATTATTTATTTATTTATTTTCTATACATTTTATTTATAATCTTCCTGTACAATAAATAAATAATTAATTTCTATTTATTTTATTTTCATTTATTTTTTTGATGTTTGTTTTTTAATAACATTATTTTATTTCTATATATTTTATTTATAATTATTTTATTTCTCTTTGCTTTATTCACATTTAAATTATTCCTATTTATTTTATTCCTATTTTTTTTTTATTCATATTTAGTTTATTCACATAAATGCTATTTATTTAATTCATAAATATTTTATTTTTATTTATATTTATATTTATATTATATTATTCATTTATAAATCTATTTTTAGCTTTTTTCTTGTTTTTTTAATATTGTAAAGTATTTAATTTTCTATATTTTCATTATTTTATTTATTTATTTTTTATTTTTAATTTTTCGTTTTCTTCAATTTAATTATGTATACCCTTTGTTGTAATTTCCAGGGTATGCCAAGCTGCGATCTATGACCAGCAAATGAAGCGTTCAATAAGCTTGTCAGACAGAGACAGAGCGAGAGAGAGAGAGAGAGAGTCTAATTTACAAGGTCTCTCTGAATGAGAGAAAACAACAAAAGCAACAAAAAAAACTATTACTACACGCTTCAACAAGCAGACAGAAGAGACAGAGAGAGGGACAGACAACAACAAAGAGAGAGAGAGAGAGAGAGAGTGAGCAAGAGGAGGGGAGAGCGGTTGATAGGCTCATAGGGCAAAGGAACAACGCCAAAGCAGAGGCTATGACGTCGACGTCGACGTCGACAAGCCCCAAAAACTGGGCAGAGGCGCTCGGCAGAGAGGCCCAAACTCAACACAGGCAAAGAGAAACTCAACACACGCACGCGATGAAACTCAACACACATGCAAACGTGTCGCTGGCGTTGATGACGTTGACGTTGACGCTGACGTCGGCGTCGGCGTCGCTGCTTGGCATGTTGACCGTGACGACGTCGCTATATACATATATATATATGATATTTATTATTTATTTGTAATGTAAGAAATATAGTATTTAAATATTTAAAAATTAATATAAATTTATTTAAATTATTTTTTTCTTTTTTGTATTTTTAAGACCAAATCGCAACTAAAAAAAATAACACAAAAATCGGCCGATAAATATAGCCGAAGCTGAAGCATAAAGAAAGCTCTCTCTCTCTCTCTCTTTCTCTCGCTCTCTCTCTGTTTCTCTCTCTCTTTTGGGATAACATGTGGCTTGGCTAAGCTTTAGCTTTTGGCTTATGTCATAGGCGACGACGTTGACGTCGACGTCGACGTCAGCGCCAGCGTCAGCGTCAGCGCCAGCGTCAGCGTCAGCGTCGATGTGGATGCTGGCTAGGCATGAAAATAAAGGGAGCGTGCGCTTGGTGAGCAAGGGGGGAGGCAATATCGGAATATATATATACATATATAGTATTAATTAATATAAATATCAAACAAATAATAATAATAATAATAAATCATAAGAAATACTAGAAAATAATATAACAAAAAAATTAAATATATATAAAATAAACTTTAAAAAATATATTTACAGCAAAACTTTGATGCAGCATAGCTCTACTAATTAGGCACCGATTTTGATGGCATACAAAGACAGTCAGAATTTACATATATGTACATCGATAGATTTGTATATCTATATCTCTATAGCTATATAATGTATTCCCCTTATGTTCATTATGGGCGCAAGGGGCGTGGCATTCAAATTAAACTCGATGGTATATGTATATCTATTTATGTATATCTTTTCACTCTCTGCAAATGCATCAAAAACAAATCTGTCGCCTGAAGTAAACCCCATTTGATCTTCAGCTGTTAGTAATATCGATAATATCAATTTAGATAATATCTGGATAATGGAAAATAATAATGGAAAATGGATATACTTTGGTTAAAATGCAGAAACACACAGAATAAACGACGGATTGTTGAGGTTTCTGTGGTTCGGCCTGGGATGGGAAACGGTGTCAATGGATTCGGTGGTGTCTCTAGCTTTTGGACTACACTCAGAAAAATTATTCACGCTAGAATTAAGAATTAGAAGAAGAATTAGAATTAAGAATTAAGAGATTAATTAAGAATTAGGAGATTAATTAAGGCAACAAATGGAATATAACAAATCCGTTTTAAATTCCAATTGTATCTTAGTTTAATCTCAAAAGCTAATGAAAAATTAACCATTCGTACTATATCAAAATATATCGTTTCGTACTATATCAAAATATATCCGAAATAGCCTTAGAAATGGGGATTCAGAAATGAAGAAGAATTTTGCTTGTTTTTCAAACTTTAGACATTGGAAATTCCCGACGCAAGTGCGAAAACTATTGATTTTTCTTGCAGTGTATCTTCTGGGGTGACTTTAGACAAAAACAAACATTTCTTGTGGCGAGGAGAGGGGGAAATGGGCTTGATGGTGTTGGTGGTGGCAGCGAAAGCTTTTCCTTTGGGTGGTGTATTTGTGCCTCCTTCGTTTGTGCAACATTATCAGAGAGAGAGAGCGGTGGCAGGGGCAGCGGCTTTATGGTAGCTTAACAATCGATAGCACTCTCGAAATTATCGATAAATGCAAACAAATATATATATCGGTATTGTCGCACATTTGCAGTGTCAAAAATCTAATTAGAATTAGAGTTTTGTAGACGTTGGGTTTGAGTTTGGCAGGCATAAATAGATTAATTATTATTATCGATAGTTATGCAATTAATCGAACATTGATTGCTTGATTGTACAATCGAGATTAATTGATTATTGCCAATGGGGAATTGTTGAGCGATAAATCCATTGTTATTGATGGGTAAATTTTTGAATATTTGAATGCCGAGCGAATAATCGAATATTATTCTTTGAAAAATTGTTGATGTTAAGCGAATAATCGACATTTTTGAATATCGAATGAGTTATCGATTATTATCGATGTGGAAATATTTTATTATTTAAATGCTTAGCAATTAATCGATTAATAACGATGGAGCAATTTTTTCAACGCCGAGTGATTATCGATATCGATTATTATCGATGGGGAAATTTTTGAACATTTGCATGTTGAGCGATTAATCGATTAATAATGATGGAACAATTTTTTGAACGTAGAGTGATTTATCGATTATTATCGATGGGGAAATTTTTGAACATTTGCATGTTGAGCGATTAATCGATTAATAATAATGGAACAATTTTTTGAACGCCGAGATATTTATCGATTATTATCGATGGGGAAATTTTTCAACATTTGCATGTTGATAATGATAATGATAATGATTTATCGATAATTATCGATGTGCAAGTTAGGCTCTGAGTGGTTGGTCGCTTGAAAAAACAGCTGACATTTGGACTGCGCCTGGAACTTGTTTGCTGTTTTCAACATTTTTTTTTAATTTTTATATATTTTTTTATATTTTTTATATATTTTATAAATTTTATTTTGTTGTGTTTTTCAGTGGAAACAAAGAGGGGCAGCATCAGCAGCAGCAGCAGCGATAAGCGCGGCAATGGCAATGGCAATTTGATTGCAGCCAAGAACAAAGAGCAGCGCAGCAGCAGCAGCAGCAGCAGCAGCAGACGCCGCAGAAATCCCCGCAAAAAAATATAAAAAAAAATAAATAAAAAACAAAGTATAAAAAACTCAAATAAGGGGCAAAAAAGCAACAACAGCAACAGCAACAACAGAATTCTTATCAGTCAAGTTTGCGCAGATTTTGTTGTGTTTTCTTTTATTTCTCTTCGCTTCTGCCTTTGCTTGGAGCATGACGCAAAGTGAAAGGCGCGACGCCGTGCCTCAAATTGAGGCAAGCTGCCACCGGGTACAGTTGGTCAAGCCGCAAGAGCATTCAAGACTGCACAACAATCACACGTTACTCACGATTAACACTCGCATTCATATTCATATTCATATTCATATTCATATTCATATTCATATTCAAATTCATATTCATATTCATATTCATATTCATATTCATACTCATATTCATATTCATACTCATACTCATACTCATACTCATATTCATATTCATAGTCATTCACATTCACGTTGAATGCCAAGGGAAACCCTTTAAATGTTTTTTTTCTTTCACATATCTTTCTTGCCAGTCAGCAGGGTTGCCACCAATTATGCAGGGTTGCCCACACATATGCCGAATTTAAAAAAAAATATATAAAATAAATATGCATTTGAGAATATCTTAATAAAATAAAAAAATATGCGTTAAATTAAAAATAAGCAATACATGAAAAATCTTGAAAAAAAAAATAAAGAACTAAACAATATATCAAAATAAATTACAAAATAGATGTTTAAATTATCAAAATAAATTAAATAAATTACAACATAGATTTATAAAAAATAAATAATAAATAAATTAACATAAAAATATGTATATTCGAAATTAGATCAAAATAAATCTACAAAACATTTCAAAATAGATTCAGAAATCATCAAAGTTTATTAAAATAAATATGTCAATAGGGATATAACTTTGTAACAAAATAAAGAATTTTATTAAAATAGAAAATATACAACAAAATATAAATTTACAAAATATATATTAAACAAGAATTAAAATTAATATTTATCAAGTATATAAATATTTAAAATATTTATAAAATATGAATTACCAAAACAAAATTTTTCAAGATTTGCTTAAACGAAAAACAAATAAATATTGCAAGAATAAAACTAAAAAATATTTAATAAATATCAAAATATATTCAAATAGTTAACAAATAATTAAAAAAAAGGGTTAAAAACACAAAGTAAAAAATATAAAACAATTGTGGCAATCAAGCCAAAAGCAAAGGTAAAGAAAAAATCCAAACAGTTTGCGGCTTCGTTTTATTTTCTTTTGTTTTCTTTTTGTTTTCTTTTGTTTTTTTTTTCGTTTTCTTTTGTTTGCATTTCTTTGGGCTGTTTTTCTTGATATTCTTTTCATTTTGTTTTTTTTTTATTTATTTATTTTCTTATTTGACGCAACTAGTTAGCGAAGGCGCCGGCGTCGGCAGCGCTGCGACTGCGCTGCAGCAGCGTTTACGTTTATTGATTGTGCTTGTTTATAATTAAAAGTGGCACGAATTTATTTTTTATTTTTTTATTTTATTTTTTTTTATTTATTTTATTTTTTTTTATTTATTTTATTTTTTTATTTATTTTATTTTTTTCATTTATTTTATTATTGATTTTTTATATTTCCGTTTTATTTTTTATTTTTTTTTTTAAGAAAATTACCGCTTCTTATTTAAGTTTTTTTTTTCAATATCGAATAAATAAAATGTGAAATTTCCTTCAATTTTAATTTTTTATTTTGATTAAATTTTATTTTATTTGTTTTATTAGTCTATTTTTATTTATTTAAAAATTTATTTACATTTTAGTTATTTTATCAAGTTCTGTTAAATAAATTTCTTTAATTTTAGTTAATTTTTATTTAGTTTTTATTTGTTTACATTGCCGCGCTTTTTGTTTGTTTTATTTGTTATTTAAGTTGCTTCTTTGTCGGTTTTTTAGAAGGGAGTTTAGTAAGTATGACAACATAGCACACACACACACACACACACACACACACACGCATACACACACACGCATAGAGGGGGCAACAACAAAGCAAAACAAAGGCAAAAGCCGTGAAACGATAACATAAAACGATAATCAAAATGTATTTTAACTAAGCACAATGAAAGAATGTGTGTATGTATGTATACACATCTATATATATATATACACATTTATATATATATACATATATATCTAAATATATACGTATATACGTTACTATAACTGTTAATCAAGCACGTTTTCAACAATTGGCAATTATTGAGCTCGCATCGAAAACATATGCATGTCTCTCTCTCGCTCTCTCTCGCTCTCTCTCTCAGTCTCTCTCTCTCTCTGTGTCTGTTGAAATCGCCCCCCCTTTAGCAGCATATTCACCTTAGCTTAGCTCACCTCACCCACACATGAATGAACACGATCTTAATGAAAAGCACGTGGAATTTACAGCGCTTTACAGCTTACAGAATTTGGCTTACGAAGTCTCTCTCTCTCTCTCTCTCTTTCTCTCGCTCTCTCTGCATCTCTTCCTCTCTTTTTTTCTCTCTCTCTCCCTCTTTCTCTTTATGATCTCAGCGCTATTTCTATTAGATTCTTCCGCTTCTTCCCGCCAAATCTGACTGTTTTAGATGCGCCATTGTAGAAAGCGAATATTGTGGTTTTTCCTCTAAAATCAATTCTTTAATTTTAAAATTAAATTAAATTAAAATTAAAATTAATGCCAGGCAACAATTATAGATCTGTCGTCATCATGTTGAACGATATTTGCCAATACTACCAATAATTTAATGGCATATTTTCTTCAAAATTCGTTCTAACATGTTTAAAATATTTCTAAGCTATATAATATATTTTAAATATTTTAAATACATTTAAAAAAAATGTATTTTATATTTCAATTAAATTTTTAGTTTTTGGCCGAATTGGATTAATTTATTTGGATTTCTTTATAAATAGTTTTATATTCATTAACTTATATTTATATTTATATGTATTTAATTTATTTAAAATATTTTAAATATTAATAAAATTTATTGTATATTTCAATTAAATTTTTAGTTTTTAGCCGAATTGGATTAATTTATTTGGATTTCTTTATAAATAGTTTTATATTCATTAACATACATATATTCATGTGGGCACAATGTTATAATATAATAAATAGGTAGACCATATATTATTATATTTATATTAATAATTTTTAATGCATTTATTAATATTTAATTATTCCTATTAGCTATTATTTTTATTTTGTATGCATTTGTTAATATTTATATTGATATTATTTTATGCATTTATTGATATTTTAATTATGTAAATTAACTATTATTTTTTAGATATTTATATTAATATTTAAGTATTTATTTTTTATAGTTATATTGATATTTTTATTATTATTATAATCAATTATTATTTTTTCAAACATATTTATATTTAACTATTTATTTTGTATGCATTTATTAATATTTATATTGATATTATTTTATGCATTTATTGATATTTTTGTTATTATTATTTAATAAATATTTATGTTTATATATTTATGTTTTTTCTTTAATTTGATTTCATATTTTAATCTTATTTTTTCCCCAGATTTTCTTTTTTTTATCTTATATTTTTAAATTAAATTTTAATTTTAATTTTATTATTTTTAATTTTAATTTGTAATTTAATTTCTTTTAGTCGACTGGTCTTAGTCGACTTTAAATAAATAAAAATAAAATAAAAAAATATTTATATACACTTGAAAAAATAAATTGTTGTTAATTATGGATTAATTATTTTTGGTGTTGCACTCACTTCTCGCGGTGCAGGAGGCAGATGCGGTCCTTGGCCACCTTGAGCTTCTTGGCGATGATCTTCTTGAGGCTCTCGACGCTGATGTGCGGCTCGACGCTGACTGCGAAGTTGCCACCGGTTGTGGTGCTGATGTTGAGGTTAATCATCGGGCTGCCTGCTGCTGTGGCAACTGTTGTGGCAACCGTTGTGGAACTGTTGCCGCTGCTGCTGCTGCTGTTGTTGTTGCTGAGCAGCGCACTTGTTGTGGCATTCGATGAAAAACGTTGCAAGCTGTTGTTGTTGCTGCCACTTGCATTGTTGCTGCTGCTGCTGCTGCTGCTACTGCTGCTGCTGCTGCTGCTGCTGCTGTTGTTGTTGTTGTTGCCACACCCATTGGCATTTTTGGGCGCTGCCTCATTTTGCAGCTGGGCATCTTTAGCATTTGATTTATCCATGTTGCAAATGCTTAAAATTTTTTATTTATTTTTTTTATTGATTTATTCGATTTTACTAAAATTTTTATTGATTTTAGCGAATTTTCACAATGGCCGAAAACACACAAAACAACAACAAAAAAATGCCTAACGTAACGTAACGTAATGTATTGTAATGTAACGTAACGTAACGTAACGTAACGGTAACGTCAACGGCGGCAGCGACGTCGGCAGCGTTGCTTCCAATCGATTTTGTACACACCACACCTTAACACGCACACGCACACGCACGCACACGCATACAGCTGCAGGCGCTCACGCTCACGCACACACGCACACGCACGCAGAGCGCAACAACAACAACAACGCCAACGACAAGGACAACAACTGTGTTGGAGTTAGACAGACAGTGCAGACGTATGTCGTCGTTGGGAGGGGGGGAGGAGGTGGGCAGCAACGTGTGTGCGTTCGGCAACAACAACAAAAAAAAATACGAAGCGAAGACGAAGACGAAGACGCACGAGCGCGAACGAGGGCAAGCGACGCGTGGTAGGCTTTTGATTTGTTTTTGTTTTTGCTTATTGTTGTTGCTTTTGCTTTTTGCTTTTGCTTTTGGTTTTTGTTGTTGGTTTTTGTTGTTGGCTTCGTGTTTGGGATTGCGAAACAGTTCAACAGTTTGACATGCACTGCTTCCGATCGCCGCGCTGCGCTCTCTCGCTCTGCTTATTGCCGTCTCGTTCTCACGGCACTTCTTGGTTATGTTTGCGCTTGTTGCTTTTGTTTGTTTGTTTGCTTGTAACGGTTTTGTTTGAATTGATTGCAATTTGATTTGCAATTTAAATTTTTGCGCTTGTTACCAATACACATACACACACACACACACACCAGAAGAGTCAAATTGCAAGCGGCAGCAACGAAGACGACGACGACGACGACGACGGCGGCCAACACGCACTCTCTTTCTCTCGCTTGCTCGCTCGCACACACACACACACGCACACTGCAGACAGTTGGAATTCTCAAAATGGCGCACCGAGCGTCACACGTCCGCCTCGACCGGCTTTTGCTTTGCTTCTGAGGCGCTCGCAACGGTGAAGCGCGTTTAAAAAGGCGCCAGCGCTGCCAGATGGCCGCAGCTCAAACTCACCAAAAATTACCACAAATAGCTGCAAATCAGTGTTGCCGCAAATGGCTAGAAACAGCTTTTTTCTGTTTGTCTCTGAAAATATATATAAAATTTTTTATTAATTTTTTGTTTTTATGGTATAGTATTACTATGTATGTGTTTTCCACAAGTGTATATATTTAGTCCAATAAAACAGGGACTGCAAATAATAGTTGAGTTTAAAAAATAAAAGCCCAAAAAAGAAAAAATTGGAAAAAATAGTTGAACCCCAAATTCGAAAACATGGTAAACTTTTTCCCCTTCAAATGTTGGTTACCACGCCCTCACCTAAATTTAATACATTGACCAATTTAGGACATATGTATAAATCTATCTACGTAAATTCTGTCTTCTACGAACTGGAGAGATGATTATTATCTATCAATTCTATAAATTGCAATCAAATTATAAAAAAAAAAATTATGATTAAATAAAGTATTTTATTTTGACATTAATTTGAATGTATATATAAGCAGTAGGCTATGCTACATATAATAATATGCCGATATATCACGTTTGGCACATAAGTAGTACTGGAGAGCGTGAGCTGTGGTACAGGGTATAAAACAGTCGAGCTTGTCCAAGAGATTTTCATAATAAAATTAAAAAAAAATATATGCCTGTTCTACCTGTGTGAATTTCTTGACATATTTTAATGGATCTATTTATTCAATTTATTTTAAGTTTTGGCGCCTAATGGCAGGGCTGTCAGTTGGTGTTATCGATAGCTGTTGGTATTTTATCCAACTGCTCTTCTTGATATTCGATAAGAATAATACTAATACTAAGTTGCATGCTCTACTTGTTTGGATGTTTTATTCTTTATTTGATATTTTATTATTATATATTATTTCAATTGCTTGGATGTTTCATTCATTATTGGATCTTTTATAATTATATTATGTATTTTCAGGGAATAAATAGTTTTAAGTTTTGCCGCCTGTTAGCAGTGTTGCCAGCTAGTTGATATTATCGAAAGCTGTTGGTATTTTCGCAAACGCTGCTTGGTATTTGAAAATTATAGTAATAACACTGAGTTGCTTGTTCTACTCGAATGGATATTTTTTTATTCAATTTTGGATCTTTTATTATTAATTTTATTACATTATTTATTTGTTTACAATAGTTTTAAGTTTTGCCGCCCAATAGCAGTGCTGCCAGCTAGCTATCGATAGCTGTTGGTATTTTCGCCAATGCAGTTTGGTATTTTCGGAGGTATCGCGTGCAACGCTGCGCGCCGCACTTCGATAAGCGGAAGCGGCTCGCTGTGGAGAGTTCTTTTCGTTAAAGGTCTCCTAGGCGAAAGTTGTGTTTTTCTGTGCATCTCGCGTTTCGTGTCGAAAACTCAAGACTTAAAGTGAGTAAAATGAATAAATATTAACAAATAACCAAAATAACAAACAATGCGCACAAGCTGCAAAAGAAATGCAATTAAAACTGCTGCGGATGGCGGCGATAAAAGCAGATTAAAAAATGCTTAATTTTTATGTTGATTTTTATTAAACATTTTTTTATTGTTGTGTGTGTTTTTTAGCATGCGTTACGTGGCTGCATACTTGTTGGCTGTGCTGGGCGGTCAGGAGAGCCCCGCCAATGCCGATCTGGAGAAGATTCTCAGCTCGGTGGGCATCGAGGCGGACGGAGAGCGTCTGAGCCGCGTCATCAAGGAGCTGAAGGGCAAGAGCATCGAGGAGCTGATCAAACAGGGACGGGAGAAACTCTCCTCGATGCCCGTTGGTGGCGGCGCTGCTGCTGCCGCTGCCCCCGCCCCTGCTGCTGCTGCCGCCGGCGCTGGCGACAAGAAGGAGGCCAAAAAGGAGGAGAAGAAGGAGGAGTCCGAGTCGGAGGATGACGATATGGGCTTTGCTCTCTTCGAATAAGCTCCACCCCCCCCCCACCTCTCTTCCGTCTCCACTCTGTTGGCTGCAAAATGGCGTATATAGCGTTTGAAACATGTGCAGCAACAACAACAAAATTCCACCAATAAGGTGAGTTTAATTAGAGAGAGAGAGAGAGAGAGGGCAAAAGAGCGCCATTTTTTTTCTTATTATGATGATCACATTCTTAACCATCTTTCGACTGTAAAAACGTTGATGTTAAACTTTTAACTGATGAAAATAATATTTTCGTATTATATTTATTTATTTTCCACCCCAAGACTAATTGCAATTTCTTTCTATTGCAGCACAGCCGGCAGCAGCAACAACAGCATCAACATCTAAGCACAGTGGAACACATTGCTTTGTATTGCCGTCAAAATTTATTTGTTTTTTTTTTTACCATCACAAGACAAATATACTGCAACAAAAAACAACCAAATTCACGTTGAAATATTTATTTCTATGAAATAAAAACAAACTGCTGTGTCTATGCTCTATATGCGTTATACCCAACGAACAGTTTTTTTTTTTTCTTTTTTTTTCAAATTGAAATGTGTATATTTTTTTTTTTGGTTTTGTCGAATAAAACTAACTGTGATTTAACCTTTTAAGCCTGTATATCGAAAGGTGTTTACTGCAGCACGTGGTGGGCATGTGCTGCTGGCGCCATCTAGCGTATTGTGTAGGCAACAAGGCACACCCCCCATGGCCTAATGCGACAAATTGTCTGTGGCATATCTTCGCTGTTTTATATTCGATCGTCATAAACTTAGAGCATCGATAGGCTACAAGTCTATTGTTGTGGCTTGTGTGGTTTTGGATGCATGGAATGCAGGTATCAAAATTCTACAACAAATTTGGTCAGCGTACAGCATAGGAGAACCTACATACCAAAAATGGCATCTCTAGCTTTCATAGTTTTCGAGATCTAGGTGTTTATACGAACAGACGGACAAAAGTATATGGTTAAAGCAGTTCAGCTTGTCCCAATCAAGTATATATATACTTTTTTGGGGTCTGCCACGCCTCCTGCTGCCTATTACATTTATTCGCAGAAGTATAAGGCCTGTTTTTACCCATTTTTAATGGATATAGGGTATACCAATATATTATAAATGTATAACAAATATAAAATAAATATAAAATAAATTTAAAATAAATATAAAATGAATATAAAATGAATATAAAATAAAAATATAATAAATATAGAATAAATATATAATAAATATAAAATAAATCTATAATAAATATAAAATAAATATGCATATAATAAATGTGGGAATGAGTTAGCATTAGGGCTGCAAAACTATCGATAGTGGGTACATCGATAGTTTTCAACTTCGATGCATAGAGTAACTAAAACCAGAGTGGAATTGTCACGCCCCCTGTCGTCGTTATCGATGGAAATGTTTCAACCCGGATTGGAACGTGGTATTTAACAGAATGTTAATTAACAGAGGCATCTAGAGTGAGCCCGATTCTTTGATTTACACCAGGCTATCATCACTGAAAGCAAGGCCTGTGAGCGCTCGCTGCAAATGTTTTCTGTTTTGCTTTTCCTTCTCTCTTTTGCGTTTCTTGCGATTCTCTTGCTGTCGTGTGCACACATACATATGCATGCCTGTATGTGTGACTTGTGTGGAAGTGTGCTTGTGTGTGTGTGTTGGATGCTGAGAATTTGATTGATTTGCCTTTGCTTACAATTTTTCAATTTGGATTCTGGACGTTGGGCATTCGCTTAGCAGCAATATTAATACTCTTTCTTTTTTCTTATATTGCCTCACCGCCAAAATATGAGAAAAATAAGGAAAGAGTATTACGTTTGCAACTACATGTTAGAAATTACAAATGCTTGCTCGTGCGCTTGCTTTTGCCGTCGGGATTTTGTCGATGGTAAGCAAATTTCAAATTTCTGCGTTGCTTGTAGAATCTAATATTTTATGCAAAGAAATTTTTATTTTATTAGCAAAAATGTGTCAATCATTTGTATATCAATTGTAAATATTATTTTTAATTTGTTTATAAAAAAATAATGTACAAATATATGTATATAAAAAATTAAAATATAACAAAACATTTCAAATAAAAATAAAAGTATTAAAAAACATTAAAAAAAATTTGTAAAAACATTTTATAAACCCAATAATATTTTGATTTTTCTTACAAGTTATTATTTAAATGCCGCAAGCGACGCTAAATTGCCCACTGTGGAGCGACGACGCGTGGCGACGCTGAGTCGGGAGAGCAGGCAGAAATGAGTGGAATGAGAAAAACCAAGGCGAATTGTTTTTGCATACCGAGAGAGAGCGCTCACACATACGGTGTGGCTCTCCCCCATAAGAAAGAGCAACAGCCCTATCTACGGAGCAACGAGAGCTATGGGATGGGCACCTCTGTTGTAGATTGTTGTTGGCATTTCTTGTACGATGGTTTGCAATTGCTTGCAATTGCAGGCTAATTGCTTGCAGTACTTAGTTGTACGTACATATTTTCTTTTTTAGTATCTAGTATAGACATATTATATTCAAAATTCAGCAAATTTTATTCCGAGTTAAGAAATAAATATATTTTTTAATTTAAATCAATTTGTTTTACATGTGTTTTTTTTTACTAAACATTTAATGCAATATTTACATTTTATAACTAAATTTAATTTACAAGACGAAGCAATGCGTATATATGCGACTAACTTGTATAAACATTTTTTAATATTTCAATACAACATTTTTTATTTATATTTTTATTTATATTGTAAAGTTATAATTAAAACAGGGTATAAAAAATCTAACAATAAAAATATGGGATAATAAATTAATTATTATATCATACATACAAAAATAATTCAATTGTATAATTGTACATAAAAAATAAAAAAATTATGTTTATTTAAAACTTAAAAATGTACACTTGGCCCTCGCTTAACACGAACTCTTTTAGCACTAACTCGGTCTTACACGGTTGCAAATTTGCACCCATTCCCCCTTTAACACGCTAAAAACCTCGTTCTTACACGATTGCAAAATATCGATATGTATTTTTTTACTGCGTTTATCGCGTTAGTGCCTTTGTGCCTGTGTCATACGCATGGGTTATAGCATATTTACACTGAGCGGAATATTCCAAACGTGATTTGGGTGTTTACACCAAGAATCGAATTGTACTGAATCCATGTTTCGCTTAACACGATTTCGCTTAACACGACATATTCTAGGAACGTAACCCCCGTGTTAAGCGAGGGCCAAGTGTATATAAAATATAATTTATAACTTTTAAACATAGCATATTGTCTATAATTGCACATCCATATTTTACTATTAAATATTTTACATATTTTACAACAAAATATTATAATAATATATAATATATTTAATATTTGCATGTTATTATTTTGTATATGCAATTATCGAAATTATGCTGTATATAAAATTTATGAATTATATTTTATATAAATTTTTTAAGCAAAATTTAAAATATTTTTATTTTATTATGAACGTCAAAAATAATATTGTCAAAAAAATTTGCTATAAGATAGCCAAACCAAAAGTTATAGATGAATACAAAAATATATGTAAACGGTAATTTGCAATAAAATTAGCTGAAATTTGAATATAATATGGTCATACAAAATGTTTAAGAATTGCACACCTGTAAAAAAGCATTTACAAAATCCATACATCGAACAGGTACATACATATGTACATACATCCCCACACAAGCCAGCACAGCCAATGCCACGCAAGCAAATAACTATGAGAACTAACAGGCAACAAGCAAACGTAGAAACAAACGCACCCAAGGCCACACATGACATTTTTGGCAACCTCGCTAAACACCGAAAGCATAGAGAAATAGATAGAATTTGCTCTCAATGCTAACCACTCAATACCCTTTACAAAAATTGCCTTATATCTAGCGGCAGCGGAATACAAGGCAATTTGAAAGTGTATCTATGGTGCGACAGTCAAAACGAAAGAGAGACAAACTCAAAACTCAAAAAGCAAAGAAGAGGCCACATAATGCAAAACGAACGCCGTCGGCATGCCTTCGGTACGCCATCGGTACGCCATCGGTACGCCATCATATGGTATGCGGTTGAGTAGGTAGAGAATAAGAAAATCAAAACAAACGAGCATGTCTGTTAAGATAACATTGTTATGGAAGCGAGCCTGTTATTTAACAGACCAGCCGTCTGTTATTTAGCAGAATGAGCCAATCTGGGTTGTAAAACTTTTGCTATCGATAAAAAGGGGCGGACACTGCGGCTCTTGGAGTAGTTACTCTATGGCATCGAAGTTCAAAACTATCGATGTACCCACTATCGATAGTTTTGCAGCCCTACTACATACCAAAAATGGCATCTCTAGTTTTCATAGTTTTCGAGATCTAGGTGTTTATACGAACAGACGGACAAAAGTATATGGTTAAAGCAGTTCAGCTTGTCCCAATCAAGAATATATATACTTTTTTGGTGTCTGCCACGCCTCCTGCTGCCTATTACTTTCATTCGCACAAAGTATGAAGCCTGTTTTTACCCATTTTTAATGGATATTGGGTATACCAATATATTATAAATGTATAACAAATATAAAATAAATATAAAATAAATTTAAAATAAATATAAAATGAATATAAAATGAATATAAAATAAAAATATAATAAATATAGAATAAATATAAAATAAATCTATAATAAATATAAAATAAATATGCATATAATAAATGTGGGAATGAGTTAGCATTGCTATTGCTGTCATCCCCACATTTACACACATATGTTGTAGAACACAACATATTTCAGTTTAGTCTCAACGCTGTAACGTATAACATCTAAAATAAACTAAGCTGACGTGGGTTATTGATAATATTTATTATTATATAGATCCGACATATATTTTGGGGGCTCAACCGAAGCTGAAGTAAGAATTTTGGAAGCTCAACCGGAGACGATTTTAAGTGAGAGGCTAAGGACCAAGACATGGCTGAACGCAAAGACAAGGCTGAAGGAAATGATATGGCTATAGACCAAGACCAGGCTCAAGAAAAAGACAAGGCTGAAGGAAATGATATGGCTATAGACCAAGACCAGGCTCAAGAAAAAGACAAGGCTGAAGGAAATGATATGGCTAAGGACCAAGACCAGGCTCAAGAAAAAGACAAGGCTGAAGGAAATGATATGGCTAAGGACCAAGACCAGGCTCAAGAAAAAGACAAGGCTGAAGGAAATGATATGGCTAAGGACCAAGACCAGGCTCAAGAAAAAGACAAGGCTGAAGGAAATGATATGGCTAAGGACCAAGACCAGGCTCAAGAAAAAGACAAGGCTGAAGGAAATGATATGGCTAAGGACCAAGACCAGGCTCAAGAAAAAGACAAGGCTGAAGGAAAAGACATGGCAGAAGACAAGGCTGAATATGAAGACATGACAGAAAAAGCAATGATTAGTCTTATACAACAGCTTGAAAGAATAGCCAAGGCTAAAGGCCAATTCAAAGGCGAAGACGAAGGCAAAGGCGAGGCTAAGGCCAGAGCAAAGATGTTAATAGAGATCGCTCAGACTAATGAGCTTTCTCTCAGCGAATTAGGAGATAATTTAGAAAGAACATCGGTTAACAACCAGACTGGAATTGTAATTCAAAATACTTCCCTAATTAACGTGCCGGAACACGCTGCACTCCATTATAAATTTTGGCTTGAGTCAGTTGAAGAGCATAATACTCCAATTGGAGATCGTAAATAAAATGGAAAATAAATCTTAAATAAATAAATAATGAATCTGTAATAAATACATAATAAATATAAAATATATATTAAATGAATCTACAATAAATATAAAATAAATCTGTAATAAATATAAAATAAATCTACAATAAATATAAAATAAATCTATAATAAATATAAAATGAATATAAAATAAATCTATTATAAATTTACAATAAATATATAATAAATATACAATAAATCTATAATAAATATACAATAAATCTGTAATAAATATAAAATAAATCTAAAATGAATATAAAATAAATTTATAATGAAAACTATTCCAAGACCTTTGTTTTTTTTTTACTTTCAGTTACAAATATATATATATAAAATTTGAATATTACCAAATGCCTATTAAGAGGTGTTCATGCTTGCAACTGAATCTGTGGCATAAAACCATGCCGAGGTTCATGCAACAAGTGCAGCTGAATAGAATAATACGGAGGCTACAGTCGGACTCTGGCTACAGTAGTTTTTTGCGATTTGCTTGGGAAGGGGGGGAGATATCCAAAATCTAAAATAAACTTGATTTGCTTACTGAAAAGGAGAACCTAAATCCCGAATATGGTGTCTCTAGCTCTTATAGTTGCTGAGATCTAGGTGTTTATATAAAAGAACAAGAATATATATTAGTTTATGGGACCTGCCACGCCTCCTTCTGGGTGTTACGCACATTTCCTCTTTGCATTAAGTTAATAGACCGTTTTTACTTAGAGTAAAGAGTCTAAAAAAAAATCCATTAAAATTATTGTTTTTATTAAACAAACAAAATTAACAATTAACAGCCGATCTTAAGCGCCAGCGAGGGCGGTTCTATGAGTTGCGATAGTCGTGGGGTTTATCCCTATTATCGTCCAGCATGTAGTCCTCCTGACTGTAGCGCTCCCGCTGCTCCGCCTCCTCAAATTCCTCCCCCGCCGCCCCCGCTCCCGCCAGAAACTCGTGCTCCTCCCTTCTGAACTTTTTGCGCTCCGGGGTTTGTTTGCGCTCCCGATCCCGCCGCTTGGCCAGAAACGCCTCGAACTTGCTGTGGGCGTCGGCGGAAGGGAGGGGCGCACAGGGGCGTGGCTGCGCCTCCAGCTGCTGCTGCTGCTGTTCGTGTTGCGTCCAGGCTTGCTTCGATTTGCGCATTTTGGCCAGAATCTTGTCCAGCATGAGGCGATGATCCAGGCCCAGCACATCCTGCCGCATCTCGGGGGCAGCTGCCCCTTCCCCCTCGCCATAGAACTCCTGCCGCACCGTTTGTGCCACATCGTAGGTCTCCTGCTGCTCCCCCTGCCCCTCCAACTGCAGACTGCGCAGAATGTGCTCCACGTTGTGGCTGTTGGCGCCGCTTTTGTCGCGCACGAAGCGTAGGCGTGGCACCTCGCCCATCAGCCGCAGCTGCGACAGTTCGTGCCGCAGCACGCCCGTTATGCGTTGCAGCTCCGCCTCCAGCGGCGCATCGCCGCCCAGCCAGTACACATTGATGCAGCTGAAGTCCTGCGTGACCTTGACGCGCGTCACCTGCAGGCCACGCCCCACAATCGCCTGCGCCGCCTCCCCGGTGGCAAGCAGATCCGTAATGTGCGTCATGAACAGTTTGTTCAGCACGGAGACGCGTCGGCTGCTCTGCTTGCCACCGCCGCCGACGCCGACGCCGCTGCTGCCGCCGCTCTTGCCAAACTGCGAGGCCTGAAAGACCAGGCTCGGGGGGGTGTGGCCGCTGGCCAGCGCCTCCTGCTGGGTGGGGTACCAACGCTTCTTGCTGCCTGCCACGCGATTCCCAAACAGCTTGCCCAGTATTTTGCTCTGGCGTGCCGCGTTTGCGCTGCCCGCGCTGCTGTAGCTGCTCTTGGCGCGTTGCACGGTGGCATGCCACAAACTGTTGCGCAACATTTGTCGCTTCTGCTTGCACGATTTTCTATATTATTTAATGTTTTGGTTTTTGATCAGCTTTGGTTTGTTTACGTTTGCCAGCTTATCGATAGCTTTGCATCATCGATGTAATCGGTTTTATTTTGTTGCCTGCTACTTGGCGCGCATTTCAAATGAAACAAATCACTGCAATTGAACAGCAACAAATTGTTTAAAATTAAAATTATTATTATATAATTTTTATTTTATGTATTTTTTTTTTCTTTTGTCAGGTTTGGTTTGTTTACGTTTGCCAGCCTATCGATAGCATTGCATCATCGATGTAATCGGTTTTATTTTGTTGCCTGCTACTTGGCGCGCAATTCAAATGAAACAAATCACTGCAATTGAAGAGCAACAAATTGTTTAAAATTAAAATTTTTATTACATAATTTTTATTTTATGTATTTTTTTTTCTTTTGTCAGGTTTGGTTTGTTTACGTTTGCCAGCTTATCGATAATTTTCACTCGGCTGCCACTCATCATCGGTGTTATCGCAACCTTTTTTGGCGCCCATTTTAAATGAAACAAACAACTGAAATTAAACAACAAACAAAATTAGTAAAAACGATTATTATTAACAAAATTACAATAATTATGTTATAATTTAGAATTAGCAACATTTTTTGCTTGCTCATTATCGCAAATAACAAAAAACAGTAATTGATGATTTTGTGCGTGCAAGTTTTTTTTATTTTATTTATTTTTATCGATATTTTTGACGGGCTGGCTGAATTGTAGTTAAATATAAAATCACCAAAATGTTACAAATAAAATAATGCTTATAAATTCAAATAAAAAAACAATTTGGAGGAAAGATTTGCTTTAGTCTTTTTTTTAAGAATTTCGCTCGTTACGTTTTGCTTGCAAGCTTATCGATAACATCGAAAGTGATCGATTGCAGATTTGAAAAAAGGGCGCGCGCTTTAAATATGTTTAAAAAAACAACTAGAAACTGCACAAATGTTGCATGCGAAGCCAAGCACTTTGTTTTAGTGATCCCTACATAATTTAATTAACTTCATTTATATGCTTGTAATTAAAATATATTTATTCTGCCAACTTTTTTTTATAAATATTGCCAATTTGAATTTAAATATTGTCAGTTTCGATTAATGCGATATCCGACGATTGAATGCCCTTCGAGTATTATTGGATAAACGCCCTGCCACGCCTACGCATTGCGATCGCTACGGGCCCTGGTGATGCCCAAATACTCCCACCAGGATGTGGGCCTAACGGTATCGGCTATAGTTGCAGCTGTGGATGCAGCTGCTCCAGTTGATCCTGCGGATGCTGCTGCTGCTCCTGGCGTCGGGGGATTCCCCGCATCAACTTTGTCAGCCGACGCCGCCTGCAGAGCTGGCAGCGTCGTAGCGCCCAGATTCTGGCTTGTGCTGATCGCCCTTGCCTCCAGGTTGGCATTGGAGTCCTGGGTCGTGGTCTCCAGGCTGGGGCGGGGGGTGAGGGAGTCGCTGTGGCGCCTCCGATGGCCGCCATTGAACAGTTTACCTAAGAATGGCATGCACATGACTTGGCTGAAATTTCCAACTATTTTACGAAACCGAAACAGAAATTTACAATTTACTTTTGACTCTATTGATATATTTGTGTTTTCTACAAATTTCAAAACAATCTCGCTGACACACAGTCTCAAGCGCCTGCTCGATCGCTCAGATCGGGCCTAGCCGATGTCTATATATAGACCTGACTTTTCCAAAACATATTGCAGAGTTGCGGAGTTCAGGCCAATGCACAGTGAAACGCAGGCAATAAACCGGACCACAAATGAAGTTCAATAAAATCTAAAAAAATATATATTTATTTCGAAGTGGAAAAAAACATATTTCAAGACAATATTTGATTTTGAAATTTATTTATTTTTTTTTTTTAATATATGAAATTATTTATTTTAAAACATAAGATTAAAAAAACCAAGCATTTGATTGAAAATAGTATATTTGAAAGTCAAAAAGGTATTTTAAAGGCTTTTTTCCACGTTCGAAAGTGATTTGTGAAAAATTGGTTGATACTAAAAAAATAGGGTATAACTATTCGTATTAAAACAGGGTATAAAATAACTGAGCATATGGGAATTTGAGTGAAAAATGTTTATTTTTGACGCAAAAACGTATTTTAGAGGCCTTTTTCCACTTCCGAAAGTGAGTTGTAAAAAATGGTTCAACCTAAAAAATTAGAAACATTTTTGTAGAAACTTTGTTCACTTCCGAAAGTACATTTTTTAAAAAATTGTTGATCCTAAAAATTTTTGGAGTTTTGAAGCGCTTGCACCACTGTGCGCCTGCGCTGCAGACGCTGCTTGGGGTCAGAGGCAGGCACAAATGCAGCTTCTATTTATAGGCAGAGCACACGCATCCATCCGTCTATCCGTCTATCCGTCCGTCTGTCCGTATGTTGTGTGCATTGTGTGGCGTCTCCTTGTGCGTGAATTCAGTTCGCCGAGAGCCGGAGAGAGAGAAGCATGGCAACATTTGGAGTGCGCGGCATGAGCCAGCCGCTGGGCATCAAGATCTGTTGCTGCCGCATCTGCACCTGCATCAACTTTGGCTTCCTGCTCTCCAGGGCCGGATTGCTGAAGCTGATGCAGTTGGGCCTGGCCATGCTCTGCGAGGGTCTCCTCATCCGCTACGGCGTCCCCTACGCCGACTCCATCGGCCAGGCCCTAACCAGTTTCCTGGCCACCACCGGACACTGCTTTACCACAACGGCCATCCTGCTCATCTGCTATTGCTTCTCGGAGAAATCCTACGGCCTCATACGCCAGTCGCTATTCGTGAGTAGACAGATCTTAGTATATAAATCGCTCTATACTAGAAGAGTGTCATAAGTCGAAATACGCGATTTTTAATGATGTTTATGATGCATTAATGTTCGTTGGTTTATAATCCATGTTGTGTCAAAATTTTATTATCCTATCTTCAATACACAGAACGTGAAAAGAGCATATGTCGGTCCGCTTTATATGGAGACACAGGGCGGTATTAAACTTTAAACGCGTTTAGCATCTATTAAATAAGCGATATATAAACTATATACAAGCAGCTCCATCTTTCATGTCAGTATATAAATAACTTTAAAAAATAAACCGATTTTCCTTCAAGTTCAGGATTTTTATTTAGTTAGATCCACTGATGTTCACTTTAAAAATAAACAACCTATTTTCAGAAATTAGCCGACATACATACCTATACTATAACTTTAATAAACCGATTTTCCAAAAATTTGTATATTTTTAGACTAAATACAGAGTTAAAAAAAGTTCCAAAGGATCTATTAATTTAGTGCAATTGGGAAATGTGTATAACAACCAGCAGAAGGCGTGGCGGATCCCACAGAATCTATATATTCTTGATCAGAACGACGAGCTGTATCGATATGGCCATGTCCGGACAGATATTCCATCCGTATAAACTTCTAGGAACACCAATTTTGGTATTTCGGTTCTCCTAAGGCGGTTACGTCCGACTGTGGCCTTCCGCCCGACTAATCTGCGCTTATAAATAGCAATAGTCGCGTTTAAAGTATCTCTTTGTAGCGACTACTCGATGAATATTCTGCTTAAAGTTAGTCTAAACCAATTTTACTGGATCGAATTATAGAAGCTGTATAATCTTGTTTACAGGAGACGCTGTTCAATGCCATGGCCAGCTGCATGTACTTCAGCTCCTCCAGCTACATGGGATTCGCCTGTGTCGTCTGGCTGCATCCGCAGTTTCTTGTCCGTCCGGGCTTCTGGGCGTATCCGGCTATGACGGCAGCCTACGTAAGTGCTATAGCCCCCATCTCAGTTGGCAATTGTTAATGGATTTCGAATTTATCCTTGCAGTACATGGGATATGCCGCGGGTCTGCTACATGCGATCGACTCCTATATTGCTTTCAGGCATTTTAGAGGCATTCGCTAAGCTAATGTAAGTAACTGAGAGATATGACAGATATTATAATATATAATAAGATTAATAATATAGCACAAGTTTTTGAAACTTTCTGATTCCGAATCCTTGGAGTATTATGCTCCATTATGTCAGCGTTTTTTCTCAATCTCATAAACAAAATTTGAATGAGCTTCAATCGAACCGCGATTTGTATTATCTATACATTAATACTATACTTGAGACTAATTTATTTATTTCTAATTTTATACATACTACACATAATTGTTATTTCAGCTTTATACTAATCTCTCTTCCTCTTGCTATCATCTTTTCCTCTAGTTTGTGACTTTATCCAGCATCCAAGTGAAACCGGTTTGAGAAATATTTTCCAATCCATACAGCCCTGTAAACAACATTCTATATGCTTAATAAAATTACATTACTTAGTACTTTAAGTCCGTAAAATAAATTTATAAACAAAATATACCCCATATGTTTGAAATGCAGCTTCTAAGAATTACCGAGAATTTCAAATTAAGCCTATTGTAATTTAAAACAAATTATTATACAACAAATTGGTTGGGCAGGTAGCCTACAGTCGGACGTTATCGACAGCTAGGTCTTCTAGCTCTTGGATTTAGTCTTTGAATTTATCTGAAAGACTGATCTGATATTGCTTAATTATCAAAAATGTGTGACTTTCTCATAGGGTGTTAAAGAAGGTCCTGAAAACGACAATACATACTCAGTAATGCCCTTGATATGCTTTTAAGTACAGATATTACAGTCATAGTCAATAATTGATGTAGATATAGATATCGATATATATGTAGATATATAGTATATTAATATATTTAAGGCACCATTAGTCAGAGTTCTACAATAGATAAATAAATATGTACGTAAGCATGTAAATGGACTGGATCAACTGTTGTAATTTGGACTTTGGGCAACTGCTCTACGACATTTTATTGGCCGCTTTGAATTTTCTAGAAAAGAAAAACATATCGTAAATCAATCGGAAAATGTAGCTTTTCGATATGTTACTTACTTGAGCTGCTTGAGCGCCTGGCTGGTCTCAAAGTCCGCCTTGAGCAGCCCGATGCGCACCCAGCGCGGTCGCTCGTGTATGACCTTATGGATAAGGAATTTGAGACCCAACAGTAGATGCTCGAATATGACAAACGATAGATCCGGTATGGAGGGCAGCCAGTGCGAGAAGAATTGTCTGTAGAATATACCAGAATTAATCAGAACCAGAATTATTAACTAAATAAGAATACTTAATACCTTCCCCATTTGCCGACAAACCGCACAACAACCTCTTAAATCTCGCAAATGCATTACGATCGAATAAGAAACAGCGAAGATATGCAACATACAATTTGCTCGACTGTCTGTATTATTAATACGCTATGAAACTTGCTAACTAATTCTATGTATATACTGAGATATCGGCCTGTCAAACAAATCGTAAGCGCCAAAAAAACGTTCTCCTGTTAAATTTGCTTTTGTCGCTTACGATTTTAACGCGGGAAGCGCTCGATATGTCATGTGTAAAATGAAAGAAAATGCACGCAATTGTTCTTGTTACGAGCAAGAGCACTCACATATACGAGCTCACTCCATAACAAAGAGCAATTGCAAACAGAAAAAATTATGAAGAGATCTGCATTGATAACAACTAATACAGTTAGCGTAATTCTTAGCAATTTGTGGATGAGAAGTAAGTGGAAATGTAAGTGATGAGCTGCTACTCACTTGACGTTCGGCTGCAGAAAGAGGAGGCCGCAGTTGCTGAGCAGGGACATGACGGAGAGCAGCTCGAAGGCCAGCTGCCAGGCGCCGATGTTCTTGGCACGTCGGGCAAAGGGACGCTTGAAGATGTTGCAGAGCTTGAACATGTCGATGTGGACGGCAAAGACGTTGTTGACCAACGCACCGATGGCGGCGAAGGGGGCGACGGCGGCGAAGAGCACTACGTAGCCAAACTGTATGCAGACCTGCAGATAATCCTCGTAGGTGGAATGATAGGCGTCGAGGCCGGACTCGTAGAAGGATTGCTCGTAGCGTGGCTTATTGCTAATCATCTGAAGTTTCTCCGGTTCGATCTCCTTGTGGCGGTACTTGGCGTACTTCTGTCGCAGCACCGCCATCAGGGGTATACCGATCTCCTGGGCAATGCAGAGCAGCTGAAAGATCAGCAGCTGCATCATTAGCTGATACTTCAGCTGCTTGAGATCCTGCAGCACAAACGCAATGTAGAATTGCGAGAAGAAATTGTTGACGATCTCGAAGAGCATCAGCTTGTTAACCCGATGCCGCTCGTACTGCGACCGTGTCCGATGATTCTCCAGATTGGTCAGGAATGTCGCCAGCTTCTCGTATGCCCACGAGAATATCGCAATCAATATGGACTGAACTATCACCGGGACGTAGAGCAGCCATGAGTCTGCACCAAAATCCGCCAACACCTCGGCCTCAATCTGAAACTGATAGAGCGCAAACCAGGCGGCGGCAACCACACAGCCCAACACCACCGGATACGAAATGCAGTACATCTGCAGGTACGTGTAGCGCATCGGGTACTGCAGGGTCATCTTTCCGGTTATCGGATCCGGCTTCAATTTTCCCTGATACGCCGCACGCGGCTTGTCCAGGCTGCTCATCTCGATGGTGCCCCAGCGATACGAATACCCCGCACACTTCCGCTTCCACAGCTCCAGAAATATCTAAAAAAAAACATCATATACATATATTACGTATATTTACAAATTTACAGAATCGGGAGATATTGATCATCTCTACGGTTCGTAGAAGACAGAATTTACGTAGATAGATTTATATGTCTTAAATTGGTCAATATATTATATTTATGGCCATTGTTCGCGGTAGGGGCGTGGCATCCAATCTTTGAAATAAACTTAATCGGCGTATGGTAAACACCTTTCAAAAATTACCAAAACCGCTGCTCTAGTTCTTATAGTTGCTGAGATCGACGCGTTCAAACCGACGGACAGACGGACAGACGTCATCCTGATCAATAATATATATTCTTTCACGGCTCCTTCTGCCTGTTACATACATTCTGACAAAGTTAATAACCCTGCTTTCCCCATTTTCAATGGGTGAAGGGTAAAAAATGAGTAAAATAAATATAATCTATGTCCGTCTGTCTGTCCGGGCGAGCGCTCAGCGCGAACTTTGGTATATACACAGTCGGGCAAGTAATATTTCCCCATGATTGTTGGCTCTAAAATCTACATTTTTCGATCAAATGCTGTCATGTTTGGTTTTTTGTACATAATTTTGCAATACAATTCGTTTACAAATAAATTCTTTTGCGTTAAAAAAAATTTGTTTTTTCCCGAAAATTTCATATTTTGTAAGAGGAAGAGCTTAAAATTTCTGCAAAAAATTTTATTTTTTTTTTCTTCTTTGATTTAATGCTTAAATTTTTATTTCAAAATCAAATGATTAAGAAAAAAACCAAACCGTTTGAACATCGGTTAAGTTTTGGTAAAGTTATGCGCATTCAAAGTTTAGCGAAAATGGCATTTTTCCTTTAAGGACCGATAATTCCCCCATACTGGCCATAAAACCCAGATTTCTTTACCATATTTTTATTATTTTATGCCTATTTTAATAGGCACTATCAATAATAGCATTACTATCCAATACTTACGGTTGTCCAGATGACATAGAAGCTGCAAACCAGCGACAGATTGAGATTCCATAGGCTCTGCAGTATGCCAAATATAGCTGGAAATATCAGCGCCTTCGTGTAGAACTCAATGAAGCCAAAGTAGAGCCCAATGCTAGAGCCAAAATAGTTTCGGATGTCCTCAATGGGCAGCTTGGTGCGTTTGAGATCCCAATTAAAACGATCCAGATACAGCTGTTAAATTATAAAAACAAATTATATACGAAATTCTTCTACTTTATCAGATTGTTTTTTAAATATCTATTAATTCTTAAGGAGTTCCCTAACATAACTTCCCTAATTTTTCCCTAATGAGTTTTGTAAAACAATGTTTAATGAGTTTTATTAAAAAATAAATCTGTAAGGACGGATAAGACAAATTCTTCAGAAACATTTTAAAATAATCACGGAGAAATTGTTTCTTATTATATCCCTAAAAGATATTCATAACGCTATCATCTCAAATCGTAGTCCATGGGATTTTTAAACTCGCAATGCAGAATTTATATAGATTACTTAATGCTAATAAAAAATAGATGTTTCGAATTGGAAATAATACTAAGGAGAAACTACGCAATTCCGATAATTTCCCAAAAAATAGATGCTAATAAATCGAAGCAAATCGCAGGTGTACGTACAATATCGTGCAGGGGAAACATATCCTCTATGTATCCCTTCTGTATGTAGGATCTGATGGGAGGCTCTATAACGTCCTTGATCAGCACGGGAGTTTCGCAGTAATGCAGTATCTGATCCTTGCTCATCTCCGGCAACAGAAAGTCGTCGATGCAACCGTGATTGAACTTCTGCATGCTGCCCGTAGTCGTCATCTTCTCCAGTTCTGCCCCATCGGCCAGACGCAACAAAGTGTCCAGGCTGGCCGAGAGATACAAATACTTTTCGGTGTTGCTGTAGGGCCAAAATAAATAAATATTCAGAAAATCAGATTATAATAGCGCTGGGCTTCGATTCGATTATCACTTAGCTTTGTAAATTATTGGATTGAAAAACAGACAGAAAACAGAATAGACGCACTCATAAGATAAATGGTTGACTCATACTTCGATTTAAATTAATCGAAAATGGAAAATATCAAACCAGTTTTAAATCAAATGCAACGAATTGTATATTATTTTATTCCCAAGAGTTAATGCAAAAAGTTACTAAGTCTAAACATATTCAAAATGGTCTTAGAAATGGGAATTTTAAGGACTCTTTTAAATGATGAATTTCAAAGTATTCTCTAACTCATTAAACAGAAAGAGACAGAGCAATATTATCGATAGTTAGGAAAACCGAGAATCTCGTCCAGGAAGGACTTGTGATGTATCATATGAATGGTATTGAATCATAGATTACAAATATTTCTGTCTTAAGTTTCTTTTTTCAAATTTTATAATAAAATTTTAAAGATTATTATTTTTAATTTTTATTATAAATACAGAAATAACACTTATTTTAAATTTTTAAAATAAAATAATAGTTGTCTTTTAATATTTTGATATAAATCAAATAACTTTTAGTTTTTAAACAATATTCAAAAAATTATAATAAATGCAATTCTTGATAAAAGTGTCAAATATTTAAAAATATCGCTAAGCGATTAATCGATTATTATCGATAACTGCCACTAGTAGGTGCTTACCTAACAATTTCCAGTGTGGTTTGAATATCAAATTCCTGTATGATCTTCTCCACGTCCTGGCAATGACGCAGCTTAGCTTTCTCGGTAAATATGATGACAAGGTATGTCTGCAAAAAGATATATATAATTATAGATCATATACATATATATATTTATATAAACATTTATATATCACTAAGGAACAGCTTTTCTCCAGGGGCATATATATTTATATATATATATCGATTATGCATTGCGTCTGACCTTGTCGATGGCGTCCGACTCATCGTCATCGACGGCATCGATGCTGGCATATTGTGATCGCTGTCGCTGCAGCGCCTCTAGCTTCAAGCTTCGCTGACGTCGGAACAGTTGATTTTCAATAATATTTCTGGTACGTGGACCTGGACAAAATGCCAAAAAACACAAAAACAAATAATAAAATTTCAGAATGCGTTACGTAGCGAATTTGTATATTTTTTTTTGTATTTATGATTTTTGTACTCACTTTTGCCATCTTCCGACATCATTTATGAGTCGTCGTCGTCGTCGTCGTCGCTGCTGCAAATGCGAATAACAACGACAGAATTTTTCTCAAAGTGCTTTTTCTACTTTTATGTCTGTAAATACTTATGTATGTGTGTGTGTGTGTGTGTGCACAGGCTATTGCCCATGTATGCGTGAGCGTATAATTATTATTACGTTTTGCCCCAATGCCAGCAGCAGCAACAGCAGCAGCAGCAGCAAACAACAACAGAAATATCTTTAATAACGCCAAAAAAACAAAATCAGCGCCATAGCCAAAAATCGCGGCTATTTTCACATTTCTTCTCTGGTTTTTGCCGGTTTGTTTTGTTGTGCTCACACATACACACACACACATGTACACATACATACTCCAGTGTTGCCGATTATCGCCGAAAACACCCAAACAAACTAGCTAAAAATAGCTACATTTGTTTCAAAATAGCCAAATAACATAAACGTTACTTTTTTAACAAAAAAATATATTTGTTTTTTAATTGGCATAATATTATAGCTACATAGTTTTTTTTTATGGCTTGCCATTGCTACCCATAGGGTGTTACAAAATTTTTATAGTATAAATAATCCTAATTATGAGGTAAATGACAATGAGTTTTTTCCCATACAATTATTATTCTTAGTATTATAGAATCCGATGTTTTAGGTGCATAAGATTGTGACGCTTATACCCTATGCCACCTCTGAGGACGTAGTAGCAGTGTAGATATATGTATATTTTTTACTATTTTATTTATTATATACTACAACATATATTAAAGTATTCATGCATTAAGTTAGGGAACGAAAATTTACAAAAAAAAACACGCACAAATTATTTAATTTAATTATTATATATATACAATTTCTAATTATCGACTTGAGAAATAGAAGAAGAAATATTTGTAAATTAATTTGGTGAACTAGCGCAAATAACAGGCTCCTGCTGAATTGGATCGTTTACTGTTTTCGACGTGAAAATGGCTAAGCTGCCAACACTGATACACTCATGTGTGTGTTTGTTTTGTTATTGCAATCAACTGTGAGTCAAGCCAGCTGTTGAGCTCCGATTAATCGATAAGCCTCAGCCAGATACGCTGCTCGCTCCACAAATCAATCGGGGCTAAACAAGTTTAAGTAAAACATTCAGATATTAAGAATAATAAACAGCTATAATTTTTAACTTGTATATACAATTGATGTTTTGATCTGCTGGGAATTTGAATTATTGCACTTTAATTACACTAAGCAGCTGTTTAGCCCAATGGATAACCATCGACAGTTTGTTATCGATTATTTTCAAATGTTCAATTTTTCTAGCTTAACATAGAGTGTACAAAAAGTTCGGGACAGCACAATTGGTAAATAATAGCCTATTTCCACAAACACAAATGTGCCCTATCATCCAAATGACGAACAAGTTCATCCAGTAAAGTCGGGGCAGTTCAGTCGGATAAAACCGACAGCAGGTGCTGTGTTTTTGACGGTAAGCGTGAGATGAATTGAAGCTATCAAAACTTTAAGACAAACTTGATCAACGTACATACCAAAAATGGTGTCTATAGCCCTTATAGTTTACGATATCTAGATGTTCAACTTAAAATAGACAGATATCGTTAGATATTTAATCACAATTCATTAATCTGAGCTATGCTCCGAACTCTACATATAATACAACTTTACTTTTTTCCATAATTTCAAACCTATGTCATCTTTAATACGGACAACAAAGAGACAGACGGACAGACGGACATTGCTTTATCGACTTAGCTTGTAGTCCTGATGTATTTCCAATTCCACTAACTTAATAGACAGTTTTGTACTTAAAGTACAGGGTCTGAAATATCTACGACCATCTGGATGATATGAAGGTTTCGTAAAATGACTCAAAATGAGCGGTCGTGGAAATCGGCTATAGAATACCGGCATAGGGATACCAAATTACTTCCAAATCAGCAGAATATTTTGTGCTTAAAGTACAGGGTCTAAAAAATCAACAACCATCTGGATGATATGAAGGTCTCTTGGAAACGCCAAATGAGCGTCATTCGAAATGACTCAAAATGAGTGGTCATGGAAATCGGCTATAACTATGGGAATACCAAATTACTTCCAAATCACAGTGACATTCGTGTCCTTCTCGATGTCCCGTTCGATGGTGGAGGGGGACAGTCCGGTCTTGCAGCAGATCTCATCGAAGCTGGTGAGGCCCGTGTACATCTTCTGACGTCCCGATGGCACCGAACCGGTGAACACCGGATACTTGTGTATGCAACGGATGAACCTGTGCTGCAATCCGAATATTACCATTTTCCGCTCATCGATGTTGTGATGCTGCGGACAGAGACGTTGGCAGATGGCGCGCAGCGTTACGCCATGGGTCATGGAGGCGTAAAACTGGAATATCCGCTGTACGCTCGGCAGCAATTTATCCGGCTGTAGTGCCACATATTTGCGGCAGGCATTGCTCAATGCGGCGCTCTGTATGAGATGCTTGAGGTTCTGGGTCATGTAGACGTTGCTGTACTTGAGTATGGGCAGCAGTTGCACCACGCCGTAATACACCAAATTCTGTATGCAGGATTTCACCAGATCCGTTTCCACATCCGCCTCCGCAGCGATGCGTGCCACATGGTTAATACCATTGATATAGGGCAGTATCTGAAATGCTTTAAATGTTAAATATGCGAATTTCTACAGAAAGGTCGAGAATGTATAGGGAATCTATCAAATTTTATGTAAGAAATGTTTAGTTTTTTTTTAATGAACTGGTAATTGGAAAATAACCTGAGATCAAACTTTCGATTCGATTACGATTCGATTCAAACGATTCTTTAACAAATTTGTATAGGGAATCTATCAAATTTGGTGTAAACAGATTTGACACAGTTTTTTATCATAAACTGGAATCGGGAAATGTCCTAAGATCAAACTTTCGCTTTAATCCATTCTTTTGTTCAACGATTTTTTTTAGAATCGAAGGGAGTAAGTGACATGCATGCGCTAAGGGTATAATAGGAAGCAAAAAGTGCAGGTCGGTTACGTCCGACTGTGAGCTTCCACCCGACGGATCTGCTCTGTCCATTCAAATTTCAGTTTCTATTGCGATTAATCGAGTAAATCGATTTCTTGACGTGAATTGATCATTCAGATCGATTCTACAAAATTAAATATCGAATCCATCTCTAGAGTGCTACAAGTCTTACCTTTTGTCAAAATAAAATAGTGTTTTGGCATATGATTTTTTTCACGAATGTCGCATGCGACACCATGGAATTGCCCAAATGTCGGATAATGATTACATGATGCTTGCACACCTGTTGCGTGGTCAAATCCCAGTTATCCAGCGGCGTATCCCTCAGGTTGGCCAACAGCAGCGGCACCATATGATCCTTGACCGCTGGCGGATCCGGTTTATGCATCACAATCTTCAGATATATGGTATTATCACCCTCCACAATAGTGGCCACTTTGCGGTCATTCAGATCCCGTAGCACCGTCTCGAATATGTTCTGTAGCCGCAGTTTGTCCGATTCGCGGGACAGAAAACAGGATTCCTCCTCCATCATGATCAGGTACTCCGATAGCTTCTTAACCACAGGCTCATACTGCACGGATCGGGCCCGGGAATCGCAGACGAAGCACAGGTTGAAAAGGAACGCATTCCTCGCATACTTCTGCTGATCCTGTATGCCCACGGGATAACCCACAATCTTCACATCCATGGCATTAACCGTTAAGATGCAACGCTGCAGATGCTGCTTGGGTATGATGTAAACGTTGATGGCATCGAAGACTTCTTTGGATATATAATTATCGGGCACCTGAAACGATTTCGTCATAGTAGTATGTTTAGTTTTATATTTGCAATTGCTCTTTCGTATCGGATGACCCACCCAGCATTTTATGAGATTTCTGATCGAATTCGAGTCTTTTTTAAGTCTCCTTTCAGATCAAAATAAGCATAAATGATAGTGTTGTCGGGAGAAAATGGTATCCTAGAAGCGACTCTTTTTAAACTCTTTACTTCAAAAAAGTAAAAAGTGTATATTAACTTAGTGCAAAGAGGAAATGTGTGTAACACCCAGAAGGAGGCGTGGCAGACCCCACAATGTATATATATTCTTGATCAGGACAACAAGCCGAGTCGATATAGCCATGTCCGTCTGTCTGTCTGTCCTTCTGTATGAACACCTAGTTTAAGTCATATTTTAATCGAATTCTGATTATTTTCGAGTGATATATTGATCGAATTGGGCTGGTTTTGGATATTACAATTACCTGAATGATCAATTTTCCATTGCTTTACTTCTTTTTTTTTGTTATTTCATTAATCATATTTTTAGAATATTTATTAGTCATTTTTGACTTCTTTTCTGATCTTCTTTGAGTCGCGCATAGTATGAATCTTTTTTTAAACATTTCAACGACTCGAATAAGACACACCAAGGTGATTATTGTAAAAATTAGCTTCCAAATGCTTATGGAAAGCAGCTCGTATTCTCGAGCTCTAATTCTTGGAATCCCATTCGCTTTGTTTTTGTTTCTAGAAATATTCACATAATTTTTTTCAGTGCAGCAAAAAAGTATAAACTGCAATACTTTTTTGCTGCACTGAAAAAAATTATTCTTTGTGTGTACTGTTGCGTGCTCTGCCCATAAGCAACTATATGGTGTATACTATATGCCACATACCTGACAGCTGATCTTGCAACCTGCGGTTGCATGGAATTCGCTCAGAAAGATGCAGCGAATTTTGGCCTCCGTACTGCCCCCGGCGTGCCCCATGGCCGTATCTGCGTTTGTATGCGGCTGCATTCTTATCAAAAACTGGTCGGCTTCTTATCATCGCACACACATATGGGATATATACATATTATGGCGTATTCAGGTTGATCCGACCACAATATGTCTCCGTTCACAGCTAAATTAGCCAAAGGTTATGCAAAGTACGCATTATTTTACGTTCTCTCCAGCTCGTCTCTCTCAGCGGTCGACACGTCACAACTGAGAGCGGAGTTGCCAAATACGCGGCTTTTCCGCCACATCTGGCTGTTTTTTTTTCAAGCGCACAATTGTAAAACTGCAGCAAGCGGCAATTTTGGCTATTTTTTAACAATAATTCAGCTTTTTGTCAGTTTCTTAAATTCAACAATATTCAATTATATTTTTTTTTTTTTATCAACATTTTAATCGATATTTTCCCAAAACAACTTTAATTTAAAGAGAAAAACTCAGCTGTTTTTTTTTGGCTTTTTTGTGCCCTTTCTTGAAAACAAATTGGTAATACTGACTGACTGCTTTCCAGTTAGTGTTGCCGGATCCAATTGGAAATAAAACAGCTGTAAATTTCCAGTTGCTGCTCTGCCGTATTTGTTCCCGCGCTTGGCTGGTAATTTATCGCAAATATGAAAATCAAATAATAATTATAATAATAATTAATAATACTTATCTTCTGCAAACTCAACTTTTATTTCCAGCATCTATTTTTAAAACATTCTTAAGTTTAATTTCAATACTAAAAATTTTCATGCGTTCTATTTAAATTTTTATAAAAAAATTAAAATAATTAAAAATACGTTATTTTTAAATTTTTATAAAAAACATTTATTTAAAAAAAATGGGTAAAAGTTTTTTTATTTTTGTTTATAAATCAATAATATATAAATTCTAATCATAAACAATTTAGGGAATTAGTAGTTCCGATAGTAAACCAAAAATAACTATCATAAAAATGGCTAGAAGTTCGGCTAAATAAAGCTAAATAAAATATCGAGCCCTTCCCGCGTAAATATCGTAAGCGCCAAAAGAAAATTTTACAGTAGAAGGTTTTTCCGCAAGAGCGCGTTCGATATACTATTTGACAGGCTGATAACTCAGTAAATACATAAAATTAAATGATGCATTTTTTGCTTTAGATGTGTTGGTTAATTAGGCACATAATTGCACAAAAAAATCAAAAAACGTGGCGCTTACGATATTCACGCGGCAAGCGCTCGATATAATTATGGCTAATAGAAATTGCAAAAAATAAAGTGGCCTAGCACAAAATAGCTAAACTGCCATCACTGCCGGCATGTGCTGGCCTGCCGCCAATCGATTGTTGCGAAAGCGTCGCCAGCTATCGATAGGCAGGGCATGCCTGGCAAAACTGAAACCGAGCGGTAGGCCTGGCACAAATTCAATGTGTGTTAATTTTAGGCTTACAATCAAAAGCGAGACGAGTGAGACTTGAATAGAAATTGTAGATATTCGAGAAACAAATCGGCACGACGATGAAATGGTACGAAGTGGAGCTGGATGGGGAGCGCAGCAGCAAATACCAGGAAGCCGCAATACCCGGCATCGAACAGATTCTCTCCCTGCCCCGCAATCAGCGCAATTTCAACAGTAAGTGAATGCCGAATAATAATCCAATATTCCAGAAATATATTACTAATATATGCATATATATATAACTGAACAATAGCTGATTTCGTTGGCGGCTTGTTGAACGGCGGCGCCTGGTGCTGGGTGACGCGCCAAAATGCGGAGGAGTCAAAAATTCTGATCTCTTGTGTTGCGACGGGCAATCGCATCGCTAATTATACCTTCTGGCGTAATAATCCCCGGATATCGGCCAAGGAGAACCAGCGCCAACGCCTGGACATACTCTGCGTGACGGAGCTAAATGACGGGAGTGCAAATCCGCTAATTGCCATCTGCCTGGACCACGCACAGGCCGCAAGCATTTTGGCCATATTCAGTACGATCAATCGCCAGATTATCCGGTACATTCGTCTGGATCTGTCCGGAATAACGCTGCGCACGCTCAGCTTCGTCAGCGAGTCGCAGTGCAGCGGCACAGCGTTCAGCGGGTTTGATGGCATCCTGGCCATCGGCACCGATGATGCACGCCTCGTGCTGCTCGATGCCAACGTGCAACAGATGATGGCCAGGCGCTGCCGCAACATCATGTGCCCCGACGAGCTGGTGCAACGTGCCGAGGTGCAGCTGCATTCAAACGCCGCACAGATCGACCAAAAGCTGCGGCTCAGCCGTCAGCTGGACATGCATCTGGGCATTGAGCTTAACTTGGCCAGAAGCGGCTCCCCCACCTCCCCATCCGGCAGAACCTCGGTTAGCTGCCTGTTGCACATTGGCGTAATCGGCGGCTTTGCCGTTGGGCTGCAGGATGGCCGGCTGCTGTTGTACGATCTGAGCAGCTGCAGCGTGCTTCATACTGTCGCCTTGCAACCCAGCGAGCTGCCGGCGACCGTGCAGCGTCTTTGCTATATTGTGCCCATGGACGATCCGCAGCCCTGCTTCTATATCTCGGCTGTATATAAACAGAGCGATCGCCTGATCTTTCGGCACTTTGGCGTCTACTACAGATGCTTTGCGGATGCTTTGCCGGCTGGCAAGCCGCGCTTTAGCGCAAAGGATTTTCAGCTGATCTCATTGCGGCTCTGCCTGCCGCTCGACAGCGGCCCCTCCCCCGCCACCGCCCTCTGTTGCAAGTCGGTCGCCACCACCCAGTATCGCAGGGAGAACGGCGCCCTGCTGATCGCCATCGGCTGGTATTCGCCGCAGGCGCAGAAGAACAAGCTGCTCATCTTTGATCTGAATCAATGGTATAACGACGGCACGCCCCAACAGATCGCACAGATCGGTCAGATCGGACAGATCGGAGACGGTCTCCATCCCATGGCCAATTATCTTTGTGGCTACAACTTCAGTGGACTGCAGGCGGGGCTCGCTTTTCGGCTGGAGCAGAGCAGTTTTGTGCACTTCATCGCCCTGCAGCAGCGGTGTGAGCACCTCTATCCCAGCTCCCTATCTTTCGGTAAGCGCAAAGTCATCCAAATTCATCCAGATCTCTAAGGAATTGCATTAAAATCTTATATATATAATAAGCATAACAGAAATACTTTAAAGTAGCGCTGGGTTTGATCTTGAATTTTCAAGCGTCGATCTTGATCTTGATCAATATAGGTCTTAAAATCGATTTTATCGATTAATCATAATAAGATCGGTAATTTCAATCTACAGCTGGTCTTAAAGAAAAACTTAAAAATCCATGCATACAAAATTAAATTTATATGGTTGGATAAATAAACAAAAACTAGTAAGGACGGAGCAACTCAGTCGGACGGAACTGACAGTAGGAGACCCTGTATTTTGTTTCCATAATCACCTAACCGTTTCTCTGCGTCTCTCTCTTATTCACGCGCTCTCTCTCTCTCTCTCTCACTCTCTTCTCATTTGAGCAAATTGTCTGTTCTATATCTTTGCTGTTTCATATCCGATCGTAAAGTAGTGTACAGCATCGATGCACAATGCCATAGGCCACATTAAAATTGTGGCTGCTTTGGTTTTTAGCGGTTAACGGGAGATGCTAGGGAGGTATCAAAATTCCAAAGCAAATTTAGTCAACGTACAGCATAGAAATAGCTTAATACCAAAAAAAGTGCCTTTAGCTTTTTATCGATTAGGACGGAAGTTGCTATCACAAATCTAACACCAACTTGTTTTGCATACTGTATAGGAGAACCTATGCATATACCAAAAATAGTGTCTCTAGCTCTTATAGTTTTTGAGATCTATGTGTTTATACGAACGGACAGACAGATCTGCTTGACTCAGCTCGTTCTCCTGATTTAAAATTATATATACCAAGCCTCCTTCTGGGTGTTACACACTTCTTCAAAGTACAAGGTATACAAATTAAAATTATTATTTTATTGTCTTAGTATTCTATTGGATTTATACTAGAATCCTAATCGGTTTTGATCCAAATCTTCTTATTCTGAATATATAATAAATAGACTATTCTTCCCTTCACAGAATGCGTGCTGGTGACTGCGACAGGGTGTCGTTTTTACAAACAAACTGGCGCCCAGCTGAGGTTCCTGTACGCCCTGTACAACCAGAAGGCAAATCTGATACTGGAGCCGCTGTCCTACCAGGAGACCATCATGGAGCTGGGCCTGATGCCCCAGTTCTGTGAGCACAATGCGGATGCCACGTTCTCAAGGGTAAATTGTTTTTCTCTATAGCAAATAGGGATCATATGTGATTGCGATTTTTTAATGAAAACATCAATTACTTGGAATCGAAACATAAAATAAATAATTTACGTCCCTTTTGAGATTTTGAGATTCCTAGTTGAGATTTTTATAGTTAATATTTTATTTTAAATTACGGCTGTGATTTTATATATTTTTTTTATGATTAGTTGTGATTTATAATTTTATTTTTTTGCTCATCACAAAACTCACTTTTAGACTACAGTTTTTTTTTTGTGTATGTTACATTAGGATTTTACCACGCCCCTTTTGCCTTCATTGCTTTCCAAAATATTTTCACATATTTTTTAACGTAAAAACCATAACATAAATTTAAATCATTAAATTAAAAACTTAAAAAAAGTTGTATTTTGAGCAAAATATCAATATCATAAATATTGATCATTCATATACATATGATCATTTATCATAGATCATTTATTTTTTAGTCACAATTTCTTTCTCCAAAGTAATGATATATATAAAATGACTGAAAATGAAGGGTTATTGGTAAAGAAACTGCATAAGCGTAACATGTTTAGGGTGTCTGTTCCGTAGCTCTACTTTTAGCCTAATTCTGAACAAATTTTTATCCACAGCGTGCCATGTATGAGCTGATCTTTTCGCTGACCCTGGAGCACAGCCAGTCGGAGCTGTTGTATTATTTTGCCGAGAGCTGTATGAACGGGAGTTATCTGTGCAATATGGCGAGCGCTACCGATTTATCCTTTGCTGTATTCACCAAGTGGATGATAACGCGAGCAGGTCAGATTAAATCGCGTTATGCGGAGATTTGTCAGGGAATTTTCGAATGCAACCATTCGACGTTGGATGTGCGCCAGTACCGAGAGCTGGAAGAACTGAATAATCAGCTGTTTAAGCTCATACAGTTGCAACAGTTTCTCATAAATCACGGCAAGACACGTCTCGATGGGGAAGTTTTGGAACAGCTCGAGTATACGGAGAAGAATTTCAACATTTTACATCAGTTTCAAGGGGTGCTCATCTGGTTTATCAGGGAGAGGGTGCTGCCCGAGGGCTACATAGAACTAGCCCAGCTGCAACCAGTTTATGCCGAGCGTCGCCTCAAATTGCGTCAGGCAAAGAACTCGAAACTCTACATCGATGAACTGTTAGAGCAAAGCGGCTTGAAATCCTTATTATGGAGTAATTGGGCCCATGATGAAGCCCTCTATCCGCCTCGGTCCATGCAGATGGTGTTCCATATGATGCTGCTACCGGATATCCAACTGTCCCATAAATATGAGTTCATACTCTATCTGTTGCTCGATATGGAACATCAGGCGGGAGAACAGCTGCGCGACATCTTCGATCACTTCGTAATGGCGTATCAGCTGCGTCTGCCTGTGGTGCATTCTGTGCACTCCTTTTGGCATCTGGATCGTGGCAATTTCTCGGTAAGTTCAGCTCTTGTTATACCCTGTAATAGTGTACACTATTGGTATTTTGGGCAATCGGTTAGTCGGTTGCGTCCAACTGTAGCCCTACCGAATTTTGAAAAATTACCCAAGTTGGCTCTCGCTCAATCTGCAAGCGATTGTCCTCTCTCACTTGAATCATAAGATCTGATGCTGATCGAGAGAAACTTTCATAGACAAATTCGGTTAGCGGGCTTACAACAGTCGCAACCGAACTAAACTAATTTGTACCGCCTAACGTTTGCTCTATTATTTCATTATCGCTAGGCAACAGTTAGAGAGATGGGCAAATGCCCTATGAACGATCACTACGCAGATTGGCAGACGAAGCTGTTGCTGGAGGTGATGCTGGAACAGGGAGCCGTACAGTCGGCGATGCAGGCGCTTAGCCAGTCACCCGGTAACGTCGCCTACGAGCTACACCTGAAGGTTCTGCTTGCGAACAATAATATACCGGATGCATTTAATTTTGCGCGTCGTCATTCAAACGATCTGCGCAATTTACTGAAACAATTCTTTCTCCATTGCATTGTCAATAAGCAGTTCAGTGTGCTCAGCACCCTCTGGCTGACACCGGATGAGGAGCAGTTGGTGTATCAGTTGCTGCGTCAGTGCAAGACACCATCGACGGATTCGATGCATCTTATATTGCTGCTGAAGCGCTCAAAATACATTGAGGCCGTCGATCTGATGGACGAAGTTGCCACCGAACGTCAGACGGATGCGAACACCGAGGTCAATGATTCGATACTGCGGGCTTACCGGAATACGATGGGTCCGGTAAACCGAAATGTCGCTGGCAACTATTTGCTGATACGCGACAAGTTGCAACGGTCGAATCTGAAGAATCATGCACCAACTCCGTTCAGTTCTCATCTGGCCAAGCAGCAGTTGGTCGGTTCCGAGGGTGAGATCTTTCACAACACCGTCCTGAACGTTCACTGGGCCTCGCGTCAGACCACGGAGACGCATGCGTTGAATACACGCAACATGCCCTTCATTCGCAGCGCCGCCCAAATGATCAATCGTGAGTATCCACGCCCACTTTTGCCCACCGCACGTCCCACGGTGCTGCAGACGACGGCACAGAAGCGTCCACTGGAACCCAATACAACGGAGCAGTGTATGCCGAAGCGACGTCGTCTGCTGTCCGATCAGATTGCCGACGATGTCAAAGGTTTTCTGCAGCGATCGACAACGTTGGCAGTGCAGCGACAGCGACCGCCTCAGCCTCAGCTGCAGTTGCAAGATAGACGTGAGGTGGAGGCGCTACTGCTACCTCCCAATTATCTGCTCGGTAGTACGCCATCCATCGTAACCTGTACGACTGCATCTCCAAAGCAGCCAGGCCCAAGTATATTAGCGCGACCTAAGGTCCCAGCTGCTCAAGAGGTTGCACCTTCCCAAAAGCCCGTTACAGCTGATCAATACGTTGAGATGCCGCCGGAAGTGCAGGGGCAGCAGCAGTTGGACGTAGCCGAGTTGGAAGAGGAGGAGACCGATGAGATCTTTATGGAAATAGAACAGGAGCCGACATCAAATCCCCTCTACAAGTCGCTTGACAAGCAGAGCTCTGATTCCGTTTCGAAAACCTCGTTTTTTTCAACCATGTCTACGTCGAATTTGTCGCGGCAGGAGCACCCTACAACTTCTCCGCAGCCCCGCAAGTCCTTGCTACCAAAAGCTCTGCCTAGCAGCGGTTTTGGCAGCTATGTTAGCCTTCAAACCGGCAGCACGGCGGGTTCACTGCATCCCAATGAGTTTGTGCCTCCGGTGTGCTCCTCCAAGATGTTCGAAGTGCCCACGACGACGGCCAGCACGCAGTGCAGAATCTCGGAGCGTACAACGATTTGTGGCGACTTGGATGAAGCAGCAAGCGCCACATCCGGTGGCTGGGCTGTGACGCCTGCCACCTCGGAGTTGGCGCCTCCAGCGCATATACTGCGTAATCTGGGTACCACGCTGGGCATGTCCGGCTGTGATGTGACCGCATTGGAGGGAGCTGTAGCTGCAGCGCCGACTATATGTATTATGCTGTCGGATGATGAGGAGGAGCAGCCGCAGGTGCAGGAAGAGGCGGAGCAGGACACTGAGGGAGTTTCGGAGGACGAGCAGCAGGAGGAGAGCTCGCAAGAGGAGGACGATGAGCAGATGGCTGATGAGGAGGAGCACGATAACAGCTCCCGCAACGAAGACGATGAGGTTACGACCTCTCGTACCTCCCAAATTTACAATCCAACGTCGCCCAATTATAGTGCCAGCTCATCGGAACCCGAGCTGCCCGTACGACCCCCTGTTTACTCCATGATGCTGGAGTCGAGTGATTCCATTTCTACCACGCCCTCCTCGCATTCACCCACCACATTCCATCCGAGCGATACGAACGTCTCCCAAAACTCTAGCCCACGAGGGGCGCATGGCGTTGCCGCCGATGGCTCCAATCGTTCCATGTATCGTGCAAACAGTCTGGAAACCGTTGATGATCTGGACACCACCAAAGACTCGATGGAGGATGATGAAAACGATGATGATGACTGCGTCATTGCCCTCGATGGCACCAAGGTCCGAGGTTATGTGCCACCGACTGAACCCAACGCTGCCTGCAGCAGCGCCGAGCTCTTTGCCTTCAAGCAGAGCGAGGATAACGCGGAACAGTCTGCCCAATTGCCGTGCCCCTCGTTGGGCGCCACACTGGGCGCCAATAGCGACTCGGCCATGGGATATACCATCAATTTGGACAGCGTGGATAGCCTCGGCGAACAGAAGACGGAGAGAACGGAGCTGAGGAAAACCTACTCGGGCATATCGGAGGCAGCCTCCAGCAATGATTCGGTGGCAACAGTTGCCCACAGTGAGCATAAGCAGCAACAGGAACAGGAGCAGGAGCAGGACCTTCCAGATGATGCGATATATGTTGATACAACAGAACGAACATCACCGAGTCTGATCATTTCCATATCGGATGAGACTGGGGGGGAGGTGATTGTGGAGTCGGCAACAGTTGAAGAGATAGCAGAATATCAGATTGAAGTAGAACAGGATTCGGAGGATGAGAAATGTCAGTCTATGGAAGATATGGAGGTGTTGCAACAGTCGGATGTGCCTCAAGTAAATGAAGAGTTACAAGAGTCCATGGTAGAGCACCAAGACTTGGGAGAAGAGCAGCAAACGTCGGCGCAAAATGAGGAAGAATGGGAAGAAGCGTTGCAAGAGTCGACGAAAGAGGAGGAATTGGAGGAGATGCTCCAAGAATCGATGCAGGAAGATGAATTGCAAGAATCCACACAAGAGCATATCGAGGAGCAGAATGTGTCGGAAATAGAGGCGCAAGAGTCGACACAAGAGTTATCACAGCTGGAAGAAGACCTGGAGCCGTCAACACAGGAGGAGGAAGAATCGATAGAAAACGAGTTGCAAGAGTCGGTGCAAAATGAAGAAGAAGAAGAAGGCGAAGAGTTACAAGACTCAACGGAGGGGCATAATTTGTCAGAAGAAGAAGAATTGGAGGAGATGCTCCAAGAATCGATGCAGGAAGATGAATTGCAAGAATCCACACAAGAGCATATCGAGGAGCAGAATGTGTCGGAAATAGAGGCGCAAGAGTCGACACAAGAGTTATCACAGCTGGAAGAAGACCTGGAGCCGTCAACACAGGAAGAGGAAGAATCGATAGAAAACGAGTTGCAAGAGTCGGTGCAAAATGAAGAAGAAGAAGAAGCCGAAGAGTTACAAGACTCGACGGAGGGGCATAATTTGTCAGAAGTAGAACCGCAGGAAAATGTCTCACAGCTGGAAGAGTCAGAAGCAAACGAGTTGCAAGAGTCGGTGGAGAAGGAAGAAGAGAAAAATAAGAATGAAGAGGACTCGGAGCAAATGGAAGTGGCAGAAGAGGAACAAATGGAAGTGGAGCAAATGGAGCCTGAGCCCCAGCCCCTGCGCAAGTTGCGTTCACGTCGCCGTACCTCAGAGGAAGTACCAAAAACTCCCCATTCAGCAAGGCGCGCTAATAGCCCCATTCGCACCCGTCGTCAGCGTACAATAAGCAGCGTCTCCCACGACGAGCTGAACGTTGTCTCTAGGTCCAGTACACCGGCAACACCTTCCTATAGAAGCCGTCTTCGTAGTGCTAGTCATACATCCGCCGAGGATCTGACAACACCCAAGGTGACAACACGACGACAACGTTCGCACTTGAGCGAAAGTTCCTCCACTGCAGAACTCTCGCGTCTGGGAGACTCTTCACCACCTTTCGCGCAAGGCCTTCGACGTCAAAGTCAAAGTCGTGCCTCCCTGGAGGGCAGTTCACCCAGTGTAGCCTCGACGTACGGTCGTCGTGCACGTACCGAGAGTCTAAGCTCCAACGAGGAAATCTTGAACGCAACCAAGAAAAAACCAACCAAACGTGTGCAGGCAACCAGTCGCCAAACACGCGCCAGTTCCGTGCCAACCTCGTTTCAGATGCCCGTGTCCACGCCCAAGCGGAGAGCACGTTTGTTGCCTACACCGTTGGAGGTCATACCCGAGAATGATGACACCCCGTCGACCTCCCGCCATCGCAAACCCCCCAAAAAGAACACCAAATCATGGGCTTCGTCTGATTCGGAGCAGGAGTCGGAGGAGGAGAACCGTCGCAGTGTCAGCGAACCGCCCAAGAGGAGAACCGCAGCTACAGCTAGGACTTCAAAACGCAAAGCCAGTGAAAAGCCCCAGGCCGAAGAAGAAGAACCCATTGCAGTCCGAAGCCTACGCAGTAGACGCATCACCCAAGACACGCCTCCAATCGATACAAATACCGGTAAGCGCCTCTTCTCGTAATTCTCATCCAAATTATTTTTATACATATCTCCCGTATTTCTCTTTGCCAGATCCTGATAGCAATGTGCCGCCGAAGAAACGTGGACGTCCCCGAAGAAAGCAATAGTAAAAGGATACACATACATTATGCACACCTATATATTTGAAGATACAAGATAGAACACACATATTATGCCAAAACGCATTTGTTGAGACCCGTCGCTAAACACACACTAAATTCTACACAAGCAGACCCGATATGTTGCAATTAGCTTGCAAAAACTGTTATAAAATAAATAAATGTTTGCCAAATGTGCGACGATAAATAAAAAAAAAAATAAAAATAAACTTTTTATTAATGACAAAATATGGACGAGGCAGACCAGATGGACGGAAGGCAAATTCTCTGTGGAATATGTTCGCTGTTTCTCATCCGATCAAAACGAAATTCACAGCATCAATAGAGAATGCCATAAACTAGTTAAATACCAAATTACAAATTAATAGCTGTAACTGTGGCTGCAGTAGCTATCTGGTTTTGCGGTGGAAGAGGGGGAGGTATCCAAAATCTAAAACAAACTCGTGCTGCTTACTGAATAGGGGAACCTAGGTACCGAATATAGTGTCTCTAGCTCTTATAGTTGCTGAGATCTAGGTGTTTATACAGACGAACAGACAGGCAGACGGACTGACGGACATGGCTATATCGACTCGGCTTGTCGTTCTGATTGAGAATATATATACTTTTTGGAGTCTGTCAACCTTCTTTTACCCTTTTTACTTTTTTAAAGTAAAGGGTCTAACTATATTGTATTTTTTTCTTATAAGTAAGGAGAGATACCCATATTACAATACCCAAATTCTACTTTTTCTTACAAAATGAGTACTCTGTTCTAGCTTTCTAGGTTAGCTTCCTATTAGCCTTCCTTAACACTAGACCGATATTACTTTGGTATATTTTTTGAAAATATTTTGAAGTCAGAAAGGGATTTTTATGTATTTGCCTTTTCTAGCAAAGCTTAAATGTTTGTCAATAATTATCGATAGGCATTTAGATAATATCCGCTTAGCAGCAGATCATTTTATTTGCATCGATAATTATCGATAGGCAATAAAACGCGCTTTGATGTGTTTTAAATATGTATTAGTTTAAAAAAAATGATTAGAGCTATGTACAATTATATACAGGTCGGCAAGAAGGACGGTGGAGACATCGGAGACATCGACTAATCTAACTTAATGACTATATATGGGGCTTAAATCGACTTGGGATGCGCTTTTTTTTTAACTGGGACTTCCTCAGACGAGGGTGGAGAGCTCGTGCAGGGAGATGGTGATGTTGCTCATGTCGAGGGCGGGCGGGATGCCGGGGCTGACGGATCCGCTGGCCTCGCGTCCAACGTGGCAGCCGGCGCTGGGCTTGGGCGTGGGGGGCGTGGCGGTGGCGGGTCGCACAAGAAATGGCGAGTTGATGATGTTGTTGAGCAACGGATTGAAGCTGCCCTGCGAGTGATTGGGCGAGACGGGCGTTACCGAGGTGGGATGATGGTTCTGCTGTCCGTAGAGCAGCATGGGCTGCAGGGGCTGGCTGTGGGGGGAGAGCTGGTAGCTGGAACTGTTGAGGAACTGTTGGCCGGCAGGCGGTGGCGGCGGCGGTGGCGGTGGCGGAGGGGGCGAGGCCAGATGTGTGGCGGTGGAGATGAGGGACATGTTGAGCGGCGGCAGCTGTGGACTGCGATAGCTGATGGTCTTCTCCTTCTGCCACACAAAGACATTGTGCACCATCGCCCCCCCGCAGAACACGATGCCGACGCCGATCAGGACGCTGGTGATGATCGCGGGCGTCGAGTGGAAATGATTGAAGGTGTAGAGTATGATGCCGGTGAGGAAGACGGGTATCGAGATGAAGAACCCGCTAACCGCACACGTCCGACTCGCACTCGACTTCTCCAGATACTTGTTGTCCCTCCCGTCGAACATCGGGGAGCGCAGCAGCTTGACGGCGAACAGGAATTGGATGGCGCACACCAGCAGGCAGCACAGGTTGAGGGAGAGCGAGAGGGCGCACAGCGCCAAGGTCACGTCGTAGACGATGATGAAGTCCTCATTGCTCACGCTACGCGTCAGCGCCTCCTCCCTGCTGTTCGGCGAGATCTTCAGCAGGAAGATCAGCGACAGCAGCGCCAGCAGCAGCGACACTGCAAGAAGATGGGATTTTCGGTTAGCCAGCGTTGCCAGAGCGCTCGAATTTAAAATGGTATTGCCACAGCGACAGAGTTGCCAATATTTTAGAGTTCTCTATATGATCTATATACTATACGAGTATTACAAGACAATCAATTGTTATAAACCTCGATGGCAACATGGCAGAATTACGTCGAAAAATATAGATTTAAGAGCAAATTTTGGTATTATGGAGGGATTATCACTCCTTAAGCGAAAAAAATTATTTTTGTGGAACTTTGAATGCGCATAACTCCACCAAAACTTAACCAATTTGCAAGCGGTGTGGTTTTATCTGAATTATTTAAGTTCAAAATTAAAATTTGGGCATTAAATCAAAGAACATTTTAAAAATTTTTGCGATAATTTTAAGCGTTTTTAAAAAAAATATGCAATATTCGAAAAAAAAAAATATTTTTTTTAAATCTTAAGAATTATTGCTTTAACGAATTGTATTGCAAAATTATGCAGAAAAAACCAAACATGACAACATTTGGTCGAAAAATATAGATTTTAGGGCCAATGTTAAACAAGACGGACAAGCCCGACTACATATATGCCTTGTACACATCGACAGACAGACGGATATGGCTAAATCGACTCGGTTCGTCGTTCTGATATGTAAATATTTTATAGTTTCTTTTTGTATATTACATAAATTCTCTCATTTTCCATTTTGTAATGGGTCAAGGTCATATCGCTCGTTTACCAGAGAAGTGACATAATTAAAAAAACGCGATTTTTGAGTTAATGATGCAGTAATGTTCGTTGGATATTAATCTATCTTGTGTCAAAATTTCATTATGCTATCTTCAATACACACAGCGTGAGAAGAGAATATGTCGCTTCACCTTGTATGGACATACACGGCGCTTGAAAACTTGAAACGCGTTTATCTCGAAAATTATGACACTCTTCTAGTAATGGAGCGATATACTATATTACTTCTGTGGGTGAGGCAGCGGCTTAGTAATTATGGAAATACGAGCTGCAGGATCTACTACTGTCGGTTCCGTCCGACTGAAGCCTTTCAGCCAACTGATCTGCTCCGTCCTAAATGTTTTTAGACCCTTTACTTTACAAAAGTAAAAAGGGTCTATTAACTTAGTGCAAAGGAGAAATGTGTGTAACACCCAGAAGGAGGCGTGGCAGACCCCACAAAGTATATATATTCTTGATGAGGACAACAAGGCGAGTCGATATAGCCATGTCCGTCCGTCCATCTGTCCGTCTGTCTGTCTGTATTAACACCTAGATCTCAGCAACTACTATAAGAGCTAGAGACACCATATTCGGGATTTAGGTTCTCCTATTCAGTAAGCAGATCAAGTTAATTTTAGATTTTGGATACTTTCCCCCCTTCCCCCGCAAACCGCAAAAAGGTGCTGTAGCCACAGTATTAAACCTATTGATTTGTAATTTTCTATGTGGCATTCTCTATTGCCGCTGTAAATTTCGTTACGATCGGATAAGAAACAGTGAGGATATACCACCGACAGTTTGCCGTACTGGGCAGAGGGGGGTGGTGTGTGAGCCTTTGATTGTGTTTGTATGTACATATATTAGTAATAGTAGTAAAGTAAAGGGTCTGCTACAGTCGGTCACGTCCGACTGTAGCCTCCGTCCCACTGATCTGCCCCGTCCATATATTTAATTAATGAAAAGCATAGATCGCATTCGAAAAGCCGTTGAATTTGCAACGCTTGGCAGCACTGCTGCTGAGCTGCTGACATGGGCAGCACTGTTGCTGAGCTGCTGCCAGTGCTGCCCATTTGGCGGGCTGTTCAAACTCACCCAAGCAGAGCAGACCGAGGCTGGTGAGCACCTCACGTGGTCCTGGGCCGTGCTTCAACGCGGCCTTCGTCTGCAGCATCGAGTTGCCACTGAGGCCCAGACTGTGGCAGTGGCTATAATTGTGCATATTGTTGTTGTTGTTGTTGTTGTTATTGATGTGATTGTTGTTGTTGTTGTTTAGCAGTTGCTGCTGCTGCTGATGATGTTGCTGTTGTTGCTGCTGCTGCTGCTGCTGCTGCTGCTGATGATGATGATGAGCATGTTGGTGATGATGATGATGATTGTTGCTGCTGCTGCTGCTGCTGGCGAGCATGTGTTGGTTTGTGTATGTGTGATGGTGCAGGCTGTTGTTGTTGTTGTTGTTGTGGCAGTTGCCGTTGGGCGTGAGGGGGGTGAGCGGCTTGAGCGGCGGCGTTGCAATGTTGAGCAGCGTTGCGACACGCCCACCGCCATTCAGCAGCGTTGGACTGAGGGCGGAGATGTTGAGGGGCTGCGGCGGTCGCAGGTGTATGTTGCGTGCGGTGCTTGCCACAGCAGCTGCTGCCGGCGTCGGTGTCGGCGATGCGGCACACGCTGATGTTGCCACCGCCGAACCCCCCGCCCCCGCTGCCATCACTGTCGATACAGTTGAGGCTGACACTGGGCTTGTGGTTGTTGTTGCCACCGACGCTGACGCTGAGGGTGGATTGTTGCCACTGCTATTGTTGCTGTTGCATGTGGCATTGCCATTGTTGCTGCTGCTGCTGCTGCTGTTGTTGTTGCTGTTGTTGCTGTTGTTGTTGTTGTTGTTGTTGGCGGTGCGCAGCAGCTGCGCAGGCAGCGGCACAGCCACTGTGGCGCCACTCGCATTCGAGGCGTGTTTCAGCATTTCCTGTCCTGTTTCACTTGGCTTCTTGTTGCAAGCACTTGCGGCTGTTGCAAGGCCAGCACCTGCTGCTGCTGCTGCTGTTGCTGCTGCTGCGGCTACTGCTGCTGCTGCGGCTACTGCTGGCTGAATCGGCGCCTCATGGATGCCTCACATAGTGCACGCCGGCTAAGGAACTGCAACAAATACAGAAACACGAATAAGTCACAATAAGCAATAGATAAAAAAAAATTTATAAATTTATTAATTTTTTTATTTAAAAATTTATAAATTTATTAATTTTTTTATTTAAAAATTTATAAATTTATTAATTTTTTTATTTAAAATTTTTGGTTTTTTTTTTTGTAAAAAAAAATTGTGTTGTTTTTTTTATGGTATACTTTTAAATTTATTAATTTGGTTCGGAGCCTATTTATAAATTTATTTATTATTTTTATTTATTATTTTAAGGCGCTAATTTAATTGTGAATTTATTTATTTGATTGTACATTTATTTACTTATGAATTTTCTATTACGATTTTATTTTCATATTTAAAAACTTATTTATTGTGATTTTTTTTTAATTACTTATTTATTTACTTATTTATTAAATTATAAATTGCTTTATCTATTTATTTATTTATTTGTTTATTTTTATATAACAACTTATTTACTTATTTATAAATGTAAATAAATTAATGAATAAATAATAAATTTATGATATTTTTTTAATTTATTATTTTATCTACTAATTTATTTATTTTATTCTTGGCTTTTGTAATTTAGTTGTGACTTTATACACCAATGAATATAAATATGAATTTATTTTGAAATATTTTCATTTATAACTTTATTTACTTACTATTTTATTTTAAGCCAAACCGGTCATTAATATAATTATCGAATCCGAGCAAAGTTTCAACTTATTTTATTCCATTTTATTATTAAATTAATAGACGAACCGGAACAGAAATCACTGAACCGAACGATCTCAAATAAATAAATTTTTGTATTTTATTTGCAGACCTTTGTAATTTTACCAATAGGCATACTTTATAATTATTTTTTAGTATTTTTGTTTTTACTATAAAAATAAATTTAAATTTTTTCTTTAACGGACATTTAACTCTGCTGAACTCGACTGGTTTTGCTAATAATTCAACTGTTGTAATTTCTTCTGCGTGTGCACCGTTTTAATGTGTTTTTTTTCTTTCTATGCATTATAAGTACAGTGGGCATCAGCACTGCAAACCGTGCTTAAAACGAACCTTACCGAACAATTATTATTTTATTCAATTATTTTTTATTCACATAATTTTGCTTAAATAATCAACAAAACTTGATTCAAAATTAAACTTTAAGCTTTTAAAACGATATTTAGAAAATTTAAAAAATATATGAAAAATTTTAATTTAAAAAGTAAAACTATTTTACAGCAAACCGGTATAAATTATTAGCCCTGTTTTTATACTTTCCATATGTACAGGGTTTTAGGATGTTTTGAGCTAAAAAATTGATATTTGGCCCACTGTGGCCAACAAATTCGCACGCTCAGTTAGAGCTAGAAATTGCTATAAGAATTTCAAGTGGCAAAAAACGAGTGGAAAACTTGCAGCCAGCCAGAAAATTGTTTCTTAAAAAGTAAAAGAAAACTTTCCGAAGAAAGAGAGAGAGTAAGAGAGAGGAAGTGTGAGAGAGAGAGAGAGATAGCCACCTGCACTCGAAGGTTCATTTGGAGGAACATTCCGGGAATGCTCTAAGCAGCGTTGCCAATTTAGCGGGTTTTCTAATTCCTAATTATTATAATTCTGTTTGAAAATGTATAATTATGTTTAATATATTATTTATACATGCAATTTGGGTTCGGTTCCATTTATAATAAATATTTATTGATAATACAATTTTAAATTTACAAAAAAACAATCTGTATTGTTTTATTTATTTGTTATATATTTTGCAATAATTTTATTTTTTAATGTCAATTTGAAGTTAATTTTCATATGTGTATTTTATATTGCAAATCTAGCCACTTCTGCCAACACTGGTTCTGAGCCAGGCAGATGTTATTGGTGATACTTTTGATAATCGCAATAAATTTGCTAACCTGACACCGAAACCGAGTCCTTGGCTTATTTCACGGGAAATCCGAACAAAACGTAATTACATTTAAATTTATTTTTAGCCGATCTTGCAGTTTCAAGCTCTTGTCTCTTGGCGCGGGTTTTGTTTACATTGCAAAAAAAAACACAAAAAAAAAAAACACAAAATATATATGTATGTATGTTTGTTTGTATGTATACTTTGTGTGTATATTTTTGGTAAGCACTGTTAACTGATGCGGGCCACTTGGCTGAAATGCAATTTGGCCAAGTGGCAAAACAAGTTTTTACCTTTTTTTTTAGCTTTCGGTCTGCTCTTAATTTCCGTTCTTTGGCTGTGACATTTGCATTAACACTGAAAAGAACCGCGAAATAATTGAAAATCGTTTTTTGCCTTGTTGTTGTTGTTGTTGTGGTTCGATTTGCAGCAAAGTCTCTATGCTCGCGCAGTGTTGCGCAGCTCAGAGCTTTTCCCGTCAGTTTCGGCTATGTTTTAATGCTCAATGCAGTTGGCTAATTTGTGCTTTTTTTGCCTTTGCAGTGTTGCGCAGCTCAGCTTTTTTCACGCAACAGCTGTTTTTTAATGTTGTTTACTGCAATTAGCTTAGTTTTTTTGGCTTTTTTCTTGCTACAGTTGGCTATTTGATTTGCGTTTGTCAACACTGGCGAGAGAGTGAGAGAGCGCAACGTTGCCGTATGTCGTGTGGATTTGTGCTTGTGTTTGTGTGTGGGTTGCCAGAGCGGGCGACAAGTGCGCGATGTGCGATCGAGTGACAAACAACGACTATCAGTCGACTCCGACTCCAACTCCGACTCCGACGCCGACTCCAACTCCGACTCCGACGCCGACTGCGACTCCGACTTGGACTCCGAGCAGAGTTCAGTTCACTTCATAGGCGGCATCAGCCGTTGGTTCTAGCCGCAGGGGCTGTTGCCACTATTCGCATAACCAGTTAGCAAGGGAATGGGGCGGGAACACACACACACACACACACACAGGCACAGGCTCACACATACAAGCAATAGAGTTGCGTCGTATCGTTCAGTTTCGCATCAATTGAACGAATTAGTGGAACCATGATCAATTGAAAGAACAACCTAACTCCCTCTGATTTTTCTTATTATTTACGTTCATATAGTTTTTCCAGTTAATATTTTTGATCTGTTATTTTTCTGTGTAAAAGTAAAGTAAAATTTTGTTATTTTTATTCGATTCGTTCACTGAGCTACTCACTTAACGATTCGTTGACTGAGCTGAGCACACTTAACGATTCGTACAATAAAAAACTTACTAAAAGAGTCGTTCATTGAAATACTCACTAAACGGTTAGTTCAATTAAAAACTCACTGAACGATTCGTTCAATTAAAAACTAGTTAAGAGATTCGTTCATTGAAATACACTAAACGGTTCGTTTAATTTAAAGCTCACTTAACGATTCGTTCACTCAAAGACTCGCTAAACGGTTCGTGCACTGAACGATTCGTTCAATGAAAACTCACCACAAATTAACCGATTGAACTTGATCCACGAATGGAACTACAAAGCACAACTCTAACGAGCCCAGCATGAATGTTGAATGAGCGAGCGAGCAAGAGAGTTGGCTTGAGAGAGCGACGTCGACGTCGACGCCGACGCTGGCACGATGGGAATGCTCAAACACACACACACACGCTTGCGTGTATGTGTGCATACCTGTGCATGCGGCAAAAGATGCGGCTCGGCTTATGATGGAATGGTTCCACTGTGCAGCAAGCAAATAACCTGGAACCTGATCAGCGAGTGCACATCTCTTTATATTTGTGTCTCTCTCTCTCTCTCGCTCGCTCTACGTGTGTGTGTGTGTGTGTGTGTGTGTGTATAACAACAACTACTTGCTAAGCCGCATTCCACTGGCAGTAGGGCATGAAAGGGGTGAGGGGAAGGGGAAAGGGGGCAAGCTCACTCCTTTGCATGCAGCATAAAGTTGCGGCTCTGGTTGTTGCAGCAGCAACTTGCCACCAATATTTCGAGTTCATTTTCACTTGTGTTTTTGATTGTTAATATTGTTTATATACTTTATTTAACAAGTTTAATATTAATTTTATTCACCTTTATTTGCAACGTTGTTTTAACGGCTAAGTTTTCAAACACTCGCGTTGTCGTTGCCACATCAGGGCAGATTCTATTTCAAAACATAGCTGGTCACCCTAATATAATTAATGGCCGACGGAACCTCAGCCAAGCTGCAAACCTGTCGATCACAGCTGATCCAGCCCAGACACAAACCACAAAAGGAAAATAGCTTTGTTTTAAAATTAAAATTTTATCCAACCAACATAAAATTAAAACTAAATATATAAGAAAAAATCTAAAAAGGCTTAAAATATCAAACTTTAAATTTAAGTAATTGAACACAATTAAAATAACAAAAATGAATTAATTTCATTCAACAGAATTTCAAACACTTTGCCGATAGTTCATGCACGCTTGCCACACTTGGTGTTTTTTGCAATAAATTTGGTGTTTTTTTTTCTGTTGTTGCAAATGTGTATTTTTGAGGACTGTATTTATTTTTATTTACTTAGCGGTTATTTATTTTGTTATTTTAAATATTTTCATTATAATTAATAAAATAATTGGTGCAATTTTCTACTGTCAAGTTGCAACCCTGCGTTATTTAGCCACGACAGCTGCTTGCAATCGATATACAAATAATAATTTTTATTGAAATGAAACATCGATAGTACACACAATTCCGAAAACATCGATAACATGGCATTTGCCATCGACAGTTCGGCAGCTGCTGTGTCATCACCAGGCAACATTTGCCATTGCGTTCAGTTTTAATTTTTGGTTATCCGTGATTAATACACTGCCAAAAAAATAGTAGCAAGAAGAGCGCCGAAAACATGACCGACCCGAGCAAACTGTTCGTCGCCGTCGTCTGCTCCTCCAACATGAACCGCTCCATGGAGGCCCACAACTTCCTGGCCAAAAAGGGCTTCAACGTCCGCTCCTACGGCACCGGCGAACGCGTCAAACTCCCCGGCATGGCCTTCGACAAGCCCAACGTCTACGAGTTCGGCACCAGCTACGAGCAGATCTACCGCGACCTGGAGCACAAGGACAAGGAATTGTAAGTCGTAAGCCCCACGTCCACCAGCCGGTCTCAGTCGGACGTGAGATGTGAAGTGCAGGCTCCTCTGCTGTCGGTTGCGTTCGACTGAGCAGCTACAGTTGCTAGAAGTAGAAGATACTCTGAGGAGCTACAGTCGGACGCAACCGACAGCGAGAGATGTAAAGTACAGAGTCTTCTACGGTCGGTTACGTCCGACTGTAGCGCTTCTGACTACTGGCATCTACAGTAAGGATAAAGCTACAGTCGGACGTAACCGACAGTAGAAAAAGTAAAGTACAGGGTGTTCTGCTGTCGGTTACGTCCGACTGTAGCTGCGTCCCTATTGGTTCTGGTTTTAGCATGCATTTTGTAAAACTCAAAAAAGCCAAAATTGTCTATTGCATATCATCGCTGTTTCTTTTGAGAGGAGTTATCAGAAAACTATAACAAAATAATTATAAATTGATCTGATTGCTGGATAGCAGATCTACATAGGTCACTATATAGTTATATAAATTGTCTGGAGCATATCTTCGCTCTTTTTGATCCGATCGAAATATCATCTACAGCATGGATGGAAAATGCCATAGGCTACGTACAGGACAAATCCCAAATCTTTACCTTTAAAACTGTATCAGTATCATCTATTACTTATCTATTAACTGTTATCTAATATCTGTTATCTTTTAACTGTTTTCTATTATCTGTTATCTATCAGCTACACACAGAACGGACTGCTCCACATGCTGGACCGGAACCGACGCATCAAAAAGTGCCCGGAACGCTTTCAGGAAACCAAAGAACAATTCGACATCATCGTAACGGTCGAGGAGCGCGTCTACGATCTGGTTGTGATGCACATGGAATCCATGGAGTCCGTGGACAATCGTCCCGTTCACGTGCTCAATGTCGACGTAGTGGACAATGCGGAGGACGCTTTAATGGGCGCATTCTTGATAACGGACATGCTCATTTTGGTAAGATCGGGCATAAAACCCAACCCCGAATCGAATCGATTCACTGACTCGCTAAACTAATTCAAACGAACCAGTTTCCTGGTTCTCCTGAATGACAGAATGATCACTAACTCTCTGAATCTGGTTCACTTACTCTCCGATTCTCCTTATTCTCTCTCAAATTCTCGATCAGTGAGTTTCCTTGAATCTGCTTTTCTTCACTGACTCTTCGAATTCTAATCTGCATCTGGTCTCTCCGGACTCTCCGATGTTCGTTCACAGACTCCAAATCTCGTTCACTAACCCTCTAAATGGTCTATATCTCGGTGAACCTCAGTTATATACTCTCTAATGTGTTTATTTTCACAAGCACAAATGCGCCCTATCATCTAAAAGATGAACCACTTAATCTAAATGACGAACCACTTTATCCAAATGACGAACCTCTTCGTCCAAATGACGAATCACTTCATCCAAATGACGAAAAGCTTTATTCAAATGACGAACCACTGCAACTAAATAAAGAACCAATTTATTCCCTATAAAAGTCATTTGAATTATATAATCGTCTTTTGCTGTAGCTAGTGGAAATGCCAAAATGAACGTCATTGAAAATGACACAAAATGAGCTTACGTAAAAATCAGCTATTAATCTATTTGAATTTGGTTTATAAACTTTCTATATCTCTTTCGTTCACTCTCTGACGTTTTCTAACCCCCCAACTGTTGTTCCACTTTATTAACTTTGAAGCAAGGCAAATGCATTTGTTGCAAAACTATAATTAACAATAACGTCGGCAATTAAATACGGTATTTGGAGTTAAAATATTCCACCTAATACAAACTTCTTCAACTGGTATTTTTTGACCTTCAGAAAATAATTTAAATTGTTATTTTGTGTACTGTTTTCTACTGTTTATGACGATCAATCCACTAAAAGTCTCACTGAATGAACTAATGAACCATTAACTGAACCACTTAGTGAACGGTTCATTAGCGAACTTACTAAACCATTGAACTAGATGCTGGAACTGATCTATCTATCTATTATCATGATGCCAGTCATATTTTGTGTGTTTAAAATGCGAGTTATTTCCACTATATTTATTTAGGAACTGGTTCGTTCACTTAACGACTCACTGAACGATTTACTGAACCAGTTCACCACAAATTGAACGATTGAACTCGTAGATGTTGAATTGAACTCTAAAATATGTTACAACTCTGTTTAACTCAAATATTTATTTTGATTGTTGTCAATTTCAGATGGCCAAATCGAATGATATCGATAACGATATCGATGAGTTGATCCAGGAGTTTGAGGAGCGTCGAAAGCGCGTCATTCTGCACTCCGTGCTATTCTACTGACAGCCGAACTTTGGTCCAAAATTAACCTGCGTTTTACTCACCAATGCAATCGAATGCACAACAACATGATTGCCGTGATTTCGGAGTGCTTGGGATAACCGAAAGTCTAGGAAATGTACATATGCTAAGCGGATATCGATAATTTATCGTTAGGGCAAACTTAAACAACAAACAAAACTGAGCAAAAACAAAAACACAAACAAAAAACAAAATCGAATTTCCAAAAGCAGAAGATACAATAAAATTGTAATATGTGTGCTACATACTATATGTATGTATATATATGTATACAACCAAATATATTCGTATATATCTATATCTATACATATATATATATATATATATATATAATTATTTTTAATGGTAAAAGCGGCTTTAGACTCCTGTCCTACAAATTAGTGTTATTTTATGCTTGTTCGCCATATAATACAAATAATTATTTCGATAAGCTCAACAGCGTTTCAGCTATATTTTAATAGCTTTCGATAATTTTGTTATCTGAACTTACTTATACTTACATTAACACAAACAAATATTCAAACAAATGTACTAGCATTGTTCAGTCAGCTTTTTTACCGCCAGATTTGCCTTTTCTAGAGTTTTATTGAGGGAAAGTTGACAAGAGCGCGCAGAGCAAAATCTGTCTTTATTTTAACCCGGAATGCATTTTTTTTTTGGTTTCGATCAGTTCGAACCCCTTTTAATAATTATTTTTATTTGATAATTATATTGTTCAGTATCTTCTTTTAATTTTTTAAATAGATTTCAAATATTAAACTAGGTAATTTACAAATTAAAAGTTTTCGGTAGTCGATTAAGAATTTTTAAGTTTCCTCTAACTAAAAAGATTACTTTATGTCAAGTTATAAAATAAAATAAATAAATAATGTAATAAATTGTAATTGTAACTAATATTAAAAAAATTTATAAATACAAATAAATGGCTTGGCATTTTTTATAGCAAAGTTTAGTTAAGCCTACAGGAAGATATAGCATAACTTTAAATAAAAAACTAAAACATAATATATTTTTTTTTAATTATCCCTTATTTTTTAAGTAATATTGGCAGCACTGTTAACGGTCTACCACCCCAAATTGCATCACAGTTATCTGATGCGAGATAACCCAAGTGGGCAGCACTATAATTTAGGGCTATTTGTTTATTTGCGATGTGACCTCGCCCACCTGTGGATTTTTGGATTTGAGTTTACTTGCCCTAGTGATAAGCGATACTTTGTGGGTTCAAACCGAGTTTATTTCGAATACGTATATGCACACGCTGCTCTATGAATCATCGCCTTTCGAAAAAGACCTCTAAAAATCCTCTAATACAAATGACTTTCAGTTGTGCAGCCCGGCAACCAAAGCCATAATTTGAAATATGTTTTATGTTTGCATCTGGCGAGGGGTGTTTTCAAAGTTATTGGCTGCTAAAACATGCGAATAAATAATAGTAATACCGCTGCATTCTGGTTGAGTTTTATAATTGTTGTAAATTAATTAGTTTGGCAACACTGGTTACGCCTCTCATCAGCAGCGGCTCTCTTACATGGGCACATACACTCTCACACACACATGCGTAAGATGCGGGACCCGGCACTGATCAGTGTTGCCAACTTAGCTATTTTTGCGTCAAATTAAGCTAAAATTAATTTACTGATTTTTCAGCTACTTTTAAAGAGGTAAGCTCATTTATTTATTTACAGGTTAATGCTATACCATTCAATGAAACATAAATATAATATGTTGTTATCACCTAATGTCTATTTTATGTTTTTTTTTTTTTTTAAAGAATCCAGCTATTTTTGTTATAATTGCCGAGCAATAGCAGTGTTACCAGTTTTAAATTACAAAATATATAAAAACAATAATTTAACATAAACAGAAATATAAAGCAAATATAAAAATTAAATCATTAAAAGAAAATATATGTATATATTTTAAAAAGGATTTTTGACAAGCTTGAGTAGAATTCTGAAACTAGCCGAATTGGCAGCACTGTTGCCAACACTGCTGAAAATACCAAAACTTTTAACGCTCTTTTCGTTCGTTTGTTGTTGCTGTGGTGAGAAGTCTTTGCTTGTGTTGTTGATGTTGGCAGTGCCCAATGCCGTTACCGCTGCCGCTGCCTCTGCCGCTGCTTCTGTCGCTGCGCTGTTATTTTTGTTGCTTAATGTGCGCTTTGCAAGTTTGCTTTGGCGCATTCGCGCTGTGACTGTCTTGAGCTTCATATCGTGCGTGCGTGTGTGTTTGTGTGTGTGTGTTTGTGTGTGTGAGTGTATGTGTTTGAGCATACTCATGTGTGTGTAGGCAAATCCACCGAAGCTTTGCTCATTCACGTTGCGCTTGCGTGTGAGTGTGTGTGAGTGGGCGAGTGTGTGAGTGTGTATGTGTGTGTGTGGTGAAATAATAATTTCGCGCACTTGACCTTTATGTTTTGTTTTTGTTTTTTTGTTTTAAAATCTAATAAATTACAGCAGCTCAAATTAATGCAAACAAAGCAATCAACACAAGCCACGATCAAAAACTGCAATAAATAATCATAGTAATCGAAATAATATTGTTCAGTTAGTAATAAATAAATAAAACTTCAGTAAACAAAACAACAATAACCATGAGTGAAACAGGTGAGTAGCAGTGATTGCAGTGTATGACAACAACAACAACAACAACAACAGGTGCGCAGTGTTTGTCGTATGCAGAAACTCACCACGCTATCCTGTGGTGCGTTTGTGTGGGTGTATCAAGCTTAGCCTTAAAGAGAGCGCGCCATTACTTACTGTATTCTCTTTTTTGTTTGGCAAACTGATCAGCAGTGTTGGCAACGACTCTACAAAAAAAGGACAGAAAAACTAAAAAAAAACAAGACAGAAAAAAAGGACAAACTATGTTTAAGCTGAATTGAGGGAATAAAGTGGCCAATTTGGTTAATTCAGTCAATAAATAAGTTAAAAAAATTAATAAAATAAATGTTTTCATTTGAGTTTACTATAAATCAAGAATGCTAGATAATAATATAAATATTAAAAAAATTAAATCAAGAAAGCCAAATTATTTTTTATTAACATAAATTTAAATTTTTTATTGTTAAATCGTAAATTGTGATAAGATTTGTTTTCACTAGTTCATATAAGCATTAGCGGTTTAAAAAAAGGACAAATCTGTGCGCAAAAAGGACAAATTGGCAACACTGATCGGCTGTTTGCAGTTTGAAGAGAGAGAGAGAGCGTAAGAGAGCGCGCCCTACAAACACGCGCTCTTTAGCCAAGGGTCACCTACAAAGCAGCGGTCAGCAGCGGACTTATCGCGCTCTTGGCGACTTGAAGTTGTTGTTGTTGTTGTTGTTGCTGCACAATCACCTCATAGTTAACAACAACAAATAACCTTTCACGTGTTGGAGTCGTTGGTGATGGTCAGGGGCGGGGGAGTGGGGAGTGGGGGTGGGGCAGAATGAGAGTGTTATACAGTGCTGTCCACACATATTGGCATTGAGAATTGCGAGAATTGGCCATGTTAATGACATTGAGTCAGGTAAAAAAAAAAAAAACAATTGCGATGTCAGTTAAAAATGTAACTCTTTTTTTTGACGATTAGCATAAATAATTCTTGCTATATGATAACCGATCTATATACATTTTATTATTATCGCACGTACCTACTAAATGCAACCAAGTAGTTAGTTGATATATATATAAATTGGGAAATACTATATATATAGTATCTATATATACGGTATATCTCTAAGGCATACTTGAAACTCGAGTATAGGTTTGAGTATTTAGTGCATTTCCCGATTCAAGAAATTCGATATCACGCGTTTCGACCAAATAATTCCGTCTCGTTCCGTATAGCTTCGTATCGGTAGGTATAGGTTAAGTATTCGGGGTCTAAGTGGCGGGTGAAGGGCAACTGTTGTTGTTTCTACACACATAGACTTATCTAGCATATATATACATATACATATATATAAATATATACACTCGCATATGATGAGCTAGGGGCTAAGATATAGCTGAATTGCTAACGCGTTTGAAAGTCAAACTAAGAGTATTACGATTTATTACGTTTTCGGCATCGCATCGAACAGCACCGTCTCCATACCATATCTCCCGTAACGCTATAGGGTGACATTTCCCTAGACTTGGCTTACAATTTCCTCGTTTCTTAGATACAACCAATACCGAAGGTGTCTGCACACTGAACCTTATTATTAAATCCCTGAAATCGTCCACCATGATATGCGAGGGTACCCACTTCGATGGTCAAATACCCCATACATTTGTCGTCTTCGGAGCATCCGTAAGTATTCAAAAATATCGAAATTCTATATAACACTATTATATTTGTATTGTTTTAATGTGGAATATCAAATTACAAATTATAATTTAGCATTAAATTAAATAAATAATAAATAAAATTTATAATAATATTAATAAAAAAAAAATAATCTGAAAAATATATACAAGAATAAAAAAATTTAAATTCTATATAGAATATAGCAATTATATATTTATTTGTATTAAATTAAGCTTAGGTATAAAATTAAATTAAGTAATTATTAAATAATTTAATTTAGTTAACAATTGTAATTATTAAATTAAAATTATTAAATATATATCTATATTTTTGTTCTATAGGGCGATCTAGCCAAGAAGAAGATCTATCCCACGTTGTGGTTCCTTTATCGTGATGATCTATTGCCCCGATCAACCAAAATTTGCGGGTATGCACGTTCCGCACTTACCCTGGCGCAACTGAGAGCCAGCTGTGATAAGTACATGAAGGTCATTCAAATGTGCTTGCCAACACATATCGTAAAACTATCGATAACTTGTTCTTTTTACCGCAGGTTCAGTGCAATGAGCTGCAGAAGTACAATGAGTTCTGGGCCCTGAATAGCTATGTTTCGGGGCCCTACGATCAACGCACTGGATTCGAAATGCTCAATCAGCAGTTGGAGCTGATGGAGAACAAACTTAAGGCGAATCGCATATTCTATCTGGCGTTGCCACCTAGCGTTTTCCAATTGGTAACCACCAACATCAAGAACATCTGCATGTCGCTCAGGTAAGTTTTGATAGAATTATGGCACCATATAGGTTTTTGTCAGGTCTATAAAAATTTAAAAAAATTGAAAATGTATTATCTATAACGCACATTGTATCAAAGATATATAACAGGGATGCACTAAAAAAAATTTGGGGAAAAAAAACACTTATTTTAAAAACAAAAAACAAATTAAAATCTACTGCTATATAATTATCAATATTTATATTAATTTATGGTAATTGTGTTTTGAGATATCAATTATCAAAATCAATCAAAACTGATCTCTCTCAATGAAAATGCACGAAATTGTTCTAGTAATTTGCTTTGCTTATGGGCCAGAGCACACATATGCACGAGCTACGCTTCCCATAAGCAATAGCGATTACAAAAGCCCCAATCTCTAATAGTATTACAGTCGATCATCAACACCTTAATAGTTGATCACGTATAGTCTATAAATCATTATCTATATTTGCTGATCTTTAAACTGTAATTCGATTTTCGCAGCGGCTGGAATCGCGTGATCATCGAGAAACCCTTCGGACGGGACGACGTGAGCTCGAAGGCGTTGAGCGATCATCTGGGGAATCTGTTTCACGAGGATCAACTGTACCGGATAGATCACTATTTGGGCAAGGAGATGGTGCAGAATCTGATGACGATACGCTTCGGCAACAAGATACTCAGCTCGACGTGGAATCGCGAGAACATCGCCTCGGTGCTGATCACGTTCAAGGAGCCCTTCGGCACCCAGGGTCGGGGCGGTTACTTCGATGAGTTTGGCATTATACGGGACGTGATGCAGAATCATCTATTGCAGATCCTATCGCTGGTGGCGATGGAGAAACCCGTCAGCTGCCATCCAGATGATATACGCGATGAGAAGGTCAAGGTGCTGAAGAGCATTGAGCCCCTACAGCTCAGCGACATGGTACTGGGTCAGTATGTGGGCAACCCCGAGGGCCAGACGGAGGATGAGCGTACGGGATATCTGGAGGATCCTACGGTCAAGAGCACATCCAATACGCCCACCTATGCCATGTCGGTGCTCAAGATCAACAACGAACGCTGGCAGGGTGTTCCATTTATTCTACGTTGTGGCAAGGCGCTGAACGAGCGTAAGGCGGAGGTGCGCATCCAGTATCAGGATGTGCCGGGTGATATCTTTGAGGGTAATACGAAGCGCAATGAGCTGGTGATACGCGTACAGCCCGGAGAGGCGCTCTACTTCAAGATGATGACCAAGAGTCCCGGCATCACGTTCGACATCGAGGAAACCGAACTGGATCTGACCTACGAGCATCGCTATAAGGACTCCTATCTGCCCGACGCCTACGAACGCCTCATACTCGACGTCTTCTGCGGCTCCCAAATGCACTTCGTGCGATCCGACGAGCTGAAGGAGGCGTGGCGCATCTTCACGCCCGTTCTGCATCGCATCGAAACGGAGAACGTTCCCTCAACACCCTATGTGTATGGCTCACGGGGTCCCAAGGAGGCGGATCGCAAGTGCGATGAGAACAACTTCATGTATTACGGATCCTACAAATGGCATGGCCACAAATCCAGTCTATAATAACTTCCTCTCTATCTTCCTCCCTCTCCGCCTCTGTATATACATATCTTCTTATTATATACATAGACATATCATTAAGGAATTTTATGTTTTCAATCATGATTTTTGTATTTCATATATAGTATATATTACAGTTAACTTATATATTTTTGGCATGGTTGTATTTTTTTGTGGTATATTAAATAATAAATCTGAGATTTTTGCTTAAAACATTTTACAATTTATTTTGTGTTCTATTCTATCATATAGTTAACATGGCATGGTTTTTTTTTCGGTATATTACATAGGGTATGGGTAATAAATCTGAGATTTCATAGTTTACATAGCTTACATAGACCCTGTACCCAACAGGCACATGGGATATATTACGTTTGTATTTGCAGTGCTTAAAATTATTGTATTCGAGGTAGAATATTTCGATTTCCGTTGCGTTTTAGACTATAATATTATATATGTAAGAGAAATTAAGTTAAATTAACATAATTATCACATAATACAGTAGAGCACAATAAAATCTACAAAAAAAGTAATAAAAAAAATATTTTAACTCGAATTTTGTAAGATTTGTGAGGTTTTTTTTTAAGGTTTACATTTGTTATTTAAAAACATACAACTATCTTATACACTCGGAGAAAAACACGCAGAAACTTTCTTGAATTTTCAAGATTACATCGATTTTAAAATGTCTTGCATAGTTTTAGTTTCTTGATTTAATCTAGAAATAAACAGGTTTCTGTTAAGAACAAAATAGTATAGAGTAAAGTACAAATATAATTTAATAAAAGACAAAAAAGATTTAAAACAATCTTGAATGTACTTAAAATATTCTGGATTACATGGGTATTACTTGAATTAAATGAAGACGAAAAAGATTTAAAACTATCTTAAATGTACTTAAAATATCCGAAACGTACTTAAAATCAAGAAATTCTAGTTTTCATGAGGATTAATTCAATGATGTACGTTCTTACTCAGATCCAGTAACTCCGGTTAACACGACTGTTGATACATTTCGGATCTGAATCAAATAAGAACGTTCTGGTTTTTTTCTGAGTGTACATATATATATTAAAAATAATGAAAGTAATTATCTACGAACCGACGAGGGAAGTACGTAACCAAAGCTCTGGGGCGCCGGACATTGATTCATAGTAACGTAATCACTGCCTGGTGTCGTCACCGGAATCTCGGGCACTTTTGGCAACGCTACGGAAACTGGCACATACCCGGAACAACATTTATCCGTATTTAATGGCGTTGTTTCCGTTACCGAATCGTCGATGTCCATCGGTCTAGTATATGTGGTATGACTTGGACTGACGATAGTTTCCAATTCGTGTTGTTCCAACGGTTCAAACGGTTTTATATTTGCGCTCAATATTCTTGGATATTCCTTAGAATATCTGTTGGGCAGTATTTCCTGTGGCTGTTGCGTGTCTTGGGGGGAATACGGTTCATCCAATATACCCTCTGGTAGCACGACATTGATTTTGCTCATATATCGTAGCTTTCGAATGCCGAAATAGAAAAATCCACCGAGCACAAATAACGCCACAATGCCCTCAATTGTGTGATATGTATTGCTGATATATCGTGGATTCAGATCCCGCCAAACCAATGCCATCGATCCAATTGGCGGTTTATAATGTGCCGATACGGCCCATTCATAGGAATCATCCTTGACCTTATCGCTAATAAAATATTCCGTTGTCACGGTTTCCGATTCAATGCGACCGTTATCGTCACATCTGCTGCGATCGGTCGCATTTGCCTTACACCAATAAACCGCATATCCCAGCAGACCCTTCCCATCATTGGGACCCGTCCAACTTATTTTATTCTCACTCTTGCTAATCTCGATGTATTTGGGAGTACGATCGTCGGTTCCCTCGTCTCTGGGTATAACCATTTGACTAAACCCTTCGGACAGGCCAATCGCATTTTGGCTACGTATTTCCACTTCATAGCTGTCGCCTGAGTTGTCCAAACCCTCGATGATTGCCATATTTGATTCCACAGTTATATTCAAATTTCTAAAAGAAAAAATACGTATAAAAATCATGTCGTAAAAAAGAGTTGAAAAAGAACTATAATTATTTTAAAACTATGCCATAATTACAGATTTTTCAACCATAATTGATAAGAATTAATATTTCTATTAATTTTTTTTTAATATTAGTACAGGGTTTCCTATTGTCGGCTACGTCCGACTGTAGCTCTTCGTTTGCTTGATCTGCACCGTCCTTTCTGGTTAAACTTTATTTCCGGGTTCATTCCATTCAAAAACAGCGTTTCTTCTTATCTTAAAGTATGGAAAATCATAAGAATAACCAGACATTTTTCTGTTTTTATTTTTATTTTTTTTTTAATTTTTAACGCTATTTTAGCTTTTAATCGCGTGCATAAAAAAAAACTTATCGAAAAATATGCCATTTTTTTAATATTGTATATTGATTTTATTTTTTAACCTATTATTTGGATATATTATGTTGGAAATTTAGCTATTTCCGGCAACACTACTGGCGATAGGCATGCCAAGCGTAATCGATTAATCGAACCGTGTACTCACCCCATTGGTGTGTTATCACTAAGACGCGTCACATTGATGCTATAGGTGAAGTTGTCCCCGTTGCGTTCCAGAAGCTTCAACTGCTGCCAATAGATGCGCAGTTTTGGAGTATTATGTTTGTAGAACTCGTAACCCCCTGGCCAGAGAAGCGGCGAACGACTCGGAAGACTCGATGCTGTGGTGAAATTGTAGATCCATGGGGTGCTCCAATGGGCAAGCGTATGGTTATATCGACGCTTTGCTAGCAATTGATATTTCCGATTGGGATTTGGTAATCCCTCAATGCAAAACCTTGTCTTTATCCCATCTGGATTGGACTGTCGTTTAATCATTATCAACGGAATTGGTTCATTGGAATCAGCATCCACCACAGTCACATTCCAGCTGACTTTATTGCGAAAATTCGCATTTTTATCATGGAAATCGATGCAGGCGGTATCGGTTGTTCTCGAGATATTGACGAAATCGTTTTTGGGGTTCCCCAACATAATGCACTGGGCAACGAGGCGCGTCAGATGCTGCTGCTGATATCCTAAGTCATCCTCCATGCCCACCGTGAAGTTGAGTTGAACCAGAGGAATGAACTTCATATAGCTTCCGGCATCCATTTGGCAGTACACCCGACTCTCCTTATGGGTGCAATTCACCCGATTCCCTCTCAACTTTAGCGTGAAGTTTGTGCTCGGAGCAATCTCGAAGGTGTTGGGATTTGTGCTGAAGCTACAGTACAAGGTCTGGGGGGATTTCTCGTCCGGCAGTATGCAGTCGAAATCGGATATAATTCCCATCCGGAAACCCACCTTGAATTTGAAGGAGTGCAGTACCGTCCCATTACACATGCAGCTATAGAATGGATCGCTAAGATGCTGTGGTTCGGCCCTTGTCACCTCGGCGTAGATCGAAGTCTCATTGATGATAATTGTTTTCGGATTATCTCCAGGTTTTTTTTCTATATAGAGCTTCTTGCCGTGGCAGAGTTGATTTAGAGCCGTGATATTATCCGCTGAGCAGGTGATGTTGAAACTGTCGCCCTCTCGTAATTGCTTTGGGGATATATCCACATGGATCGAATCGACGCTGCCGTAACACTCGAAATAGCTCAACCAGCAGCAAAACCAGAAGATAAAGTAACGTCCGAGGGCAAACATTTTACAGATTGAATGTTTTTTCACAACATTTACGACTTTGGCGCTTCCTTCTGCTCAATGCTTCAATGTATATGGGATTTGTATACCCTGTATTTTTGTTGTTTGTGCTCAGTACGCGCGATAAGAAACAATTTGTATGTGTGCACGTAATTTATTGTTTTTTATTATTATCATTATTATTATTATTATTATTTTTTCCGTCTCGAGCCGAGAATTCTTGGCGTACGTCGCGCAGTGGCCGCAGCTATCGAACTACGCTCAGACTTGGATTGTTTTCATTTTTATGTACTTTTTTTTACAAATATGAAAACAATATATAATATATGTACTTGTACCAAATCGTTTCGCTTTCAATTGAGAGCAACTGAAAGAAAGAGAGCGGGAGAGAGAGAGAGAGAGTCGCTCGCTCTCTCGAGAGAGAGATAACGTCGAGCTTATTTATGTTTGCTATTATTGTAAAATTTTCTAAATTGCTTGGAATTATAAAATACGCATAGATCATTCAGAACAATATCTTTTTTATGTTCCTTTATTGGACAGTTTTTTATTGGGCTAAGGATATTTCTTAAAACATATTCCATGGGTAATTTTGAAAGCGTTCATTTAGAAAGCAAAATTCCCATGCGTCATAGATCATCTAATTGAAAATATAGCACTCGCATATATATATATATATATGTATATATACAAACAGTACTTCAAATCGGTCTGTTTCATATTGTATGCTCAGCTAGTACCAGGGTTGCTCAATATCGTATTGAATCAATCCGTTTCGGAACCGGAATTCCGCAATTTCGAACTTTAATAAAAAGGCTAAACTTGAACTTAATTTGACTGATCTTAGACATTAAATACACAAAGATATATAATATGCATAATGGAATACAATTATTATATAGCATAGGAAAGAACCTCAGATCTCAGTAGCAGCTATCGATAACTTAAAACTAATAAAAATTTACAAAGTTTCTGCTAACTTCAACTGATAAAATAACTCTGTTTTTTTTTCATTTTGAATGGGTACAGGGTATAAAAAGCTACATTTTGGTTTAATAAAAGAATACCCTGTGATAGACCCGATTTTTCAAAACTAAAACCATTTTTAAAATGGGATTCGTATCATAATTTGGCACTCTGCCAATTTTTATACCCTCTACCCATTGAAAAATTGTGTAAAACAGGGTTAATACCTTTAGGAGACTGTATGTAACAGGCAGATGGAGGCGTGGCAGACCCCATAAAGCATTATATTCTTGATCAGGATGACGAGCTGAGTCGATTTAGTCATGTCTGTCTGTCTGTCTGTCTGGATGAACGCGTCGATCTCGGAAACCATAAAAGCTAGAGCAACCGTTTTTGGTGTTATAGTTAGGTGTTTAACATGCGCAGATCTAGTTTATTTCAAATCTTGCATGTCACGCCTCTTTCGCCCACAATGGGCATGAATAGAATAAAGGTACCCATATAAGAAATAAAAGCTTATCTAGGTAAATTCTGTTTTCAGTGGTTGGTAGAGTTCATTAATATATACCAGTTTTGTAAATTTTATGAAAATCGGTCCATAAATATAAAAGATACGCTGAGTTAAATTTCATTCAGTTTCATATTAAGCGCTGAATTAATTAATACCAATACTAACTTACAGTCAACTTAAATAATTTCCAAAAAAACATACCAACAATGTGAGGGAAAATTCGCTCATGTAAATAGATCTATTTATACGTTTGGCAAGATTTATCAAATATTTAAAATGTTTAAAGGGTATTCCGCTATGAATACCAACTTGAGGTAAAAAATGTTAATACTCAATCGCATTAGTGTATGCGATGGTATTACTACAGCAACATTACTCATCCATAAATATCTATAAATTTGATTAGTATTATGCCCACATAATTCCAAATTGAAGATTTGCTGCGTATGGGGAATAAGAAGCTTCAATTTCTGCATAAATCCATTAAAAAGTTTTGTTACCTCCCATTATTATTATGCATAATTGATGAATAAACAATATAGAACACTGATAATTAAATGCATCGCCTATTATATTTTAAGCAGAAATTTCTTATCTATAATAACAATTTCACTAGTTCGATGGCACTCAAGCCATTTCCAATGAATATACATATATTCTATATAGTATTCTATTTAATGGGATTCACATCCTCAATTAATGAGCATAATGCAAATTTCTGTTGAATTGCCACATCTGCTGTTCCAATTAAATAAAATATATTAATTTAAAAAACAATATTCAAATCAATCAATTTCATGCTTCTGTTTGTTATCGATTACGGTTTAGGGCAGACTATCGTCTCTGTTATCGATTAACGAAGGACGCCATTTTCTAAGTGCCACAATAATGGTAAGTAAGTTGAAATAAAATTTTTAACAAGAGAAAGAAATAATTAGACGGTTAATACATTAAAAGTTTTTACAATCATCAGATCAGCACAGCTACCCAAAAGTATCTCTATTGATCTGGCAACGTTTAAGATAAAATTCGGACAAAAATTTTCGATTCTATAGTCACAAAAATAAAATTTCGTTCATTAAAAATGTTTTAAAAATACCAGTACCAATAAAACTAGGTGTACATGTATCATACGAAAGTCAAGTTTATTTTGAATGCTGGATGCCACGCCCCTTTCTATCCTAATTGATAAAAACCGTATAGAAAGCTTAGTACAAAACATATAAGGCTGTTATTCTGAATATACACTCTCTAGTATTATATTTATCAATCCTTTAACGCGCATTGCAATCGGTTAAAGGACTTCGAAGATATTAGACAAACAATATTGAATAAGATTATACATTATTTCATAGTGAAACACGTTAAAAAAGAAAACTATCTATGAAAATTTCAAATATCAAAGTAAGCTTTTGAAGCCTGAAATATTTCCGTTTTCTCGCAGTCAGATTGAGACGAAAGCGAACAATATTAATTTCGGAAAAAACAAATATTTCTGAGAAATTTTCAAACGAGTAAAAATTAATATTCTTCGATTCGTCCACTTTTGGGAAGCATTAACTAATCCAAGATGTCTGACAATTTTCGCAAGATGTTCAATAACAATACTCTGCGCGGACGCGCCAATGTAAGTTTTGAATTGATATCACGATACTATATCTTTTGGCATATCTAATCAGATATATATATATCGCATAGGTTGCAAAGGCCACCTGGGCCTCTGCGGGTGTTATCTATGCTCTGGTCATGATGCGACGTCGTAGTGCCAAGCGCAACGAGGCCTTCAAGTACTGCAAGGGTTGTCAGGAGAAGCTCCTGCGATAAGGCAGATCCAAATCGAGAATCCGATTCAAAATATACACTAATTATCATTTAGTTTTGGGTCATCCCGAAAACGCCGACCAAATTGATTGCGTTTCCAAACAAATTCCTTTAAATGTTCTGAATAAAAAATGTCAAAAAATTTACTTACATGACAATTCAAAATTAGTTTATAAATTATTTATAAGACCTAATGGAGTTCATACGTTCTCCCAAAGTTATTAACACAGTTTTTACCAGGGATCGCAATTATTATAAGTTTTAAAATAAAAATTGCAAAATAAAAGTTTTATCCTTTTCCTGAATCGTCGTTAAAAAAAGGATATGTGTGTTATTTGCACTCGTCGCCGATGTTTTTTCTTGGCTCCAATTTTTTATATCCTGTTTTTAACCCATAATTATTATTTGCGATCCCTGGTTTTTACCCATTTCATGGGTATAAAAATGCAAGAAAATAGCTGGAATTTTCTAAAGATTTTCCATGCAACAATTTCAATGATTTTACTTCGATCCAGTAATGCCCATTCCGTTGCTCCTTCTTATCGGATGAGCAGCTCGTATATGTGAGTGCTCTTGCTCGTATGCTGGGCAAATTATAAGAACAATTGCGTGTATTTTTTCTCATTCTATACTTTAAATTATTAAATTTATTTTTTCGCTGTTACAAATATTGCAGAATTCCCGATTCGATAAATTGGTAAATGATAATGAATAAAACCAGCTTGGTTAAAGTAGTTAACCGTAATGTATATTTATTTATTTATATGTATTTAAAAGTATATATTGTAGGTATACATATACATATAGTTAATCAGCTTTTCGCATCGTTTTACAATTTCCCATACATATTTACGAAATGTATGTACATATATGGATATATATATATATATGTATACATATATCGAGACAAGATGTTGAGGGCAGGACAAACAGTTGGTTTTGGGGAGTACAACGGTAAAAAAAAGAGTCTACAAATTAAACCTTATGGCAAAAAGTGCGATGCGATGAGTTACAATACAGTTGTAGTTAAAGTTAAGTTACAGTTAGATATATATATATATATATATATATATATATATAGATATATATGTGTATACTAAAGAGACGATATTGTGTGTGTGTGTGTGTGTGTATAAATGTCATGTGTGTGTGTGAAGACGGTAAAATAGCTGCTATCAAATCAAGTCTACATTTTAGACTTCCCCGACTTCTTATACTCACTGAGAATGAGCGTCTAAGAAGTTATATAATCGTTGTCACATCAAGTCCATTGTTTAGACTTCTTCTTCTGATACTTTGTATAACAGGTAAAAAAACAACCGATTTCCTTAAGCACAAAAGTGCCCCATCATCCAAATGACGAACCGTTTAATCTAATACAATACTATCAACGTCATTTGTTTACTTTACGCTCGTCATTTAAATGAGCTCAGTGGAAATTGGCTATTAGACTTCTTCTACAAACTAAAAAGTATAGGAAGAAGTATAAGTATAAGAAGTACAGGTATAAGAAGTATAAGTATAAGCAGTATAAGTACCAAATAACTCACATTTTGCGTTAGTGGAAATCGGCTATAAGACTTCTTCTACATAATGAGTAGTATAAGTATAAGTATAAGAAGTATCAGACGTCTTCTAATACTTAGTAAAATGTCTACAACGTAAACTAGCTGCTATCAAATCAATTCTCATTCTTATAGTTCTTCTTATACTGATTAAGAAGTATAAGAATAAGTGTAAAAGTAAGTATATAAAAAAAGTAAAATACCTACATCTTAGACTTTTCCGTAGACTTCGTACACCTAATACTTGAATACTTTTTAGACGTACTAAGAAGTCTTAGTCTTCTTGCATTTGTTAGACTTCTTAGCGCGACTCTTATACGTCTTACGCTTTCTACACATTCTAATACGTACTGAGAGGCATACAAAGTATGAATCTGATTACTTTTCGAAGACTTTTTAACCTTCCTCTTATACTTCTTAGACTTTCTACACATTCTTATACAAAACTGAGAGGTATAAGAAGTATTGGTCTGCCCACACTTTTAGAACTTGCTCTTATACTTCTTACACTTACTTATACTTATACTTCTTATACTTTCTTATACGAACTTAAGAGTATAAGAGCCTTAGCTTGATTACACTTTGTGGCCTGATACATTCTCTAGAACTTGCTCTTATACATCTTAGACTTTCTTATGCGTACTTATACTTCCTAGCCTGGCTCTTATACACCTTCTTATACTTGCTACAGTTGCTGTGCCCCCTACATCATCTGCTGATTGTGCGCAATGGCGTTCAGATCCTGTGGCGTCACGTATCCATTGATGTTCGGCTGCAGTCGCTTGTGCTGCGACTGCGGCACGGCCGAGGAGGAGAGAGGGGCAGCGGAGAGGGGAGCAGAGACGGAGAGCGCAGCTTGGGGCTTCATCAGGCCGTTGCGCTGCAGCTGCTCCATGTTGGTGTAGCCAAAGCTGTTGGCCAACAGCTTGGGCGGTGGCACAGCGGTTGCAAGGGGTGCGGCGGCAGGGGCGGGGGGCGTGGCGACTGTCAGCGGCTTGAGCTTGTGCACCTCGGAGGCCTGCACGTAGTTGCTGCTGTTGAAGAGTGCCGGAGGCGCCACAGTTGCGGTGGGCGGGGCAGCAGCTGTTGCTGCCACATTGTTGTTGCACGTGCCACGTGCCTGCAACAGCTGCACGGGCACATAACCGCTCAGTGGCAGCTGCGGATTGGGATTCGTCCAGTTCTTCATCTGTGTGGGCTTGATGTAACCGCTGTTGCCCGTGCTGCCCATGTTGCCCATGTTGCAAGTGTCGCCCATGTTGCAACTGTTGCCGGTGGGATGGAGTTCGGTGCCGTGGCCAAGACCCAGGCCGGTGGCGCTGCTGTCGTCATCAAAGAGCAGCTGCCCCTGGCTCATCGAGATGTAGCTGGCGGCGGGCAATGTGGCATCGTGGCAGCTGCTGCCACCGCCGGAGGCGCTGCAATTGCTGGCGAGCAGCAGCTTGGAGCTCTCGTTGCCGCTGCTGAAATCGGGCAGATCCTGTGGCGAGTATTGTGGCAGATAATGCTGCGAGGCGGAGATGTTCAGACCGGATGTGGATGTGGCAGCACCGTTGCTGCCCCCGCTGCCACCGATTGTGGCGCCACTGTCATGGGCCATGGGCTTCTTGAGCGTCTCCATAATGCCCGGCGGCAGTTCCAGATCAATATCCGACATCTTGCGGAACTTGCGGTACAACATGTTGACGCCCACGGCCAGGGCAAAGAACGCGATCAGCAGTTGCACGAGCAATATCGTGACCTTGGCGCTGTTGCGATCCGGGGAGCAGCTTACCTCGTGCACCGCCCAGCTGGACTTGTGCAACCGATACAGCGTCTCATTCTGGTACGCCTTGATGCGCCTCCAGGCGGCGGCGTTTAGCGCGTGCAGCGCCTCACATTGTTGCACTGGCGGCGTCCCCAAGCCTGCCTCCTCCTCTTGCTGCAACTGCAACGGTTGCAACGGTTGCAACGGCTGCAACTGCTCCACGTTCACCGCCCGCACCTGGTAGTAGAAGCGAAAGAGGGGCGTGCAGACCGGCGTCTCCATCACGCAGGAGAGATTCTGTTGCAGCATCAGGTAGCTGGAGCGATGACTCACCAGCGTGTTGTTGGCGTTGTGCTCGCTGAACGCCACCTCGTAGTAGTCGATGCGACCCGCCGGCCTCTGTGGCGCCTCCCACTCCAGCGCCGTCTTCGTCTGCAGCGGCTCCGCTCGCGTCAGCTGCGGCGCCGAGGGAACTGCAAGCAAGGGGGGAGAGAGAGATCATTAATCATCGTGATATATCATTCATCATTTATTAGATATTATTCACAACATATTATACCCTGTACCACAGCTCGCGCTCGCCCGTACAGTATGCAATTTAAAATATTTTAAATCTAATTCAATTAATTTATAATCGAGATAACCCCTGCAATATTGCTTCATTAATAAATTCTGTGTTTATTAACCGATTTCAATACACTTTTCAGGATAGTTAAATATAGTAGCAGAAAATATTTATATTCCGAATAACAACCTTCTATGTTTAATACTAAGCTTGTTATTCAACTTTTCATGTTCAAAAATATTTTAAATATAATTTAATTTATTATTTCTAAAAAAAATCTTAAAGATAGCATAGTTCTCTTATTCCTGGACAGATTTATATGTACAGAATTGGTAGATATTAATTATCTCAACAGTTCGTAGAAGACAGAATTTATGTAGATAGATTGGTATGTCTTCAATTTATGTTTGCGGTAGGGGCGTGGCATCCAAGATTTGTAATAAACTTGATCTGCGTATGGTATACACCTTTCAGAAATGACCAAAACGGTTGCTCTAGCTCTTCTAGTTGCTGAGATCGACGCGTTCGAACAGAAGGACAGACGTCATCCTGCTCAGCTCGACATCCTGATCAAGAATATATATATAGTTTGTGCCCGTTACATACATTTTGACAAAGTTAATAACCCTGTATTTCTTATTTTCAATGGTTACAGGGTATAAAAACATTATTTAGATCGGATGGTCGGAAATGGGGTTACTTACCGCCCACGAAGGTGCGAAAACTGACGCTGTTGCTGGGCAGGGAGCTGTAGAGGGTGCGTGCCCTGATGCGGATGGTGTAGTCCGTGTAGGCGGTGAGGTTGCCCAGCTCAAAGACCACGAGCTTCTCGTTGTCCACCAGCTCATCCGTGGAGGCGGGGAGGGTGAAGACGTCCGTACAGTTGCCGTGCTCTATGGTGCCCCGATATTCCCGGACGATGCCGTTGGCCTTGAGCGGCGGCTTCCAGCTGAGCACTACGCTGGTATTGCTGACACCTGCATAGCTTAGCTGCCGGGGGGCGGTGGGCGAGGCTTCGCCGGTGCGATTAATCAGTTCATCGCTATATTTGCTAGCCCTGGATGTGGAATACATGAACATCTTGACGCTGTAATAGGTGTAGGGCTCCAGGTGCTCAATGGTGTAGTCAACGGAATTGGGATCGAGAACTTTGGTAGTGCAATTATCCGCCTTACCGGCGGAACGTTGGCAATACGTTAGATTATATCCCGATAGTATCGCCGGACAGACGCGTTCCGTGCTCCATTTAATCGATAGTGTGGAGTTTGTCACCTCCTCAACGATGGGCTCCATTTTGGCCAGATCATCGTAGACATCCCGGGAGCAGCTCATCCAGTGCATTCCCGTATTCCTCCCGTCGTAATTCGCCGATACCGCCATATTCAACGATGTCGGCTGATATTTCCGTGTGGTGAACTGCAATTGATCCCGAGGCACGTGCTCAAAGTGTATCGATCCGTTGCACTTCGATTGCACCGCCGGCTTCGAGTTGCACCAGAAAACCGTATAGTTGATCAGATCCGTACTATTCTCCGGCGCCCGCCAGCTCAGCGTATAGCTCGAGTTGCTCGAGTGGTACACACTCCGTATCTTCTTGGGCACCCGCAGTCGGGTATCCTCGTTCGATATGGCCGGTATGATCAGGCGACTCGCCTCCACGGACGTGCCCATATTGTTGCTGCTGCGTATCCACAGCTCATGCTCCGCGCTCTGCGTCCAGTTCTCAATCGTCGCCGAGTTTGTGTCCACCCTAACCTTGGAGCTGTCGCTGTGGGGGCGAGAAGAAAAAATTTGACAAAAATCAATTAAAACATGTCGGAATTGTAAATGACATTATTAATTTATTTAAATTATAATATATTTATATTTATATTCTATTACATTTACTTATATTATTTGTTATTTATATTTAGACCCTTTACTTTAAAAAAGTAAAAAGGGTCTATTAGTTTAGTGCAAAGAGGAAATGTGTGTAACACCCAGAAGGAGGCGTGGCAGACCCCACAAAGTATATATATTCTTGATCAGGACGACAAGACGAGATATAGCCATGTCCGTCTGTCCGTCTGTCTGTCCGTCCGTATGAACACCTAGATCCCAGCAACTATAAGAGCTAGAAACACCATATTCGAGATTTAGGTTCCCCTATTCAGTAAGAAGCACGAGTTTTTTTTAGATTTTGGATACCTCCCCCCCTTCCCCCGCAAACCGCAAAAAGCTACTGTAGCCACAGTTTTAAAGCTATTCATTTGTAATTTTTGGTATTTAACTAGTTTACGACATTCTCTATCGACGCTGTGAATTTTGTTTCGATCGGATAAGAAACAGCGAACATATGTCACAGACAATTTGCCGCAATAGGCAGAGGGGGGGTGTGGCTTGCATACGCGGGTAGGTTAGTGTGCGTGCCTTTGACTGTGTTTGTAAATGCATAAAGTTAAAGTAAGGGGTCTCCCACGGTCGGTTACGTCCGACTGTAGCCTCCGTCCCACTGATCTGCCCCGTCCCTATATTTTTTTAATGTTATTTAATTATTTAGTTTAGTTTACATATTTTATTTATCTTATTTATTATTTATTTTATTCAATTTTTATTGATTTATTTAAATGTTTATTAATTTAAATGTTAAAACCAGAAGCTTCTATTTAATATAAATTTTTAAATACAAATTTACCGCCCAGTAAACTTAGTAAAATGAATAGTAAATGTAAGTCTTCCTGAAATTATCTTATAACCTATCTGATCACAACTAAATAGAATATATTGCGAATTCCTTAAAAGAGCTTTTCTCTATAAAAAAAAAACTTCTTATTGTTCCCTTGATAACTTTTGTGTTTGTTGAACGAACTCAATGCCAGGCTATATAAAATATACTTGGATAAAGGTAGATCAACTCTGTGCCCCAATACTTATCAAGAATAAACAAACATATAGCCAGACGGCTAAAGTCGGATAATAATACCGTTAACGCAGGTGCAGTATCAAATTTATCGTTTAAAATATAAACAACATGAAAATATTGATACGATGATCTGTCAATATTGAAAGATTGATAATTCTGTTATCGAGTTGCACAAACAATCGAAGGCTATGTTTCCAGTGGAATGACGAGGCAATGGAAAGCTTCTTCCATGATTTCAACGTAAGAACTTAATACTGTTTTTTTTTTTTACCAGGAAATCGAAATACAATTAACTTCATTGAAATAAACAAAGTCCATATCTGAAGCGTAGGTTTCGATTTCTAGAATAAATGTTGTTCCATAGGAAAAGTTCTGGCTGCATGAGTTTTTTTATTTTTTTTAGGAATAAAGCAAATTTCATATAAATGATTTCTACAGTGGAAATTTGTTGTAATTGGTTAGGAAAATGCACTTAGCGTTTACTGCAATTTCCACTAATTTCCAGCTAGCTCTGTCTCTCTCTAAATACACATACATATGCAGATATGTATGCATGTATATCTTTATTATCAATTACAATATAAAAGCGCATTTCTGATTAAATCCATATTCCCTTTGAATGCCCCGAAGCGACTGAGCGATGCCATCAAAAGCAGAAATTCTTTGAATTTTTAAAAATAAACAATTTTCAAGAAATTTGTACACACGTTCTCTCTCTCTCTCTCTCTCTGTCTCTCCTCCTCTCACTATCTATTGCCGTCCGCAAGTGTGTACACACTTGCACACACACACACACACCGTGAAAATACTTGCAAATTATACGTATGTGTTTCGGACAGTGTTGCCGCTTTGGCCTATTATTGGCTAGATTGCTAGATTGGTTCGATCTTTAAATTTCAAAAATCGATATTTTCTGATCGATTTACGTCTAAAAATCGATTTAATCGATTATTCGAAAGAAAATAAAACAGTATTTTTCAACAAAATATGTATAAATATATTTTAGCTATTTTTAGCTTAATATTTCAACACAGTAAGTATAAATATATTTTAGCTATTTTTAGCTTAATATTTGAATAAAATATGTATAAATAAATTTTAGCTATTACTTAAAAGTGAAAATATATTTTAGCTATTTCTAGCTTAATATTTCAACCAAATAGTTATAAATATATTTTAGCTATTTTTAGCTTAATATTTTAATAAAATATGTATAAATAAATTTTAGCTATTACTTAAAAGTGAAAATATATTTTTTTAGCTATTTCTAGCTTAATATTTCAACCAAATAGTTATAAATATATTTTAGCTATTTTTTAGTTAGCTTATTTTTACTTCAAATCTGGCTAACGCATTTGCCCAAAACCTGCCAACACTGGCATGTTCCAACACATGTACACACACACACACACACATGCATAAATGCCGAATTCTAAGTATGTTTGGTTTGTATGCATGTAAAATTTTGTTTTCACTGTTACTCGTTGCTGTTGTTGTTGTTGTTCTAGCTCAATTGCGCACATCCACAGAAACACACACAAATATACATACATACATACATTCAAATAGACATGCACTGATATGTAATCAAAACTTACAAGCAAACATAAATTATGATAGCAGAGGCTCAACAGGTGCGCCCGACTGCAGCATGAAAATTTACCCCACAAAATAGGAAATATAATAATTTCTTTTCTCTTTTGTTGCTTGCAAGAATTTACCGTAAACGCAATTAAAAAAAATGTAAAAAAAAACAAGATGGCAGCGAGAGAATTGCAGCTCAGTTGGCAACGCGGGACATCGGCATGCTGCACAGTTGGCAACGCAGGACATCATGGCAACTGGAAGCCACTGCACTGATCATTGGAAGCGCCTGCGTTGCCAACTGAGCTGAGCATTTGCACGTTGAACAAAGTTCAGGAATTAAAAAAAAACTAAATAAATAAATTAATTAACAATTATAAATAAATCTGCAAAATAAATAAAAAAATAATTTTATTTAAATTTAATTTAAATTATTATTATTTATTATTTAAATATAATTTTTTGTGGTTTTACTGTTTTTTTTTTATTTATTTACTATTTTCATTACATACAGCTATGGCCATAGAAATAGCACACTTGAAAATTGCAACTTCGTCCGATCATAACTCGCTTGTTATACATCCGATATTAATAATTTTGGTCTTAAATAATTAGTCCAATATTCTATATCATTCACAAGATTTATTTTTACCGTTATCTTTTACCGTTTTTGAGTTTTGCTAAATTTAAGTTCGAGAGAGCTCATATGGCTTGGCCACAGAAATAGCACACTTTGTAATTGTGTAAGCTAATTCCAATTTTCGTGGCCTTTTCGCTTAAATATTAGTTAATTTATTTAAGTGTATTATAAAATTGATCAAATAAAGCCAAATAAAGTAAAGGGCGTTGCCCGGTTGAGAAAAAGAGGTTTAAGTAAAATTTGAACAAATACAAGAAAAATCGTGCGAAAATGGCCCTTATACTGAAATTTTCTTAAAATTTGGTATCCAACTAACTTAATTTAGTTATAGCAACTAATATTTATTCATCTAAGAATATAAAACAACAGCCAAAGCAAAAAAAAACGGACTTCAAAATTGATAGTCCAATAGCACGTATGAGCAACGCTGATCCTTTTGCCCCGTTTCGAAGGATAACGCAGGAATTTTAACAAAAATGTATTTCTAATATAACCAGAATACCTGTACCAACAAGCCCCAATAAAGTTTTGGTCAATAGAAAAATAAGCCTAAGATTGCGAGACCTGGCAAAACAAAACGTTGCACTAAGCAGGTGCATTGCACAAAAATACATGGAATATCACCGCAAAATTCTTCTCTGCACAATGTTTTGTTTTGCCAGGTCTCGCAATCTTAGGCTTATTTTTCTATTGACCAAAACTTTATTGGGGCTTGTTGATACAGGTATTCTGGTTATATTAGAAACACATTTTTGTTAAAATTCCTGCGTTATCCTTCGAAACGGGGCAAAAGGATCAGCGTTGCTCATACGTGCTATTGGATTATCGATTTTGAAGTCCGTTTTTTTTTGCTTTGACTGTTGTTTTATATTCTTAGATGACTAAATATTAGTTGCTGTTAGTAAATTAAGTTAATTGCATACCAAATTCTTGGAAATTTTGACTAAAATAACAATTTTGGCACGATTTTCCCAGTATTTGTTTATATCCTACATAAGGCTCTTTTTCTCACCCGGGCAACGCCGTCCACTACCCATTTTGGCTTTATTTAATCAATTGTATAATATACTTAAGTAATTTAACTAATATTTAAGCAAAAAGGCCACGAAAATTGGAATTAGCTTCCTCAATTACAAAGTGTGCTATTTCTGTGGCCAACCCAAATGAGCTCTCGCGAACTTAAATTAAGCAAAAATCGAAAACGGTAAAAGATAACGGTAAAAATAAGATCTGTGAATAATATGGAATATTGGAATAATCATTTAAGACCAAAATTATTTATATCGGATGTAAAACAAGTAAGTTATGACCGGACAAAGTTGCCATTTGTAAGTGTGCTATTTCTATGGCCATAGCTGTATATACAAATGTGTATATATGTATTTATCCTATTCAATAGGGTAAATGGTAAAAATTTAATGAGAGTTTTGTTTTTCGCTAATATATAATTATTTTTTGACGATGTTTTAAGTGAATAACCCCACAAGAAAGGTCTACACAAAAGATCCCCGGGGGACAATTAAACAGTAAATCCAAAATAAATAGATCTACTTACGCCAGTGTGCCGTTCTCCCGGTATTCGCTTATCACGTAGCTGAAGTTGTCGCCGTTCAGTTCGTGCCTCTCCAGCTGCTCCCAGTAGACGGTGAGTTGGGCCTCCGAGGAGTAGACGTAGAAGCTGCCGTTGGTGATGCGTGGCGGACGGTCGGGACGCTCCGCCTGGGTGCGAAATGGATAATTCAATGGTTTGCTCCAACGCGATTTGGGTTTATTGTTGCGCACGCGCAACTCCAGGCGGTATTGATAGCCGGCATAGGGTAGCTCTGTGAGGCAGAGAGTGTCGCGCAGGGGTCGCGAATTGTTGCGCCACATGGGCCGTATTATCGTGGAGAAATTCTCGGGTGTTACGTGCACCTGCCACAGCACACCGCCCACAAAATTGCTGCGTTTGGGCATCTCGTAGGACAGACATAGGGAATCCTTGGTCACATTTAGCACCATTAAATTCTGTCCCGGTTGGGCCAAGATCATGCGCTCCTGATTGTTTACTTCCAGTTCCTGGATGGCGCTGCCCAGATAATTGGAACGTTCCAGCTGGAAATAGAAGATCTCGGCGAATTTCTTATAGGTCTCCGTAATATTGCAGTTGACAATCGGCGCCGCATCGAAATTGCAATCGACATTGAACTTATAGTTGGTGTCCCGTTGGGTCTTGAACGTGACATTGTATTTGGTGATAATGCTGTTCTTGGGCTCCGTAAAGTTACAGAACATGTACTCCCAATCGTAGCTGGTACAGCTAAAATCCTCAACCTCCGTCGGCTTGGTGCCCACAAAAACGCGCGATGTTTCGATGCCATTTTTATCGCACATACAGACATAGCGGGCCTCGTGTTCCGTTAGATTGCCGATGGTAAAAAGTATGGTCGTCTCATTGATCTGGCGTATATGGCGGGAGGTATTGAACACGATCTCCTGCCCGTCGATCTTGAAATATAGCTGCGATGCATCGCATTTTTTGTGAATTTCGGGCTGTCGGAAATAGGCCTTATCGATGGTGCAGGTTATATTCAGATCGCTGCCGATTGGCAGTTCCACAAAATCTGGAACGACCCAGCCGGGTGTACCCTTGACGGCCAGCACGGACTGTACTGGAAGCCAGAGCAGCAGCAGCAGCAGCAGCATGGGAAGGCAGAATCTGCTTCCAGTTGGAACTGGAATGGAATTCGGCATTATACACTTTCCCGATAAACTGTTATTATTATTATGATGATTGATTGTACCTGGCGCTGCTCGATAGAAAATACCACGAAAATACCACGAAATACCTGGCACTTGTTGGCACTTGTATTGGTAATTCTCGGAAACCGTTTATAGCATGTTACCAAAATTCCAAGAACTGACTTTAAGGCATTTTTTTTCTGTTTCGTTGCTTTTCAACTGCAACAACTGTTCACTTATGCTTGTTGTGCACTCAATAACCGTAATTTGTTCAATTTGTTGTTTATGCCGTTGCGTTTTTTAATTAACTGTTTTTTGTTTTTGGTTTTTTTTTTTGTCTTTACGTCTCTTTCTCTCTCACTCGCTCCGACCTTAAACGGCTCGCTTGCCTTTTGCTCTGCGTTTGTCAGCTCTCGGCGGCAGTGTGACCAGCCTGCCCAAATACCAAATGCCCGCATCTGGCTGTAAAATACCACAAAAAATACTCGGCTACTTTTGGCGCGCTTTTCAAGCGGCGCGTAATTTTAATTTTTGATAGTAATTTTGTTTTTGCATAGAGTTTTGAATAAATTCAAATGTGTAGCACTTTGTTTAAAAATATTACCCAAATACCAAATGGCCAGATCTGGAATTAAAATACCACAAAAATACTCTGCAACCCAAAAATACCCCGCCAATTTTATCACATTTTGTCAGTGCATTTTTCAATCGATATAATTAAATAGCCACTTAATTTAAGCTTAATTGAAAGCTAGATTTAAGGTAAAAAATGCTTAAATGAATTAAAATGTATATATTAGCGAAGTTGAAATACACAAATAACAAATATATTTCTTGTATTTTTTTGGTCAATATAGTATGTAGCTTAATAAATCTTGCTTTCTATTTTATGTAGTTTAATCTCAAAAAGCTAAATGAAGTTAAGAAATGCTGGATTTAAAGGTTTAAGCCATGTACAAAAATGTATAGGATATTCAGATACTTTCTAGTATAATTGATTTGTAACGCTTACAGCATTTATTTGTTTGCCAAGTTGCTTCAAATAATTATTTATGTGCTTTCTAGTTTCAGAATTTGCTAATGCACCGTTTGCATAATTCAAATTTATGCCGAATTGCCGCCAAAGCTCGGGCGGCGTTTTTGTCTTAGCAACACTGTGCTTATTGTATTTTTATTTTTGTTGGTATTTTTTTGTGCATTACGATCTAGGCACACTTTTTGGTATTTGCCAGTTTGTGTGTGTGTGTGCCGTAGGTGAGAAAGTGACGAATTAGTTTTCATCCAATGGAAAATAATTTAGTTTAAAGCCTGAAAATTTCATAGCTGCTTCGTCAAATAACACAAAACACAAAAAAAAAGGCAAAACACAAAAGCAAGCGAAAAAACAAAACACACTACATAACAAATAGAGCCGTATTTTTAGTAAATCAAAACGAAACCGCTAGAAAACAATCAAAATGGCCGAAGGCGGTAGTAAACGCATCAACGTGGTAGTTAAAACGCCAAAGGACAAGAAAACTGTCAATGTTGATGAAGATTCTGGAATCAAGGATGTAAGTATATATATATTCATATATATATGCGTGTGTGTGCGTGTGTGTTGATTAAACCGTAATAAAGCATAATTATTTGCGGCTAATGTACAAATGCGAGGGGTGGGCACACTCGCGCGCTCTCGCGCTCTCTTTCTCTGCACCACGTAGGTGCGTATGTGTGCGTGTGTGTGTGTGTGTGCGCATATAATTGACGCACACACACATGCATGCGTGCGCGTGTATTGGTGTAGCTGCAAAGGATGGCAAAGTGCAAAGCGCGTGCATACATGTGTAAGTGTGCGTGTGTGTGTGTGAGCGTATCCCAGCAAGCAAAACTTGGAGCGTTCAAAATAAAGAGCGCAGTTTAAAATGGTAACTTTTATGAGCCTTTTCGTAGGTTTTTATGTGATTCACAAAATATAATGAAAGCATTATATTTCCGCACTTATATCTTCGTACAAAAAGTGTCTGTTTGGACGTTTCTAGCCACTTGGAGTTTTTTGCTCTTGAGCTTCTGTCAGACAAAAAAAAAGTTCACAAACGCTCTTATTGCTTGCTGGGTTGTATGCCTGTGCCTGTGCGTCTCTCTCTCTCTCTCTCTCTGTGTGTTGCTGCTGAGTTTAACGGTTAACTGTATCTGATGTTGTTGTTTTTTTGTTTTTAATTTGTTTTTGTTTTGCAGTTTAAAATTTTGGTTGCACAAAAATTCGAGGCTGAGCCGGAGCAGCTGGTGTTAATCTTTGCCGGGAAGATCATGAAGGACACGGACACGCTGCAGATGCATCACATCAAGGACAATCTGACGGTGCATCTGGTGATAAAGGCGCCGGCACGCAGCACCGAACCCCCAGCCCGTGCCCCCGCCGATGTGCGTCAAACGCCCTTTGGCCTAAATCAATTTGGCGGTCTGGCCGGCATGGAGGCGCTTGGCGCCGGCTCCAATACGTTTATGGATCTGCAGGCACGCATGCAGAACGAGCTGCTGAACAACGGAGATATGCTGCGGACGCTGATGGACAACCCGTTGGTGCAACAGATGATGAACAATCCGGATACGATGCGTCAGCTGATCACATCGAATCCACAAATGCAGGATCTGATGCAGCGCAATCCGGAGATATCGCACATGCTCAACAATCCGGATCTGTTGCGCCAAACCATGGAGCTGGCCAGGAACCCATCGATGTTGCAGGAACTGATGCGCTCCCATGACCGGGCCATGTCCAATCTGGAGTCGGTGCCGGGCGGTTACAGTGCGCTGCAGCGCATCTATCGTGATATACAGGAGCCGATGATGAATGCGGCCACCGATTACGGACGCAATCCGTTTGCCGGACTCGTCGAGGGGGGCGGAACAGCGGGGATTAATCCGCAGCAGGGCACGGAGAATCGCAATCCGTTGCCCAATCCCTGGGGAGGCAGCGGCAACGCCCAAGCAGGCGGCACCTCCTCCGCCTCCACTGGGGATCAGCCGCCCAACAATGTGCTCAACACGCCGGCAATGCGCAGCCTGTTGCAACAAATGGCGGACAATCCGTCGATGATGCAGAATCTGCTCAATGCGCCGTACACGCGCTCGATGATGGAGTCGATGTCACAGGACCCGGACATGGCATCCCGGCTGCTCAGCAGCAGTCCGCTGCTCTCCAACAATCCGCAGTTGCAGGATCAGGTGCGTCAGATGATGCCACAGTTTATGGCGCAAATGCAGAATCCGGATGTGATGAACATGCTGACCAATCCGGAGGCCATCAATGCCATACTGCAGATACAGCAGGGCATGGAGCAGCTGCGCAGCGCCGCTCCCAATCTGGTGGGCACCCTCGGGATTCCCCCGCCCCCGCCCGGCATCAATAATCCCGCCGATCCCGCCAGCGGCGATGCCGCCAACAACACCAACAACATTTCAAACAGCCATACAACAGGAGCAGGAACAGGAGTGGGGGTGGGAACAGCAGCTGCAACCGGCACCGGAACCGGAACAGCTGCAGCTGGCACGCCCACATTGGCCCCAGGGGGCGGACCGAATGCGGAGCTGTTCAACGATTTCATGATGCGCATGCTCAATGGCATGTCCAACAATTCGGACGGTTCCCAGCCGCCCGAGGTGCGCTACCAGTCGCAGCTGGAGCAGCTGGCGGCCATGGGATTCGCCAATCGGGAGGCCAACTTGCAAGGTAATCGATTAACGATAAGTGCCACAAATTGCACTTGTAAGCATGTATTTGTTTTTTATCCATGTTTCGGCGTTTCAAGGCATTGTGTTTCATCGATAAACCAACGATAGATGCTATTTGTAACCATTTTGCATGTTATCGATAAACGATAAATGCATTGTTATGTACATCAATTGCACATATGCCATGGTTCTTCCACGATATATCGCTGTTTTAAAGCATTCAGTTTAATCGATAAGTGATAAATCCTTTTGGGGATTTTATTGATGTTTGCAATGATTTAAAGAATTTGATTCAATCGATAAACGATAAATCTCATTGGATACCAATATTTTTTATTGATTTCCAATATCATGTTTTTATTTAACACCCAGAAGGAGCCACGCCCCACAAAGTATATACTATATTTTTGATCAAGACGATTAGCCGCGTCGATATAGCTAAGTCTATCTGGCCGTCTGTCCGTCTGTATAAACACCTAGATCTCAGCAACTATAAGAGCTAGAGACACCATATTTTGGATTTAGGTTCTCCTAATCAGTAAGCAGTACGAGTTTGTTTTAGATTTTGAATACCTCCCCCACTTCCCCCATCGCAAAAAGCTTGTAATTTGGCATCGATACGATCGGATAAAGGGTCTCCAACTGTCGGTTACGTCCGACTGTAGCCTTTTGTCCAACTAATGTACTTCATCCGTACAATTTGTTCTTATTTTCAGCGCTAATCGCTACTTTTGGAGACATCAATGCTGCTGTGGAGCGTCTGCTGTCCCTCAATCAGTTATCGCTGAGTTAACACTGTTGAGGCGGATGCCTATCGAAACGCGATAACATAACTTTCTATATAATTACATATACATAAGCCTCACGTATCTATGTATATCTGTATATATGGCACAACATCTACATATATACATATACATATATACAAATTAATGCATAACTATCGCTGTTCCCCCATTTGCGATTTATTGCCGATAACCAGCTCGCGATTAAACAAAAACAAATATCGATATCACGATTAATCGGGCATAGCATAAATAGAAAGAGAGCGAACTAATATTCAAGATGAGCTAAAGAATCTTGCAATTAAATTCTAATTATCAAAACAGATTTACTACAAAAAAAAATTAATTTAAAAAATATTACAAAAAAAAAAAAATTTAAAGACAATGGTGAATAACCAATGTGTACACACCCGCAAAAGGGAATTGCAAATGAAAACAAGAGCGAAAGACAAAGATCGAGAGAGCGCAATGGGGGAACTAGCAGCAGGCGAGAGAGAGACGGACACACACACACACACGGACATGTGTACATGCATGCGAGGCACAGTGTCCTGTACATGCAAAAAACATACATCAAATATTAATGTGAAAATTATAATTATCTAATTGTTTTACACACACACTACGAATGAATATATATATACCTATATATATACATTTACATTATATGGCATATATATGCAGTTTCGAACTTCAAAAAAATCGGAAATCCTTTTTTTTATTTATTATTGTATATCTTGTATGTGTGTGGGTGTGTATGTAGATATATGTATGTATATAAGGTCGTGATCGTATACGGCAGCAAGATGCGCATTGGATGCTAATATTACAAAATTTTGAGCTTTTTATTTAACGTGAATGAAAGTGAAAAAAAAAAACGACAAGAACAAGCATATATATAAATATATATATCAAATATTCCATGGTGTTACAAAGCAAAACAACAACAAAAAGACGTAACTATTTGAAATTCCTTAGTACCAAAAACAAAAAGAAACGAAAAAAAATATGAGAAAGAAGAAGAAAGTAACAACAAGTTCTTTAATGTTCTAAACTAATAATTGTGGGGGTTTTCAATTTGTTTTTTTTTTTTAGCCGGGCGGGAATGGGGTGGGGAAGGGGAGGGGGGTGCTTTAAGGTGCGCGTTCCATAGAATTGATACGTATACTAAATATATACATTTAATGGTGTTACCAGGGGTAAAAATTGGAATAAGCCGCCGCAAAGAAATAAAAACAAAATATTGTATAGGAATATAATAAAAAAATTAATCCTGTTTTCCCATTTTCAATGGGTACAGGGTATACAAAAAACACAAGAAAAAAACAAACTATATATATAAAAAACCCTACGTTTACTTATATTTCTGTACGAAAAAAAAAATCAATAAATAATTGTAAATGGACAAATTGTTTTCAAAATCAAAGAAAAAAAGAACAAAACTACAAATTCCTTGTACGTATTACAGTCGGACGCAACCGACAGCGAGTTACCATAGTTTGAGTTTGTCAATCGAATTATGACACGAAATAAATGTACTTTATATAGCGTATTTATATTATCTATTTATTTCTCTAGTCTTACGATGGAGACGGAAATTAAAGCAAGCTGTTAAATCAGTTTGTAATACAACATTATTTATTCAACATTTTTCAACCAATTGCGTTAAGATCTAATATTGTTTGTAGTAGATGTGGGGCCTGGGGAAAACATAAAATAGGTTTTTTTGATTTCGAAAATGTTTTGAATGTTAAGAATTACAATTAGAAAAAAAATGTTTTAATGTTCGACATTATTTCAGCTATATTTTTGGTTTGTTTTAAATTTTAAAGTATTTCCCAAGCAGGCCTTCATCATTCAGGGTTCGAGGTTTTCTAAAAGCTAAATGTCTATTCAAAAATATATATATGTTTTTTTTTTCAGATATTTGGCATTTTTAAATATATTTTTTTAGATTTAAAGCGCTTCAAAATATACCATATTTTTAAATAAAGCAATTAGTGATTTTTGTGGATTAATATTTTTGTATAGCAAATTAAAAAAAAGGCTGGTAAGTTTCGAAAATGTATATTTACGATTTAACTAGCTTTTTTAACATTAATCAATATAATTGATTAAGAACTTTATATGTCTAGAATTCGGTAGAGATTTTTTAAAAATTTCGTATACTGCGACTAGAGGGTAAAATTCAAAAGATATATGTAGTGCTTGATATCGGAGTTTGAAGAAGAATTTCTAAAGCTTTGTACCTTCCAATACTTTTTCAAAAATAATAATAATAGGGAACTGCTTTCCAGATAAATGTTAGTTTTAGCGTGATTTTATTCAAACGGCGGCAACAAAATTCCAATTGCATATAGTATAATATCATAAAAATGCCACAATAATATCGCTTAGAGCTAGTATTGACATGGTATACACAGAATATACACACAAACATAGAGAAACATATTTAGTATAGTATAGATTGGGATATATACAGGGTGCGCCATATCCAACATAGAAAAATGTTCAAATTAAACAGTCGATTTTCAAAACTAAAGAATATTACTATAGTTAGTTCGATTCCGTTATTATGGAATACAATAAAATATGCCATTTTAAAGATTTGTCTCAACGTTTTGTAGCACCCAAGGCAGTATATTTTTGATGCGAAATCGTGATGTTTAGAGGTAAAACGCATGATGATAACAAAGCTATTGTATTACGTTGCCAAAACTTTTGCATTTAAGCTAATCGGTGCACAATTGACAAAGTTATTCAAGATTTACAACAAAGGGCATATTTTAAAGTTTAACCAGAATGGGCGGAGCAGATCAGTCGGACGGGCCCGACTGTAGAATACCCTGTACCCAATATTTTAAATATAATTATATAAAGCTGTCATACAAAACGTAGCAGCAATTTTTCTTCTTACTGTGTTATGTGCGCCAGCTTTAACAGCCGCGCTGCTAGAGGGCGAGCGAGTTGCCGCCTGCAATATTGTTTCGCTAATAACTCCTGTGTTTATCAACCGATTTCAATGCGCTTTTCAGGATAGTTAAATATAATGAAAGAGAGTATATATACCGAATAACAACATTCTATGTTCAATATTACGCTTGTTATTCGGTTTTTATCGATTAAGGCGTAAATGGGGCGTGGCGTCCAAAATTTTAACAAAGCCTCATCTGCGTATGGCATAGACCTACAAACTACTGAAAACAGAATTATTGTAAATAGCTCAGTGTCTCTTAAATTGGCGAATGTATTTTATTTCATACATTGTAGGCTACAGGGGCGTGGCATCCAAAATTTGAAATAAACTTGATCTGCGTATGGTACACACCTTTCAAAAGAGACCAAAACGGCTTCTCTAGCTTCTATAGTTTAGAAAATCTCAGCGTTCATACAGACAGACAGACAGACAGACGGACAGACAGACAGACAGACAGGGCTAAATCGACTCAGCTCGTCTCCCTGATCAAGAATATATATAGTTTGTGGGGTATGCCACGCCTCCTTCTGCCTGTTACATACATTCGCACAAAGTTATTAACCCTGTTTTTCCCATTTTTCAAATGGGCACAGGGTATAAAAATAGATATTGTGCCTAAACTTAGTCTAAACAAATTTGAGCTCGTTTTTGAAAATCTGTTGTTAGTTTTGAAAGTTTTTCGACATAAAAAATGACGCATTCTGTATATATAGATATAGATGTAGAGTCTTCCAAGAATTGTGCCAGAATCGGATCAGAGCTCCTCGAAGAAGGCGACGCGCGCCTTGGTGGATCCGGACTTGAGTTTCTTGAGCGTGGAGTATTTGTTCTCTCCGGCCTTGATCTGGGCCTCGCTTAGGATGTCCAGATTGCTCTGGTTCTCCTCGATCTTGTGGGGTGCGATTTCGGTGCGTAGGGTTTGGAGTTGGTTTTGGACCTGCTTCTTGGACTTGCGCAGATACTCGAGATGGCTGCGCTCCATTTCGTTGGTGATCTGTTCCATTTCGTTGTCGGTGAGTATGAACTCCTTGGGCTCAAAGTCGTCGGAGATCCCGCTGGAGTTATCACCCAAAATATTGTAATGTGATGTGGATGTTGTCAGTTCGGCACCGCCGGCGGTTTCCATATCGTTGGTAGAGCTGCTGGTGGTCAGCGAGGGTGTCGATATCGCTGCTATGCTGGAGACGGTGTTGGCATTGTTCGACGTCGTCAGCAGGCTGTCCGTTGAGGATTTCCGACCGCTGTTCAGGAAGTTGAGCAGCCGAGCGGTCGCCTCACGTTCGGCCATCTTGGCACAGATCAGCTCCTTCTTCAGCTTCTCCGTTTCGGCCTCCCGCTTGTCGTTCTCCACCGTCAGCTGCAGCACATAGAAGTCCGCGTCCCGTATCTTCTTCTCCAGATCGTGCTTCTCACGCTCCACCTTCAGCTGGCGCTCCCGCAGTCGATCCATCTCCGTCTTGAAATGGTTCGCCTTGCACTCGGTCAGCTGCATCTGCTCCTCGTTCACCCGGCTCTTCTCGAAGTACAGCTCCTTGGTCTCCTCCGAGCGACGCTGCAAAAGTCAAGCCAAATGTTTCATTACTTATTGTATTATGGGATGAGCAGTTCGTATATGTGAGCGCTATTTCTCGGAACAAGAACAATTGCGTGTATTTTTAGACTTTTGACGTCTATTAAGCACGACAGCAGCAATATTATAAAATCTAGTCTTATTATTGGGCATTCATTTTATTACGATCGGATAAGAAACAGCGAAGATATGCGACATTCAATTTGCGGCGTTAAGTAGTAGGACACAGAGGCCTCAAATTAGATATGGTCCTAAAGTAATTGCCCAATAAACAGGAGAAGAAGACCTAACGCTACTAAAGATCGCAAACTCAAACGGCTTTTGTACAAACGAACAGACGGACAGACCCTATTTTTGCCGAATATATGATTACAGGGTATACAAGGATTTGCGATTTACGTTTGATTAATCGGTTTTGGGCATACCAAAGCATCGCTGGCCATTCGCATCTCGTCCTGCAGATGCTCCAGGCGCTTCTCCATTTCGTAACGCTCATGTTCCGCCTTCTCTCGCAGTTTCTTTTCCCTGATGAACTTTTTACGCTCGATTTGGCGTCGCTGCTTCTCCTCCTTGGCCTGCGCCTTCATCTGCTGTATCTCCATGGTGTCGGGCTTCCGGCGCCTCATATAGAGATCATGATTGCCCTTGCATAGATCCAGAATCTGCAAAGGATAACCAATTAATTGAAATTCATGCGAAGGGGCTTTCAATTAGGCCTATCGATTTTTATCGATAAGTGCAAAAGTAGGCTTAAATTTAGACTTGTAAATAATATCGATTCTTATCTATATATAAATCCGATATTTTTGAATAGTTAAATATAATCGATCTATATCGATAGAAGCTTTTCGATTAAAATCCTTCGTCACTTGCCATTTTATTGATGTGCAAATCCTGCGAGTAGAATATAAAATTGGACACCTTGGCGTCCACTAAGCGTATCGTGAATTTCTTATCATCGAAACTGACGTGTCGAATCTCGTTCCATTGGAACGTTGTCTTTGGCGTTAGCTTATCGCGCTCATCGTAGATATTGAGGCCCACGGCTGTCACGCCCAGCCACAATTTGGTTTTATTCTTATTCTGTAAGAGACAAGCGCTTGATAATCGATGTTTATCGATATGTATCTTATGTATATAATAGAGCTGGGTTCGATCTTTTCAATCGATTCACGTCTAAAAATCGATTTAGCGCAAAAAATCGATTCCCATAAAAGAGTATCGATTTAATCGAATCGAAGCCCAGCTCTAGTATATAAGATATAGTATATGTATATGGATGCTCACTGTAATAGGAAAATAGTTAACGCCATACATGTCCAGATCTTGTGCGATCTTTAGATACTCCATTTCCACCTCATCCCGAGTCATCGGCTCATGATCCATATACCTAGAAAAGCGTAAAACGTATTATTCTATTACAATCAATAGCTAGCAAATAAACTGACCATCGATTGTTAGTCCTACAATCGATTAATCGAGGCAAAGAATTTCGACTGCCTAAAACCGAATGTAGAAGTATGATATTGAAGTTGTTAGCAGAGCTTCAACAATGAATACTTCATAATATTGCTCTATTGGCTTAATTTAAGAATTTCATTTTTTTCAATTCAGTTTTTTACCTATTAAAGAAGGTTTTATCTATCGCTATCGATTGTTTTTATTATTATTGATTGCTGTAATTATCGATATTACACATTATCGATTGGCAAAACGATCGATAGTGCCGGCTATCGATTGCAGAAATTATCGCTAATGCCGAATATCGATTGTGGGAACTATCGATATATGTATATAACCTCTAGCTAAACTTACCAGGTCTTGATGCGCTCCTCCCACATCTCGGGCGTCATCTGATACTGATCGGTAACGCCCTTGGGCAGCAGCTCTCCCCCCGCCAGCATGCCGTCCTTGTAGCTCTCGTAGTCGTAGGGTCCGTACTGGACGTGCACCGCATAGGAGGCAAGGAGAACCGATGCCTCCGGTCGGCAATAGATGTCCATCGAGAGTATGCTCTGTTTGACCTGCAGGAAGAACAGATGCTGCGTAATCTCCTGGATCAGCTCCTCGCTGACATTCTCGGGAAAGAATTTGGCATAGAAACTGAAGACATAGAAGCTATTATTCGACTGCAATTCGACGCGTTGATCTTTGACCTTTTTGTCCATTTTCAGCCAGGAGACGTTGTTGCGCGTATCCACATATTGTAGGCCAAAATACCAGGATTCCCGCAAGCCAATTGTTCGACAGACTAGATCAAAAAGCTCCTGTCCCGTTGCACGCGGTTCCAGTTCGAATTCCAGCCCCGAATCGAAGGTGCTCACGCGGACTGGAAGGGAGCGGTTCTTTTTGGAACTAAAGGGGCTCATCTCCGTCTATTGTGAATGCGCGTCAATTGTGATCCCGATCCTGATCCCGATCGTGATCGTGATCTATTGTGAATAATAATTGTTGTTGTATTTGTTATTGTTGCTTGTTGCAGTCGTCGGGCATTTTCCAGGCGTTTCGCACATAATGCAATTAATCACAATTATAAACAATTGATTCATCCGCAAATACTGCACTGGCACTGTTCTAAGGCACTTGTTAAACTTTCGTTATTTATCACTAAATTTTAACAAATAATATTACAACATTTTTTACGCTGTCGAAAATAAATTGCGAGCGTATTAATAGCAACAACAAAGAATAAGCGTGTCTGCATGTGTGTGCGTGTGCGTGTGCATGTGTGTGAGAGAGAGAGCGAGAGCGCACTCTCTCGCGCTCTCAGCAATTTCATTGAGCGCTCATGCATTTGGTTTTTTTGCTCAGCAGCATTGCTGCCAAATCAGCTTTTTCCCGCCAGATCTGGCTGCATTTGCTAGAAAATTCGCAAAACTGCAAAAAGCAGGATTGTTGTTTCATAAATAATTCAGCTTTTGTGTCAGATTTTATTACTTTAAACAAAATTTACCCCCAAATTATTATTTTGCCGGATATTTGCCCAAAACACATCAAATTTAAAGCACCTAAAGTCATCAAACTTTTGTTCTTAAATATTAATTTAAACAAACATTACTCATTTATTACCTTGACGACCAAAATAAAAAAAAAAATATTTTTTATAAAAAAATTTTGTATTGTGGTCAAATATAAGATTGAAAAAATCGTTTTCGAGCCATTTTCCAAGGTCACAAATATGCTCTATCATCCAAATGACTAATCAATTCATCCAATGTAGAAATATTAACGTCAATATTGAGCTATCGAAAATTGTGTTCTTAAGACACAATAAACCATGACTAAAAACATTGAAAATAAAAAAAATTGGCTAAACCTAGCCACAAAATGGCCAAATTTGCTGCACTGATAACAACTGCAACATAGGGCACAGTGGTATGCGCCTAACAATAATAAAACGCAAATCGTAGCATATTTGAGGTTTTTTTGGTGCCTATGTTTTATTATCAGAATTGCTATTTCGTTCATGGCTTATAAATATAAGCATGTATATAATTTATAATATATCTATATGTAGTCGAAGGCCTAAGTTGACAGTACTTCAAATCTGTATCTAATTCAATAAAAAGTTTAATAAATTATATCTTGTGAACATTTTTGTTGTTTTTAATTTTTGAATACCTAGCTATTTGTATGATGGCATATAATTTATTACAGCTGATTTGTGGAAGAATTACTTATTGTATTGTATATTTTATAAGTTGCCTATTTCGACCCATTTGCCTTAACGTCAACGTTATTATAAATATTTCTGGGAGTAAGCCCCTATCAAAAATGATAGAAAGCAATTTGTTTGTTTATGATTAATGATTGACAAACTTATCCATCTGAGTTATTTGTTTACAATTTGTTTTTTTTTTTTTTTGCTTAGAATGTTGGCACTATTTGCTTTTTTGTGTCATTTAGCTTCAATTTGTTAGACTAGAGCTGGGTTCGATCTTCGATTTCGATCGATTCACGTCCAAAAATCGATTTAATTGATTAATTTGAATTTGCAGGTAGTCTGAGAGAAAAACCTAAAAATCAATGCATGCAATGTGTATAAATTAAAAATTTAATTAAAATTGTTAAAAAAAAACAAACAAAAACATATAGTCGGACGTAAACGACAGAAACAGACCCTGAATTGCACAAGAAATTTGCAAAATTACATTGCACGAAAATATCGATTCTCAAATAGAATCGATTAAATCGAATCGAAGCCCAGCTCTGTGTTATACTAGTATATAATAGAGTTTTTATCTTTATGCTTTATCTTCTAGATTAACAATTGATTCCTTAGTGTACGTTAGAGTGTTGTGTGGGAGATTTAAATTAGAACTTAAACATGACTATCACTTGTTGATAAGTTGAAGCCCAATTTGAAGAGATCATCAGACTTGATTGTTTTATGATGTACTATATGTAATACGCTCGATTTCGATGCTTCCAATCAATGATTACTCCTCTTCAGACGCTCCACATACAAGTCATATAGCATCTTGTTCTTCTCATAATAATACGGATTCTGCTCGGCATTCAGCTCCGGTCTGTATTCGTATATTGCCCCGATTCCCCCCTCAGCTGCGGCGGCTGCCCCCGCGACGGAAATCGTCGGCAGTATATAGTTGTTGTTCTCATTGATCAGAGCGGGAATACTGCAATTGCTGCTGCTGCTGCTGCTGTTGCCATCATCGTAGTTTAAATGCAGATTATTGATACGCTTGGACAACGGCGTGGACTCACAAGCCAAGTCATCCTCACGGCTGCGCTTTCTGCAACGGAAATTTCAAAACAAAATCAGCCTACAGTCGGACGTAATCGACAGTTGAATGCCCTGTTGTTTGTGTTACAATAATCACTGCAAAAGAATTTAATTTTTACCAAGTACACGCATACATTCTGGCAAGTCGAGCAAATTGTCTACAGCATATCTTTGCCGTTTCTCATGCCATAGTCTAAAATGGAGGCTAATGTGATTTTTTGAAATTAGCCGAGAATACAGGGAAGGTATATGAGAACCTAAATACCAAAAATTGTGTCCCTTTTATGGAATCTCTGATCGACTTCAAGTCTTTTTGAAGTCTACTTTCTGATCATAAATGATACTGTTGTCGGAAGAAAATGGTATGCGTTTTTAAGGCATATTTTGATCGAATGCTGAGTCATAATTTGATCGAATTGGGCTCGTTTTGGATATAAGAATCACCTGGATGATCAATTTTCGATTACTTTACTTTTATTTATTGTAATTTTATTATTCATATTTTGAGAACATTTATGAGTCAATTTTGACTCATTTTCTGATATTGTTTGAGTCGCGCATAGTATAATCTGTTTTTAATCATTTCAACGACTCGAAAAAAACTCACCAAGGTGATTATTGTAAATATGAACTTTCAAATGCTTGTTGGGATAGCTCTAATATTTGGCGAGATCTAGACAGACGGACATGGCTATATCGACTCAGCTCGTCGTCCAGATTAAAAATATATATGTTTGCCACGCCTCCTTTTGGGTGTTACACACATTTCTCATTTGCACTAACCTTGTAGACCCTTTTGACATATATATTTTTTTTAATTCAGACTCTACGCATTTGTATGATATTATTGCATTTGGTACGCAGTAAATGTACCTCAGCCCACTGTAATGCACATGTGTGTGTCTGTATGTATGCGTGAATGTGCGTATAAATACATGTATGTGTGTGCATGTATGTGCATGTGTGTGGTGTGTGCGCTCATCCATTTACGCATGTAAATAATTTTGGAGTCGCAGTTGAATTGGTGCATCGACCGATATCGGCGTATTATTGGATCGTTTGCAATTCACATACCTTGTTCTCAGAAACTCAGCCATTTCGTTGTCATACCAAGCTACTGATATTTAATGGCATATCAGTTTCTAGACGTTCGATTTGCTTGCCTAATTTGTTGTTGTCACCTATGTATGTGCTTCTTCTTCCTGTTGTTCTTATTCCTTCTCTCATCATCTGTATGTGCGAGAGTTGCATTTGGGCAGGGTGGCAACTCTGTGCAGAGCAGCGCGCTGCCAACTATCGGTTGTCGATTACAGCCAGCGCTGCCAGATTTTCAGAATTCTATATATGCTTTATTTCAAATATTTATAGTTATTTTTAATACTGTATTGATTATATTTGTTGTTGTTTTTTCAATGTATTTTCTTTCTATTTCGAATGTTAAATTGCAGCTTTTTATATTATCGATACTATCGATCACATCGTGGTTTTCTTTTCGATAGTGTATTTAAGGCTGCCACTTGAAAAATTAAATTAAAAACATTGAAAAAGAATTAAATTTAATAACAGCATCCTGCTAAATTGGCTGGTTTCCCGTTGTTAATTCAAAATAAAAAAATTTAACGTGAAAATAGCTAAGTTGGTAACACTTGTTGCCACTTGTAGATGCCAAATACGATGTTCGCTGCGATACCGATTGTCAGAGTGGCAACGAGGGCTGCAAAACCATCGATATATCGCTAAAAATAAAAAATATAAGTTAAATATTATTAAAATTGAAATATATTTTATTAATTTTGTGCTACTTATATGCCATTTTATTTTGGACTGGCTTATGTTAATCGTTGTTTCAAATGAATCTCTTTTTTTGCTCGATTTTTTCGCGGGTAAGTGCTCGATATTTATGTGAATGAAATGTGTGAAAATTAAACATCGATATATTGGGAAATTGTGAAATCGTCGATGTTATCGAGCTATCGAGCTGGCCATCGATAGTGTGGCAACCCTGCGCTTCGTCATACGCATACAGATTACAATTGCTGGAGAGAACGAACACACAAAAGAAGAAAAATAAAAGTTTCTGTGCGAATCGACGCCCAACCCAGCCCAAAACTAAGAAAGCGCATAACTCTTCGACGCTGTTCAATTGATAACAATTGTAAGTAAATGCTGGCAATTAATGGCAAAAACAACTGCTATGCGAACGAAAGAGAAAATTCTAAAGTGAAAAGTGATGAAAAATATTAACGGCGCTTCTGCTTTGCCATTGGCTTTAGCTGCTTGTCTGCTTTGCTCGGTGTGAGAGTGTGTGTGTGTGTGTGTGCGCCTATCATATATATATATGTGTGTCTTGCTGTGTGTGTGTGTGCGCCTATCTTATAAACATGTGTGTGTGTGAAAAGCGATTGCTTCAATTGAATTCTTGCTGCTGGCGATTTATCGAAATTCGCAAATCGCTTTCTAATAATTATAAACATGCAAAATAACACACACACAGACACAGCGCTTGCATGTTTCTCTCTCTCTTTCTTTATTTCATTCACACACACAAGTGCATTTGTGTCCAAATAAATTAGCATATTTTGAAACGCACACACACACACACACACACACACATGCAGCATGCAACTGTGTGCGTTTGTTTTAGCTGGCTTGTTGGCGAGCGGCGCGCGGGGCTGCATATTTTATATTAGAACTGCCTGCGAGCTTATCTAAGTGCTTCGTGTCTGTGTGTGTGTGTGTGTGTGTGTGTGTGTGTGTGTGGTACTTTTTTTTCTCTCTCTTATTCTGCACGCACACACACACAACTTGAGTCATCGCTGTCGCTCTCTGCTCCACTAACAAAAAAAAGGAAGCCGGCGCGGCGACGTCGCTGCTGTCGCCAGTGTTGCCAGAAAACGCTAGATTTGCAATTTCAAATAAAAAAAATCAAAATAAAATAGTAAATGCCATAAAAAACACAAAAAATATAAGCATATGACACTATATTATATGCAAAATATTCATAAATAAATAAACAATAATAAAAAACAAATATATTTGTGCTTATCGCCAGTGCTGGCAAACTTTTTTCTACAACAAAAAAAAATCTCGTTTTGTAAAGAAAATAAGCCAAAAATTGAAATAAAAAACTAAATGTAAATTAAAGTCGTTATCTACAAATATGCATAAAATGATAACAGGCAAATAATTGTTGCGTATTTTATTTTGATAAAAGTATTTTAGACTGCATTTTATAAAGTTTCAGAAAAATCTGACAAAGCGCTGAATTTCCTAATATTCTAGCTTTTTGAAAAACAGCTAGATCTATGAAGGACAAAAACGAATTTGGCAACAGTGATTAGAGTTAATCAAATTCTGAATCCCGCTAAATTGGCAACACTGGTTGTCGCCGAACTCCGAATCGCGTGCATGTATGAGTCAGTGTGTGTGCATGCATGTGTGTGTGTGTGAGTGTGTGTGTGTGTTCTCTGCGTACAAAGTTCCGCAGATACAACTCGCACGCATAGATAAGACAATATTTGAGCGAAAAAATAAAATAAGCAAGTTATATGTATAATATGCGTAAAATAAAAAATAATAATAAATAATAACAAATCAAAACAATCACAATAGACTGGCTGCAAGTGTTACCACCTCACCCTTTTTTGGTTTTTTTTTTTGTCAGCCGGCAACCCTGAGGCAAAGCGAACGCAATTACTTGGGCCAAGGGTCTTGCCGGCAGTGTTGCCAAATAGGCTTTGTTCCCGTCAAATAACTAGCGGGAATTTGGTTAGTTTTTAACATCCCATAAAAAAAACTGCAAACAATTAAATCTGTAAAAAAAACTGTCAACACTGCTCGCAAAGTAATTAAGGCATATGAGTGCACTCACACTCAGACACAAATAAACTCACACATGCAGCGTCAGATATGGCAAACAATACCCTGCACTTAGTTGCACCCACTATCAAAAGATATTTTCACACACACACACACACACACACATACAGGCACACCCACACACACATGCAGCTTTTCAATTGCAGCCTCGTTTATAGATAAATTACAGCACTCAAGCAATGACTGTGAAGTACGTAGCTATTATACCCTATGATTAATACCATAGTATCTAAAAGTCGACAATTTTCACAGAGCTTCAATTAAGTGCACGCAGTATTTACTAGGTATAAACTTGGCTTTTTTTGTCAGTGCAGAGCGGCTGGCGGAAAATACAGATATAATAGGAAAAGGACTACCCACTTATCGATAGCAATCTGCGATCGCCAATTTTCACTTACTTATCGATAGCAAACTGTTGTCCTTGAAATGCTGTTATCGCCAAAATTTCGATAGTTCTTTCAGGCATTTTATCACTTACCTATCGATAGCAAACTTTAATCCTGGATCAGCTGTTTAGCAGCTGTTATCGACAAGATTTCGATAGTTCTTTCAGGCATTTAATCACTTATCGATAGCAAACTTTAATCCTGGATCAGCTGTTTAACAGCTCTTATCGCCAAGATTTCGATAGTTCTTTCAGGCATTTAATCACTTACTTATCGATAGCAAACTTTAATCCTGGATCAGCTGTTTAGCAGCTGTTATCGCCAAGATTTCGATAGTTCTTTCAGGCATTTAATCACTTGTCAATAGCAGACTTTTGTCCTTCGATAGTTCTTTCAGGCATTTTTCATGATTGTAATTAAAGTTATCTAAAAATTTGGTTTGTAAAAAAATGAGTAAGAATTAAACTAATGGCATTCTCTGGTCCTACTTAGAAACCGTTGCTTCGAAAATCCACTCGGCATGCAAACCATCAAGTGTGTGGTCGTCGGAGACGGCGCCGTGGGCAAGACGTGTCTGCTAATATCGTACACAACGAACAAATTTCCATCGGAATATGTGCCAACCGTATTCGACAATTACGCCGTGACGGTGATGATCGGTGGCGAGCCGTATACGCTGGGACTGTTCGATACGGCCGGACAGGAGGACTACGATAGACTGCGTCCCTTGTCCTATCCACAAACGGATGTATTCCTCGTCTGCTTCTCGGTCGTCAGTCCCAGTTCATTCGAGAACGTCAAGGAGAAGGTAAGCGCACCATTACTTGTCCACTATATGGGTAAAAACAGTGTTAATAACTTTGGGAGAATGTTACATACATACCGCAGACCTTACAAACTATACATAGACTCGATCTAGATGACGATAAAGTCGGCTGTGTCGATATAGCCATTTCTGTCTGTCCGTCCGTCTGTATGAACGCCGAGATCTCGAAAACTACAAAAGCTAGAGCTGCTTATTTTGGCATATAGATCAGATGTTGGATGCCACGCCCCTGCCGCCTACAATGAATAAATTAAAATACATTCGCCAATATAAGAGGCACAAATCTAATTAAATTCTGTCTTCAGTAGTTGGTAGCTTAAAGTTGAAGTTTATATCAAACCTTGGATGCCACGCCCCATTTACGCAATAATCGATAAAAACCGAATAGCAAGCGTAATATTGAACATAGAATGTTTTTATTCGGAACATTTACAATTTTGCATTATATTTAACTATCCTGAAAAACGCATTTGAATCGATTGGTAAACACAGGAGTTATTAACGAAACAATATTGCAGGTGTTATATTGCTTGCCCTTTAGCACATAAAACAGTTAGAAGAAGAAGCATTGATGACAGTTGTATAAAATTATAGTTAAACTAGTGCGGCAAATTGTCCGTTCCATTATTTCGCTGTTTCTAATCCGATTTAAACGAAATTCACAGGGTCAATAGAGTTTGTCATAAGCTAGTTACATACCGAATTACAAGTCAATAACTTTGAAGGTGTGGCTGCAGTAGCTTTTTGTGGTTTGCGGGGGAAGGGGGGCAGGTATCCAAAATCTAAAACAAACTCGTGCTGCTTACTGATTAGGAGAACCTAAATCCCAAATATGGTGTCTCTAGCTCTTATAGTTGCTGAGATCTAGGTGTTCATACAGACGGACAGACAGACAGACAGACAGACGGACAGACGGACATGGCTATATCGACTCGGTTTATCGTCCTGATCAAGAATATATGTACTTTGTGGTGTCTGCCACGCCTCCTTCTGCCTGTTACATACATTTCCTCTTTGCACTAAGTTAATAGACCCTTTTGTACTTTTTCAAAGTAAAGGGTCTAAAAATAAGGGGTACAGGGTATTCTACAGTCCAAATATTTCTTTTGCGTTGTGTGTGTTGGTGCGTGCTCTGCCCATAAGCAGCGCTTGGGCGCCACTCTGATTGTAACTGATTTGGTAGATTATTTAACTAGATTGCTGATACTTTATTTTGGATGGTTTTCAGTGGGTGCCGGAGATCACGCACCATTGCCAGAAGACGCCGTTCCTGCTGGTGGGCACACAGATCGATCTGCGGGACGAGACGAGCACGCTGGAGAAGCTGGCCAAGAACAAGCAGAAGCCGATCACGTCCGAGCAGGGCGAGAAGCTGGCCAAGGAGCTGAAGGCGGTTAAATACGTCGAGTGCTCGGCCCTCACACAGAAGGGCCTGAAAAACGTGTTCGACGAGGCGATCTTGGCAGCGCTGGAGCCTCCAGAGCCCACCAAGCGGAGGAGATGCAAATTCCTATAATTTTCACACACTTTCTGCACTTATTTTCCGGCCTTTTGTTGTTCTTTTTCACCACAACAACAACAACAACAACAACAACAACAACAGCAAATGGGAAGAACAACAACAGCAGCCACAACAACAACAACAACAAACGCGTAATATCTATCCAACTATTCTATATATATCGATATATATACACACACACAAATATTCATTGTTTATTTTTTTTTTGTTTTTATAATTCCCTTTTGTATTTGCCATTCTCGCGCTTTCCGCCCTCTTCCAAAACTATCGATTAGTTGCATCGATGGGCTCGCCTATCGATAGTCCTAGCCCAGTAGACACTCTCTTCAACTGTCAGATGTTTCCAACCAAGAGAGTTGTGCTCTCTCTCTCTCATTCTAACTGTAATTCTCTCCCCCACCCCCTGTTTCTGCGCAAAACAAAAACAACAAAAAAACAAAACAAAACAACAATAACAATATAGCAAACAAATTATTTATATATACATATTATATACAGAAAATGTAGCGAAGAGAGAGAGAAAAATCGGAAATAAAAATGCAATTTTTTGTTTTGCATTCAAATAAAATTAATGATAATAAACGGAAAACTGTAAACTTGATAGGAAAAGCTGAGCAATATAAAAGATATATACATATATGTATATCTATGGAGCGGAATACCCACAATAGAACAGGCTCGCGTTAACTAAAAAACAAAACAAAGCAAAGCAAAAAAAAACGTAAATAAAACGAAAAGATTAAAAAAAATTATATATATATGCGTAATTGTATTTAAACGCTATTATGTAATAAAATTAAGAGTATTGAAATATGTAAGTAAAAGTTGCAAAAAACAAAACACAAAACAAAACCGCAAAAAAAAATGCAAAAAATCTATTGAGAAGAATAACTGTATAAGGCATAATCCACAAGAAGAAGACGAGGAGAAGAAGCGAAGGAAACAACAGAAGAACGAAGAATTGTATTGTAGTTCAGCATAAAAGAAAAACGATAACGGATAACGGAGCAAAAGCTAAAAGTAAAAAAAAAAACGAACTAATGCATTTTTTAATATTTTTATATGTATACATTATCAATTTTTACATTTTTTTTTAGACCTTAGACATTTGACATTATTGATTTCAGATATTATAATAAAAGAAAAACAGAAAACAAAACAAACAAAAACATAAATAAAAGAAAGAAAAACTAGAACAATTCTTTTAAAGCGACTTTATCAACAGCAGGGAATTCCCACAGCCAGCGTTGCCAGCTAGGTATGTGCTATCGATATCATATTAAACATAAGTTCAAAAAGAACTACGTTTTAAAGGGACCATACGTATCGCTTGTCTCCAGAAAATTCCCTCCAATTCCTCCAGAGATCGATATCGATAGCATATGAAACATAATTCCAAGAAAAACTTAACCCCCAAAGCCAGCGCTGCCAGCTAGTTTTATGTTATCGATAACATATCGAACTTAAATACAAGAAAAACTGCGTATTTCTTTTGAAAAGGCTTTATCCACTTGCATTTTGTCCTTCACGAAATCCCGAAAGCCAGCGCTGCCAGCTAGTTTTAGGTTATCGATAACATATCTAAAGTAAATTCAAGCAAAACTAGGTAAATCTCTTAAAGTGGCTTAAGCCATTTGGACTTTCTCCTTCAGGAAATCCCGAAAGCCAGCGCTGCCAGCTAGTTTTAGGTTATCGATAATACATCAAACGCAATTTCAATAAAAACTAGGCATATCTTTTAAAATGGCTTTATCCATTTGCATTTAATGTCGGCTTGCGTGACGCTTTCCTGCAGGGAAACCCCAAAGCCAGCGCTGCCAGCTATGCATATGTTATCGATATCGAATCGCAGACTGCTATCGCTATCGCTTAGAAGTTGCTCGATGCCATGCCAGGCGATCATGACGCCGTTATCGGAGCAATATCGCTTGGAGGGTCGATAACAACGCCAGCTATAATGCTGGGCGAGATGCTCCAAATTCCGGAAGATAACGTCATTATTCGCCACGCCCCCGGATACAACGAGTGTGGGCGTGGCACTGGGCAGGGGCATGGTGGTGGACAAAAACTCGATGGCGCGCTGCGTGCGCTGCATCAGATGCCGACTGACGGCGCGCAATAATCCGGCAGAGAAGTCGGCGTAGTTGCTGATAATGCCATCCGGGGGAGTTTTCTCCCGAAACTCCTGCTGACGTATGGCGCGCATGGCGTTGTTCTTGATGCCCGCAAAGCTGAAGTTGCAGTTGCGCTGCCGGGCAAGGGGCAGGGGAAACTCAAAGGCATGCGGCCGTGTGGCAAGTTCGGCTGCCCGCTCCAACGCCTGCCCCCCGCTGCTGCCCCTGTGCTCCGGCAACACATAAAGCCGCAGACGTCGAGCGATCTTATCCAAAGCTTCCCCGGGCGCATCGTCCAGCGTTTCCCCTAGCAATTGGAGGCGCCCCGGACCCTCGACCAATGCCAGCTGGCAGTGTCCGCCGCTTATCAGCAGGCATAGATAAGGATAGGGAATCCCCTCCTGGCCACGCCCCTGCTCCATGCGCGCCTGCAGCGCATGCGCCTCCATATGATGCACCGGCAGCAGGGGCTTCCCCGTCCGCCTTGCCACATGCCGCGCAAAGCGCAGCCCGATCATCAGGCTCATGGGAAGTCCCGGACGCGTCGTCACCGCAATCCCCGCCAGCTGCTCCTCCCCCAGCCCCGCCTCCACCAAGCAGCGTCTGTAGCTCCCCTCGATGCGCGCTCTATGCAGATCCTGTGCACGTGGCGGCATAATGCCGCCATATCTGAAAAATAGAATAATAGAAAAATCAGTTGCAAGTTTTTAGAAAATAAAATGGGTCTATTAACCTAGGTCAAAAAGGAAATGTGTGTAATATCCAGAAGAAGCTACAGACTTGTAATTTGGCATGTGCGTAGTCTATGACGGTCTTCAGCGATGCTGTAAATTTCTTTAAGATCGGATAAGAAACAGCAACGATATTCTACAGACAATTTTTTTTTTTAAATGTACATATATATGTGACGCTGCAGCTACAATAAAAAAGCTATAGACTTGATATTCAGCATGTTTGTAGATAATGGCATTCTTAACCATCTTATCTTTATGATCGGATAGGAAACAGCAAAGATATGCTACAGACAATTTGCGTGTGCCTCTTTTTGTTTTTGTAAGTACATCCACACAAAGTAAGGGGCTCCTTATGTCGGTTACGTGCGACTGTAGTCTTCCGTCCGACTGATCTGATATATATTTTTTGTACTTTCGATAATTTTGAACCTACCGCGTGTGAAATTCTTGCTGGGATTCGAGCACATGGGCGTGCACCTTGCCCTCGGTGTCCACGATGGCCAGGCCCGTGTCATCGCAGGAGGTTTCGATGCCCAGCACATAGCTCAGCTGGCGTTGGCAGGCGGCGGCACGCCTACTATATAGCCTAACGCCCAAGCCTCCAAACAGCGCATGCATAATATGCTCAGCTTGCGCGGCGTTGCCAATTTCAGCATAGAATACGGTGCTTGCAATATGCAATATTTTTATTATCTAATTGCTATTTTCTTTTGTTTATTTGCAGTTATTTTATTTATTATTATTATTGTAAATTAAGACTTTTCGATAACACGATAACAGCCGGTGTTTTGTAACGCATAACAACAACAGTGAACATCTGGCAACGTTAACCACGCTTGCCACCTCGCTTTTACAGCTGTGGCGCGTTTTCAAATCAGCAATTTTCTTTTTATAACTTAACTTATTTACTATATTTTATAATGCATAATATTAATTTAATTTTTTAATTTTTCAACAGATTTTATTTGCGTTTAATTTATGTTAAGGCATCAAAGTTGTTGACTAGGGTTGTCATCTATCCACAAAAAACACCAAGTTCACGATTGCCAGAACTGCACAATTCGATGAACGATAACTAACAGCTGGCACCGCTGCTAATCAACTGGTCAATCGATTGTTTTTTGGCGGCATAAATTAAATACAAATCAAATTTTGCAATTTCGCATATATATTTACATATTTAAATTATAATAAATATTTAATATAATATGATAACAAAACGTGAATTAGAACTTTAGCGCTTATTTTGTTATGTTGTCTTAAGTATTTAAAATCGCGCGAGATAATACATAATTCGTATTTATTTTGAAAACTATATAATAAATAATATTGATTTAATCATTTTGCAAATGAGCGCAGTTTCTAATGATAATTATAATATATATAACATATGCACATTCTTGCATACGTTCCTCTATGCTGTATGCTAGTGTAAGCCAGTGTGAATTACTGGATGGATTCATCTGCTGGAATTTTATGCTATTTTCGATAGATTTCTTTTTGCTTTCTTGTTGTCTTATCGCTCGTAGTAGACGCGATAATAGAGCGTTTTGGAACGCCAAATACTATAGCTATTGTCGAACTTCAGCAAGTAGACACCCTCGCCGGGGTAGGAATGGGAACCGACGTACACCTCATTGTAGCATTCCCTCCGATAGATTGGCACGATTATTGAAATTGGCGCCTTGGAGGCGGCAGCAGCGGCTGCATTTTGGGCGGCCAACGCGTGACGATCATGCGATAAGGAACCCGATTCCAGATCCTCTGTGGTCGATAGATAATCCTCATCGACACAATCCTCATCCTCATCGCTGTCGCTCACGTGGACGGTCACCTCGTTGGTCAAAGGTTTCGCCCACTCAAAGTAAATGCCGAAGCCAATATCGTAATTATCGGTGGCGAATTCCCAGAATATACACTTGCCGTTCTGATTGGTGGGCACACGCACCTGTGAAATAGATCAGCAAGTTAATCGGGAGATATCGAAGGGTCTTCAGTACTGCATAACCGGTTGGAGCCGAACCGGTTCGCAACCGAAATTCCTGTGTTTCTATATTGACTTTTACTGACAAAAACTCAACCTGAACCGGTTTGAATCAAACTTTAGACCTGCATAACCGGTTGGAGCCGAATCGGTTCGGAATCGAAATTTCTATATTTACTATTTTATATTTTAATGAGGGGTTCAAAATAAACAGACGATAAACTTGAAAAATATCTACAAAAAAATTGCTAAATTTGATTTATCATAAGTATTTCTAATAATTATGGACCGATTTTGATGAAATTTACAGAATTGCTAAAAATTTAAAGAACTCTACCAACTACTGAAGACAGAATTTATCTAGATCGATTTGCATCGCTTAAATCGGCCAATGTCTTCTATATATATTCATTGTGCACAAATGGGGCGTGGCATCTAAAATTTGAAATAAGCTTGACCTGCCCATGCTATTCAACTAACTACATTCCAAAAATGGTAGCTCTAGAACTTATGGCTTCCGAAATTGACGCGTTTTTACAAAGGGCTATATCGACTGACGCGAATATATATACTTTGAGGGTTATGCCTGTTACATACATGCTTCCAAAGTTATGAACTCTATTTCATTTGGATTTGAATGTGGCGTGGGACTCACCGTTACCGTATCACCATGTCCAATAGTTATAACACCGTCGCCATCGCCGGCAGAAACCTCAGTCTTGAACTGTTCAATGTCCGGACGCGTCCAAATCTTGGCCGGACGTATCATGACATAATCCTCGTACTCCTCACCGCCCACAACATAGCTCTGCTGTATGCCCGACTCGTCCAGCTGTCGGGATTCGATCTGCAGTTCCGGCTGCTGTCCATCGAATTCCGTCAGTTGTAATCCCTCCATGGCATTGGCAAAGTCCGAACTGCTCGCGTTACGCTTCTGTTGTTCCTCAGCTAGGGCGGGATTCGGAGTGGGATTCAGATTCGGATTCGGATTGGGATTAGGATTAGGATTGGGATGTTGTTGGCTCTGACTCTGCAGATGCAACTGCTGCATATACTGATGATAATGCTCCCGCTGCAGCTGATGAATCAGCACCGCCTGTTGCTCCGGATTTCCCGGGAACTGTTTCTCTGCGTACAGCTGAAATCCGAATTGAAATTGAATCGAGTTAAATGGGGTTTTATCCTTGATGTTACTAATTGGGTCATGACCTCATTCCCTCTCCCTCTACCTCTCTCTCTCCCTCTCCCTCTCTATCGCCGTCCCTGTCTCTGTCGCTGTGTTGACGCCAACGCAAAATATCATTTATTATTGACATAGCGTCGGCGTCGACGTCGACGTCGACGTAGGACAACAACAGGTGCAAAACTGTCTGCCCTCACATGCTTTGATTCAGCAGCGACAGCACGCAGACTGCACGACTACAGGATACCCTGTTTACTTTGAAAAGTCACCAAAAGTGTATATGTTTCAATTATAAAGTTTAATATTCCTCAATATTTGCAATTTTTTATAAGGAAAATTGAAAAATAATTTGAATTTTCAATTTATTTTATGTAAATTAAAAATAAAAATTATTTTTCAATTAAGATCCTTAATATTTTAAATTAATTTATGTATTTTATATACACATATTGAATAGAAAATTGAAAATAAAAATGGTCTTTCGACTAGAAACCTCAAGATATTCAATTTGTTTTATGAAAACAAAAAATTAATTTGAATTAAAAAAAAAAAGATTTTTTAATTACGATTCTCAGTGTTTTAAATTTATTTTACAAAAATTAAAAATAATTGGAATTTTGAATATATCGATAGATCGATCAGAAACCTAAATATTTTCAATTTTATAAAAATTAAAAATGTTCGAGTTTTCTTATAATTTTCTTGGCATATGTAAATCAAGGAATAACTTTTTTAAATAATCTTTCAACTAAAACAGTTTCTAAGGATTTTGGATTCGTGTTGCTTTTGAAATTGAAAATTAATTTGAATTTTGTAAAAATTAAATTCAAAATTGAAAATAAAATTGATCTTTCGACTAGAAACCTTTATATTTTAATTTTAATAAAAATTGTGATTCTTGTAATTTTTTGGACATGCGTAAATCAAGGGATATAGTTTGTGTTTAATAAATATTTGAACTTTTTGGCTTGGAGACCGGCCAACTGATATGCCCCAGCTGAGGCGTGTGCGGGGTATGTGAGTGAAAATCGATTGCGTGTCGCGGGGCGATTACCTTGAACTGCTGATATGTCTGCTTGTTGAGTGCATCCTGGAGGTGGCGTCGCTGCAGCTCCTCCTTGTACCCCTCCTCCAGGATCTGCTGCTGTTCCCGTTCCCGCTGCTGCCGCGCCTCCTTCTCCAGCTCCATGCGCCGCAGCTCGGCTTTGAGCGTCTCGTCCCGATTCTGACGCACCGCCTCGATGTAGGGCCGGAAGGCGCTGCACATGGTGTCCAGCAGATCGATAAATCCCTCCATCGCCCGCTCCCGCGTCATCGAGCCGAGGAGCTGCCAATGCTGCTGCCTATCGCGTCCGATAACATCGAGAACACCCAATGCCGGCGCATCTTTGCTATCGAAGGGGCCCTGGGAGGCCTGTTGCTTGAACGCGATTAGTTTCAGATTATCCTCGTACGACAAATGTATCGCCTTCCCAGAGTTCTCTATAACAACATATATATATATATAGATGAAATGCATTTTTTGTTGTTTTTGTGAAGCCCGATAAGAGCTGCAATTTGTTATCGGCTTTACGTTTGTAGAAGGTGAAGGCCAGGCGATAGAGCTCCTGCAGCGGGAATCCCCATTTCTCCAGTGCCGTTGTGCCGCTGTTCTCCATGCTGCAAGTTGCACAAATTTGGTTTGTTTACCGCAGCCAGAAACAAAAATAAATAATAAAGTCTAGGCGCTGCGTGCAGGTGTGCGTGCGTGAGCGTACAAAACAAAAATGATCGATATCGCAGCGCTGCGCCAGCGATAGTTCGATTATCGACACGTCATCGCATGGGCAAGAGCAAGGTTGGCGCCTAATTCGAATCAAATACGGGTTCTGGGAATTTATTGCTGCATAGCGAGAAAAGAATTTGTTTTTATTTATTTTATGCTGTGTCGAAGCATAGAATAGACTTCTAAAGGCTACCAAATTATTGCAATTTATTAAAATCTTTGCAAATAATTGTATTTAATATTTATTATTATTTAAAAGTTTTATACATGCCATATTTATTAATATTAAATGTCATTACAACCATTTTGATTATGAAACTTGGCCAATTAAATTTAAATTAATTTTTGTTTTTTATTTAAAAATTGTTAGAAATAACTTAATTGCAATTTAATTATTACTGAAATTCATTAAAATTATTTGAGTTACTTTTGTGGTGTCAAATAAGCTAAGTTCTTTTTTGTTTAATTTTAAATAAAATCATATTTGGTGTTTATTTTATTATTTATTTAAACGAGTTTCTCGTCAACTAGTGGCAACACTGCTATCGATAACACTGCAGCTGATTGTGCTGTTATCGCTCAGCATATTTGGCTGCTGTGCAACACTGCCGGCATTATTGTTGTTAACACACGTGCTGCGTGTTTTGTTTTTGCCAATATTAAATGATTTATTCAATAAAACAATGACGAGCACGCGTTTCTTCGTGGCGGATTTGCCAGCGAAAACCACAGAGCATGACTTGCAATCGTTGTTCCAGGACTACGGCCAAGTGCAGCGTGTGGAGCTGAAGACCAAGCAACAGTTGCAAGAAAGGCCCAAAGTAATTGCCTTCATAACGCTTGTTACCGACGATCCGCAATATTGTAAGCCATATAAATTACTAGGGGCTTTCCCTAGGGGCCCCTGCACGCCCACCTCCGGTAGTGTCAATGTAAAACTCTCGCTGGCCCAACTCTCTCAATGGTCAAACTCCCTCTGGCTCAACTCTCGTTGGTCCAACTCTCCATGCCTGAACTTTCGCCAACTCTTGATGGCCCAACTCTCGATGGTCTCATTCTCGTAAGACCAACTCTCGCTGGCCAAACTTTTGCTAGCCCAACTCTAGTTGACCAAACTCTCTTTAGTCAAATTCTCTCGAACTCCCGCTTGCTGGCCGAACTCTCGTAAATCTATGTATAAAACAAACTCCTAATATTTGCTAAACCATTTCAGGCCTCAATGAGCTCAACTGGCAGCAGCTGCATGGCGTCCAGCTGCGGGTTTCCCTGGCCAAGGAATCGTTTTTGGATCGTCTCAAACGGGAGCGGGACGAGGGGCAGCCGCAGCAGCAGGAGACGGAGGCCAACGAGTTCAATTCGGGGAGTTCCCGCCTGCTCGCGCAGAACACGCAGAACAAGCGTCGAGTGTTCGACGAGCATGAGGAAATCGGAGATGACGAAATTGCCCCAGAGCTGATGATAACCAAGAAGCGCGCCGCACACTCCATCCAGAACGGCAAGGTGAGCGGGGGGAATATGGGAACTGCAAATGGGTTTAGTTCGTTTTTATACCCTGTATCGCTAAAATGGTTAAAGAAGGGTGTAAAAACTTTGCGCAATATATGTCTATAATTTAAGGGGTCTGCCACGCCTACTTTTGCCTGTTACATACATGCTCCCTAAGTTATCAACCCTGTTTTCCCCCATGAAATCATGGGTACAGGGTATAAAAACGAACCGAGCTAATTTGTACACCCAATACTGGAGCTGGATTCGATCTTTTATTTTGTAGAATCGATCTTTTCCATTGATTCGCGTAAAAAATCGATTTAATCGATTAATCGAAATAAAAACGGAGAGAAAAGTTTAAAAATCGATGTAATTTTAAATACGTTCAAAATTAAATTAAATTTGTTTAAAAAAAAAACAAACAAAAAGATGTAAGGACGAAGTAGATCCCACGGTTGGAAGCATACAGTCGGAAGTAACCGACAGTAGTAGACACTGCACTTTTTGTTATCGATTATACTCTGAACGCATGCATGCCACTTACTTCCTTCTACCGATTTGTCCGTAACATATCTTCGCCGTTTTAAATCCTATCGCAATGCAGCCGAAAAATGGGTCTAACTACTTCGAGTTCGGATAGACAGACTGACGAGAGGCGAGCAATATTGTCTCGTTAATAACTTCTGTGTTTATTTACCGATTTCAATGAGCTTTCGCAGACAGTTAAATATAATAGAAGAGAGTATATATTCCGAATAGCAACATTCTATGTGCATATAACGCATGTTATCAATCAATCATCCAATCAATCAAGCGATCAATCACTCTCGATTTCTGCGTTACAGATAGTCATACAGAAGGAGCTGGACGTGCAGCCGCTGCACGTGATTGAGCTGCACAAACAGCGCCCGAGGGGCAGCTCGCAACTGGACGCCAAGGCGGCGATTGCGGATCAGAAGCGGAAGGAGTCGCTGAACAAGCTGAAGCAGCAGCATCTGCAGATGAAGTCGGCCATAAAGCTGGCCCTGAGCTCAGAGACGAATCAGGCCAAGAGAATCAAGTTCAGCGATGCCGAGGAGGAGGAGGAGGAGCCTAAGAATAAGAAAAGCAAAAGGGAAGCCAAGAAGCCGCTCTTCGACGATGATGACGAGGAGGAGGGGCAGGAGGAGGGACAGGAGCAGCTGCAGTTGCCACAATACAGCGGCAAGAAGGGCGAACGCCTGCTGCAAATGCAGAGCCAACAGCAGAGTTTGGATGCCAGATTTCGCATCACTGCAAATTTTGTGCACGATGAGGACGAGGATGAAGATGAGGAGGCTGAGCAGAAAGAGGAAGCACAGCCCGCGGCTGAGCTCAACGAGCGCAACTGGCAGATGGGCATTCTGGAGCAGGTGATCGGACGCAAAATTGATAATGCCACAGCCCAAAAAACCACAAAGTCCAACAAAATGTTGCGTTTCGATCCCGCCAAAAAAGATCATCAGCAACTGCTGCGTTCCAAGCAGGAGCCTTTGGAGGAGATCAAATCGAAGCCAGAAGTCGTTAAACTTCCCTCGACCAAAGGCGAAAACGTTTCGCAGAACGCCTTCTATATGGTTACGGATACGCTGAAGGAGTCGCTGCGGACACGCGGCGATGGCTTCAGCTTATTGGACATGTTTGGCGATGGTCAGGCGGAGCGGGAGAACAAGCTGGAGAAGCTCTACCAGGAGAAGATTCTGATCGGCAAGGCCAACAAGCATGCGACTGGCGCCCTCAATCCCTTCAGCTATGACTCCTCGGAGAGCGAGGATGAGCAACAGGGGCAGCAGGAGGTGCAGCAGGAGGCGCTGGAGGAGCCCCACAGAACGGACAAAACAAAACCCAAGAAAGCCAAAATTCTCATGGAAACGTTCTTCATGGCCAGAAACGATGGACGGCTAAAGGGTAAGAAAGAGGCTTAAAGCAGCTACAAATTTTAACAGATTTTCATAATATATCGAAACCCGCCTAAAAATTGCAAGCTACATTTTACGGTAGAACGCGTTCGAAATTCGCTGCAAATGTGGCGCTTACGATATATTTGGCAGGCTAATTTCTCAGTAAATACGTAGAATTTAATTATAAAATTTTGTGTGTAGATGAGTCGATTAATTATGTGCATAATTGCATCAAAACCAGGAAATCGAAAAAATGGCGCTTACGTTTTTTTCACGGGAAGGGCTCGATTTATACAGTATGCGTCATCTTTTATGTCGTTCTGCGTGGAGCTGGCTTTGATCTGTAATTTTCAAAAATCGATTTTTTTCAATCGATTTACGTTAACAAATCGATTAAATCGATTAATCGAAATAAGACCGGTAATTTCAATTTGCAAGTAGTCCGAGAGAAAAAGTAAAAATCTATGCATACAAGGTATTTTCAAATAATTTTGATTTTTGATCCGTCGGGTGGAAGGATACAGTCGGACGTAACCGACAGAGGCAGACTGACAAATACATAGTTTTAAAACTGTGGCTGATTTTTGTAATTTCCGGGGGAAGAGCGGGAGGTATCAAAAATCTAATACAAACTTGAACTGCTTACTGAATAGCAGAACCAACATGCCAAAAATGCTGTCTATAGCTCTAATAGTTAGCGAGATCTAGTGGTTTATATAGACGGACATGGCTATATCTTAATAAACCCTTTTTCAGCTTTTTTTCAAGCACGGAGTCTAATTAATTTCCATTCTATTTTCAGAGGGCGCCAAACTGTTCAAGTTCAAGAAACCGGAGCTGGCATTTGAGGAGTACGACAACGTTAAGAAACGCATGAAGCATTTGATTACCAAGAAAATCGCTAAAAGCCAGAAGAGTTTGCCTGGCCAAGCATTCAAGAAGAGCAAAAAGAATAATAATAAAACGAAAGTCAAGTGATTGAGAATCCGTTCTAATGCATTTTTATATGTGTAGCATACTTTTAGGCTGGCATTGAATTGAATTACGCGCCATTATTATATGTAGCTCTGGCAACACTGTTTATTTCATAGCATACTTTCAGGCTTGTGCTATACATGATATATATTTAAAAACATTTTCCTTTTATATTTGTTAAATATAAAACAAAAAATATATGTACATGAACAATAAATAATTATTAAGAAATTAAAAATAAATAATAAAGTCGTTTTTACTATAAAATTTAATTTATATTAAGCCATAAAAAGTCGGATCAAAGGTTACAGTCGAACGTAACCGGAAGTTGCAGACTGTACTTTGGGTTTCAATAAATTCATCTTATTTTTTATAGCATACTTACAGGGTTGTTGCAGGTTCGTTATGCATTCATATAAAAATCAAAGTCGTTTTTAATTCAGAATTATATTTTTTGTATTCAACTAAATTAAAAAAAAAAATATTGATGCATACATAATATATGTACATACACACACACATATTCCAAAACAAATATGTTTTTGCACAAAATGCATTTGAGCCCCATTTTAGCTCGAACTTAAATCGAAATCAAATCGTTGTTAAAAACAAGTGAATATTCATTAAAAACGTTACAAAAATTTATGCGATTAAACTATGCAGACTTTCTGTATAATTGTATATATAAATATATGTATATAGGTAGCATAATTGTTAATTGAGATAGTTAAAAAATAAAAATCTGCTTTCGTTGAATTTAAAACCTTAACCTATTATTGGGTAAATTAAGTTAGTGCTGGCACAAATATTGCAAATTGGCAATATTTCAGATAAAACATAGCTGTTTTGCTGCTGCTGCTGGATGAGCATTAAGTAAACATTGCAAATCTCATAGAAACTCGAGACGTACACTCAGAAAAATCTCAGTCCAGAAAATTTTTGATTCAAGCCAAAAAACCTGTGAAGATTTTGATACCCGAATCTAAAGTATTTTCTACGACTGAGTTAAAAATTGCACACAGAAAAAAAATTATCCAAATGTCGGGTTTTTTAGATATCGTGGGATATATCTTTTTATCGTATTTGACTGAGGTAAGACATAGTTGCTATGCCGTATACCTAAATTATATATTTCCTGTTGGAAAATATAATTGTTATCGATAAAACTGCTCGACCAAAAATTACCTTCTCAAATAACACATCTTTTGGCCCGATATCGGAAAATATATCCCGATTTTTCGCAACTTAAAAACTTAAACATCAAACCGATTAGCGTAATCAATGGTTAAAATTAAATATAATCGTTTATCTTTTATTTCAAACATCGATTACGCTAATCGGTTTGTTAGTTTAGAGCAGTGCTGCTCAAAACGCTGCTTATGGAAAGAGCACGCACCAATACACACAAATAAAAACAACAATAAACTCGAGGATTTGGATTATCAATTTGCTGCACTGAAAAAAATTAAGTGAATATTTTCCGAAATTGTGAAGTGCTTATCCCATTAGCGCAAATACCAGAGAGCAATGGCGTGGCCAGCTCTGATTTAGATGTTATAACTTTGCGATAAATCGTTATAAAAATAGATAAAAGATATATCATGCGATAACTGACGAATGAACAATTGGAAAACTTTTCAATGTGCTTTTTAGAGCTCAGCATTCCAAAATACTTAGGCATCGCAAAAAAAATCTGGTTAAAATTTGTTCAAGCTGTGACAAAAAAATGTAAAATATCATGTACGAATTTTTTTTCTAAGGATTTCTGGCTGTGATTTCTTCGAGTGTAGCTCGTCTTTGGCACTGGTTGTAAGTTTATAGTTGGTTCAGTTGGCTAAAACTACGCCTTCACTGCGCTCTCAGCTCCCTCAGCTGCAGCAGTTGCCTCCTCATCGGGCACGAGCACCACGCCATCATCATCCGCCTCCTGCTCGGGCTCTGGCGGGGGCAGGGATTGGGGCAGGGGCAGGGACTGGGGCAGGGACAGGGACAGGGGCAGCGGACTCTCTGAGGGGGCGCAACTGTCCACGCAGGGCGTTGCAGCTGACTCTGGGGCAGGCGATGACGTTGCTGCTGCCTCTGTGCCACTTGCCACATCCGATGTGGCAACAACAACAACCGGTGATGTCGCCTTATTCGCCGCCAGCCTCTCGATGGCAATCACCGTGCGCTCCAGAAGATTGATGAAGCGTTCCTCCCTCGCATCCATCCTCTTCAGCAGCTCCTCGTCCCGCTTCTCCCGCCGCTTCAGATACTCGATCAGCTCGTAGTTGGTGCTGTCGCCATCTGTCGACGTCGACAGCTTGCGCTTGGCCCCGCCACCGCCGCCGCCACCACCGCCCACTCCGCCGCTCTTCAGCGATCCGCTCGAGCTGCAGTCGGAGAGATTGTCCGTGTCCACAATCACATCCGGATGCAGTATGTTCTGATCCATGCTCCCCGAGTAGAAGTTCTGGGCGCTGTGGAGCGAAAAGGAAACGGTTCAGAATTAGAGAGCCAGCATAAAACTGGTATAAACTTGGATATGGCCAATATCGTAGAGCTGCGCTTCGATTCGATTTAATCGATTCTTTTTGTCGGCGAGTAAATCGATACTTTTTTTTAGTAATCAATTTTTTTTCGCGTGTGATGTAACTTTGCAGGCGTGAGATTTTATCGTTTAAATAGTGATAATACCAATATTGATACCCTATATTATTGATACTCCAAGATTGACCCTAAAATCTACATTTTTCGAACAAATATGTTCATGTTTGATATTTTCTGCATAAATTTTGAATACAATTTAGTTACGCATCAATTCTTACGATTTTAAAACAAAAAAAATATTCCCCTAAAATTCCATATTTTTTAAGGGGGACCCCCTTAAAATTTCCCAAAAATTATAAATATTTTTTTTATTGATTTTTTACGCAAATTTTAATTTTCAACTCAAATTATTGAGAAAAATCCATACCGCTTGAAAATCGGTTGAGTTTTGGTAAAGCTATGCGCCTTCAAACTTCAATAAAAATGGTATTTTTCGTTTAAGCGATAATACCCCCATGATACCAATATTGATGTACCCACTATCAATTGCCTAGTTCTATAAGCCCTAGTTCGCACCCAGTTTAATTTTGTAATGCTTACCCGTTGTAGTTGGTCTGCATGAGTTGAATGTCATCCGGATTAAACTCGCCCTCGGAGAGCGGCTCAGATCTGGAAATAGGACAACATGAGTAAAGTTTGGGAAATAATAATAATAATCGAATTAGGGAAAACAAGAAAACTGTGCCATCTTTTATGTAGACATGTTGATTAATTTAAGAATAAATAGACGACCTATCAGACACAAAATAATTATAGATGTATAGATTAAAGTTAGATTGTTAAAAATTTACTGGTTCGAACTGAATAAAAATCCCCTGTGCCCATTGAAAATGGGTAAAAACAGGGTTAATAACTTTGGGAGAATGTATATAAAAGGCAGAAAGAGGCGTGGCAGATCCCACAAAGTATATATATTCTTAATCAGAAAGATGAGCTGGGTAGATATAGTCGTGTCTCTCTGGCTGTCCGTCCGTCTGTCCGTCTGTTTGGTCGTCGATCTCAGCAACTATGAGCTAGAGCATCCGTTTTGGTTATTTTTGAAAGGTGTATAGCATACGCAAATAAAATGTATTTTAAATCTTGGATGCCACGCCCCTTTCTAATCAATTGGCAACTGCTTGGAGGCGTTGGGGTAGGCGGGGTTGCGGTGCACTTACTTCATGGAGATGTTGTTGTCGTTGTTGTTGCTGCTGCTGTTGTGGTGCAGGTTGAGGGGACCCGAACCATCCTTATCGAAGGCGTCGCCGCCCTCCGGAGGCTCATGCAGATCCTTAAATGCAGCGCTGTGATTGAGATTGTGACTGTGATTGAGACTGTGATTGAGATTGTGACTGTGATTGAGATTGTGACTATGATTGAGACTGTGATTGAGATTATGCTGGGCATCCTCCGGGGTTGGACTGTCCCCTTGGAGCTGCGGCTCGTGTCGGAGCTGAGCGGCGACGGCGGCGGCCGCTGCTGCCGCTGCCACCTGCAGCTGGAGGGGATTATCATCGTAGGCGCCGACGCCGACATTGACGCCGACGCCTGTTAGGTTGCCATTGTTGCAAGGTCCCTCGCTCAGTTGCGTCTCCACAAAATGATTGGGCATGAAGCGTTCCAGCTTGCTGGCCCCGCTCTGGGAGGAGTCTGTGGAGTGGGCGTGGCTGAGGCTTTGCAGCAAGGTCGAATGCTGGTGCGGCGTCAGCGTGTCCTTGTTGAGCAGAACGCCCAGCTCGGCGGCCTGGCGCCGACGCTGATAATAGGACAGCTCATTGTGGTTCTTGGAGATGAGCGCCAGGCGCTTGCCATTGGAGCCCCAGCACTCGCCCCGCTGCTCCTCGATCTCCTTGAACAGGAACATATAGGGCCAGTTGCGACGCACATGTCGCTCCGGATTCTTTTTCAGCTGCGTGTAGATCTTCTTGAGATTCTCGTACCGGTTGCAGCACTGCTTGGCGGTTCGCTTTCGCGCACTGAACCGGTTCAGCACCTCCGCCACCATCTCCCACACGCTCGCATGGTTCTTGCGGTTCGACTGGAACGCGCTCTGTATCCGCTCCGACTTCACAATGTTCAGCAGCGCCACCGACTCCGGCACGTTGAAGTAGCTCTCCGGAGTGCGGGGCGCCCGCTGATGATGGTAGCTGCTCGTCACCGTCGGCGGCGTTTTTGTCTCCTGAAAGGAAATACGATCGGAGAAGGAGAAAGAGACAGAGATTTAGATCGAGAGATAGCGCGAGATATTCAGGTATAGTTGGAGTTAGAGTTATACTAGATGAATAAATATGTGGACGGAGATGCAGATTTAGTTGGAGATATTGAGATATAGTTGGAGATATAGATGGAGTTATATGTGCAGATATTGTTAAAGATATAGTTGGAGTTATGGATAGATAAATGAATACATATAGGAATTAATTGAGAAATAGTTGAAGAGTTAGGGTTAGAGTTATAGTTATACTAGATGGGGTTGTAGATAGAGTTATAGTTCAAAGTAGAAATTAAGAAATATGTGGAGATATTAAAGAAAGATGGAAATTTAGATGGATAAATAGATAGAGATACAGATGGAGATATAGTTGGAGATATAGAACTCCATCTATATGTGGAAAATATCAAACGAAAATATGATTAAAGATATAGTTTAAGTTAGATGTAAAGAATATCCACTTGATACCTAGTTGGAGTTATAGGTAGATAAATAAATGCATAATAGGTAAAGAGTGTAGCGTTAGAATTATAGTTATACTAGATGGGGCATTAGATAGAGTCAAATATCGAAGTATAGATGAAGATGTAAATGGAGAAATAGATAAAGAGATATGTATTTATAGATGTAAGGATGGAGATCAAATTAGAAATTTGGATGGAGATATGGTTGCAGATATAGTTGGTCAATTAGTTGGAGTTATAGATACAGTTATAGATAGATATACATAGTATATAAGAAGATATATGTATGTAGATTTATATATGAAGATATGTGGAGATATAGATAGGAAAAAAAGAGCTATTTCTTAAAGGAAAAATAGATGGATAAATAGTTGAAGATATTAAGATATAGTTTAAGATATTGTTGGACTTAGATGTGAAGAATATCCACTGGAGTTATACACTGATAAATAAATACAAATAGAAATGAATTGAGAATTAGATGAAGTTGGTAGAGTTAGAGGTATAGTTATAAAAAAATTTGTGGACATTGAGATTTAGATGGATAAATAAGTTGTCGAAATAAGAAGATATAATTGCAGATATAACAGATGTTTTAGATACAAGTAGATAGAGCTACAGTTGGCGATATAGTTATAAATATAGTTAAAGATATTGAGGCGCAAAATCACAACAAGAAAAATCGAGTTTTTAGTACCCGTCAGTAACATCCGATTTTATTTATGCCTATATCGTGAAATTTGAGCGTAAATGTATTTATTTATTGTGGATAGAGTTATCTAGTAATTGCCATGTAAGAACCACAGAACAAGTAATAATTAATAGGTATTAATTGTGTACAGTTTGTAACGTAATGCCGTATTCGAAATGTTTATAGAGTTTCTCATATTAATTCCCAGGAATTGGAGCCAGAACGTAACGCTACGAACTGCCGATCCGGCATTGAATGAGATTCTAAAAGAATTATGTCAAAAGCTTGCTGCTAGTTTTATTCATATACCATTTTTCGATGCAATTTTGGATTTGAATAGCGAGCGATCTCTCAGAGAGTGTGAGAGGGAGATAGAGAGGGGGAGAGAGAGAGGGAGAGCTCTCTTTAGCTTGCTATTCTCAAATTTGTTTTTTATGGCGTTTTGTTGTTTCACTTACCATTTGAAAATTTGTTTGAGTCAGCAGAAATTCTTTATTTCTTTCAAGAAAACGTCAACGCGAACGTCGACGTTGACGTCGACGTCGGCAGCGGTACCGCTGAGTAGGCAACACAACGTTAGGATGCCGTAAAGCTGCTCGTAGAAAAACATCAATTGTTATACCCTGTATTAATTACCAGCATTAATATCGAAATTACCGATTGATAAAAATCGTTAAAAAATGTTTATTGTTTGTACATAAAATTTGAATGTCTGTTAACGAATTTTAATACAAATTAAAACGTAGTTTAATAGTTTTAATGAGAATTAACCAATTTTGTTTATTTGTGGCCTATCGATATGCCAAAATCACAAATATCGCAATTATCGATCGGCAGGATATTCAAAAGATGCCAACACTTATTTCAAACAGCGTTTAAAAATAACGTGTTTTTTTATTTTTTGTATTTTTTATGCCAAGTGTGTACACACTGTCAATATTACATATGCACATGTAAATGTAAGCATGTGTGTGTGTGTGTGCAACTGTGCGAGAGAGAGAGAGAGAGAGTGAGAGAGAGCGCGCGTGTAAGTGTGCACTCACAGAAATCAGAGAAATAATACTTGGAACGCTTGTTCCATAGGTTTACGCTTTTTGTTTTTGTTTTTATTTGATGTGCGCATGTGTGTGTGTGTGTGTGTGTGTGTGTTTTTGTTTTATTTTATTTTTTTTGTTCTTCTGCCGTGTATTTGTTGTCAACAAAACGGGGCGCTCGACAACGACGACTATTAATATTTAGAAGTTAACCTTTTAGCCTCGCACTGCGGCTCATCGGCTACAGTTGAAAAAAATAAACGCAAAAAAAAAACGTAAAATAAAAACCCAAAAAGTAAGGCACAAAATAAATCACATTTGTATTGAAATATGCGGATATAGCTATATATGTATTGGTATATGCGTATATGTATGTACATATGTACATATGTATTTAGTATGAATATAACTGACGGCGGCTTTGTTTTTGTTTTTGATTTTGTTCTTTTCGATTTCTTATTTTGGCACGCATACACGCACACGCACACGCACGCACTTGCGCTCACGTTCACGCTCACGCACGCACGAGCAACGGTTAATTCTTCCATCTTACACTTTGTTGCACACTCTGCGCTCTCCCGCTCTCCTACTGGCTCTTTCGTTGCTCTCACACACACACACATACACAGCTATGCAACTATTTGTGCGCCTGTGTGTGTGTGTGCCAAAATGTCCGTAGCACGAAATTCAAAATGAAACTAAATCAAAATTTTTCGAAAAAAAAAAAACAAAAAAATATAACTAACAAGAACAACAAACAGAACTGAACGCGAGCAACGAAAATGAAACTGAACTTTTCGTCGCGATCCCGTTGCCGATACTAACGGCAGTCACAGACACACAGACACACATTCTGCCAAGCGCTGCCTGCTACGGTCGTTAGGCAGACGGACGACGCGCGCAGCTCGGACGTCGCTGCTGCTCCTCATCGGGATTGTTGTTGCCGATGTTGTTGTTGTTGTTGTTGTTCTTGGCTGTGCTTTAACTTAGTAGATTGTGACGACGATGACAGCGGCAGCGCAGCAGCAGCGAAATGCGCGATCTCTCTCTCTCTCTCTCTCGCTGGCTCTCTTCAATTTTCACATGTGTTCAAATGTCTTAGTGTTGCCAATTTTTGTTTTCAAGAAAAAAAAGCCGTCGTTAGCGGTAAGAATAAAGAAATACAAAAAAAAATTTTAAAAATACCCCAGAACAAAAATTTAATATTTTTTAACTTGGTAAATAAAAATCCGCATTTTCTAAAGGTTTTTTAATATTTTTTTTTAAAGATTTTTCTATAATAACTTGTAGTTTTTAGCAATAGTATTCAACAAATAAATGCATTTCATTTAAATGTAATTGCTGCTTATTTTTCCAAAAATGTAAAATTAAAAAAAAAAAAACAGGCGACAAAAAGTTGAATTATTTTTTAAAAGAAAGAAACAATACAATTTTTCTAAACTTGTAGTTTTTAAAAAATAGTATTTAACAAAAAAATGCATTTTATTTAAAATTAAAAAACAGACGACAAAATGTTGAATTATTTTTAAACCCTGTACTCATTGAAAAATGGGAAAAACAGGGTTATTTTAAAAGTAAGAACTCCAGAATTCCCGTTTTAAAAACAGCTAGATCTGGCGGGAAAAAGATGGATTTAACAGCATTGCTTGCGCGTGCTTCATCTATGTATGTAGCTGAGTATGTGCATATAAATACACATAGATACATACATATGTATGCCTACTTATAGAATCCGCTCAGCAGAGCAGCGCAGCGCAGCGCAGAGACAACGCCGGCAGAGGGAATAGCGCCAGTTAACTGATGCCCGTTTCTGATTTTGAGTTGGATTTGGAATTGGATTTGGATTTTGATGCCAAGTTAACACCAGTGTTGCCAGAAAGTGCCACAAATAGCTAAAGACATATTTTTGCAAACTGAATTGGGTGAGTCTAAAAGCTTAATATTTAAAATTTTGCATAAAATATTTGAAACATAATTTTAAATTATTTTAAATATTTGTATTTTAAGAATGTTGCACGAAACGCAGCAGCAATGCTTCGTCTTTATTTTATTTAATGGGTACAGGGTATCTCGTAGTATAAACAAAATAAATAATATGGTATGAAGTTTAATAAAAAAAATAAAATAAAATTTAAATAAAATATAAAAAATAATAACGAATAATAACGAAAACGTAATGAATTTTTAATATTAAAAATATTTAAAGTTTATAAAATATAGAATTTTAAAACTAGCCAAATTAACAACGCTGGTTACCACATGTGCACACACACACACACACACACATGCACTCACGCACACTTATGCGTGCTGCAGCTGACAGAGAGAGAGAGAGAGAGAGAGAGACGGAGGCCATATTGTTATTGTTGTTGTCGTTTTACGCTGTTCACTTTGCACATCTGCAGGAGTTGGAGCAAAAGGAATAAGAATAGGAATCTCTCCATCTACGCACACACATACACACACACACACATACACACACTCTCTTGTAGGTGTATGTATACTATGGGCATTACTGTGCAGCGAGTGGGAAAAATCGTAGCCTATAAATAGATCCAAGTATGCTTCTGATTCTTTCTCTGTACGCACCCCACGAGCACAACTCTCTCGGTTGATGATCTTTTCCGTTGCTCAGTAAAAACAATTCTCAACCATAAGAAAAAAAAAACCACACGTTTCTATAAAAATAATAATACGAGCAAATTGAAGTTTGAAATTCGTTGAAATCCAATTGCAAGCAATTTCAGTCAAATTTATGTTTTCCTCCAGAGAAATGTAAAATTCAAGTTCTACAAGTTTTCCTAAGATTTTTGATCATAAAAATAAATAAAAATAAATATACAAGTTGTAAAAGTTGTTAATGTTTCAATACGTTGAAATTAATTTTGATTAAAATTAAGTGAAAAACCTACAGTATTTATGATTAAATTTCAAATAGAAATTACAATCTTAAAGCTCTTTTAAAAACTCCTACAAATATTAGCAAACATTGAACGTTTTTTGGATAGAGCGTTTTTCTCTTAGTAGAGCTACAGTTTTAATGCTTTAGCTATGGTTACAAGTACTAGATATATATTGCAAAAATTAATTCGAAATAATTCTACATATAAATTTAACTAAAACCTACGAAACTTAACTTTCTATGTATTTTACTGCAAATATTATAATTATAGTATGCTCTAAAGGTATTTTTAGAGTATTTGGTTATATAGAAAGCACTTGTTTTTTAGGCATAGATAGATAGATACTAAATGTACTATATTCCGAAACTCAATACGAAAACCCCAAGAGTTTCATTCGGTTCAAACTCAACTACAATTTCTGAATTGAAGGTACAGTTGACATACTATTGTATAAATATGTATGAGTTGAGAGTAGGGTATACTCGTAGACTCGTACGTGGTTTCCACAGTTTAAAGGTGAATATTTAAATGTGTAATATGCATTAAGAATGCTAAGAATATGCGCGAAGGGTAACCAAATGTACGTAATCGTATATAAATTTCGACTAGCTTTGGAGTTAGACGTAAAGTTCCGCCCTATGACCATTAAGGGGTTAATGCATTCGATTCGAATGCGGATATTACGATTGTTGTTACACATTGTACGAGTGTTTTTGCTAATCAAAATTCACATCTTCATTGATTAGTTTCGACTGGCTGGCAAACTACGTTATTGTTAAATAAATTCACCGATCGAAATTAAGATCTATATTGATTAGTTTCTAATAGCAGGACAATTACTTTTGATTTTGAATCTAAAATTAATGTTAAATAAATCGACCGATCAAAATTAAGATCTATATTGATAAGTTTATAATATTGGAAAAACTACGTTTAATATTGAATCAAGAGCGTACAAATTCTGAACTAATTATCAAATAAGTTTACCGAAACTACGATATTTTTTGATTAGTTCCGAATACCAGGAAAATTACTTTTGATTTCGAATCAAAAGCGTTAAAATTCTAAAATTAATGTTTTATAAATCTACCGTTCAAAATTAAGATCTATATTGATTAGTTTAAAATATTAGGAAAATAAATTAAATAAATCTATCGATCAAAGTTAATAATTATATTGATTAGTTTATAATATTAGGAAAATATATTATATAAATCTACCGACCAAAATTAAGATCTATATTGATTAATTTTTAATATTAGTTTTTAATGTTTAATGTTAAATAATCGATCGAAATTAAGGTGTTTATTGATTAGATTCGAATGACAGTAAATCTACATTTGATTTCGAATCAAGAGTGTTGAAGTTCTGAAAATAATGTTTAATAAATTTACCGATCGAAGTTAAGATCTATATTGATTGGTTTCGAATAGCAAAAAAAAAAAACGACGTTTGATTTTCAATCAAGAGCGTACGAATTCTGAAATGAATTGCAAATAAATTGGTTGATCGGAATTCAAATCTTTATAATTTACTTTCGAATGGCCGGAAAACGACGTTTGATTTCGAATCAAGAGCGTACACATTCAGAAATGAATTTTACTGAATTTTCACTCTCGCTGGCCCCACCGGTATTTAAAATAGTACATAAAAGAAAAACAAAACCGAAAGAGCAAAAACAAAAACAAAAACAAAAACAAGACACACTCACATGCACTAGGGGCACTGTCGAAACGATCGTATTCTATTTGTAATCCAAAATAACTGAATGTATCTGTAGCTGTAGCTATATCTGTATTTGTTCTTGCTTTTTGTAGCCGTATGCGGTTCACTTTACGATTTCTCTCTTCTTCAGTATCGTTCGCTCTCTGTTTCGGTTTCGGATCGTTGTTGTTTTTTTTTTTTTGTATATATTTTTGGTACAGCTGCTGGAGCCGCGCTGTAAATGCTATGCGTTATTCGTACCGAGAGTTATTTGTGCCCGCCTTTAAGTATTCCAAAAACCAAAACGTGTTCCCATTCCCAACTCCCGATTCCCGACTCTCGACTCCTCTGTCTCAGTTTTTTCCTCTCTCTCTACACACACACACACACATACAATCGCTTCGAAGTACTCTACTTTAGTTACGATAGTGCACAATTTGTTGGGGTTATCTTTAGCTCAATAATTTACCACTGCATCGGAGAAGAAGACGGAGAAACAGAGCAGAGCATTAATATTTCTATTCAAAACTTATGATAACAATGAACTAACTGTATTCGAAACCTGAACTATCTCTTTTCGTTATAAAAATGGTTAAAGAGTCATATCTTTCGATTTAAAATCAGTTTAGTACCAGATCTTAAAAATCTCTATCGTAGAAGATTGCCAAAGCATCTAACTTTTACCCTTAGAATTATTTGGGAATTTCGAAGATGAATAATATTGGAGTTATCAGTCCAAACTTGATCTGCAAACATTTGAAAATATTGATGCAATCCGTATTTAAATCAAAATCAAAATTTCATCCAGTAATGATTTATTCCTTAATTTATTTTCAACCTAATTATCTATAATCAATCTAACACATCATATTTTATAATTCTGCATATTAATTATGCCTCAAAATTTAAGTTTTATCTAGTATCAATTGTTTTCCTATTTGGTTTATAATAATTTGAAAATAATGTTACCCATAATAATCTTTGGTAAATTTTAACACCAATAGTTTTTAATTATTCTAAATATTTTTAATTTTTGAAAATTTCATCAAGTATTAATTCTTAATTTGCATTTTAGGTTAGAATAAAGAAATGAAATATGCAAAATATTAAAGATACACCAAATTTACCAACATATCAATTGTTTTGAATAACATTTATAACTTGTTATTATTTGGTATATTAAAACATAAAGCATCTGTGGCGATTTGTCTGTTTGTCTAATTTGCGTTGTTTCGGTTCGAAAACAGCTAGAAAACCACGCCATAATTTCGATGGATTATCAAGTTTTAAGCAGTTAGTAATGCAAAAATGTGTATAATGCCGTGCCAAGCGATTTCGACATATGTAAATCGTATATATAGAGCTCTTGTTGGGGCTATATATAGTATGCAGTATGTAGATCTGTACGAGAGTCGAAGATCGTCGGATCGTCGGATGGTCAAAGCATCGTCGTCAGTATCTTTGCATTTTATAGCTACTATTGTCTTTGGTTGTCGTTGATCTTGGCTGTTGTTTTTCTTGCTTATTCTCTGCTGCTTTTCAAAGCAGAACAAAATCGAAAGAAAAAGAAAAAACAAAAAGAAAAAACAGAAAAATGAGTAAAATGAGTACAAGCGTTATTTTTAGAACTAAAATTTTCTTGATTCTTTTACTCGTTAACATTTGCTTACGCTCCGTTCTTTTGATAGTTGTCATCGTCTGTATCTGTATCTGTATCTGTATTTGTATTTGTATTTGTATCTGTATCTGTATCTGTATCTGTATCTGTATCTGTATCTGTATCTGTATCTGTATCTGTATCTGTATCTGTATCTGTATCTGTATCTGTATCTGTATCTGTATCTGTATCTGTATCTGTATCTGTATCTGTATCTGTATCTGTATCTGTATCTGTATCTGTATCTGTATCTGTATCTGTATCTGTATCTGTATCTGTATCTGTATCTGTATCTGTATCTGTATCTGTATCTGTATCTGTATCTGTATCTGTATCTGTATCTGTATCTGTATCTGTATCTGTATCTGTATCTGTATCTGTATCTGTATCTGTATCTGTATCTGTATCTGTATCTGTATCTGTATCTGTATCTGTATCTGTATCTGTATCTGTATCTGTATCTGTATCTGTATCTGTATCTGTATCTGTATCTGTATCTGTATCTGTATCTGTATCTGTATCTGTATCTGTATCTGTATCTGTATCTGTATCTGTATCTGTATCTGTATCTGTATCTGTATCTGTATCTGTATCTGTATCTGTATCTGTATCTGTATCTGTATCTGTATCTGTATCTGTATCTGTATCTGTATCTGTATCTGTATCTGTATCTGTATCTGTATCTGTATCTGTATCTGTATCTGTATCTGTATCTGTATATGTATCTGTATCTGTATCTGTATCTGTATCTGTATCTGTATCTGTATCTGTATCTGTATCTGTATCTGTATCTGTATCTGTATCTGTATCTGTATCTGTATCTGTATCTGTATCTGTATCTGTATCTGTATCTGTATATGTATCTGTATCTTTGTTTTTGCATCTCTTGGGGCCTGTTGTTTGCCTCGTAGATTTTCTTTAGGATTTTCCCCAAGTAACATTAGTTTCAATCGTTTCCAAACACACACAAAACGACAGCTGGATTGAGTGAGTGCATGTGCCGGATTTGGGGAGCGATTTACACCAAAAACCCCGCAGTCTCTCCCTATCTCTCTATCTCTACTTCTGCTCTCTCTCTCTCGCTCTCTCTTCTCCCACAAATATAGAAAAAATATTGTTCTCGAGCAACGTACGTTGAACGTTGTACGATGGGCAACAAACGAATAAGATTTATAGTTGCTATTTTTAAACCGGCATATTAACAACCGTAGGGATCACACACACACACACACACACACACACACGATAGTAAAATGCTACACACTTTGTACAATTTCTTTATATATGTGTAAGTACTTATTTACATACCGGCGTGCAACACTTTGGATTTGTGCCTGGCATTAGCTTCCTATTAAGTACAAGATTCAGATTACCCTCCAGTATAGATCTTGGCTGCAGGTTGATTACTTTAGTCTAATTACAAACGTAATTACGGGTAATGCTGAATGAAATCAGTTGAATTATCAAAAACCATGCATTAGTTGAGGTTTAAACCTTAGCGTTATCAAATGTTGCGTTTTTCGTGCTCTTAACTCTAAACTTGACATTTAATATTTGCGATTTTTTCATTAAATTACAAATCGTATTTTTAACTTTACCTTTTGACCATAGCAAAAGGTTAAAAAATTTGATATTTAGTTTTTACCCGATTTTGATCCAAAACGATTGTATTATCATATATTTGGGCAAAATATGTGGATTTTAAGATCAAAAATCGTGTTTTTGAGGTATACATATATCATGTATGATTTTTTGACCATAGCAAAAGGTCAAAATATTCGATAACTTGTTTTTGGCTGATTTTGATCCTAAACAATTGGATTATCATATATTTGGGCAAAATACATATGTACATGGATTTTAATATCAAAAATAATGTTTGTGAGGTGTATATCACGTATGATACCGCATTTTTGACCATAGCAAAAGGTAGAAAAATTCAATAACTTTTATTTGCCAAATTAAATTTAGCATAATTTTGATTTGGACAAAAATATGTAGATTTTATAGTCAAAATTCGTGTTTTTGAGTTATATATTATATATGACATTTTTTACTTCCATTTTTTGACCATAGCAAATGGTCGAAAAACTCGATATCTTGTATTTGCAAGATTTAGATCCCAAACAATTTGTATAGCAAAATTTAACTGAAAAAAACAATTTAAAGATTATTTTGTTTTTATTTATCTTATATAATTAAAAAATGCCTTTGTACTCATAGCACATGTAACTACAGGGTATTAAGAGATCTATGCATCTTTCTGTTCTATATGTTCTATCGTTAGAGGAGCTACGTGTAGTTAGAGGTTTATTGAACCCCGGGCATAAATATTTTCCTGCATACCGTAACAGGTATGCAGACAATGTAGCGGAAGAGAGGGAGATATAGAAAGAGAGAGAGAGAGGAGAGAGAGAGAGAGAGAGAGCGAGTGTAATATAGTACAGTATGGCATAATAAACTAGCAAACCTTATTAAAAGTTAATGCAGAGAGCTTTTGGTGCTGGTGAATCCCAGGCTGGCAGTGTGACCAGCTAGACAAAACAATTGCCCAATGTGTGTAATTAATTTCATAAAGTTTCCAAAATATTGTGAAATTATTGAAATTAATACATAAACAATTCGAAGCTGGCGCCCCCCAACCAAATGTTTAATCAACAATTAAATATGCAGACACGCCCTCTAGCGGGCAGCGGCAGCGGCAAGGCCAACAAATTGTCACAAACACGCGCTTAACCCTGAAATCTCTTCTCCCCCCCCCCCCCATGCTTCCATTCTCTCTCACACACACGCAGACAATTACATAGTGTTGGAAAGAGCTTTAATCGTATTCATTGTAAAGTTGTTGCGAGATTGGATAACATGTTGAGGTGAGCACAGGTGATAACAGGTGTGCGCACCATAAGCTCTCCTCTTATGACACACAGTTATTTGCATATCCTTGAGGGTGAATGGAAAGTAAAGCCCACACTCACACACACGCACACACACAGACACACACACGCACACAATATGAAAAGTGAAAGTGGAGAGCCAGAGAACGAGAGCGCGAGAGAGAGCGCAAGAGAGCGCCTGTGCGTCTGCGCTTGTGTTAGTTGCATTTACTGTTGCCTACTTTGGAGCGTCACGAGCAGTGCTGCCAACTACGCTGTTTTCCCGTCAAATCAAATCTGGCTGTTTTTGCAGAGCAAGCGCAAATTATAGCTTAAATGTTTGTTTATTATTATTATTTATTTTGAAGCTAAAAATTTCTTTTTTTTTTCTGTAATTTTATTATTTTATTATTGCTATATATATTATTAATTGAAGCCAAACATTTCGTTTTTTTCTTTTGTAATTTGATAATATAATTTTTACATTACATATTGTATTTGAATAGATATGAATATTTGTAAATTTTTAATAACATATTTTCTATTTATGGCAAATGTTCACAGTGTTGCCAGATAATAATTGTACAATAATAAATAAATACAAAATAGCTTTAAATAAATATAAAAAATAAAATCAAAATAATTGAAAATACATATAATCAATTTGAAATTATTAATAGTTTCATAAAACTTGCCAAAGTGGCAACGCTAGTCAGATTTGAAAAAGCCAATTTTTTTTTTGGTGACATTTCTTTGGGTCAAAAACAGCGTTTTTTTGTGCTCGAAAAACACTGGCAACACTGCTTGCGAGAGAGTTGTTCAATTCGAAAGCAGGACTTGTAGCTTTCGGGCATAGATACATGCACACAGTTGCGTTGGTGTGTGTGTGCGTGAGCTTTCGCGGAGTTGCCAGATGTGGCCAGGGCCAGCAAACACCTACGCAACATGACGGTCTGGCAACGCCAAGCTAAGCCCCAAAAACTTCGTTTGCTCCCACACACACACGCACACACACAATTGAAGCTGAAAAGGGCAGCAACGAAAGCTTTTCTTTTTCTGCTCTCTCTCTGTTGCAAGAAGAAGCAGAAGCAGCAGCAGCAACAGCAGCAGCAGCAGCAGCAGCAACAGCAGCAGCAGCAGTCGCCGCAGCGACTCGAACGGGAGTGTAAAGCGAATTCGTATCTTTTTCTGAAAAGCAGAAAACACAGCAAATGAAAAGAAAAGCATAAAAAGCATAAAATCGAAAAAGAAAAAAAGTGATACACACGGAAAAATTGCAATCATTCGTACGCTGAACCTACGCGCCGCAGCAGCTCACCAAAAAAATCCAGCTAAATTGTGCTTAAAAAACGCTAAACAACTCACAAAAAATTCACATCAATTAAAACAAAAGCAAATTTCAGTTTTTTTTCCGTTTTTTTGTTGTTGTAAAAAACTTGCAATTGTTTGTGTATGTGTGTGTGTGTGTGTATTTTTTAAACAATTTCTGTGTTTGTGTGTGTGTGTATTGTGTATATGTATATTGCCTGCGTGTGTGTGTATTGCATGTATGTGTGTGTGTATTGCATTTGCATCTACATTCACATACATGCAGTTTAGGCTGTGTGTGTGTGTGTGTGTAGCTGTGTGTATGTGTGTGAGCCACGTGAATCAAAAGCGCGCAACAAACTTACACACACACACACACACACGCATAAGAGAGTTGGAGTGTTGGAGAGAGAGAGCGGGCAGCGAGCGAGAGAGAAAGAGCTATAGAAAGCGACAGTGTGTCCCTAACAAATTCAGAAAAGCGAAAGTGAAAGTGAATTTAATATGAATCGAACTGTAATTTTTGGTTTTCCTCTTTTCCCTTCAAACTTGCGCTTATTTTGCTTACATTTGTAATTATTTATTGTCTTATTACTTTTATTTCATTATCATTTATTATTTTTAATAATTTATTGTTTTGTTACTTTTATTTCATTAATATTAGGAACATCCTTTACCATAGTGCTGTTAAAAATTTGCTCAAAAATACAACTCTAATTGAAAACAAAAAGCAAAAATCAAAAGAAAAATTTTTTTTAATGTAAATTTGTTTTTATTTTGTAAAAATGCATGAATCAAGCTGCTACATAGCACCAATAAAATAAAAAAAATAAACAAATACAATTTTGTCTTTAATTTTAATTTAGTGAAAGTATATTGAAAATGAATCCAATTGAATTGAATTGAAATTTTGAGCAAATTTTACTTTATTTTATTTGCTTAAGTTTACAATTTAAACAAAAATATAAAATAAAAATAATACTTTAAAATCAAATCATTTATATTATTATATATTTATGTAATAAAGTGAATTTAATAGGAATTCATTGGAATAAAACTGTAATAGTATATATATTTTTTTAAATTTGCATTTAATTTAATTGTATTTACAATAATATATTTATTTATTACTTCTATCTTATTATTGCTTATTATTATTATTATTTTTAATAGCTTATGAAATATAAATTAAAAAAATTATATGAATCAAATAAAACAAAGTGATATGTACAATAATTTATTTATTTATATAATAATAACTTATGCAACTAAAATAAAAAAATAAATCAAATAAAACAAAAAAGAAAAATCCAATCAATTTGTGGCTTTTTATTACAATTTACTATAATTAACTATATTTTTTTTTCAAGTGCAAAAACAACAAATGAGCAACAGCATTAACAGCAGCAACAACAAAAAGGCTCAAAAACTGTTGAATATAGAATGACGTTGCAGACAAAAATCAATGTAAAATATAAAGCGTTAATAGCAACAACAAGCACAACAACAACAACAACAACAGCAACAGTAGCAGCAGGAATAACAACAACAACAACAATAACAACAGCAACAGAAGCAGCAGCAGCAACAACAAGCGAAACAACAACAAAAACAAGCAGCAAAAGCCTGCGTCGACGTCGACGTTGACGTTGACACGCACAAATACATACATACATACATACAGACAGACAGACAGACACACACACGCACACAAATACGCAAGCATAAACATACACACACATACACAGACACCTACACCGACACGCACACACACAGGACACGCAACATAAACAGGCAAAGGAAGAGAGCGCGAGAGAGCAGCGAAAATTACAGCAAAATAGAAAGCGAATTAAGCACAACAAAAACAACAGCAACAACAACAACAACAACCAAAAGCAATAGACAACAACAACAACAACAACAATCTGCCGTGTTAATTGTGAACTAGTTACTCTCCTCTCTCTCTCTCTCACTCTCCGTCGCACTCTTTCAACGCTTATCCATTCACAATGAAGCCATCGGATTTGCTGCTGGTGTTGGAAAAGGTAAAAGCAACAAACAACAACAAAAAATATCATAAAATTATGCACACTAATTTTCGCACATGCCGGTGCTGGCAACTTGGCTTTTTTGCCGCTACAACTGCATTTAGTAAAAACAATAATTTAAATTCCATTAAAATTTAATTCAATTTTAATTTTATGATAATTTATGTTAAATTTGTTTTTTTTTTATAAATTTTTTTTTATTGAAATAAATCTTATGGCTTTTAGCTAGTTTTGCTTATTATACCCTGTACCCATTGAAAAATGGGAAAAACAAGGTTAATAACATTATCACAATGTATGTAACAGGCAGAAGAAGGCGTGGCGGATCCCACAAAGTATATACTATATTCTTGATCTGGACGACAAGACGAGTCGATATTGCCATATCCGTCTGGATTTTGGAAACTACAATAGTTAGAGCAGCCCTTTTGGTTGCTATCGGTAGATGTATTCAATACTCAGATCATGTTCATTTCAAATCTTTGATGCCACAGCCCCTTTACGCCCAATATTAATAAAACCCACACAACCTTGTAGTTTTGAAAATAAAAAGTTGAATAACAAGCGTAATATTAGCATCGAGTGTTGATATTCGGCGTATATGCTCTCCTCTATTAAATTATTTGGTATATATTATTTTTGGCACGCACAGCTCTAATTATGCGCCTGACAGTTGACAACACTAAACGTATTGTCGCTTCTAGAATTAAAGTGTGTGTGTGTGTGTATGCTTTTGTGTGTGTGTGTGTGTGTTAGAGTATGTGTTATGCCTTAAACAAATGAGGGGAATTTGCTGTTGTAGTGCTGGCCGTAAAAAGCCCATTATGTTAGTCGCTTAAACACACATGCACACACGCACACAATCACACGCACGCTTTTGCATGTGTGTGTTGTCAAATCAGACTTTTTTCCGACAAATTTTTAAATTTGCTAAAGGAATTGAAACAAGTCCAAAATAAGTTACTTAAAATAACCTCTTTAATTAGTATTAAATGTAGCAAGTGCGCAACAATTTTCAAGAATACGTTATCTCCATAGAGACAAAAATTAAAAACTGAAATTAAATATATGGACGGGGCAGATCAGTGGGACGGAGGCTACAGTCGGACGTAACCGACAGTAGGAGACCCTTTACTTTAACTTTATGCATTTACAAACGCAGTCAAAGGCACGCACACTAACCTACCCGCGTATGCAAGGCACACCACCCCCCCTCTGCCTAGTGCCGCGAATTGTCCGTTCCATATTTTCGCTGTTTCTTATCCGATCGAAACGAAATTCACAGGGCTAATAGAGAATATCATAAGCTAGTTACGTACCAAATTACAAGTCAATACCTTTAAAGCTGTGGCTGCAGTAGCTTTTTGCGGTTTGCGGCGGAATGGGGGGAGGTATCCAAAATCTAAAACAAACTCGTGCTGCTCGCGAAATAGGAGAATCTAAATCCCGAATATGGTGTCTCTAGCTCTTATAGTTGCTGAGATCTAGGTGTTCATACGGACGGACAGACAGACAGACAGACAGACAGACAGACAGACAGACAGACAGACGGACAGACGGACATGGCCATATCGACTCGTCTTGTCGTCCTGATCAAGAATATATATACTTTATGGGGTCTGCCACGCCTCCTTCTGGGTGTTACACACATTTCCTCTTTGCACTAAACTAATAGACCCTTTTTACTTTTTTAAAGTAAAGGTCTAAAAATTTCGAATACATATATAGAAGTAAGTTTTAAAAAAATAAAACTGGCGGGACTTATGATATTGTGATAGCAATTGTTAAGGAAAAATATAAAATAATCTGAAAATTAACTTCGATATATATATTTTTTTAAACAATTTTTTTTAGCTTTTTTTTTGAGCAACACTGGTGTAGACTTATGCAAATCCATTGAGGAGTCGCTTGTAATGCTGCTCACTCGCTGCTCACTCACACATACGCTTACACACACACACACACACACACACACACACACACACACACACAATGACAAAAACAACAACAACGCATCTTAAGCGAACGCCATTGCCGAAGCGTGAAAACAAAAAAATTCGTGACGACTACAGTCGAACGCAACCGACAGTTGAAAATTCTATTGCCTACTTTTTGTATGCTTAAAAATTGTACAAAATTATAAAAGTTTGCTTTATCTATTTTTTCTTATTTAATTTTTATTTGATTTTTTTTTGTTTTATTTGTTTTTTTTATTTTTTAGTAAAATTTTTATCGACGCTTAAATTTTACACAAAATGTGAAGCAATCATATGCAGCTATACCCTATACTTGAAAAGAATAGAAAAGTGTATATTAATTTGTATTTTTTTTATTTTAGTTATTTTGTATATGTAGTTATAAATTTATTTTTATTTATTTATTGTTTCTTTAATATCTTTGCTGTTTGTTAAGCGATTTAAATGCGCTTTTCAGAATAGATAAATATAATGATATACTTGATAGATTCTGATTAATAACTTTGTGTGTTAAATATTACGCTTGGTATTTGAGCCTTAGCGTTTAGGGCGTAAATGAGGCGTGGTATACAAGACTTGAATTATACTGGATTTGCGATGGGTCTACTTCTATCTACATATATATCGAATTTGATTGCTCTAGCTCTTCTAGTTGCTGGGAGAGAAAGAGAGGCAGAGAGAGAGAGAGAGGCTAGATCTACTTAGCTGTTCGTACTGATCAAGAATATATATATTTTGCATGATCTGAGATGCCCCCCTGTCATTTGTACAAAGTTGTTATACCCTTTTTGCTCCTTTGTTTGGGTACAGGGTATAAAAATACCCAGTGGGAGTATACGCTTGTTGTACTCGTATGCATGTGGCTACGGAGTGAGGCGTCATCATTTTGACTCTGCTCTATTTATGTGTTGGTGTGTGTGTGTGTGTGTGTGTGTGTGTGTGTGTGTTTGTGTGTGTGTGTGTGAAAGAGAGTATGTGTTAGAGAGAGTGTTATCTTTATTGCTCTGCCTCAGTTGCTCAGTTTAGAGTCCCTCAAGTGCTACGTGCTATATTTATATCCTTCCCTACCCCCCCGGCCCTCTTCCCCTGCCCATCACATGCACATGTATTTGTATTTGTATTGGTAAGCATGTATTTATATGGCAACTGGACAGTTCGTTAAGGCAGCTGCAACTCGTTTAAGGCCTGGCTTTACCTTCAATAACAGCTTTTGCAAATGGCTGCAGCTGCCAGGCTTCTTTCTTCTTCTTTCTGCACAGATTTCTACATTTAAATAGCTCAACAAGCAAGCACATACATACACACATATGTACACATATGTGCTTGGGATATGCAACTGTGGTAGTTCATGTCTATTACATCATAAATTGCCACTTTTATTTGCTGGCGTATATTGCTCATACGCATATTACGCATACGCTCCGTTGACCTGCATAGATTGCGAAACTAGCAAAGTTGGCCAAATTAAGCTCGAAAACAACAACAAAATAAAAAAAACAAATAAAAATAATATTTAAATGAGGTTTCAATTATTTGAATTGTAAGGAAATCTCAAAAAAATAATTTAATAATATTTTTATTTCTATTTAATTTCAAAAATTTGAAAAATTATATATTTTTATGCAATTTCAATGCTAGATTTTAAATTCAAACGTAATATGACTATTAAGATTATGTTCTTTTCAAATAAATGCTACAAAAATGCGATTTTTTCAAAAACGAAATTTTAATTAATTTAACAAAAATATATCTTATAAAAATAAAAAATTTTAATTTTCCATTTTGAATTGTAAATAAATCTTAATATTAAGAATATTTGTATGCGAAAAAATACTACAATTCTCAATAAATTTGGATAAAGAGTTTTTCTACAAACCTAATTTAAATCTTTCTATTTTGTATAGTTAAGAAATTTTATTGTTAAATAATGCTATTGTTAAGAATAAGCCAAAACTTGCCAGAAAATTTGGGAAACGCAATTTCCCATCCGTTTTGAATTGCAAAGAAATTGGATTATTTGGAATATTTGTATCTCAAGCAATACAAATAGAACTTGAGCTACTATTTGGCACTTAGGGCAAGTAATATATTCTGCTAAGCTGCGAGAGCTGCCGAAATATTTTGTGGCATACTTCAAGGCGTGGATGCTGTGATAAGGCGCCTTAGAGACAAACAATGGTTATCATCATCATCGTTGTTGTTGTCGTTGTCGTTGCCGTTGTTGTTTGTTTGGCATTCAGCTTTGGCTTTGGCTTTGGCTTCGACTCTGGTTCTGACTCTGACCTTTTGCTTTTTGCAGCGCCATTAATAACGGAACCACTTGAGCTCAAAGTGCTGGGATGCGACATGTGGGCGTTGCGCAAGGGGAGTGGGCAGGGGGGAGGGGGGCGTGGGTGAGCTGAGCTGTGGCACAGTTCTCGTAATGAGTTTTAGTAAGTGCTTGTTGCATTTGACTGCGACGATTTCGTTTCGCATCGAGTTGAGTCGAGTTGAATTCAAATGGAAATGCAAATCGAAATGAAAATTCAACTTTAAAGAAACGATATTTATATGACGCTATAAATAGACCAAATATAGCTTAATTCATAACGGGAATCGTCAAAAAGCTTTTAAAACCTTACAAACTTATTAAAATACAAAATAATTGTCAGCAAATATAGAAATATTATTGGTTTGTCATTTTAAGCTATGCATAAATTTAAAGCTAAAACTTTGCCAAAGAGCATTACCAAAGCTAGCTAGTTTCTAGAATTCTATATATTTATATGCATATCGTAAATCTATTAAATTATTAATTATTAAATTATTTATTTTTTAGATTCATAATAGATTTAATTTGTTTTTTGTCCATTTGATTTTTGTTTTATATTTAATAAACTATATTTTGGTTTGGTATTTTCTAATAGTATATGAACGATGAGTCCTGGATAAATGCTGAGATTTCGGAAACTATAAGATTTAGAGCAGTTATTCTCAGAATGTAGATAACTACATACGCGAATCAAGTTCTACTACAATATTTCACTATCCTAAAGTAAACTATATAACTATCCCATAACTATCCTGCTTTAAATTAAAAACACATAAGATATTAAAGAAACAACATTGCAAGCTTCGCTTTGTTAGCTCAATATTGAATATTCATATAAGTTTGTTATTGGGAATATACACTCTTAAACATTATAGTTATTCATACTAGAAAGCTTATTAAGATTGGTTAGTAAACACCGAAGTTATTAAAGAAACAATATTGCTGTGCCTTGCTTTTAAAACAATAATGTTAAATTTAAAATTAATCCTGAAATATCTAGTAAAAAAGCACTTAAATAGACATATTTTGGCTATTTATATTATATGTTTGCTTAAATTTCTGTTTATTCTAAAATTGATCCTGAAATATTGAGTAGGAATTTTCCAAAACTTATTTTGATACATTTAAGCTGGGAATTGGAAGAAGGTTTCTGGCTGCCTTTCTCTGAGTGTATGAAAGTGACACAAGACACGATGCTAAGCGTGGCATGCAAAGAGTTGCGTTGGTTATATAACATGTTGCAATGCCAAACACACACACACACAGACTCACAAACACAAGCTCACAAACTCATATACATACACAGACACAGACACAGGATGGCCTTTAGCTGGGAGCTGCGTAGGCCGCAGAAAACTTGTTGCAAATATCGATTGTTAGGCCCATGGCGTTGGGTTTTTGTGGTTTCTGCAAGGGGGGGAAGTGGGTGTTACGAAGGGTGGGGGGGGGGAAGGTTGCCAAGGAGTAGGGAGGCAGTGTTATATGGCAGAAGTCATTTTCAATTTACGCTTATCATGGCCGTTGGCATTGAGCGTACTCGACTTTTAACAAGTTTTTTTTAGACCCTGTACTTTGAGAGAGTACAAAAGGGTCTATTTTGTCTGTTTTCCAAAAGGAGACGTGCCAAAACCACATAGCCATGTCCAGCTGTCCGTCTGTCTGTCTGTCCATCCGTATGAACACCTAGATCTCTGCAACAATAAGAGCTAGAGACACCATACTTGGGATTTAGGTTCTCCTATTTGAGATACCTTCCCTCTATTTCCACGCAAAACGCTACAACAGCCACAGTTTCAAAATAGAAATAGTTAGATCAGATTTATTTTAGATCATTGATAAATATTCTTATTCTCCTGTTAAATTTAAACTTGTTGAAAAAGAAACAGCGAAGATATGCAGCAGACAATTTGATCAACTGGGCAGAGGGTATCCGTATAGTGATAAGGGGAAATACAACGCATACAGTCTCTTACTGTTGGTTACGTCCGACTGTAGCCTTGCACCCGACTGATCTGTCCCGTTCTCACTGGTTATATACATTTTTTTTGCTATTTGTCTGACATTCGCTTTGCCTTTTTATTATTATTCTTATTTTGCTTTTTGTTCAGTTTGTTTTTTTCTGTTTTTTCTGATTTTTTTCGCTTTTGTAGCCTCCCGGGATGCGTCGTATTTCAATGCCCGTTGCGTCTTTCAATTGCAGAGAAAAGCGCTTCCAGTTCATTGGCGCTTCACTCAAGTATGAAACCAATTAAAGCGATGCTTTCTTCCATGGCACTCTCCATCAATTCTCCCATCTTTTTTCCTCCATTTTACTCATCTCTCTCTTTCTCTGTTTCTTTTGTCTCTGGTTTTAGGTCAAGTTCAAGGTGCCATTGCCACCGGGTGTCAGCTCCACGACGCTGCTGCCCAAGCTCATACGCACCAAGGATGTGAAGCAGCTGCAGGACGGCAATGCACAGCCCACAAAGCCCAAGCTAACGGTGAGTGTGACTCCATAGTTCTATCAAAAAATATTTGTTTTTGACTCCATAATTATACAGGGTGCGCCAGCATCTAAGCTCGAATAACTTTCCAAATTCCCCAACTAATTTTCAAAAACTATTTATTGTTTTTTAGTTCTGTCAAAAAGTATTTGGTTTTGACTCGAATAACTTTTAAAATTACACAACAAATTTTTAAAAGCTATCAAATAATATTTGGTTTTGACTCCATAATTATACAGGGTGCTTCAGCATGTAAACCTCGAATAACATTCCAAATTACACAACAAATTTTCAAAAACTAATTATTGTTATTTAGTTCTATCCAGAAATATTTATTTAGACGCTTTAGGTCCTGCTCTTATTGCAATTTTATAAAAAACGCATAGAAGTTTGAATATTTAAAACAAATTTATTCAAATAAATACTGCAAATATTAAGAATATTTTGGATTTGAAATAAGAAATGTATGTATTATGCGAATACCAAAACACCAAGTTGTAATTTTCCTTTTTGAACCATAAAGAATTCCCAATATTATATTATACTATAAGTATTCACCATCATTCTGAAGTGCAGTACACGAAAATCAAAATATTTTATATATTATTTTGCAAAAAAAAAAATAGAGGTAACAAAAAACTGGATATTTTATTGTGTTTTATTATTATTTTTGTGATTATTATGCCAAACTATCGCGATTTGATACTCAAAATTATCCTTATACTACCTAGAATCAGTAGAGGAAAATCTAAAAAAAAAACGCAACTTGATTGATATTGTTTTAAAAAATATGTTTAAACAAATTTACCGATATTTAAATAAAGAAAATAACGTTATTTTTGAAAATAGTTAGTTTATTTTGAAAGTTATTCAAAGTTTATAAAGTTATATTTACGATGGCGCACATTGTGTAATAAATATAAACCTAACTTTAATCTAAAAACCTCTTCAGAAATGTCTCAACACGCTGGATTTGACCTCGCTGGGCATAGGGTCCTGCTGTGGCACCGGCATGTACCTGGTGGCCGGTATGGTCGCCCAGAGAATGGCTGGACCTGGAGTGATTATTAGTTTTATTATAGCTGCGATTGCGAGTATTTTCTCTGGTAAGCCATGTCTATAATTGTCCTGCTTTAATTTACTTTTGGGCCATGGCAAATGCTTTAATCTCAGCGCAGTTTCATTTTAATTTAGAATGATGTTGCTGCCTTTTCAAATTCTCATTTATTTAACATTCCTTTGAAGTCGGGCCCTTCAGCTATGTGCATATTTCTGATTTAATTCCGCTTGATTTAAACGCCAAATTCCCCTTATTTTTACAGCTTATGTTAAAGCAAATTTTCCAGGCTTTAAAAGCGTCTCAAATCTCAGCTCAGTTATAAATTATTTGATATACATATACTAATGGAAAACAGCAGCGAGTCAAATTAAAATACAAATAGAACCGTAAACTGAAAATAATCAATCAATAAAATGTTGAAATCCATCAGATTTCAATCTATTTGCTTAGAAAATGTATGAATGTTTTTAATTTGATCTCAAAATGTCGTTTTTTAATAAAAATTTTCACACTAGAATTATTAATTATTGAAAGGTTTTAATAATTTAACTGTATGAATTCGTTTTAAAATTATTTGTATGACAAAATTATCCTTAAATCAACAAACATAATGGAATTTAGTTCAGATCTAAATATTTTAGGCAGGTCTTACGTCTTAAACCCTATTTTGTTGGACTTTATGAATGATGGAATATTAAACAAATAAATAAATTTTTAGATTAATTGTTGGTAATTAGAAAGACCAAATTAATTATTGAATAAAATAAACGAAAAAATAAATTTAGCTCAAAAAAAAAAGGAAGGCAACTTTCTAAAGTTTATGATTATTGTAGATATTTCTTATAAAATTTTTTAATTATTAATTTATTTAATTAGGATCAGGATTAGGGATTAGGGAAAACCCAGAAAATCCCAATAATAAGCGATAATCGTCTTATCTTATATTTTTCTCTGACTTTCTTTATTTCTTCTTCATTTATTTTAATATTTTAATTTTATTTTATTTAGAACTTTCGTGTTATTTATTTATGGAACTTTTTACTGCTAGAATTTCTGGTTTAGAGTATACACTATTTAGGAATTTGAGTAATATTATTTTTTCGCTGATATATACGATCTGTGCTATATCTTTCAAGGCGCATGCTATGCGGAATTTGGCGTTCGTGTGCCACACACATCCGGCTCGGCCTATATGTATTCATATGTGGCAGTTGGAGAATTTGTAGCTTTTATAATTGGTTGGAACATGATATTGGAATATCTAATAGGTAAGTCGGATGGTGAATATTAGCTGAAATCTCTATAGTTGAGCTAATCATTTGATTTTGTTTAGGAACAAGTGCCTGTGCCTGTGCGTTAAGTTCAAGTTTTGATTCACTGACTGGCAATGCCATTGCGAATTGGATAAGCGAGTCAATTGGCACGATATTCGGTAAGAGTTGCCAGATATATGACAGACATTTACTATGACATTTACTATTTTTAGCCATCAATTTCATCTCTCTCTCTTTCCTTGCTCTCTTTGTTAGGTAAACCACCTGATTTTATTGCCTTTGGCATAACGCTCATCATGACCTGCGTATTGGCGATGGGCGCCAGTAAATCAGTTATTTTTAATCACACCCTAAATGCCATCAATCTGGCAACATGGGCATTCGTGATGGCCGCCGGCCTCTTTTACGTCGATACCAAAACGTGGTCGGAGCATCAGGGCTTTCTGCCCTACGGCTGGAGTGGTGTAAGTAGCTCCTTCAACTACCAACTACACTCAGAAAAAAAAAACCATCAGTATTCACTTCATCTACGGAAGAACATACTACATTTAAGTAATTTTCATTTCATCCATCAGAATTTATTGAATTCAAGTTTATTTTAAATCTTGATTGTTTTAAATTAAACTGTATCTTAACTTAAATGTATTTACAATTGTTCTTAAATCAATTATTTTTATTCTTAAATTAATCCTGAAATAAAAAGGTCTTTTTAAAAATATTTCGATTATTTTAGGTATATTTCAGATATTTTAAGTAACGTCAAGCTTTGTTTTAACCTTTATTGTTTCAAATTATATTACATTTTTAAGTAAATCAATTCTTATTTGTTCTAAAATTGATTCTGTTTATTTTTGAATTAATCCTCAAATAAGAAACATGCTAGAATAATGTAAGACAATTTTTGGGAAATTAAAAATTATTTTTTGTCATAAATTAAATTAAACTAAATTATATTTTTGCCTAAATTTATTCTCATTTGTTCTTAAATTAATACTGTTTCTGAAATTAATACTGAATAATCAAGCAAGAAACGTGCTTGTATTTTCGAGTACATTTTTGTATCGATTGTCATTAATCGGAGAAATTCCGTAAAATTTTTCTCTGAGTGTAAAAATCTCTTTGCTATTTATATAAATTAAATTTGTTCTTATTTTGTGCGTCTGCTTGCTCCTCTCGCTTCTATTTGTATTCAGGTGTTTTCGGGTGCTGCCACATGTTTCTATGCATTTATTGGTTTTGATATTATCGCAACCACCGGCGAGGAAGCCCATAATCCACAAAAGAGCATACCGAAGGCCATCGTTGGCTCCCTGGTTGTCGTCCTAATTGCCTATGTCACCGTTAGTCTGGTGCTTACTTTAGTCGGTGAGTATATAATTGGGTTATTATTATGCGAATCAATTTGATTTCAATTAGCCAACGTGTTCTATTTTCTGTTAGGACATACTGGGGATTTTCATATTATAGTTTAATTTAGACTTCATTGTAATTATGTTGCATTTTTCTAAAACAGTTTTTCGGCTATACGGCAAAATTATTAGCGTCGACGGCTAATAACATAACAAAAGAAACTTTAAATTTTATTCTTGATTAATTCTTGGATTGTATTTTGTATTTATTAATACTTAAATTTACCATTTCCAGTGCCGTACGATCACATCAATGTGGGCGCAGCTCTAGTGCAAATGTGGTCTTACGTGAATGCCCCCAAGTGTCGTGCGATTGTGGCCGTAGGGGCCACAGCCGGACTCTCCGTGGCAATGTTCGGCTCCATGTTTCCCATGCCGCGCGTCATCTACGCCATGGCACAGGATGGCCTGATCTTCAGGTGAGTTTCTGAAATAATTAAAAAACTAGACAACCGATTCTCAAAAATTAGGTACTTTTGCTTAGATCGATGTAGTAATATTTGCTTCGATACTTAAATATGTCCTTATCGTATTTTCATTAACTTAGACAGTTGTGAACCGATTGCCTAAAATGCAAAAGATTTGTAAACGGTAATTCAATACTTCTATAATAATTATCATATAATTCAGGATTTCCTTCTAAAACCATCGCTATGCCTAAAGGTCTTAAAAAAGGAACATGGCATATTTCAAAATGGGAAATAGCGAATCCTTGATTGATAAATTTTACAGGTTCGAGCTAAATAAAAATATTCTATAAAACAGCTTGTTATTCAGAATTATTCAGAAAACAATATTAGAGTAGGATATTCTAGAGTTGAGTGCGTTCGACTGATCGGCACCATGGTAACTGGTTATCATTATATTTATCTGTATCTATCCGAAAAGCGCAATAAAATAAAATATGGGTTAGGAAGACGTATTGCACTGTCGGTTGCGTCCGACTGCAACTCGTTACAGTTGTTAAATGTTCGTATATCGATAGACATGATGAAGGTCCTTGTCCTATCGCCTTTAATTGACCTTCCAACTGGGTTTTCGTTGCAGGCAATTGTCGCATCTGTGGCAACGGACAAACGTGCCCGGACTGGCGACCCTGGGCAGTGGCCTGGCGGCGGCATTGGTGGCGCTTACTGTCCGCCTGGACATCCTGGTCGAGATGATGTCGATTGGCACCTTGTTGGCCTATACGCTGGTGTCCACTTGTGTGCTGGTGTTGAGGTATCAGCCGCATAGCACCTCGCTGGTAGAGCTGCTGCCGGCACAGCTGAGGACCCCGTTGGCACCCGGTACGGCGACTAGCGATCCGAATGTGAGGCCATCGGAGGTGCTGGAGACGAATAAGTTGACGATAAAGCGGGTGACCAGGGGCATGTCGGATTCCGATGATTCGTTTATTGATGACAGTCCGGAGGGTTATCTGGGTGGACGGGATGATCAGTTTCTGGTATCGGATCGGTCGGAGAATAAGTTCTATGGCAGTGTGCATGGTGCACCAACTGGACCGACGGGACAGGCGACGGCATTCGATACGATGGGCTTGAACTTCATCACACGGAAGATACACGATTATGCATACTTGTGTCCGGGATTCTTTCCATGGATCAATCCTGGCCAGGCGACCTCGGAAAGTGGTATGTTTGAAGCGTCGATTTGTTTCGTTTTGCAAGTCGAAATTTGGAAAGTTACAGTAAAAAATATTCAAGTATCGTTTTTTGCTTTCTCTCATTTCTTTTGTGTTTTGCCTCCCGTAACGAACGATAAAAATTTAAACCAATGTATCGTACAACCATCGATTGATTCACTATCGATAACTGCAAATTCACCAACCTGAACTCGAAAATGAACTCGAAAACGAACATGAAGGCATGTATGTCACGAAACTAGTTGGAATCATGTTCGGTCTCATATTCTTCTTGGATTTGTTCGCTGCCATTGGCTGGTCCGGCGGATTCGCCGTATTCATTTATATCATTTTATTTATCGGCATATTTGTGATATTATTGATTATATCGAGACAACCACAGAATAGGTAAAGCAAGCTCTCTTTCTCTCTCTCTCTCTCTCTCTTTCTTTCTCTCTCTGTCTCTATTTCCTCACTCTCTCACACTCTCTCTCTGTCACTCTGTCTATCAAAACTCTTGCTCTGTTGCCCTCTTAACTGCTTTTAAACTTGTACTCGAATGATAACTCTAATTGCATCCATTTGATTCGTTATCCCACAGATATGCACTTGCGTTTCTTACGCCTGGACTTCCATTTATTCCGGCTATCGCAATAACTGTTAATATTTATTTAATATTTAAGCTAAGCATACTGACCCTAGTTAGATTCACCGTCTGGATGTCCCTCGGCCTCGTCATGTACTTCTACTACGGCATCACGCACAGCAGCCTCGAGCAGACCACCGATGAGCTCGAGCTGCACGTTGACAAGGATTATGTAAGTCTGTTATCGATTATACCCGATAAACACTTGATTTCTATCAAGTTTATTTCAAAAATTACCTTAATTTGCAACCTTACTAGGGGAGTAACCTATATATAATGTTTTAAACCCTTGATTTCCAGCAAGTTTATTGAATAAATGACCTCAGCTTGAGGCCTAGCTAAAGGTTTTTCAAAAGCGTTTATATTGAGTTCAAAATCAAAAAATTTCTCTTCTTTTTAAAGATATTGTATTATTTTTTTAATTCCTTTTCGGATATTTTTATGCTTTCAAAACAATTTTTAAAAAAATGTTTCTGGAGCCAACCAATTTTTTATTATTAACGAAAAAGGTAATTTTCTAGCCGAAGAAATTCCATTAAATTTTAGTTTAGATAATGATCCACAAACAATCCTTCTATTGGTTAGTACTTTATATAAGTCCAGTTTTTTTTTCAGCAAACCCAATCAATTAGTTTCTGTAATAAAAACCACACCTTAAATTCGAACTCATTTTCCAAACCGAAAAACGACCTTCTTAGAACTATCGGATGCAAGTTCTTGAAAATAGGTACCGATACTCAAGCATCAACAATAAAATGATATTAAAAAACAAAAAACCTTTGAATCTATTTGTAAATTTTTTTAACTAAGTTTCACAATTCCCAATTGTTTTGCAGAGCAAAAACGTAGATGAGAAAGCCGTTTGGGATCAGCAATCGTATAATCAGACACACGAGCCGGTCTGGGCCAGCAAGGAGATCAAACAGCCGACAAGTGAGCACTATAAAGCGGCTTTATACTTGATTTATCCTATCCTATCCTATTATAGAGCAACGTTATAGTTATGGCAAGTCGGGAGGTTCGTCAACTGCCGGCGCCCAGAGCAGCTCAAGAAATCCCAATGCCAAGTCGAGCACGGCTACGAAAGGTGCACCGCCTGCCCCGCCTACCAGCCAAGCAGGGGCAGCAGCAACCGGACGTGGGCCAGGGACGGGAAATAATTCAACGGGACGAACACTGGAGCATCAGTATACCGGGCAGTTTAGCATGTTTGTGGACGAGGGACAGTTTCCCACGTGGGAAGACTAAGCAATAACGCCAGACCACGTAAGATGCGACCTTTCCAGTAGTGTTGGCAAAACAATCGAAAAGTAAATCGTATAATCGATAAATCGAGGCATACAATTTCGATTGTCTAATGTGAAATATAATTTTGGAGATGTTGACATGTACTCAAGAGGCATAAATATTTGTAATCAGAATTTTAAATTAGAATATTGTAAAAGTTTTATTTTTAAACGTGTAATATTTGTAATATGTTAATCGATTAATCGACTTGAGCGCACTATCGAAGTTTTGCCAATACTGCTTTCAAGAATACTTTTCTGTGAGCTTTTCCAATAATTGAAACTAATTACAGCGCCGGCTCTGCTCCATCGTCATGTGTGATCATCAGCAGCAGATAGAAGCTAGCGTAAACCGATCCAGAGCCAAGTCGAACTTAATAGTACACGAAACTGTACCCAAGGAACCGAAGCTAACCTAAAAACAGAACCTAACCTAAAAGACAACACTATGCAACCTGTAAATACAACTAGAATTATTAAGTTGACGATATATACTATATACATATGTATATCGATATATGTATGAACGTATATGTATGCCCAATGAAGCTTCGCTAAGTTTTGAAGTTTCATTTCATACTGTACACCATACATACATATATACATATATATATTTACGATCTATATATATATAGAAAATATTGATTGGTTATTATTATAGCTAAATATATATACATATACATATACACTAGAGATTCAGATAATTCCAAATTGCTGCGTCTTCGATTGGCAACTGTTTAGCTGGGTTCTTTGAGGTTAGGGAATGGTTTTTTTGGGGTTAGGTTGCCAATCGAAACAGCAGAGAGAGTATACACATAATATACATATAATACAAGCACACAAGATATTTTTTGAGATTGTCTGGCACGAGAGTTTAACAAAATTAGGGTGGCCATTTATTAGGCTGCCCGTATTTAGCTAAATACAATATATGAAAAGTAGTAAAAATACTCACACACACACACACACACACATTCAAAACTCTCTCTTTTCTCTCTCTCTCTCTATCTTTATATGCGTGTGTGTGTGGCTTTTGGCTATATGTGTGTGTGTAACTAACTGTACAGCACGTAGATCGATAACTGCACCTACACACACTCAACTGCCCCACACACACACACACACACACACACACAGTACACACACCAATGTCTATAAAAAAGTTCCCAAGAGCGCTAAAGTTTAAGACATACATAAGTTCTACATTTTCGAAATAGTTTTTTTCTCTTCAAGTCTTCTGATCATTTAAATTATATCGTAAGGCGCATAATGTAGAGCGTATATCGTAAAACGTATATTGTAAAAGGTATATCGTAAGACGCATATCGTTGATTGTATACCGTCTGATGTGGTATATCGTAAAACGTATATCGTAAATCGTATATCGTAAAACGTATATCGTATAACGTATATCGTAAAATGTATATCGTCCGGCGCATTTCATTTAATGTATACCGTATGATAAGGTATATCGTAAAACGTATATCGTTCAGCGTTCAATCGTGTACCATCAATATGTATATCGTATGTATGATATAGGGCATATTGTATAGAGTATGCAGCATTTATGGTTTATAGTCAAAGCTATGCCGTTGAATGTATATCTCATACCGTATGTACGGTATATTCTTTGGCTTTGATCTTGGGATATTTTCTATAAACATTGTAAAGTCACGATAAATAGTTATATACATATGAAAAAATCTCTCCTCATCGAAATGAATCCTATGTAATTATTATACTTACATTTACATTTATATTTACATTTACCTTTATGATTATTGACATTGCCATTACAGTTATTGTTACTATTGCATAAATATGTATTTACCTATCGTTACGATACAGTTACAGTTACGATAACCAAAGAAACCAAACAGAAAAAAAGAAAAAAAAAATGTAAAATGTCGCCAGATCTTAACTTTAAACTTGTATACAAAAGAAGAATTTGGTTGGAAAAAAAATATGATGTTGACGTTGGATAATGCTGATGTTATATTGTTTTTTTTTTTTTTTTTGTACTCTAAAGGCTCGCGCTAAACTCATTTATAAAGCGATAATCGGTAATCGATATTCGATATTTGTTGTAATTCCATAATTAAATTTACTTGAAACCCAATACAAATGTAAACTTTATAAAGGACAAAAAAATATATATAAATTTACCATATTTACTAATCGAATAACAAAATCGAACTATTCAAATTCAACAAATTTATGTATAACAAGAAAACAAAAAACATTATAATAAAAACTTATGTAAAAATTATGTGACATAAAAGAAACCCATCTAAATTTCAACAATTTATATACTACAATGCATAACTTTTTCCACTTTATATACTACCAAAAAAAAAGAAACAAAATAAGAGAGGCAAAGCAACATTTTTCACTATATTATACGATTTATAACTTATATATATATATATATATATATACTTGATAACTAGTTTATTTTCTATGATTACAATTACTATTGCAAATTGTATAATTTATGCTATAATTCCAATTCCTGTACATAAAAGACAGAAAAACAGAATTGAAATAGCAAAATGCAACTATTCGACTAAGTATTCGATTACGATATGTTACGATATACATATAATTCCAATAAAATTGTTGTTTGGCCCCATTACTCCAGCGTTACAAACACATTTAACTCTCTCTTTCTCTCTCACTATCTCTATCTCTCACTTTCTCTAGAGATATATCTATATAAATATTTGTATGTGTATACCTTATATATAGTATTTATCGATTATAATTTATATAAATCTAAATGTACAGAACCTACAAATCTTGCTATCTAAGTCAAACTATATTGTGAGTATTAATGTAATTTTTGCTGCAAATTTTCGACTAGATTTTGTACTCTTTTGCTTTCGTTGATTAATTTTGATTAAACAAAAACTGAAGCAAAAAAACCTATAAAAAATAAACAAAAAAAAAACCAAAACACTTTACAGTGCCAAATGCACAAGTATCTGATCGTTCAGGACCAAGTTGACGATATTTTCTTTTGGTTCCTTCAAAGTTTCCCTCCAACTACGAGACATACATAGGTTTAACTGGACAAATCAGTGAAAATTTCCATGTACATACGATATGTATCGATAAACTAGCTATATTTTTATGAATACAGGCGAAACTAGCAAATGAAATACACAATACACCCAAAGCTTAAACATAACTGAGCGAAAGTAAAGAAGAAGAAGAAGAAGCTGCATACAAGTAATCGATGAAAACGAATAAACGATAAAATAAACATATCCTAACACACAGCGTTAAATAAATAGACTAAACAAATATATAATGGATGCTAAAAACAATGAACAATGAACAAGAAACCAAAGAACATACATAATCAACTGAACAGTTTGTTCTTCCAGCTTTCGGTTATATATTTCGATACCACCAAAATAAGAAAGAAATGAAATACGATATATTAACTATATAATAGATTAACTACATACAGTTCCAAATGAGACGAATATGTTATAGCTGAGAAACATTTAAAACCGAAAAACCAAAATCAACAAACAATATGCTTCCGTTTATTTGAATTTCAAAACAGTTACTGCTCATTTATCGTTAGCAATCTGATCCCACTGTACTCGATAGATATCGATATCGATATTCGAACTCAAAACTCAATTTTTGAGAACTACTCAAAGCATCGGATGCCGAAGAAACAACGGCAATAGCACAAAAGGACACGTAACTAACATAAATAACTGTATAGCTTAATCGATTGATTGATTGATTGATTGTTAGATGATAAGCTAATAATAGACCAACATAACTGTTTGATTGATGGATGTACGGATTGACAGAACGACGGAGACGACGAGCATATCAGAACAAAATAAAGTCAACTGCTTGTTTGATTAGCAACAGCAATGATTGAAGTGTTACTTAAACGTATGATCCAGTAGCTGAAAATGTATTTTTTTTTATTGATTGATTGATTGATTGATTGAAGTACACTGATAAAGTCAAGCAATAGTTAAAGCAGTTTATATACTTAAATGTAGTAAATGTTTGCTTTATAAATAGTACAGCATACCTGATTGATTAACTTATTTGATTGCTTGATTGATGGATTGATTGTATTTAGTTTTCCAATTCACACACACACACACATGCACACAGAGACATGCACTTGAATGAAGTACCTAAGTTTTTATTTATTTAATGAGACTGAATTTCTGCATATGATTGATTTGTTTGATATTTATTGAAGATGATTGACATTGATTGATGACGATGACGATGATGATGCTGATGATGATTATTGTAAATACATATAAATATATATACATATATATATATTTATAAAGCATTAATATTTAAAATATACACAATATATATACTATATATATGATTGAAGCAGATTGACGTGGATGATGATGATGATGATATATACATAATTATACAGACGCAAGTACATGCATATATGTTACAAGAATACATAAAGTTTTAATTATTTTTATGTATATATACATACTTAGCAAAAACTTTACAACTTTAACTAATAAAACCATCAAAATTTTAAGATATTCTCAAACTCATTTATCAATACAAACAAACAAAAATGAAAAGGGCAAAGTAACACACACAACTATTATACATATTAATATAAACGACACATACACAAATATATATATACAAATGATATATATATAAATATATATATATATTTCAATGGATCGATAAAACAAATATATAAGTGAAGAGTGAATTGAACAAACGCGAACAAACCACAAGAAAACCAATACCAAAACACTAAAAACTAAAAACTAAAATTAACAAAAACCAAAAACGAAATGAAAAAAAAAAATGTTAATATTATATGAAACAATTTTTTATTCAAATACTACTCTTAATTTGTTTTATGTGTTAATAACTTATTAAAATGATATTTCATGAGAATATTATAAATAATAAAAATTGTTAGGATATTCAAAATATGATACAATATTTTGTTTTATTTATACAAATTGGGAACTCTGACTCTGAAATAAAGTTAATAAGGGCTTGAGGGAATTATTATTACCAATTAATTCGTAATTAATAATTAATTAATTACAAATATGTTGTTCAGAAAAAACAACTTTCGACTTGGCTTAAAAAGTTATCCATGAAAATGATTTATTTTTATTATTATATGTCTGTGGGTGAACTCGAAATAAGACATCGATTTTAACTTTGAATAATTGCAGTGTTATTTCATCTGTTGTAGTGTAATTTTGAGTAATGATTAAGAGCATGTTAAAGTTCGTAGTTGCCAGGTATGAAATATATATCTTTTACTACTTTGTGCTGGAGGGAAATTAATCAACTAGATAGCCTTCAACTCACATAACTTTAGTGTGCAATAATTTAGTGTAATAAATATGTAAACAGAAAATTAAACATGAATATACTATATGTAGCTAGTTAGTAGTTACATATGTATACATGTGTTTAAGTCCTAGGGGGCCCAATAATAATAGTGATAAATGTGAGCAATGAATAACTTTGCTGTTTATTAACCAATTATAATGAAATTTGGGGCACAGCTTTAAATAAAACCCATTAAAAGATCGACAACAATTTAAACCTGGGCTGCAAACTTAAAAAGTTGGGAGAATAAATAAAAACACTTAGCTAAAATGTTTCGAAATTACAGTTTCGAACCGGTTTGTTTTGAAACTAGATTATAGCTCTTTATTTAATAGATTTTATAGATTGACGTTCAGAAAATTAAACTGCACCACAATTACACACAGGTAAAAGCTCAAAAATTCTATTTTCTAAAATAAATATTATAAAATAAAATTTATTTGTTGATTTATAAAAAAAAATTTTTTTTAAGTTGTATTTTCAACTTATAGTGGGTATCAAAATATGTCTGGGTATAAAAGATATATGAACTAAAATTTTCTTTTTAAATTTTTTAAATAAAAATATGAAATGAAAAAAAAAATTAAATTTTTTTTTTATTTTTATGATTTTTTTTGTGGGTAAATGTTGAAAATAAATATTTATCCTATTACCGAATTTGGCGCATTTTTCCCACTCTTCCAACTTTTATTATTTAATTTAAGCCGTAGATACCCCTTTTGCCCTTTCCATCAAGAAAAACCACAGCGATAGAAACTACGACATAATTTATTTTAATAATTCATTTTTAGCTCTAAACACTAATTTTACTATACACAAAAAGCGAAGAATTTTCAAGCACACACAATTAAAAAAAATTCAATTAAAAAAAAAAAACTATAGTTATAGTATTAGGATCTCAGTGAAATCTTCTACTGCAGATAGTAACTCGACTGTGGAGAGGAAGTCGCTGCTGAGGACGAGTAGCTGTTGAATTGTTGTGGAAACGCCAGATTTTGTGCAGTGTACGGATTGAATTTCTCAACCGGCCGTTGTTGGAAGTAACTATTGGGATTTGGGTAGGAATCGTATCGATTGTCACCGGGATAATTTACTAGAAAACTGGGATTTGGATTGGATGATGGCTGTACATCAGCATTTTGATCATCGCTGGCATCGTTTACATCGTTCTCATTGGGTTCAGCTGCTGTTTCCGTATCCGTATCCGCATCCGTTTCCGTTTCCGTTTCGGTTTCCGTTTCCGGCTGCGTCTGTAGCTCCGCTCCAGCGTCCGCAGCAACGTCCGGCCTAGAGTAAATATCTGCAAAGTGTTGGAGAGAATCCAATTGTACGGCAATTAGTTAAAAGTTTACGTATTTTACCGGTGGGTTGTGCGTACTGATAGATCAGATGATCGCCCAGCTGACCCACCGCTCCCGGCGGTGGGCGTGGCCGCGGTCGAGGACGCGGCCGTGGACGCTGCGCTGGAGCTGGCGGACGTGCTGGCGGCGGCGGCGGAGGAGGAGGCGGCGGAGGAGGCGGCGGTGGCGGTGCTGGTGGTGCAGGTGCTGCAGGTGGCGCTGGTGGTGCAGGTGGCGCTGCTGCTGCATCCGCATCATAGTCGTAGTCATAGTAGGCGCGTGGCGGTGGGCGTGGTCGTCTGCCGCCCACGCCGCCATAATCGTAATCGAAGGGCGGATAATAGTCGTAATGCCGTGGCCACCAGCCAGGACCGTAGGGTCCATAGGGTCGCCGGAAGGGTCGGAAGGGCGGCGTGGGCGGCGGTGGAGGGGGCGCGGGTGTGGCTGGGGGCGGTGCCATTGTTGTTGTTGTTGTCGTTGGCATTGGCATCATGGGCATGGCCGGCGGTCGCGTGGGCAGCGCATTTCTGGTCAGATTCGCCTTCACCGTGGACAATTGTGCGCTCTTGCCCAGCAGATTACGCAGAAAGAGACCAAAATCCAGCGTGATTGTGCCGCGCTTCAAGCGCTCCTGCCCCTGCCACGCCTCCTGTCCCTGTGCCCCAGCAATTGCCATGAGCAGCATGAGGCAATATGCAAGCATGCTGCACTGCATCCTGCACAGCTTGGATATATGTGAAACTGAAACTGTCAAGTCCGGGAATGGGTTTTCCGTGCACGTAGTGCGCTCCGTGGCGTTCCAATCAGAACTGGCGATTGCCTTTAGCCAGTTGGCTGCCTTGACTCGGCGGCTTTGACGGCGCCTGGGCGTTGGGGCCAGACAAGTTAGACGGGTTCAGGCCCCAATGCTGGCCATGCCCAGGCCACAGCCGATCAAGCGATCAAGCGACCAAGCGATCAGCCGACGGGTTCTGTGCGTTTCGCTACAATTACTTTTGCACTAGTTTTTCATTCGTTAATTCAAAACACACAAACTGTGGCACAACTGGCGACCCCAAGCACCACACAGCACACAACACCACACAACAAACTCCTGCAACAGCTGAAAATCTTGAAAAATCCGACTAACGGTAACGCCACGCTTGACGCTTGTCGCCCAGGCGCTCCACTGTCCACGTCTCTTAATCATCATAATCATAATACTTGCATTTTCTTAGCTGCTCTACTCGTGGTTTGTCGCTTTTGCTTTTCAAACAAAAATTTGCCAAGCTGCCTTCATTTGTATACCCCGCAACGGGCGTGACGTGTGGGGTATGCCATGCTTATCACCTAAGCAGCAGGTGCACTCTTCAGACCAAACATAAGCCTAAAATGACCTACGTTTGTATAGCTATTCTAGCGTAAAATGTGACCTAATTTCATTGAAAAATTCACCGAATTAAACGATCTATCTACGGTCATTAAATGACCCAAAATAAAGATTATTAAACGACCCACAATACGATCATTAAATGAACTAAAACTAAGATCATGAAGTGAAACTAGGATCACTGATTGATCTAAAATGACCTAAAATTAAGATCATCAAATGACCCAAAATAAAGATTATTAAACGACCCACAATACGATCATTAAATTAACTAAAACTAAGATCATGAAGTGAAACTAGGATCACTGATTGATCTAAAATGACCTAAAATTAAGATCATCAATTGACCCAAAATAAAGATTATTAAACGACCCACAATACGATCATTAAATTAACTAAAATTAAGATTATTAAGTGGCCCAAAACTAGAATCATTAATTGATCTTCAACTTAAGATCATTAAATGACCTAAGATTAAAATCAATAAATGATTTAAAATTATGACCAGTAAATTACCTAAGCCTTCGGCTTAGAATTGAATCATCGAAAAATAAGATCAATAGATAAACTACAGTTAAGATCATTAATAGGTTTATTATAATTTTTAATTTAATCAATTTTTCAATTCAATTTGAAAGTTTATTATTATTATTAAATACTTGTTAGGTATTTAAATATTTAAAAAAAAAAAGCAAATCATCTTACGCTGCTATTCAGATGAAATATTCTCCACAGTCTTGACATTACAGGGTATAGCTACGCCGCCCACTTTACAGTCGCTTGTGCTGGTTATGTTTATTCATTTGCTTAGCAATTAAGTGCATATAGTTTTCGGCTGTGTGCGACACGAATCTAATTGTGAACACTCACACACTCTCTCACACACACACACACACACACACACATACACACACACAAATACACACAAGAGACATGAATATAGATTTAAGTAGTATGTATATTTGGAGTAGTGCCAAAAGTTTTGTAGCTGATTTTCAATTTTCTGATAGCTGTATTACCGGATCAGAGCAATGCAAACTACTACTTGAGTCCCGCTTAGATTTGTTACGATTCAGCTTAGTCCAAAAACTTTATGATCCAGATTTGTAAATTATTTTTTATTATTTGGCGAATTTATTGCCAGTTTTTGGTTGTGTTTTTTTTTTTCGACGAGGTTAAACTCGTTATATGGCGCACAATTAGTTGAGGGATATCAGTCGAAACGTTCACAAAAATTCAATGCGATTTGTAATTAACATAGTCGGACTCAAGGAAAAATCTCTTCGATTGCATAACACGCGCTGACAGAGAGGGACAGACAGCCAGATGGACAAATTCCCGCTTTTCCCGCCAAATCTAGCTGTTTATTGAAAACTTTTTGCTAGAAAATGGTTGGGGGAATTTTGTATTTTTAAAAAATATTTCAGCTTTTTAAACTCTACAAAATTTCTACCTAAATGGGAACAATTATAGGTCTGTTTTTTAATATTTTAAATCGATATACGATAATCGATATTAGCCAGGCTGTTTTTCATGAGCATTTGCTAGAAAATTTGTAAACTTTTGGGAATAGGGAATTTTGTGAGTTTTTAAAAAAATATTTCAGCTTTTTGTCAGCTTTTTCTCAAAGTCTACAAAATTTATACTTAAATAGAAACAATTATAGGTCTGTTTTTAATTATTTTAAATCGATATACGATATTCGATATTAGCCAAAGATTTAATTGAATTTAAAATAAAGACTTTGGTATAACTGCTCTGTGTTTTCTTGCTCTTCCCGCCAAAAACATTTGTTTTTTTTTCTCCCAAAAAATTGGCAGCACTGACAGAGACAGAGATAAAGAGCGAGATAGAGAGAGAGATATGGTGCTCTAGATGCATCGACGTGTGCTTGTTATAATGCACAGGCGACAACGGAAACTGAAAGTAAAGTCAGCGAAATAATGTCAGAAAACCAACACAAAAAGCGAGTCTGGTCTGGAATCTGTAACAGAAAATTTGTCTCTGGCATCCATGGAAAAGTGGTTAAGTGCCGTTACGCTGGCAGCAACTGGAAAATGGAAAATTGAAAATGCATGCATTCGTGCTGGCTCTATCTTTCTTTGTCTACCCCTCTCTTTCTGCCGTCATTATGTTTAACCGCGTTGGCAATGCACAATTAATGCAATTAAAATTTAAAAAAAAAACATTTCGTTTTTGTTTATGCTCGTTGTATTTAAGCACATACTAAATTTAACACCAGCCGTTAAAACTTTATCATTATCGCAATCAATCAATCTGCAAATTAATTTCAATCAATCTGTTCAACGTCAAACGGAGTCTCGTTTCTCTCGCTTCCAAGCTGTAATTTGTCTGCGATTTTGGTTAATTGCTCCACTTCCGCAGTTGCCTTAAAATTATTTATTATATTTATATTAATGATATAATATATTTGTATTAATGATATACATAGTTTATTTATTTATTTATTTGTTATTATGATCATATTTTTTATTTATTTAATATAAGTATTCCTAAAGGTACAAGTATTATTAACCAACAAATTATTACATTTTGTACTAATTTTTATACCATTTTTACCAATTAATATATTTGCTTGTATTTAATTAATTATTTATTAATTGTTTTACAATTTAATTATTATTATTATTATATTATTTCCTTAAATTCACTTTTTTGTATTACTGAGTAATTAAATAAATAAACTGTCGCATGCGTCCGACTGTTCCGCACATTTCCTTAATCTTTTAGCTACCTCAGTAGCTAATATTTTTTCCATTTAATAGGATATTTTTATTGCTTATGTCAAACTGAATTTGACGCCATACATTCATACTTTATCCTTATCGTAAGCAATCAATATCAACGCAACTTTAATTTAATTGGATTTATGTCAGGTATAAATGGATTATTAATGTTGGAATAGTATAGCTGTGATATTGATTATTTTCTGCACTACCGTAATTGCCTTACATTTCTATATCTACTTATATTTTATTTTAAATTAGCTTTCTTATAGGACTAAATATAGCATTTATTTAACTAGAGTATGCGTCCGACTGTTCCGCACATAATTCTACCTTTTTTAGTAATTTACTTGAATTTGTTGATTGTTTACAAATTTTCTAGTTTTAAGAAAAAATTTGTTATTAAGTATTATACAAAATAACATTTCATTCATTTATTCTTCATTTATATTTTTTTAATAAATTTATAACAATTATTTAATTAATTAACACTTAAAGCTAAACATTCAATTTCAACAATTCATTTATATACAAACATTAACTAGTTTTAGTAACAAAAATTTCCAAATCTATTTTACACATAGCTAGGGACAATTTATATAAATTATATGGCATACTATATTACATTTTTATGCTATTTATGATTCGGTATTATTTGATCCATTATTTTACTTAAGCTTTATAAACAAATGGTGGGTATTTTGTAGTTTAGCTAAGGCTCAAAAAAATATTACTGTTAAAAATTATTTATAGAAATATACATATGGATTGTAATGTTCATTGGTATATATTTCAATAGCGTGGTACGCATACTTTTTGCAGGTAGTGTGACTTAGTTTATAACATATTTATGGTATTTGCACATAGTTTGCTTGCTTTTTGGTATTTTACTGAGTATAATAACATAATATCTGTATATCTTTAGTAGGTGGTACGTATACTTTTTGCAGCTACTCTCAAGAGTAGTTTCGACTATGTGTGTTTTTTGGTACTTTTACGGTAGTTTAATATCGTGTTGCGCATACTTTTGGTAGCTAGTGTGCGTGCGTGTTCAAGCTTCAACTAGATTTTGTTGCGAGATGCTTGGGGGCGTTGCAACAACAGCCAGCGATACACTGGGCGTGGCCTGTGTGGCATCTTGTTGTGGGTTCGCTGTGGGCGTCTTGCGTCTTCCGCCCAGCAGCATCATCTCCAGCCTCACCACAGGCGCCTCCACGCAGAGATACATGCAGAGGGAGACGAACAGCGTGATGCCAAAGTCCGACCAGAAGCGTAGGACCTGCGGGAAGAGAAACAGAGATGGGTTATTAGGAGCCACCAAGGACGGTGCAGATAAGTCGGACGTATCCGACAGCGCGTCACACACAAAGGTAAGCTATTGGAGAACCTACATATCAAAAACGGTGTCCCTAGCTCTTATATTTTGCGAGATCTAGCTGTTTATACGGACGGACGGACGGACACGTTTTTCGGCTCTAATATCTACGTTTTTTAACCAAGTTTATCGATGTTTAGTTTTTTATGCATTATTTTTCATAACAAATCGTTTAGGATCAATATTGGACAAATAAAAATTTTCGGATTATTTTGCCCTTGGTAAGGTCGGAATACATGGGTTTCAGGCGTTAAAAAGTTCCTTAAAACACGATTTTTGGCTCTAAATTCTACATTTTTTAACCAAGCTTATCGATGTTTGGTTTTTTATGCATTATTTTCCATAACAAATTGTTTAGGACTAAAATTGGACAAATAAAAATTTTCGGATTTTTTGGCCCTTGGTAAGGTCAATATAGATAAATATATAACGGGAGCATATATAATCCTTATAACTATTATCTAACTTTAGTATTAAGCTTGTTATTCGGTTTCTATTGATTGGGGCATAAATGGGGACTGGCATCTTAAATTTAAATTAAACTTGAGCTGCGCAAGGCATGCAACTATACACATTTCAAATTTGGGCGATCTAACACTTACGGTTTCCGAAATCGACGCGTTTTTTTCACATTTACAGGGTATCAAAAAGAACCAATATGGGAACTTACTGCATCGTAGTTGGAGAAATGTTGACTGCTGCGTATGCGTCCAATATTCATGGTCTCCACAGTCAGATGCCACAGATACAGGCAGTACGACAGCTTCGATATGGGCTGCCAAAAGTTCCAGCTCAACAGGGTATTCACCCAGCCAGCACACCCGCTCTGACAGGCCCAGATGAGCCAGCACAACGCCAAGGGCCAGGCAATGCGACTGCAGCATAGATAAAACGCCCCAGCCAAGGGCGTTATCTCCCCAGCACCCGGCTGGGTATACGGATAGACAATCCAGATGACAAGCACCAACATCAGCAGCGCCAACAGCCAGAGCAGCAGCAGCAGCCACCAGGACAGACGACGACGCCGACCGCGCTCGTTGTGCAGAAAGTAGCCAAAGAGCAGCCCAATTAGCCAGGGCGTGGCACGCGCATGGGTTGTGTAATAGATCATCCGCATCTCCGTACTATCGGCACCCAGGTTGCTGCGGAAGGAATCAAGTGAGAGTTGTGGCATGATAGATATATTGTTGAGGAGAGTGAAAGGGGGCAAAACACCGTTAGCGGCCACTGTAGATAATTACGGTAGTTGATAATCGCCATCATCGATAACCGTCGATTAATCAATTAACATATATATTTAACAATTTATTTTGTTTTTTCAAATCCTGAGAAAAAAAAGCTGTTTTTATATTAGTAACGGATGCAAACGTAAAGTTGTAATAGTTTTAACAATCGATAGTTGCCGCCAGTGATAATAATCGATTAATTGGTTAACATATAAAAAAAATTTTTGCAATTTATTCAAAAATATTTCTGGACGTCGATAAATCGATTGCAAAACTAATCGGTTTGCTGTCGATTTATCGATTGTTATGCCAAGACCGTTTCGGTTCACACATACCCATTACGGTTGAACACGGTGAGCTCGTTGAGCATGATGATGCTGAAGACGCAGCCGAAGAGCAGCAGCAGCAGCGCGACGATTCCGGCGGCAGCGCGACGACGCCAGCGCCAGAGGGGCCAGAGGAGGAGCGGGGAGAGCAGGAAGAGCTGCATGTCGACGGCCAGGTACCAGGAATGACCCAGGCACTATCAAACGAGACGCATTAATACCCTGTACTTTGGCATGCTTAAATATGCTAACACCAATCTACAGTAATTATAATGCATTGGGAATACTTATCCTAAATAATATTAAAACTAAATACAAGTACTTAAAATTGCTCAACTAGTTAATACCCTGTCATTGCCAAAATGCACTAAATAAACACGTCAAATGCACAGTTTACATTCCACCCGATTAGCTGAGCTGTTGCTCTGTTTACAAACTGACCAAACTAGTTCAAATTGCCTAAGCTGTAATACCCTGTAATCCCATTCACTTAAGCGCACTGACACTCGAACTGGTTTGCACCCTATAATCAACTTGACTAAATGAGTTCACATTTGCACAAATACCAAAGCTTCATAACATTTACATTCACTGCACTAGTTGATACCCTGTAATTAGAAAAACTAAAAAAATAAAAACCTAATAAGCAGAGGTAGTTCAGCACTTTGAGTTAATTTAAGACCCGACATGCCCGATTTGGCATGAACAATCAAATTAATTTCACTAACGAATACCCTGCAATTCAAATAGTTTTTAATATTCAATGCTTTAACTGAAATACAAGTGGGAATGGTGAATTTTTAATAGATATGTGGATTTTTTTTATAAGAATATCGCTGAAAACATAGCGTAACAGTTTAGATGTTTAGATTATACAGATAGATTGGGTTTGTCTGGGTTTTTCCCAATTCGTGCCGCAAATGCTAAAACTTTCTAAATTGACTTCATTTTGTAATTCAAAAATTTTGGATTGTCATAGTCTTTTTTTACCCCCTGATTATTTATACGGTTAAAATTTTTTCATAATTATTTAAATTTAAATTTTTAGAAAAAGTGTTTATAAACTAGGATCATGGTGATATAGAAACTCACCATGCGACCCGCTGCTGCATAATTTTGGACATACAGCAGGGTTGCCCACCAGGTGTCGCTGCACAACTGAGTGGAGCTGGTGAACTGTTGCCACAAAGGTCCACTGTCCAGGCGGGGAAAGAGGGTCATGAAGCAGAGCACGGCAACCGCCAGTACGGGGGTTAGGCGTACGATGCGATGCAGATACATCAGGGGCACATTGAGACGACCCTTTTGACTGCAAGAATTGACTTTGTCATATCTTTAGGTTTTCCCCAATCTCTGTGCACTTACCGTTCCAGTTCTCGGAGCGTGGACATCACCAGCAGCATGCCACTGAGCAAAAAGAAGGTATCCACAGAAGTGGTACCGCTTTGTAGTATCATGGAGTAGGGTGTCTGGGCCCAGGCAATAATCTCGTACGTGTTCACGTTGGGCGCCAAAAGCATAAACATATTGTCGTGGCCGTAGATGATCCAGATGATGGTCAAACAGCGTATGCCGTGTATACAGGGTATCACATGCGTGCCCCTCGCTGTCGACGTTTTGAGCAGTTGAGGCAGATTTTGGCGCAGCGAAAACGCAGTCAGAAATTTATTTGGAACTGCGGAAGAAATAATCAAAAATTACTTAAATAAAATAACCCAGTATTTCCCAATCTTCAATGAGAACAGTGTATACATATCTTTAAAAAATTCTTAACTCTAAATTTGTTAAAAATATTTTCTAGAAGTGAAGTTTTCAATAATAATAAAGTCTTGATTTTCTAAGCAATTTAAGTTATAGATTAACTTTTTTTAAATTAACTTATTATACCCTGTTTTTGATTAACTTTTATTAAATTGAAAATAATACTTTTAAAATAAATTTTAATAAATAAATTTAAAGATTTATGTATTTAGTCATTTTTTATAAAATTTTTCTATTTTCACTGAACTTTTACTAAAACTGATTCGAAGCATATTGTATTTCTATATGTAGTATGAGAAATACTATTAAACTATATGGATTACTGCAAAATATTATATCTTCTGAAAGATTTTATTTTGTGAATTTTCTAATAAATATATTTCAGAACCTCCCTCGTGTTCTATGCCTTTAAGATTGCGAATATCTGAGCTGTGTTCATTTATGCCATACCAAATTTAGTATGTTTATCTATGAGTGTTGCACACAATTATCTGCAGGTTCATTTCAGTTCATTTTGCAGCGTTATCAAAGCGCCTTAATCTAACAACTGAATTGCTCTAATAAATATATTAAGCATTGCTCAAATTAGAGAGGGTTTTTCACAATTCAACTATTGAACATTTCTGGGCTAAGATAGTTATTACATGAAAATTTGGAAAATTCGAAATAAAAATGTATGCCTAGTCGAAACATGTTTTTTTTAGCTTTGTCTAATTCCTATTACATTTAGAATTTAGGTTAAACTTACCTTTTGTAAGGTCGTATAGGGTGCTAAGCAGTACCAACAAAGCCAGAAACACCAACAAACCGCTGCGAAGATATGAAGAATGCTGTTATTTCAACGAAATCTGACTTTATGTGTTTTATATTTGGCTGATATCGTTGGAGATTAAAAGAAACTCGAGATCGATTATGTTCGTTGGGAAACATTGTTTTGAAACACACTTGATATTAAGTATTAAGTTATGTGATTAAAAAGTGATGGCTTTATCAAAGGGGGCCAATTCCAAGAGGAATGCAGTCTGAAAATTGTGCAACTATCGATAATACAATCGCTTATGTCATAATATTAGCTGTTACACTTAAAATTGATCAGGTAATAATTATAGAGAGTTTAAAAACTCTATAGCAATATTTGACGATATAAGTTGAAGTTAAGTTGAATTTAAAGTAAACGATAGTTTTGGAAATATTTTCAAGAATAGAAGATGAAAAGAACTATGCATATGTAAGTTCATAAAGATTTTCGAAAATATTGGAATTCTTTGCATTGATAGATCATAAAAAAGTTTCGAAAATATGGGAATTTTTTTTAGTTGTAAGATCATAAAGAGTTTCGAAATTGTAGGAGATTTTTTTGGGGTTTTATAAGAGTTAGATATGAAACGTATGCTTGAGTAAATCTGAATTTTAACGATGGTTTCAATGAGAGTTTAAACGCTAGTAGTTACGATAGTTTGAACTATACTTTCTAGGTCAGTTTTAACGATAGTTGATATTATAGTTTTAACTGTAGTAAAGTGATACTTTTAAGCTCATTTGTAACTTATAACGATATTTGTTGCAATCGAGTATTATTCTAACGATAGTTTTTACGATAGTCGCTAAACTACTCACACAGCAAACCAATCGAGCCCTGACATGGGCTCCCGCTGATCTGTGGCACAATCGGACTCATGCACCAATCGAGCGGAGGCGTTGGCCTCGCCCCCAAAGATCTGTTGCAGATGCTGCTGCAGCCAGAGGTTGAGCCGATCGGCGGAGCAGGTGGCGGGGAGGCAGGTGCCGATCTGTATGCTTAGGGAGTCCATGGGCTGGGGCAGGAGGCTCTCGAATTGGATGTGCGCCAGGCAGTACTTGCCACGCGTGGCAGAGGACAGACTGAGGCTGAGACCGACGCAGGAATCGTAGTTGCCCATGTCGCTGAAATGACCGTAGAGCAGACCGTGCGGAAACTTGCCCCACGCATCCAAAACTGCAACAAAGGAAAACCGAGAAAGTTTAGCGAGTTCAAATAGAGTTTAGTTTAATTTTTTTTACCTCGTAATGCTGGCAAGGATTGAACATCGGCGGCTGACAGAAGCAGACGCACTTGAGCCTCACAGGGATCCAAGGAGGTTCGGTTCACCTGCTGCAGCACCTGATAGCCAAAGTTGCTCTGTTGCAGCCAGGTCAAGAGCTCCTGTTGGCTGTAGGCGGCCTTGCAACCACCAACAGTCAGCAGCAGCAGCAGCGGAAGGATGCGAATGGGGATTCCCCAACCTGTTCCCAAACCCATTCCCCAACCCATTCCCATTCCGGTTTTACGTTTTGGGGTTTCTAATGCCATGGCCGTTGTGTGGCGTTAAGCACACTGCGCTTCATATTTATACGGCCGTAACACTCACACACACACTGACACACACACACATACGCATCTAATATTTCTAATCGTAGAGAGCCAAGCCGAATCGGGTTAAACATATGGCAAGAGAGCGACGCTTTTGATAACCGCACTCCCTTGCCTAGGGTTTATCTTAAGTAGACGTGCTCTCTTCAACTACACCTGAGTTGAAATTATTTTCGTCATCGGCGTTGGTGCATTGACCGATAGTTCGATCTGCGGTTAGCAGGGCGGAATTTAGGGGGAATTTAGGGGGAGTTACGGCGCCTGAAATTGCGTCATGAATCGTGTGTTGTTGCCCGTGTTGCCCGTGCTTCCCAAATGATCATCGATCTTAATGAGCATCCACGCGAGTTAGTTGAACCCGGAAGTAATGCTTAATAGAAATAATTACGTTTAGAACATTTTGTAAATAACAACAATGAAAACTCGTTTTAGTTACACCGCAAAATTATATTGCATGTAATCGTTATTACATTGAACTCCGCTCTATAATAGGGGGTGCTAAAAACGGTTTAGATACTTGAAAAATTTAAATATAACTGTTTGTGGCATAAAAAAAAAATTTATTTATTATTTTTATAGCAATTGTATTTACTCTCTTAGATCTAAACTATGTTGATTCCAACGGAAAATACTCCAACGAAATATTCGAGAATTGTTTGAAACATTTTCGAAATATTTGAAAATTGTTTGAAAAATTTTCAAAACTTCAAAATTCCTGAAAAATTGTCCTTACAAAATGATATTTTTTGCAAAGAACTGCAACAATTTTTCTGTTACAAAATTTTTACATGTTGAAAATTTCATATACTTTTGACAAAATTTTATAAAGCATTCAAACAATTTTTAGATATTCAAAATTTATGTAAACAATTAATCTTTGTTGTGATAAATTCAACTTTCTCAAGAAACAATTTTCTACAAATGCTCAAAACATAAATTGATAGATCAAATTAAAATAAATTTAAATTCTAAACAATTGTCATCAAAATTTATAAAGTTCTTATGAATAATTATTTTCTAATTGAGTTTACGATTAAGATCAATTGCCTACAAATAATTCTGATAAAATTATAGTTATATTTTATACAATTCTTAGTTAAGAAAAGTGAATCTGATTAGTTATGCCTATTTCAAAATTTAGGTTTTTACTAAATTGAAAGTAATTTATGGTTAACATTTTATTTTAGAGCAGAGCTTTTACATCTTTCTCTAAGAAAAACCAATAAATAAACAAAAATAAAAGTTTTAATTTCTTTAGATTTTTATCCTAAAATTTCGCTTAAATAATTGAGTTTTAAAATAAAAAACTGCCTAATTTTGTGAATATTTTGTGAATTAATTGCTTCATTAAAATAGGTATCCAGTGATGCCTTTGTTGGCATTTGCTTTTGAAAATTTCCATTGCACAAGTCTTTGGAGTCGAAGCATGCTGCATGACAATAGTCGTAAGGCAGCATGTAAAGCAAACCCGATAACTCTATGAATTTCATATAATTTTTTGCAATAACTTGGGGGCAATAACCGATAAGATATGGCTAGTAGTAGTACGCCTATAGTTAACGAACGGCACGACGTTGAATTAAAATTGAGAAATTTCGCCAAAGGCAAAAAACACAATACTACAAAGCAATACAACAAATACGATACTACAAATATATAAATATAAACATAAAATCACGTCAATCATGAGTATAATATGAGTATATCGTGAGTATCATGAGTACACATGTGCTATTATCTAACCAAGTTGTTTGGGCACTCGAAAGTTGATGCTTTTTACGCTGTTTTTTAACAATGGATTCAACCTTGACAGCAATCGAAACACAGTTATTTAATTATACGTTCATTGCCCGAAACTTGGGAGAGCTTTCCGCAATAAAAGCTCCTACTAACTTAAGTTTGGCTAACAACTACCAAAAGTGCAAAGCTCCCACGAAGCTTTACAGAGCTTTCAATCCTAATCTTACAATTTGTACTATGGTATTATGTGATGTGTGTCGTATGAGTTACGTGATGAGTTCGTTGAACTGCATGTATTAAATATTGGAGTAAACACAAAATACGAAATTCAAAATGATTTACCGGTTTATGCGAGGGTCGTCCGAAGAGTAATGGGCTAACTGCCATTAATGGCTTGCATGCAAATGAAGTTAGCCCAATAAGTGAAATTTGTGCATAAAATTATTAAAATACAGTTTGTATCGTTTAAAAGCAAAACTAGATTATACCAAAATTCCCTACCATATTATTGGACATTTGTTACTTGTATAACTTTTGATTTTATCATGTAATTGTTATAAGATTTTCAGCAGAATTTGTAAAAATGTTAAACAACTCATTTGTTGGCAAGTGAAGTTAGTGAGTGAAGTGAATTATTGAACATTAACATTTTTAGATGTTTAACCCAACTAATAATTGTTTTTCTGGGGTTTCCCCATCCGATCAGCGAATGAACCTTTTTAAATTGATATCATTCGGTTTTTAATCCCATATTAGCTTTTATTTTTGAATTTAATTTAAAATTTAATGTTTATTATCTCAATTGACTGACCGACTGTAAGCTAATAATTAATTTTAAAAGTTATTCATATTTTGTGGAACAAACATAACCTATAAAAGGAATATACCTTTTAATAGAGTTTCCACTAGTTCTTATTTTAACTATGAATTTATAAAAATTTTAGCTACTTAAAATTTATATTGAAATACTTATAATATATTGTTTTATTTCTTCTAAGTCAATTTTAAATAAAAATTATTTACCTATAGCTAAAATCCTTCTAACCACCCAAGCTTATCCCATTAATTACTGGACTGACAAAGTGTGCGCATAAATCACATCAAAACTACGTTTATAACTACGCTCATAAGTAGCATTCCAAATTGTAATATTCCAACAATCTCAGACAAATTATAATTTGCTGCGCAAATGCTTTGATGTTATTCAGCTGGGTCTCAAAATAATTGGAACTAATTAATGGTAGATGCCCCATTAGTTGAAATGTCATGTTGTTCAAAGTGTATTCCATATTCGACTATATTCCGATTTTCAATCAGATAGCACTTACGCCTAACACGTGCCGTAGCTACTACATTTGGATTTTCTAGCGTTATCTCAATAGACCTACTACTTACTGGGTTAACGGTTGAGACCTGACGCTATTGGCCCAATTCTAATGGGGCAAATCAAAGGCGCAGGGCTGCAGGGCAAGGTTAGTTGAGCGTTATTTTGATAAGTGCTTGACACAACGCTAAACACAATTGTTATCGATTGTTTGGCTAAAAGAGAGATTCTACGAATGTGACTCACGTTATCTCTTTTATTCCCAAAGGCGATTAACCAAGTGACTCAGTGTCTTAATGAAACTTGTCTCAAGTGCCTATGATAATTCGGCTGATTTATTTATGATACACTCTTGATTGTTTTCAAAGCAAATAAATTATTGCCAAGCTAATTGAAAAACCCATAAAATAATTAATATATATCACAACTTTGATTTCATGTCGAAATTCCATTGAATTTTTATACTATAAGCAAATGTCTACATCGAATTTATATATATTTTTTAGGTCTAAAGTCCAAACTCAATTTAATCTGAACTTAGTTTGCACCAAAATTGCTTGTTTTAGTCAAGTACCTAATGATAAAGAGCTATAAGTTAGCGCGAAGTATTGTTTTACTTAAAGTGAGGTTATGTTGCAAAAAAAGTAAGGTTAGGTATAGCTAAACTAAGACTAGCATTAAGTAAAGACAATTAATATGTATTATACTAATTTAGTATGAATTTAGCTAAGATAAGCTTACATAAATAAAAGTTAGATTACTCAAAAGTGAGGTTTAAATTGACGTTGGTCGAGATAACCTTTATTTTAAACTACAAGAGCCGAGTTGGAGATATGTAAATTGAGCACTGAGTTTTTGTTTTTTAGAGTGTAGAAGGCGGTATTAAGTTGTGCTGTAGTTAAAGTGTGGCTAAGTTCCAGAAAAGTAAGGTTAGGTATTTTCAAAGTTTTTAAATAAACTCTTAATTACACGGATTTATGAAAAATATTTAGTTATAAAGAGTGCATAAGTCGGTGTGGTGGTTTGTTGCATTTAAAGAAAGGTTAAGTTGCACAAAATAAGGAAAAGTTGGAGAAAAGTAAGATATGTACTGCTAAATTTTGGATATATTGTAAGAATTTAGTTTACAAATAAGAATTTAGCTCAGATAGGGATAATCAAGTAAAGCTGAGGTTAGAATTTACCTAGTCTATTAAGCTTTTGGATAAAAATGACTTTAGTATACCAGGGCTGGGATTTGGCCTAGATTGAAATAAACTGATTTAATAAAAGCTTAGATCAACCATAGAAAAAAATACACTAATTTAGGAAAATGTAAAGATCATAAAATGTGGTTAGGTTGTCAATTATGAGCTGGGTGTAAAGCAAATCTATGCTAAAAATAACCCAACCGTAATCTATTTACCAAGGTGTAAACAAATTCAGTTTCTAACGAATCAGATAAGAGCTTACAGTGAATAATAATTATTTATCAAATGCATTTACATAGAACTGTTTATAATCTATAACGAGTTGACATAAGCCTTGATAATCAAGCGACCAAATTCTGCTGAAGTATTGTTTTGAACTAATGAAATCGTCAAAAATCTTGATATCCCCGGTATAATATAGTTCCTGGTCAGTCTATAACCATATCTAGGCAGCTATAGGAGATACCGCTATTCAAGCTAAACGATATAGCTTATCGCTAGACAGCGGCAAGGGCTATGGTTTGATTTCGATCGATGTCGAGGCGTATAAAAGCATTATGACTGATCAGTATTGTCAACAGAAGTCAATCAAAGCGCTAACAGAATGGTCAAGCCCATTTTAATACTATTCCACCTATTCTGTGGCCTCAGCCTAATGAGTGCCATGGACGTGAAAATAAACATAACACCCGACCAGAACATCGAGCCTGCGGAGTATCAGGAAATTCGAAAGTTACAATCCCTTGGCCTGGAGTTCACACAACACTTTCAAAACATAACACTACAGGATCTGAAAATACCCAATGGACGCCTACCCAGTGCCGAGGATCTGCAGTGCCTGGCCGATATGGCTCTTTGGATGAAGGGTCTCACCTCCGGAACACTCTGGTCAATGAGAAGTACGTAAAACATATTGACTGCGATGATATTTTGTTGTTACGAAAACCTTTTTGTCGATTTCAGTGATCGATTCTTGGGGTTCCATACCGTCGGGTATACTACGCATGAACCTCAACGATATGGGAAATTATGAGGAGTGCGTCAGGATTAACAAAGCCATTAGCAACAGTCACACACTGCAGGGCAAACATTGTGTTGCTCAGCTACCGATTGCCAAAATGCTGGGTATCAATCTGTCGATCATGCGCAGCGTTAACATCAACATGGGCGTCTGTTTTCCGGCTTCCTGCTCGGCGACTCACATGGACGCATTTCTCAATCGAATTATACAAAAACTACTGCCCATCCAACAGTCATTTGAGCTGGTAAATCAGGAGAATTGTCTCACATCCGAGAAGGAACCACTGGATGGACTCACCATATTCACCATGTAAGTGGAGTATACCTAAAACTATACCTTCTTGAATCAAGAATCTCCGGTAGTTATGAGTATATACTATTTTATAGACTTTAAAGATCTAAATAAGATACAATTCGTAATTGATTTCATGTCTATATCTTTACCACTCCCTGATATTTGCAGTGTTCTACTCTCGCTATTTGGTGGTCTTGCTCTTCTAGCTACCCTCTTTGATTACTTTTTGTGCCCAGATCAAGGTAAGCTATAGATATATAGTATTTCCATTTATTTTATTTTCACTAAACTCTTTACTTTCTAAACTATAGCTAAACTGCCGGTACTCGTGAAAATCTTTTCCATACGCGTCAATTCGCGTGCGCTTTTCCGGCTCACCGTTAACAATACCAATCCCAATGTTATCGAGTGTCTGAATGGCATACGCTGCATGTCCCTGATCTGGGTTGTCTTTGGACACGAGTATATGTTCGGCATGGTTCAGCCCAATATTAATCAGATTAGCATAATACGGGTAAGTTGTAAGATTAGTTGTCAATCTTCTGAGCCTGTAACCATTTTACTTACGCCTTACAGCTGTTGGAGTCACCTTATCAGCATCTGATTGCGCAAGCTACTTTTGCCGTCGACACCTTCTTCTTTCTGAGCGGAATGTTGGTGATAATGGTTGCCCTACGCGCCATGAAGAGGTAAGATTCTAGAACTATACGCTCAGAATTTTAGACTGTTGAAACAGTTTTGAAAGAGGGTGTTAAACGGGTACCCCTACCCAAACCCAAAAAACAAATCGATTGAAATGAAGAACCGAAATCGTTATCGAAATCAAAGTTTCGGTTCTGTACTGTTACTTAGAACGTTTTCGATATATCGATTAGAATCCGAACTGAAACCGATTTGATTGAATAACCGAAATAGGAGGTAGTCCGAAGCTTTTATTTGAAACCGAATTGGCCAAAACAGAATTTGAATATTGTACCGTTAACGTTTCGATAATTTTAACCGATTTAGGTCGCTACTTTTGATTGATATTACCACATACCCGAAACGAAATTGAAATTGTATTACGGTTGATCAAATACAAACTATTTCCCTTTTTTTTACAGAGCTGAGGGCAAGTTGAATGTGCCCCTGATGTATCTGCATCGCTACCTACGTCTGACTCCTCTTATCGGTTTGGCCATACTTGTCTACATGACCATACTGCCTCGACTAGTGGATGGACCATACATGGATCGCGGCTTCGATGATTATAGCACATGTGCAAGCAATTGGTTCTGGACGCTGCTCTATGTGCAGAATTATGCCACCACACATATTGTAAGTCTATATTTGGAATGTTTTTGATATTTCGATTAATCCGCAATGGATATTCCTAGTGTTTGGCACATAGTTGGTATCTCGGCGTTGATATGCAGCTCTATATCCTCTCGCCCCTGCTGCTCTTTGCGCTCTACAAGTGGGGCAAGAAGGCAGCGTACGGCATTGTGCTCTTGATTGTGCTCTTTTCGGTTTGGCTCTTCACCGTGATGATGGTCAACGATTACAGCAAGTTCTTTAGGTGAGTTTTGCGCTGTTTACTCTGCAGTTTCTTTCTACTAATTTCCGGCTCTATTTTGTAGACGTGCGGCGGAGAATCCAGACGCGAATCGCATCTACTTTTCCACACATTTGCATTGCACTCCCTGGCTAATCGGTGCCGTCTTTGGCTACTACCTGCATCTGACACGTGGCAAGTGCTACAAGCTGCACCGTCTGGTGGTATGGTCGGGTTGGCTTCTCACCCTGGCCGTCTTCTTCACTTGCCTCTTTGCCCTGGTGCCGTACGACAAGTTCACGGGTCCCATGCTGCCCATGCTGAATGATGCCTTCTACTACACTCTGAGCAGGCTGGCGTGGCCTTTGGGCCTGTGTTGGGTGGTGTTCGCCTGCATGCAGGGATATGGGGGCATGGCCAACAGCTTCCTCTCCTCGCCCCTGTGGCAACCCCTGTCGAAACTCTCCTACGCCGCCTACGTCTGGCATATCTTCATTCAGGAGCTCAACACCCGACGCCTGCAAACGAACACGTATTTCTCCAACTACGAAATGGTAAGTTAGCTTTTCATTACTTATTACAATTTATGCACTGGGAGAAATTTTAACAGAATTTCGGATATCAAAAATTTTGAAAATTCTTTATCCAAGAACGGAACTCTTTCTTTGAGAGCATTTCTTGGATAAATACATATTGAATATAGCATTAGATATATTTTAATAGGTTTATCTTTTTCACTAATCCCGTTTCTTATTTCGACTCAATCAATTTTTGCTTGAATTTTACTGAAAGAAAACAAGATTAATTTAAGAACTTCATTTAGTAGAGTGTCAATATATTGATAAATACCATACTCTTCATAGATGCTGCGATTCTGGTATGACTTTGGCTTTACTCTGCTGCTGTCCTATGCCACCTATGTGACCGTGGAGACGCCCTTGGGTGGACTGGAAGCCCTGCTCTTCGCCAAGCGTCAGACCACGCCCCAAATCAAGAAAACGCCTCCAGCCGAGTTGCCGGAGGATGCAGAAGCAACAGCGCCCACTAAAACAAAAACTCTAGCTGAAGTTTAACTGTTTTTTAAACGTGTGGCAATGCTGGTTAACTGCACACGACAATGCTGCCCCTTAACTCATATCCGACTGCAAGCAGTATGGCAACGCTGGTCAACTCAAATTACCATTTGTCAAACACATATCATACGTTTTTTTTTTCTTTTTTTTAATATTTATTTATATTGTTATGCATAAGCTAAGTGTAATTTAAGTTTAATTTAATTTAAAATAAATACAATTGTTATAAAAAAAAATTCAAGCTATTTTTATTATTTGAACTACCAAACTCATTTAAATATGTATTTTTTTTAATAAATATTTATTTTGTTAGGCATGAGCCAAGTAATTTTAAGATAATTTTAACATAACATAATATTACTTTTTATTAAGAACTAAATAATATTTGTAAGTCTTCCAAACAATTAATCATTTGTTGCTCTATCAGCGACCTTAAAGTAAAGTGCCTGAAATGAAACGCAGTTAACCTTCCGATATAATAAATTCCAAGAACAGATAATCTAGCAGCTTAAAGTATTATTTATTATTGACTGGCTAACACTCGCTTATTAGGTGTAATAATCAGTTGAATTAATGCAATAAAAGATAGCGAAGGTTTAATATTATTTGAAAATAGTTTGCATTGATCTAGTAAATTAATCATCAATTAAAAACAATCAGGGTTGAAAACCGGGTTCGAGCCGAAGCAATTACTAAATAGCCGAACCGGAACTCACTTCCAATCGAATTGATAACTCTAAATTAATCTTAATATTTTTAATATATTCAATATTCAATATGTATTCATTTTATTTTATTACTGGAGAAATTCCTAATGCCACAAGTACTACCTATAATTTAGAGCATTAGTCACATAATATATAAACGTAAACTTAAATTAAACTTAGATTATAAAGCTTAAAAAACAATTTCAAATTTTTAAATTATGGTTTTAAAACTGTTCATATTTAATTTATTAATTTTTGTCTCTTAAATATTGAGATAAAATATTGAAGAATTTGATTTGATCTCTTTTTTGAAATCTTATGCTATGGCATCTTCTTTCGCCATAGTTTCTTCTGCTTGCGATAAAGTACTAAGAGTATAGGCAAAATACCTAAAAATTTCTGAAAACCCCAAATAAATAAAATATTTTATATTTTTTTTACATGACACAAACAAAATTTCAATCTAACTATCCATGAGAATTTGATATATCAAAGTAAACTTTTGATTGAGAGAGACGCAAGCAAACAAAATTAGTTTCAGAAAAGCAAAATATTTCAAAGAAATCTTCAAACGAGTAAAAATTAATATTCTACGAGTTGTGATTTTAGGAATCCATTATTCATCCACGATGTCTGACAAATTTAGCAAGATATTCAACAACAATACTCTGCGCGGACGCGCCAATGTAAGTTTTGTATTGAAATCGGGATACTATATCTTTTGGCAAATCTAATAAGATATGTATATCGCATAGGTTGCCAAGGCCACCTGGGCCTCTGTAGGCGTCATCTATGCCCTGGTCATGATGCGTCGGGGTTACATCAAGAACCGCGAAGACTTCAAATACTGCAAGGGCTGCCAACAGAAGCTACAGCTCTAAGTTATATCAGATATATCAATAAATAACATTTCGTATTGGGACAGACAATTGGACGGGCTTTGGTTTCCAAACAAATTCCTTTAAATGTTCTTAATAAAAAATCTCCAAAATTTAACAGCAATACAAGAAAATTAAAATTAATATATAAGCTATTAATTACAAACAACATCCAATCTATAAGCAGCATTAATTAACACCCTGAATTTGGTTAATGCAAAAAATTGTTTTCAAATAAAATTGTCACATTTTTCGGATTATTTTGAGTGAGTTTTATTTGAAGTAAAAAAAAATAAAAATAAAACTCATGCATAATCCCTATTTATGATTTTTATTTTTATACCCTGTACCCATTGAAAAATGGAAAAAACAGGGTTAATAACTTTGTGCGAATGTATGTAACAGGCAGAAGAAGACGTGGCAGAGCCCACAAACTATGTATATTCTTGATTAAGAAACTTATCCGCCTTTCCAACACAATTGTCCAGACCATGGCAATCTCTACAAACTTCGTTCACTTTATATTATAATTCCACTTTATATTATAATTCCGAATTCTCACCTTCATAAATATTATATACATTTTTTATAACAAGCACTCTTGCTACTTAGGCGCACTTAACACGTCTTAATCACTTGACTGCACACACTACACTGTGACTAACAGCACTGTAGCAGCAGTATTTATAGTGCTCGCTGTCTTGATCAGTTCCCGGCAAAAAAAAAACTCACCACCCACCAATCCACTTTTGTGTGAGAGTTCTCTATGATCTATCCCACCCAGTACAGTATGTCGGTTGCTTTGTAAACGAGCCGACTACCCGCTGCATTACTTGTAATGCAGGAGATATGCTTGGAGAGCCAGCAAGAGCGAGCGAGCAGAGAGGAGCGCGGTTAAGCGCTGCCTATGAGGCAAGCCGGCTACCCGCTGCTTTACTTGTAATGCAGGAGGTATGCTTGGAGAGCCAGCAAGAGCGAGCTAGCAGAGAGGAGCGCGGTTAAGCGCTGCCTATGAGGCGAGCCGGCTACCCGCTGCATTACTTGTAATGCAGGAGGTATGCTTGGAGAGCCAGCAAGAGCGAGCGAGCAGAGAGGAGCGCGGTTAAGCGCTGCCTATGAGGCGAGCCGGCTACCCGCTGCTTTACTTGTAATGCAGGAGGTATGCCTGGAGAGCCAGCAAGAGCGAGCTAGCAGAGAGGAGCGCGGTTAAGCGCTGCCTATGAGGCGAGCCGGCTACCCGCTGCATTACTTGTAATGCAGAAGGTATGCTTGGAGAGCCAGAAACAGCGAGCGAGTGAGCGCTGTCAAGAAGGCGAGCCGGCTACCCGCTGCATTACTTGTAATGCAGGAGGTATGCCTGGAAAGCCAGCAAAAGCGAGCGAGCAGAGAGGAGCGCGGTTAAGCGCTGCCTATGAGGCGAGCCGGCTACCCGCTGCTTTACTTGTAATGCAGGAGGTATGCTTGGAGAGCCAGCAAGAGCGAGCTAGCAGAGAGGAGCGCGGTTAAGCGCTGCCTATGAGGCGAGCCGGCTACCCGCTGCATTACTTGTAATGCAGAAGGTATGCTTGGAGAGCCAGAAACAGCGAGCGAGTGAGCGCTGTCAAGAAGGCGAGCCGGCTACCCGCTGCATTACTTGTAATGCAGAAGGTATGCTTGGAGAGCCAGCAACACCGAGCGAGCACAGAGGAGCTCGGTTAAGCGCTGCCTATGAGGCGAGCCGGCTACCCGCTGCATTACTTGTAATGCAGAAGGTATGCTTGGAGAGCCAGCATCGGCGAGCGAGCAGAGAGGAGCGCGGCTAAGCGCTGCCTATTAGGCGAGCCGGCTACCCGCTACATTACTTGTAATGCAGGAGGTATGCTTGGAGAGCCAGCAAGAGCAAGCGAGCAGAGAGGAGCGCGGTTAAGCGCTGCCTATGAGGCGAGCCGGCTACCCGCTGCATTACTTGTAATGCAGGAGGTATGCTTGGAGAGCCAGCAACACCGAGCAAGCAGAGAGGAGCGCGGTTAAGCGCTGCCTATGAGGCGAGCCGGCTACCCGCTGCATTACTTGTAATGCAGGAGGTATGCTTGGAGAGCCAGCAAGAGCGAGCGAGCAGAGAGGAGCGCGGTTAAGCGCTGCCTATGAGGCGAGCCGGCTACCCGCTGCTTTACTTGTAATGCAGGAGGTATGCCTGGAGAGCCAGCAAGAGCGAGCTAGCAGAGAGGAGCGCGGTTAAGCGCTGCCTATGAGGCGAGCCGGCTACCCGCTGCATTACTTGTAATGCAGAAGGTATGCTTGGAGAGCCAGAAACAGCGAGCGAGTGAGCGCTGTCAAGAAGGCGAGCCGGCTACCCGCTGCATTACTTGTAATGCAGGAGGTATGCCTGGAAAGCCAGCAAAAGCGAGCGAGCAGAGAGGAGCGCGGTTAAGCGCTGCCTATGAGGCGAGCCGGCTACCCGCTGCTTTACTTGTAATGCAGGAGGTATGCTTGGAGAGCCAGCAAGAGCGAGCTAGCAGAGAGGAGCGCGGTTAAGCGCTGCCTATGAGGCGAGCCGGCTACCCGCTGCATTACTTGTAATGCAGAAGGTATGCTTGGAGAGCCAGAAACAGCGAGCGAGTGAGCGCTGTCAAGAAGGCGAGCCGGCTACCCGCTGCATTACTTGTAATGCAGAAGGTATGCTTGGAGAGCCAGCAACACCGAGCGAGCACAGAGGAGCTCGGTTAAGCGCTGCCTATGAGGCGAGCCGGCTACCCGCTGCATTACTTGTAATGCAGAAGGTATGCTTGGAGAGCCAGCATCGGCGAGCGAGCAGAGAGGAGCGCGGCTAAGCGCTGCCTATTAGGCGAGCCGGCTACCCGCTACATTACTTGTAATGCAGGAGGTATGCTTGGAGAGCCAGCAAGAGCAAGCGAGCAGAGAGGAGCGCGGTTAAGCGCTGCCTATGAGGCGAGCCGGCTACCCGCTGCATTACTTGTAATGCAGGAGGTATGCTTGGAGAGCCAGCAACACCGAGCAAGCAGAGAGGAGCGCGGTTAAGCGCTGCCTATGAGGCGAGCCGGCTACCCGCTGCATTACTTGTAATGCAGGAGGTATGCTTGGAGAGCCAGCAAGAGCGAGCGAGCAGAGAGGAGCGCGGTTAAGCGCTGCCTGCAAGCACTATAAATACGGCTGCTTCAGAGATGCTGATCACAGTGCAGTGAAGTCAAGTGGTTAGGACGTGTCAAGGGCGCTTAGTGGCGAGTGTGCTTAATATAATAAATATTTATTGATTATAATTGCAAAGCCATTAGTTTGTGGATCTGGAGTGTGACAATGGCTAGAGTTTGATGTGAGCGGTATTAAGCTCCCGTTAAATCTGGCTAACATAAAAAAGTAAGAAGAATTAGCAGTGCTGCTAAGCTTATATTTATATAAAATTATATTTTGAATTTTGAATATGCCCCGTTAATGTTTTTTTTTTTCCTAAAAATTAATTAATGTTTATAATTATTTTGAAACTCAAAACTAAACATTATTGATGAAGAATATAATTAAAATCCTGAATTAAAAAATAAATAATGGAAATGTATAGATTGTCGAAAAGATTTTAAAATTACTTTATGGATTTAAAGCAAACATCGTTATTATTATAAGTTTTAAAATATAAATATAAATAAATATACAAGTTATTTCTGCAATTAAACTCCAATTATTTTAAGTTGAGAACAAAGGCCGGGCAAACTCCAACATAACCGAAATAAGAAAACTCTTATTTACAATTTTTTTTAATAAAAAAAAAGTTATTGATTTTTGGTTCATTTCAAAAGCATTTTATTTGTAACATTTTTTTATTACATTTTGTGTTGAGAACGTGCCGTAACGTCAGTTCGGAAGTGCCCATATGAAGTACCCCATTACAGGGTATACACAAGTTGGTATCTTCAAGCTCTGCGGCTTGTTGGGTGCTTGCCCTTGACTCGAAAGTGCACGGTCGCCACTTGAACTTGGACTGCAGAAAAACAGAAAAAGCTGCCATCAGCGAAATGCCAGAAGAATGGTAAGAACAAGAAGAGAAAGAAACGAAAAGAAAAGAAAAGAACGAAGAAACTAAAATCTAAAATCTGAGCAGCGCTATAAATGACCCATGAACGCGTCGAACTGCAGCAGATGCGAAATGGATGCGAAACTGATCTTCCTACTGGGCCTGAGCTGCTGTTTGCTGCAGTGCATCGATGGGCAGGCGGCATTGCCAGTGGGCGTGGATCTGGGAAAGCTTCTAGGTAGCATTAAGGTTACACCAAACTTGTGGAGTCTGGTGAACAGCAATCTGCCGCAGCTGCAGCAACTGATCGATGCCACCAAGGCCAAGTGTCTGCAAAAGCTGGGCATGCCCCAGCCGCAGAGAACCCTCATCCGTCAGCCCTTCCCCACCGAGAAGGAGAAGTGCCTCATCGAGTGTGTGCTCAAGGGCATACAGCTGGTAAGCCGGCCTAATTAGACCCTTTACTTTAAAAAAGTAAAAAGGGTCTATTAACTTAGTGCAAAGAGGAAATGTGTGTAGCACCCAGAAGGAGACGTGGTAGGCCCCATGAACTATATATATTCTTAATCAGAACAACAAGTCGAGTCGATATAGCCAAGTTCGTCTGTCCGTCTGTCTGTCCGTCTGTATGAACACCTAGATCTCAGCAACTATAAGAGCTAGAGACACCATATTCAGCAATTAGGTTCTCCTATTTCGTAAGCAGCATGAGTTTGCTTTAGATTTTGGGTACCTCCACCCCTTCCTCCACAAACCGCAAAAAGCTACTGTAGCCACAGTCCGTAACGTCCGACTGTAGCCTTCTTCACACTAATCTGCCCCGTCTATATATTTCTCTCCAGAAATCACTTAACCCAACCCCTTTCTTCTTTCCTTCCTCCAGATGGACAGCAACAATCGCCTGAATCTGAAGCGTGTGGAGCAGATAACAAGCCAGATAACATCGGACAACAAGTTGGCCATGGCTCTCAGTTCCAGCCTGGCCCAGAGCTGCAACCGTTTTGTGCGCACCAACAAGCCCTGTGAGGCGGCCCATCAGCTCAATCAGTGCATCGGCAGGCAGATGGAGCAGAATAAGATCCAGCTGAGCTGGTAGGATCGCTAGATTCAGCGGAAGTCCAAAACATATTACGACACACATATATATTATTCTTCTACATCGGATTTAGGGGCTGCCCAAAATCTGTCTTGATTAGCTTTTTACTTTATAAATAAAATAAATATATTTAAATTGAAATAAAAGCCAGTAAGATCGGGCATCAGCCGGACGAAAGGCTACAGTCGGAAGTAACCAACACACACTAAGAAAAATAACTGATCTAAATTAGCTATAGCATTTGAGCGATTAAATTATAATATCTTATATATTATTTACTATGTGTTCATATATTGTTCACTATAATATAGTAAATGTAGGCGCGTAACGCGAGCTGTGGTTTGGTTTTTTTTTTAATTTGTTGTTTAATTTTAATATCTGAAAATCTGAAGTAATGTTTTTCAAAATGTTAGTTAAATTCAATAGATTTTATGTACGGACTTCTGATAGAAAAGTGCCCAGATCCCCTCAAAAGGAAATAACCCTGTATTTCCCATTTTTCAATGGGTACTGGGTATAAAAACGGCCTTGGCCAAAAATAAATGCCAAGTGCTACTCATTGCACTTTATTTATAAGCTACACATGTCCAGGTTACACACGTCTGTGCCGCTCAAGAAATCTTAAGAATAATTGGAAAAAAAATTGGAAAAAAAATTGTATATTATCAGTTGGGTTTACACCTTGACAATGGGTATCTTATAGTTGGCCTCCTGCATGTCCTTCAGCATGCACATGGCAATGCCATGCGCTATCTCGCATCTGTTGAACATATCGAGGATTAATTGCAAATTGCTGGAGAGGATTAGGGGAGTACTTACTCATCGGTACTGCCGCTCATGATCTTGTTGCACTTCTTGGCAATGCTGCGGGACTTCTCCTCCAGTTCCGGGAACATCATGTTCATCATGTCCAGGGTTTTCTGCTCATCGTATTGCTTCTCGTCCTCCAGCATTAGATCGAACTGCTGCAGCATGCAACGCCTGAGGCACTTGCTCTCATGCGACGCCGGATCCTTGTTCAACACCATCTCCTCGATGTGAGCTGGGGGGACAGGTGAGGAGGGCAGGAATATGATAGATTTAGGGAATAATGCAAACTTGGGAAAATTAAGAATTATGCATGGGAGAAACTAGAGTACACAGGAGAACCGACTCAGTTCGTTGTTTTAATCAAGAATAGATATCAAGCCATTTCCGGCTAAAAATCCGCGAGAACGCGTTCGAAATGCGCAGCAAATGTGGAGCTTACGATATATTTGACTGGCCTTTATCTCAGTAAATACGTAGAATTTTATAATGAAATTTTTGGTTTAGATGAATTGTTTAATTATAAACATAATTGCATCAAAAATGGAAAATCGAAAAAATTGCGCTTACTATTTTTTCACGGGAAGTGCTTGATATTTAGTGGGATCTATCACGCCCCTTTCTGCCTGTTTCACCCATTTCCCATTTAAACTAATTTATTAGACCCTTTTGTACAGCCTCTAAAAATGGGATAGGGCTAAAATTAAGCGAAGAATCATAAAATAAAGTACGAATCGTATCCCAATTTTTTACTATTAAAAGCGCATAGAATAAACAAAATTTAAACTGTGTTAGAAAAAAGAATTTAAGGCATTCTTGAAAGACAAACTTTTGATACTGCAAATTTCCGATTTAACTTGAAACCCCATTATTTTTTCTTGCAGTGTACTTACAGCGCTGCGGCTTGGGGTCGCAGTTCTGTGCCAATGGATCAATCATGTCCACCACCTCGCTCAGCTTCATGGACACCTCATCGTACTCATCCTCGGCAGACGTTGCCCAATCGATCAGCAGCAACAGACCCAATAAACCCAGATTCATCCAGTTGTATAGCTTCATCGTGTGCTGGTTGAAACGTAATGCCCAACTGCTGTTCAGAGCTAAGCGATTTATAGACATGTTGTCATATGACAAATGCCATGTCGAGATCTGATCGATACGACCGACGAATGTTTTGCAATTGTAGACCCTGTACTTGGAAAAACTACAAAAAAGTGCTAACGAAAAAGAGGCGTGGTAGAACCCACACGACGAGCTGTATCGAAATAGTCATGGCTGTCTGTCCGTCTGTCCGTATGAACATCCAGATCTCGCAAACTCTAATAGTTTGAGAAACCAATTGCGGTATTTCGATTTTCCTATGTAGTAAGCCTATCAGGTTTGTTATAGGTTTTTGATATCTCGCTCTCTTTCTTCGCTTGTTCCAAAAATAACCCCAAAACAACCCCACTAAATCTACGAACTTCTAATTTGACATACACTTAGCTTACGACGTTCTTAATCGATGCTGCAAGTTACATTCCGTTCGGATAAGAAACAGCAAAGATATGCAACAGACAATTTGCTTAACTTTATGCATTATCGAAAGCCAGAGCACAGGTTCTCCTACTGTCGGGTATGTCCGACTTTAGCCTTCCTTAAAACTGATTTGCTGCATCATTACTTTACAAGTTTTTATTTTCGTAATGCTCGACTGGCACGTGTTCAGCTAGGAACACGTGGGGGAACTGATAATCATTACTAGTGAGGATGGGGATTTAGATGTGGATGCTCGGCAGCTCAGGGAAAGACGAAGACATCGATCTTGGAGCGCAGACAGACGAGCAGAGCATGCGCAGCATCGCAGTTGTTCTTGATGCCGGTGGCGGCATCCTTGCACTGATTGATGCCCTGGCGGTACGAGTCCTTGTAGCTATCCGGCATCAGCAGCTCCACCTGCTTCAGCGACGATTCCAGCTGGAATTTGCCCTTTTTGACCTGCAGAGAGTTATTAAAGTGGTGCATTTACCTCTTACAATGGGCAGAATAACTATGCCGATAATATTAATATTAACTATGCTTCTAATTTGTATTATAAGAATGCAACTGCATTTTTAAATCGATTACAAAAGTATTAAAAACATGGTAGATATGTAAATAAATATGGACATATTAAAATCCATTGGGAAAAAACTTAAAAATATTAAAATTGAAAATAAATGTAAAACTAGATAAATAAAATAAATGGATGAGTCTAAGCTCGACGTCAATAGGCTTAGAGGAAAATTAATGGAGAAATTCGGATTGTTACATACTTAGTACTATTTCGAATGTTGCTAAACATTCTCATCAGTGAGCTTCGCATTGAAAAATGAAGAAGATCTCACAAACTATAAGAGCTAGAGACACCATTTTTGGTATGTAAGTTGTCCTGGGTATGCGCTGATAAAGTTTGTTTTAGAATTTTGATACCTCTCCTCCATTCTCCGCTAGCTACAAAACCAAATAAAGCAGTCGCAATTTTAAGGCTACAGACTTGTAATTTAGCATGTACGAAGCTTATGGCATTTTCTAATGATGCTGTGAGCAGGGATAAGAAACAGTGAATATATGCAACAGACAATTTGCTCGACTATGTAAACCATATGTAGAGGGCTCTACACTGTCGGTTATGTTTGATTAATCTGCTAAAATTGGCAGTACTTTGGATTGGTGAGTGTACGCACCGTCTGCATCATTTCCATGACGCAGTTGATGTAGCACTTGGCGTCCTTGTCGTCCGGCAGGTTGCCATTGTGGATGGCATCCGCAATGTCCCCCGTCACCTTGGGGAACTTGGGCTGGCACACATCGCGCATCAGCTTACCCGCCGACCACATCTGCTCCTCGGTGGCCTGTCAACGAGAAGGCACCACTTATCCTAGCCACTAATCGATTAATAGAATAATCGATATACATACCCCGCACCAGCAGAGGGGCAAACTTAGGAGCAGCGCGTAGATCACATCGAGGCATCTCATGTTGGCGGCGACTGAAATTCCCGTAGACAACAGTTGATCGTATGCAAATTTCTAGCCATTTTTATAGTCAAACTGACCGTTGGGGCGTGGCGTTGCCGCCCCTTTAAGTATAAAGATTATAAAGCCTAATATCCCATACTTATGCAGCCCTTATACTCTCATTATAGGGCATTGAGATAGAAGCCACCTCCAGATCAGCCCCTGGCCAACGCCCACAATCACTATATCTATATAGCCATATCTACATAGCTTGCAAAACATTTCCCCAACCCCAATAGTTTGGATGAACAGTGCAACATGCAACGCTTCATGCATGATATCTAAATTTCTAACTAGCTCTAATTATACCCCGATCCGTATTCAGATTGATAGCTTAGCTAAATAACTATATGCATATATTGTTTAACAAAAAAAAAATACCAAAAATATCAATGACATAATTAAAATTATTTGTGTGCCAATATTTATAAATAAAAGCTTTACATAAAGTATATCAAAAAATATTATTTTTTTAAGCTTTAAAATCAACTGCTTGGCCTTGCCTTCTGCCTTGCGCTGCTTCGTTCACAATATCTTATAAAATTTATTTTATATTACACCCAATTTTTTCAAAACAAATTTTTAAATTTCTCTATTTATTTTTTTGTACTTGATAACTGTTATTTATATTTAGATTATACATTTAGAACGTAGTACATAACAAATCAATTGAAAATATTGAAAGCTAATATTGGTATTATTTTTTGTAGCATATTTTCAGGCAGTGTTGTTTATTTGGATTAGAATTTTATTTTTAAATCGTTTTAAAGGTACAATTTTCTGCTATATGGCTTCAACACCTATTAAATTAAATATAAAAAAATAAAACAGAATTTTCTTTAAATTTCATCTAGATAGGCTAACTGATACCCATTATTTATACTTTTTGCACTTCCTACATAACAAATCAATTGAAAATATTGCAAGCTACCATTGTTATTATTTTGTAGCATAGTTTCAGGCAGCGTTATTTATTTGGAATAGAATTAAATTTTTAAATGCTCAGACTGCGATTTGTTGTTGCCTTTTTAAATACATCCATCAGTTGTAAAGCTACAATTTTAAAATTTTAAATTTTAAAAATAAAAAAAAAGAATTTTATTAAAATTTAATCAGAATAGGCTAAGTAGGCTTTCGGCGCCTTGCCCAGTTGTAGTTGCTAGGTAGCATTTTATTTGAGAACCTAAATCAGTTTCCGGAACAACATTTTTCCAAATTTTTCAACTTGACAAAACGGAATATTGTATTGTTGCATTGCTTGCGATGGCGGAGGGATTCAAGAAGTACTTCAATGGCACCACACTGAACGGACGCGCCAATGTAAGACATGCTATTGATGGGCCTATTAGGAATAACTAATCTTAACTTATCCTAACTATCAATATCTTTTGCTAGGTGGCCAAGGCGACATATGCCACACTGGCGTTATTCTATTTGATTTATCGCATGCGACGTGGCGGGGCGGCTCCACCATCCAATCAGGCGCTGTCCCCGCCCCCCTCCCCTACGCCAGCACCCGCCCCCGAGATGCCGGACAAGCGGTGTCCATGCGGCAGGTCGCTGCTCAGCGAACCCGAGCCGGAGCCGGAGAAGGATTGCCACGTCTGTCGGGAACGGAAGTCGAAGCTGAAGGATGCAACGCCGGCACACACGACGCATGGGGCACGGCGGAGATGCCACTGCGAGGATGCGCATCGGCATTACAAGAGTCCGGCCACGCGATGCAAACAACCTGCCGGCTGCGACACGCCCAACGCGGCGCCTCAGGGCGAGGTGCAACCGGTCAGCGAGCTGATGGGGCAAATGCCATCGGCTGCCTTCCGCATGCTGCGTGGCGCCTACAACGCTGTCATCAGCCGCAATGCAACAGCGAACGAAGCCACGCCCCCCACTCAGGCCGCCCAAACGGAACCGCAAGTGGAACCGCGAGTGGATGAGGTGCTCATTCCCGATGCCAAGCTCCTTGAAACGCATCAATCGCCCTTGCCTCCTCATCTCAATCAACCCGATTCGGTAACCCATAAACCTACAACGGTTGCGGAGAACCCAACACCCAACCAAAACCGGTTTCGTGCCTTCAACGATGATTTCTCCGACGACATGTTCTTCGAGGATTACGACGAGTGATCATTACTGGATGGAGTCATCTGATCACATTTCCCGAATCTCAAGTTTCTTGATCTAAGCCAACCAGATTTCAAAAATTCCAAATTTATAATAAAAACCTGATCAGCCCAATAAATCTGCCAATCTCAAATTAAACCCGTTTCTTTTAAAATTAGCAGAAATTAAAAAAAAAAAACCCTTTCAAAACTCAGCTTAAATTAAATTAAAGCTAAAAATCCTTTGAATTATTATTGAGATATAGCACTAGACACTAGACTTTTGTATACCCTGTGCCCATTGAAAAATGGGAAAAACAGGGTTCATAGCTTTGTCAGAATAGCAAAAGGAGGCGTGGCAGACCCCACAAAGCATATATATTCTTGATCAGAATGATGAGCTGAGTCGATTCAGCCCTCTCTATGTGTCTGTCAGTCTGGATGAGTGAGCAGAACTCGAAAACTATAAAAGATAGAGCCGCCGTTTTTTCAAGTCTTGGATGCCACGCCCCTTTCGGCCACAAATAGAATTCATTGACCAGTTAATGAGATACTAATCTATCTAAGTACATCAATTCTTCAGTAGAGCTCGTTAATATCTACCAAGTCTGAAAATTTCACCAAAATTGGTCAATAATTACAAAAGGTATGTGGTTTTTTGGTTTAAATTAAAAAATTAAATTAAATTTAAATTAATAAACATCTTAGCACATAAATAAATAACAAGAAAATCGATTAATTTATTCAATATAGTTTTGTATTTTATTTCAGTTTTCATACCTCTTTTTTTCCATATTTATTTCATTAAATGTTTATCGTTTTGCTCAAAAGACACAACTAGAATTGATCATCATTAGCATATATATAGTATATAGTTTATGGTTCAGTTAAGTTTAGTTCAGTTTAGGGAGGGGCATGTTGTTCTTGTTGCTAATAGTATTACATTAATATATATATATAGTATTATAATTAATATCAGTATATCCATAACTTATATCCATATCAACTGCTGCACAAACGGTAAAGATAAGCTAAGTGTGTATCGAGATTAGGCGTAAGTATCATATTCATATTTATCATATAGTGTGTGTTATCGATATACATATGATATCGATAAGAGTGGACTTTTTTAACTAACGATTTAATTTGCAATTTGGAAATAACATTTATAACATATTTGTTTGCATGCTTGCTTTTTGGTGTGGGTGTACTATCTTTCTCTCTCTCTTTCTCTCATTCTTATTAATTTGTCTCTCTCTCTCTCTCTCTTTTCTCTATCTCTCTCTCTCTCCCTCCTTCTTCGTTTGTCTGTCTCGTTCTCTCTTTCTCCAAGTCGCTTCATTTCATGCTGAATTTTAGTTTGCATTTATGCAAATTGCTGTGACAATCGATTAAACGTTATCGTTATCGTTATCGGCTAAAGAGCTAAACTAATGCGTTGCTTTAGGTGCGTTTGTGTATTGTGTGTAATGCTAAGCAGCAGCAGCAGAGCAGATTCATTTTCTTGATCTTTTGCTAATATCATATGCTTATATTGTGTGTGTTTTTATCGTTTTAAGGTTTTTATCGATTTTGTGGGTTTCAACCGTCGTGGCTGGCAACCGACTCCAAATCGCTGTTATCCTCGCTGCCAGTCGCCTCGGTGGGTTCGCCCATGGCAACTCGTGCGTATTCATCGGTATCGATGCTCTTGCAAAAGTGTATCGCATACTTCAGTTTCTCCAGCAGCACAGCCTGCAATCGTTATCGTTTAGTTATCGATCTGGACAACAATACTATCGTTACGTACCTTGCACGAGTAACGCGGCATTTTCAGCAGGAAAAAGCACGTATAGCTCTCGGGCAGAAAATGATCCGGCGGATTCTTCTCCAGCACCTGCAGCACAAAGTCCCGCCCTCGGAAATCCGCAATGGTCCGAGGCAGGCGAGTACGGCCCCAGACAAAGCGCAGGAAAAGCGAACGTTCCTGTCAAGTGCAAGAGAATCGATAGTAATGTTATCATGTTTTAAATTGACTCCGAAACTCCGTTCTCCGCTTTCGCGGCTGTTTCTCATTTCCCTCCCCCAACATCCGCCATAGAATTACCTGATTGGTAAACTCCTCCATGACGTCCCAGAACCATCCGACCAGCGCTGAGCTGGGGTCGAAACCCTTGTAGGTTGCGACCGACTTGAGCAATCCCAACGGTATGTCCGGAGAACCGCAGACCATGGCCTGCAGCTCGGCGGCGGAGAACAGGGAGAGCAGGGGCACCGGTACGACCTTGGACATGCCATCCCGGACCGCCTTCACCTGCTCGTCGAACTCGTGCAGCCGGAAGCCCAAGGCCAGGCGAACGTACTCGCCACGATTTCTGGGCGAGATGTGGGTGTATCTGGTGGACAGGGGCACCTCGTGACCACGCGCTGAGCTCGTCGAAAAGGGAAGTTCCAGTGTGGTGAAGAGCTTCGCGTCATCGTCCATGTTGCGAATGCAGAGCAAACCAGCGACATAGTCGCGATCCACCTCGGTGAGATCGGTGGGACGCAGCGGCTCCCCGGTCAGCTGACGCCAGACGGGTTCGGCTAGGCTGTAAGGACAGAGAATTAACTATTATTGGACTGCTATTTGTATGAGTATTATGGTATATCAATTAAAGTCCCTACAAATCATTCCTAATAGAATTGCAATAACCTTTTAAACCTTTCAACTAGAGCTGTGTTCGATCTTTCCATCTTTTCGATCAATTCACGTCTAAAAATCAAGTCCATCGATTAATCGAAAATAAACCGGTAACGAAATTGATTTCTATGGAAGTAGTTACCCCAATCTTTCAAAACCTTCCCTTTTAATATTTCCTCACAGAGTGTGAGGAACGGAGCTAACTGATCTGATATTCAATAGCTAGTTTTGGAGGTCTACTTACTTGAGGCTCAACGGAGATCCCGTGCGCACCGCAATGCCCATGAGCACGCCCAGAAAGCGGAACATGTTCATCTGCAGGACGGACGTGAGCGTGGGATCCAGGAGGAAGCAGTCCCGATTGGCGCCCGCCTCGCCGCGACCATTCGGAGTGCTGATCAGGAGCGGTACGCTACCATTCTGCAGCTCGTCGCACATTTCGGCGATGGATTCGCTGTAACCGCCGCCACAATCGTCGACGCTCTCGCCGACGAACTTGACCTTCCAGACGCGATGCGGCAGGGCCAACGCCTCCTGGGTGAGCAACGGTAGCTTCTGCACCATCTGGCCAAAGACGCTCTTCATGCCATCGATGCCGGCTAAGCCGTTGCAACGGCTCCTCGAACGCTTCACCTGAATGCGATTGAGCTCGATGACGGGACCATGCTGTTTGTCCCGCACCATGGTCGTCTGTATGACCTTGCGAAACGCGGCCTCCTTGATGTTGTAGACGAGCACGTCCTTGAGGGCGCCCAGGCTGAGATCTCCGGCAATCGGCAGCATCGCCAGGCAGGGACACAGCAGCTCCGAGAAGTGATGCAACAGTATCAACCTTGCGTGCAGCGCTTCCGGTGCCATGTCCCGCACCAGATCGTATTCCAGCGGCGGATTGGGCAGCGGACGTAACCTCTCGCACAGCTGGGAGGTGGAGAGCGCCAGGGTGTGCGCCGAGCCGCAGGTGACCTTGACGATGTGCTTGCCCTGGAGGGCGGCAACCAGACGAGGTCGTTGGATGGCGGTCACTGTGCCGTCGCCCAGCTGACCTTCGTCGTTGTCGCCCCAGGTGTAGACCTCGCCGGCATCGCTGCAGGCGACGCAGTGCAGCGAACCGGTGGCAATCGAGATGATCTTCTTGCCCTGCAACGCAGCGACCTTCTTGGGACGACGCACATGATCCACGGAGCCGTGTCCGAGGCGATGGAAATCGCCCTTACCCCAGGTGTAGACCGCACCCGATTTGGTCAAGGCGACGGAGAACTGTGAACCGCATTCGACCTTGATGACGCCCAAGCCAGCCAGGCTTTCGATCTTGTAGGGCAGCTTGCAACCGTCGCTGCCACCGCGTCCCAGCTTGCCGTAATCCCCATCCCCCCAGCTCCAGACATTATCGTCATCCGTGATGCACAAGGTTTGCGCATCTCCCGAGCCGCAGGCAATGTCAATGGCACGATAGCCAAGCAGCGCCTCCACCAGCTTGGGACGCAGCTGATCCTCCGAATCGCCATGCCCCAGCCGACCATAACGTCCCTTGCCCCAGGTCAGCACATGCCCCACGGCCGTGATGGCCGCCGAGTGTGCGCTGCCACAGGCAATATCCGCCACATTCAACCCGTTCAGATGCTCCACGAGCTTGGGACGATCGTAGCTGAGCCGATTGCCATGCCCCAGTTTGCCATCCTCGCCCTCGCCCCAGGCGTACACCTCTCCGTCCGTGGTCAGGGCCAGGCAATGCTTGCCGCCGGAGTTCACCGCCACCTTCTTGACAAAGACGTGCTGCAGCGAACCCAACAGCGTCGGTATCGCCCACGAATCGCTGCCACCGACGCCCAATCTGCCCCCTGAGCCGTAACCGGTTGCAAAGAGCTTGCCATCGGGGGTTACGGCAAACAGGGATTGCTCTCCGCCTGCCAGCTGCACGGGACGCAGCAGACTCAGTGCCTCGCAGGGTGTGGGCGTCTTGATGCGACTGCCGTCGAGTCCGCCCAGCTGCCCCCGATGGTTGTGCCCCCAGCCGTAGATGGTGCTGGCGCCGCCCCAGCTCAGCGCCCAATCGTCGGGTCGCCGGTTGAGCCACTGCAGCAGCTGTGCGTCATGTGGCGCCTGGAACAGCGCATGATCCTCATGCAGCAGCAGCGACGACGCGGCGGAGGCGGAGGCGCAGTTGCCCTCCAGCTGCAGCAGCTCATGTGGCAGCTGTTGCAACTGCTGCTGCTGCAACTGCTGCTCCGTGTTGGAGGCGTTGCTGACCGTGCTGGAGCTGAGGCTGTTGTTGGAGTTGTTGGAGTGGTTGGAGTTGCTGGAGTTGATCAGCAGCGCTGCAGGGGATTGGCAGCTGTTGCTGGTTGTTGTTGCTGTTGTTGTTGTTGTCGCTGGCAGCATTTCGGCGAACTTCTTGCGCACCTCCAGGCAAAAGGCGCGCGGCAGCTGCGTGCGTCGGATCAGCGCCTGTGCCACACGCACCGCGATGCAGTAACGCTTGAACCACGCCCACTTGTGCACATCACCCGCCCCCGTCGCACCGCTGGGCAGCGCCGCATCCAGCTGCATATCGCAGGCCAACGCGGCCAGCGTCTTGAAGTAGTCCGAGTGCATCAGATGTATGCCGCCGCGCACCTGCGGCTCCTCGTACTCGTACTGACGCAGCAGCTCCGGTATCAGCGGCTGCAGGATGCTGGCCAGCTGCGGCTGCTGCGGCTTGGGCGCCTGTTCGAGCAGCAGCATTGCATGCAACTTGCGCAGCGCCCAAATCCGCTGCGCGCTGCTCAATGCGCTGAGCTGCGCGCAGGCGGCAAGCGCCGCAGCAAGACGCAGGAGAACCTGCGGCTGCCGCGGGGCAAGACGCGCGTCCAGCAGCGCCATGACCAGCGCCATGCTGGGCTGCGAGAGCACGGCACGATCGGAGCCGCTCTCGCCCAGTGTGGCAGGTGGCATGATCGCATGCACCCAGAAGCGCCAGCCCCAGCCGTTGACCGAGCTGTCCGAGCAGAATTTCCAGCGCAGCTCATCGCCCGGCACGCGTATCTCGGGCGCCCAATGCGTAAACTCCCGGCCGGAGCGCATGGCCAGCATGCGACCAGCCGCGTCCATGATGACCAGCGGATCGTTGCGCTTCTCGGTGCTGCATTGGCTGTCGAACTCGAGGCGCAACATTTCGGCGCCCGGAATGCGCACGCTGCCGCTGACGTTCATGTTGTCCACGTAGGGATGCGTGCTCTCCTGCATCACGGGCTTGGGCAGCTTGCCCAGGCAGTGGCGACTCGTGCACAGATCCTCCAGCTCCGTGATGCACGTCTCCAGCAGCATGGCCGCAATGCCCGCGTTGCTGCTCAGCGAGATCAGCGTCTCGGCAATCGTCTGCGCGGTGCTCGGGGAGGCGCCACAACGCCCGCAGACCGCCAGCTTCAGCAGCTCCACCAAAGATTTGGCCTCCGGCTCCTGCAGCAGCGCGGCAAAGTCATCCAGGCCGTGGCTGTGCTGCGCCAGCATCTCCTCCTGCTGCGTCAGCGTGGCGGCCATCACCGACATGGCGCTGGCGGACATGCGCGAATGGGAACCCCCGGAGATGCCCGACATGGACAGCGAGCCGGTGAGGCTCTGAAAGGCGCTGAGCGCGGCAGGCGGCGCCACCGATGTTGATGTGGCATGCAACGTTGTCAGCTCCAGTTCGGCTTCTGCTTCGCTGGCATCCGCGGGCGCCTCGCCGCCGCCCACAGCCGCTGGCGAGGAGGCGGCGGCGGCCGCGGCGGCAGAGGCGCCCGCCAGCTGATCCTCCAGCTCAACGGGCGACTGTCGGCAGTTGGTGTCCTTGTAGTTGACCTTGCTGTGGCTGGTCAATGCTGCCACAATCAGCTGACGCGCCTGCAGTATGCCCATGGCGCGCAGCACGTGCGCAAGCGCCGCCTGCCGCGCAGCCGGCGTCTCCAGCGCCAGACTCTCGCTGAGACTGGCAGCGGTTGCAGTTGCAGTTGCAGCAGTTGCAACCGTTGCGTTCAACTTGCTCTCCTGCTTCAGCTGCGTCGTCTGCTGCTGCTGTTGCAGCGTCAGCGTCTGCTGCTGCTGCTGCTGTGGCGTCTCCAGCTCCGTCTCGTAGATGCCCAGGCTGCTGCCTCCGAGAGGATCGCGCGTGCTGCCAAAGGGCACGGGTCCACGCTTCTCCTCGTCCAGACCCACGTGTGGCATGCCCCAGGCCATGGAGTGCGAGCTGCCGCAGGCCACACGATTCACAAACACCGCATCCAGACCGATGACCAGCTGCGGCTTCTTGTTGACAAACGTATTGCCGCTGCCCTGCTGCCCGTGATCGTTGTCGCCCCAGGCGTACACCTGCCCCGCATCTGTGACCGCCAGGCAGTGCAACGCGCCCACTGCCACGTGTATGACGCGACGTCCACGCAGTCCAGCGATGGGCTGCGGCTTGCGCACGTGCTGATCTCCGCCGTGGCCCAGGCGATAGTAGTCGCCCTTGCCCCAGGTCCAGACCTCGCCGGCGCGCGTCAACGCCAGGCTGAACTGTGCGCCGCACTCGATCTGCACCACGCCGATGCCCGAGAGGCGTTCGATCTCGTGGGGCGTGGCGGATCCCTCGCTGCCGCCGCGTCCCAGCTTGCCAAAGTCGCCATCGCCCCAGCTGAACACGGCGCCGTCTTCGGTTAGCGCCAAGGTTTGTGCATCGCGACTGCCGCATGCCACTTGTATGACACGGCGGCCGTGCAACGCTGCCACCAGCTTGGGCTTGAGCTGTGTGGCATTGTCGCCATGCCCCAAACGGCCGTACTCGCCCAGGCCCCAGGTGTACAGCTCGCCCTGGCTGCTGATGGCCGCCGAATGCGACGAGCCGCATGCCACGTCCCTGATCTTCTTGGCGCGCAGCGATTCGATGAGCCGCGGCTTGTCCAGCGTGCTGCGATTGCCATGCCCCAGCTTGCCGTCCTCCCCCTCGCCCCAGCTGAAGACCTTGCCGTCCAGCGTCAGCGCCAGCGCATGCTTGCCACCCGAATGCACCGCCACCTTCTTGACGACGTACTGCAGCAGCACCGGCAGCTGATGTGGCAGCGGCATGTTGTGCGTCATGCCCAAGCCCAGGCGTCCGTTGGTGCCCTCGCCGCAGGCGTAGACCTTGCCGTCCTGACTCACCACAAACAGCGACTTGGAGCCGCCGGCAATGTGTATGGGACGCAGCCGGCTGATGGACTGCGAGAACGTCGGCACCTTCACCTTGGAGCCCTTGAGCCCGCCCAGCTGCTCCTTGTCGTTGAGGCCCCAGACCATCACGCTGCAGGCCAGCTCCTGCTCGGACAGCGCCGGCAGCGACACATCCCCGTCAGCTGCCGCAGTTGCTGCAGTTGCTCCGACTCCAGCTCCACTTGTGGCACCATATTCGCAGGCCAAGAACTGCGCATTCGCCAGCATGTGTTGAATGTCCGGCTGCTGACGCCGGCCGACGAACTGCAGCGCGTGTATCCTGCACTGGATGCCGTTGTTCTGGCACTGCTTGACCACAATCTCGATCCAGGGATAGTAGTGGGGCACGTGTTGCATGAGCAGCACGCGTTGCGCGTTCGCTGCCACCGGTATCCAGGTGTACTCCTTGAGGCTGTCGACGCACTCGCCCACGCGCACCTCCAGCAGCGACGGCATATGCGAATGATCCTCGGCTGAGATGCGCAGCGCGAGACTGTGAACCAGTATGCGATCGTGCAACTCGAGGCGTATCCAGTGGCGACACGGGCCGGTGGAGCAACTCTGCCAGCTCAATGCGCTGTCGTCCAGCAGATGCTTCGCCTGCGTCTCGTTGGAGCTGACGCTCAGCGTGCGTATGCAACGTGACCAGTCCTCAATCAGATCCGTTGATGTGTCGTTGGCCGTTGGCATTATCGTAAGCGCCACGGGTTCGACGTCATTGATGTGTCCCTGCCACACGTTGGGCTGTTGCGCAAACTCCACCGTCAGCTGCTTGCCGCGCATGGCAATCACACGGCCCGCCCCACGTTGGGCGCCACGCAATCGCACGCGTGCGCCCACGGCAATCGCCGGCGCTGGGCGTGGCAGTGGCGCAGGCGTTGTGGTTGTCGCCTCCACCAGCTCAATGTGCACAAAGCATACCCAGTAAGTGGTGCCGTGATTGCGCCAATCCACCTGCACGTTGAGATCATGCAATCCCTCCGTGTCCACGATCAGCACCGTGCCCATGTCGCCCTGCTTGATCTCCTCGAAGTCGCGGCAGCAGCGCACCAGCATGCCCGGACGCACCAGGCCGCGCACGTACAGCGCATAATGATCGGCCGTCTGGAAATCCTTGCGCGTCTCGAATTTCTGGACGGGCACAGCGGGCGTTACGGCTGCCACGGCTACGGCTGCTAGATCCTCCACGGTGTCCGAGGAGCTGTTGCTGTGCGTGCAACTGGAGCTGTTGCTGCTGCTACTGCTGCAGCTGCTGCTGCGACGCGGCTTCGGTGGAGCAACTGCAGCCGTTGCAGCTGCCGTCTGCTTTTCCAGCTCTTGTTCCGTCTCCACCTCCGTCGGCGCCTCCGTTTCCGCCTGCGTCTCCGGCTCTATGGTATTGGCACACACATCCGGATGCTCCAGTATCCATTGCACAATCTGCTCCGGCGTCGGCATCGCCTCCGCCTGCAGCGACAGCTGCTTCAGCGCCAGCTCCACCGTGCCACGCATAAAACCCATTTCCATAATCTGCCCAATCAGCTGATCATCATCGCTGGCCTTGGCCTCCAGCTGCTCCTCTGCCGGTTGCTCCTGCTCCTTCTGCTGCTCCTCCACTGCCGGCGCCTCCTTGCGTCTGCTCACATTATAAACTGGCACGCCGTGCACCATTGTCGGCTGTGCCGGACTCGATAGCACCAGCGTATGCGCCTCCGCCTGCCCCTCGGCCAGATCCCGATCCTGATCCCGATCCTGTTCCGCCTGCTGCTGCTGCTCCAGCTGCAGCTGCTCATGCGCCTGACTCGCCAGCGACTGGACACAGTTCAACGCCGCCGTCGCCAGCTCCGTGTAGCTGTAGCAGGCCTTAACCGGCGACGGTTGCGTCGCACGCAGCAGCAGACACTGGATGAGCAGCTGCTCCGGCGGAGGCTCCGCCTGCTGCTCCGACTGCTGCTCCTGTTCCGGCTGCTGCTCCTGTTCCTGTTCCTGTTGCTGCTCCTGCTGCTGCTGTTGGCTGCCGTTGCTGCTGCTGCTGCTACTGCTGCTGCTGCCGCTGCTGCTGCTGCTGTTGTTGAAATGACTGGAAGCAGGAGAGGGGAGAGAAGAGAAGGGAAGGTTAAAACAAGGTCATTCCAGAATGGGCGAAGCAGATCGTCGAACGGGCCCGACCCAATATTTTCAATATAATTATATAAAGCTATTATGCGAGGCGTGGCCGCAATGCTTTCTCTTCCTCTTTGTTGCATCTTCACCGATGCAACACCTGCAATATTGTTTCGTTGATATCTTCTGTGTTTATTAACCGATTTCAATGCGATTGTCAGGATAGTTAAATATAATAGAAGAGAGTATGTGTTCCGAATAACAACCTTCTATGTTCAATATTAATATAACAATTATCGATTAGGGCGTAAAAGGGGCGTGACATTTAACATTTGAAATAAACTTCAACTGCATTTGATATTGACCTACCAACTACTGAAGACAGAATTTATGTAACTTGATTTGTGTCTCTTAAATTGTTTAATGTATTCTATTTATGTTCATTGTGGGCGGAAGAGGCGTGGCATCCAAGATTTGAAATAAACTTGATTAGCGTATGGCATACACCTTTCAAAAATAACCAAAACGGCTGCTCTAGTTTTTATAATTGCTGAGATCGACGCGTTCGAACAGACGGACAGACAGACAGACTAAGCTAAATCGACTCAGCTTGTCATCCTGATCAAGAATACATATAGTTTGTGGGGTCTGCAACGCCTCTTTCTGCCTGTTATATACATTCTTACAAATGTCTAAACCCTGTTTTTTCCATTTTTCAATGGGAACAGTGTATAAAAACAAAACTTTGATGCAGCATATCTTTCTTAATTACGGATCGATTTTGATGAAATTTATGAATCTGATAATGATAATTCGCTAACGAGGGTTTAGTTTAATTTCGCTCACCTGTTGGATTGCAGCTGCGGCTGCTGTTCGGTCTCTCCTTCGGGCTCCTCGCCGCCCTCGAGGCCCGGATAGGCGTGGCCGGCTGGCGCGCGCTGCTTGAGAATCTTGCGGAGCGCAGCCTGATGGCGGTAGAGCACGCCGTTGGTATGGAGCACCGAGAGCTGGAGCTGCTGACTGCGCAGGAGACGCACATCGAGGCGACCCTCGGTGGCATGCAACAGCTCCTGCCCCTGATTGCAGCCGTAGGCATTGGCGGCGCCATACAGCAGGACCGTCCAGGCGTTCAGCAGCATCTCGTTCATGGGCAGACGCGTCAGACTGAAGACGCTGTGATCCAGCTGGGGCAGCACCGATCCGAGGGGCACCTTCAACAAACCGGAGGTGCCCTGGCTTGTGGCATTGCTGTGTGCCAAGAGGCAGCGACCCTTGTGGGTGAAGCTGGCGATGATCATGCTGCTGCCCTCGTGGAAGCAATGCAGCCCGACACGCGGACGCAGATCGTAACCGCCCATGGCGCTCAGCACGCCCAGCACAAAGCCGTGCTCCGTGTCCAACGCATTCTGTGGCGTCTCCCCCTGCAGCAACTCGGCAGCGACGCACAGTTTCTGTGCCAGAAACGAATTGATCACGGCATTCCAATGCGGCAGCGTGTGCAGGCGACGCAGCAGCGCCACCAGCTCCTCCGCCACGCTGCCCGAGTGTGAGGCAGTCAGCAGCACACGCGACTTGCCACCATCCGGCAGCGGTTGCAGCGTCGCATCCCCGGGACAGTGCAGCGCAATGCGTCCCAGCGTGGCGAACATCTGACGCACCAGCGCCGCCATGCGGGGCTCCTCCTCCCCCGCCCACGAGGACAGGATGCACTGCAGCAGACGCAGGCAGTGCAGCTGCCGGTAGACGCCCCGCTCGCTGCCCGCCGGCTGCTCCAACAGCCTGAAGTAGTGCGACAGCCAATTGGGGGCGCTCAGCTCCAGGCACAGGCGGGGACAGTCACCTGCAGAGACGTGCGATAAATCAGTCGATATATTAGTCAAATTATCGATTGGTATTGGGTTAAGCCATAAGCAGTTGATATTAAAATGATCGAGAAGGTTTTTGCGATTCTCGATATGGTATTACAGGACAATCACCTGCAGAGACGTTCGATAAATTAGTCGATATATTGGTCAAGCTGCTATCGATTTGTATTGGAATAATAACGTTGCCATAACGATCGATATGGACAGCGTGTATAAAATTCCTTTAGGAATATTAGGACAATCTACTGAAGAGACGTTCGATAAATTAGTCGATATATTTGTCAAGCTGCTATCGATTAGTATTGGGATAAACGATAAGCAGTTGATATCCAAATGATCGAGAAGGTTTTGCGATTATCGATATGGTATATCAGGAGATATACGACGCCTGCAGAGACGTGCGATTAATTAGTCGATATATTGGTCAAGCTGCTATCGATTTGTATTGGGATATTAACGTAGCAATGTCGATATAATCGATAAGCAGTTGATTATTGATATGGAAAGCGTGAAAAATATTCCTTTAGGAATATCGGGACTATAACCTGAATAGATTCGATTAAAATACATGAGTCAAACGGGTATTTTTTCAATAACGATGTTATCGATAAGCAGCTAATAGCGAAATGATCGAGAAGGGTTTTGAATATGAGGAAGTCAAGCTGCTATCGATTAGAATTGGCATAATATCATGGCAATATCGAGTTTATTGATAAGCTGTTGATATCGAAATGATCGCAGAGGTTTAAGCGATAGTCGATATGGCTAGCGTTGAAAATAATTTTAAATGTTTGTCTAAAATTTTTAATTAAGAAAATAATCTGTTGAAATCGATATTTATCGATATGTGATCTAATATGAAAATATCGTAAATATCGATATCGATATTATTCTAAAACCCACTCACCTGCTATGGCACGTATAAAGCCCAGATTCAACCAGCCCAGACAGTGCACAACATTCGCCAGGGCAGGTTTGGGATCCAACATGGCCCGGAACATGCTCGTAACGCCCCTCAGCGCGTGCTTGTCCAGCTGGGCGCCATGGAGGCCGCTGCCCACTGCCAAAATCTGTAGCAGCTTAGCGGCACAGTGTCGCAACAGTTTCGAGGGATGCGATTCACTGCTGGGCGGCGGCTCCGTGCTGCAGAGCTCCTCCTGCTCCGGCTCTGTGGGCGAGGCCACGTTTAGGGCGCTGTCCGCCAGCTGCAGATCGTACTGCCCCTCCTTGCCCATCCGGTAGGAGTTGGTGGCGCCTGTGTACCATTCAACGCGCACCCAACTAAAAGGGAGAAAGACAGAAAGATTACAGATGGAAGATTAGACAATAACACTTGTATACTGTATAATTTTGAAATATACAGCTCGCGTTACGCGCTTGCCCTGTCAAAACAAATCCTTAACATTCTCTTTGTATGTTTTAAAAGTACAGCGTTTGCAAATCATGCATAGAAACATAGTCGATCGAAAAGATCGATTCTTGAAAATTGAAGATCGACCCTAGCTCTATTGTATACCCTGTATAATTCAACGACATACAGCTCGCGCTATGCGCTGGCCATAACATTCCTAAACGTTCTCCTTGCGTCTACAAATCTTGCCTAGAAACATCTTTTAAGTTGGTTCTTGTCGACCTCATCAATTATGCTTGATAGAGTGTGAGATTTCAGTGTGACCTTACCCGTCCTCGCCCACTTCGCTGATGATGCGCCCCTCGCCGGGCGGATTGCCGTCCTGATCGCCCCACTTCCAGTCGGCGCCGCGCACGATGCGCGTGCCGATCTTCATGAGCTTGGCGAGATCGGGTCCGCTGAGCTGCGCCTTGCTGCACCGCTGCTTCAGCACGCTGTCCTCATAGAGCACGCTCAGCTCTGCGCTGTTGCGCCTGCCGGCGCCCTCCGCCCCCGTCTGCGCCAGCAGACCCAGCACGGTGCCCAGGAGGCCGGAATTGATGAGCAGGCCGAGCTCATTGGCGCCCAGCTGCTTGGCGAGCAGCCCGAAGACGCTGATGAGGAAACGCGCGCGCGGCAGACGCTTGAGCAGCACGTAGGTGCTCAGATTGCAGCTGTCCTTGCCACGCGTCGTTGCGCCCTGCTGCTCCTGGTTGACCAACCGTCGCAGCTCCCTGACCGCCCAGTCCAGGACACGGGATTGCGCCAGCAACAGATGCGTCTTCTGATACGCGCTGATCATGTTCAGCTGGTTGAGCACGTGCTGCGGCGTTGCCAATGCGGCAGCTGATTTCAAATGCAGCCCCAGATAGCCATTGAGCAGATTGTACTGTGCCGCATCGAGCAGACCGTGCAACTCGAGCAGCTGCTGCACCAGCTGCAGTCCGGCGAGACGCAGCTGAAAGCGCTGCATCTGACAGTACATGGCACGCCGCACCGTCTCCACATCGCAGCTGTCCTGCAGCGCAAAGTCCACGATATCCTGCAACAGATTCGCGTCCAGCTCCAGCTCCAGTTGCTGCTGCCGCCCGCTGCGCTCCTGCAGGCGACGCAGCAGCTGCGTTGCATCCTCGTTCAGCTGCTTCTGCTGCTTGGGCAGCTTCTCCTCATAGATGAGCAGCTCCTGCTCCTGCTGCTGCTGCTGCTGCTGCTGCTGTTGTATGCTGGCATTGAGCAGATCCTCGGGCTTCGAGAGTTGCTGCTGCTGCTGCTTGTTGAGGCGCAGCTCTTGCAGCAGACGCCGCACGAGCAGCCGAAAGCGCGGCAAGCGCTGCAAGATCGGCAGACGCTGCAGTCCACGCTGCTGCGCACTGATCGCCGGCCGCACCTCGTACAGCAGAAAGCGCAATCTGTCCAGCATGGGTGCGCAGACCTCCTTGTAGCTGCGGTTCAGCTGCTGCCGCGCACGCACCACCGACCACTTGGTCTGATGCACCAGGCGTATAATCTCGCCCAGCTGACGCGGCAGGGATTGCGCTGTGCCCTGCTGCTGCTGCTGCTGCTGCTGCTGCTCTGCATCCAGCACCTGCAACACCATGCCGGTGAGGCAGTGATGACGCAACAGCACCGCGCTCAGCAGACGCTCCAGCTCCTGCACCGGATGCTCGGTGGCAAACTCCTGATGCCACATCAGATTGTGCGCCTTGCAGTAGCGTTCGGTGATGCCCAGCCAGCTGGCAACCAGCGCATCCGTTAGACGCGCCTCCGCCAGATTCCCAATGAACGCATCGTTGCGATTCTGTGCGCTGGCGGGGGGCGGGGGCAGTGGCGCCTCCGTTGGCGTGTTGCCCGCGGTGCTGTGGCAGCTGCGCGCCTCGAACTTCTCCTCGTCGTAGGGATTGCTCGGCTGCAGCAGCAGCAGGCCGCCGCTCAGCAGCGTCGACTTCTCCAGCTGGCGGCATTGCAACTCCGCCGGCTGCAAGCTGCCCCCGCTGCACATCACGTTCGCCACCAGCCCCAGCAGCTGCCCCAGCGCGCACTCCGAGCTGAAGTGCGTCAGCCGCGTGCCACCCGCCGACGCAACCTAAAGCAGAGAACAAAGTTCAGTTTAGTTTAGGAGGGTTAAAGCAGTCCAATAAGTGGAGTTTATACCTTCTCCTCGCTGGGCGCCTGGGCCGCCATGTACTTGCCCAGCTTGTGATGCTGCAGCAGCTGCTCCGTGGCGCCACGATGCGCCGGCGTCAGCAGCTCCGCGCTCAGATCCTTGCCCAGGCCCAGCTCCAGCAGCGTGCGCAAATGCTCCGAGTCGCAGCTGCAAGAATCGGATATCCCAATATTATTAGTATTATCAGAGATCATGATTATAATTAGAGGCGTGGAGGCGTGGCAGATCCCACAAAGCACATATATTCTTGATCAGGACGACAAGCCTAATCGATATAGCCATTACCGTCTGTCCGCTTGTCTGTCTGTCTGTATAAACACCTAGGTCTCAGCAACTATAAGAGCTAGAGACCGTTGCGAATTTCATTTCGACCGAATATGAAACAGCAAAGATATACTACAGACAATTTGCCGCACTATGCAGAGGATGATTGATTGTGTTTGTAGGTACATATACTCAAAGTAAAGCGTTTCGGTTACGTCCGACTGTAGCCTTTCGCCCGACTGATCTGCCCCGCCCATATTAATTTTGCTTAATTTTACTATACAAGTCAATTATTCAATTCGATCAAGTTATCGAAATTTTCGACCTGTTGCTATGGCCAAAAAGTGAGTTGTCGTGCATGATAGGATCTCAAAAATACGATTTATACCCCCAAAATTCACATTTTGTGTCCAAATACACCCATATCTAGTTTTGTATGCTTACAATTTCTATAAAAACCATTGAGAATCCAAGTCTGGCGTATACAGGTAATCGAATTTTCGCTATGGTTAAGTGAGGTTACGTAGAATTATGCTATACAAATTTATGATTTTTATTAAAAGAGAGATTAACAGCCAAAAGCTTTTTTAAATTTCCTAGATTATTATTATTATGGCGTCTTAAACTGATAAATAGGGAAAATACGGAAACGTATGGTATGGAGTGTCCTCTGAGCGCATTATGGGATTATGGCATATCAAGATTTATCTGATCCGAAGATCTGTCTACCTCTACCTCTACCTCTACCTCTACCTCTACCTCTACCTCTACCTCTACCTCTACCTCTACCTCTACCTCTACCTCTACCTCTACCTCTACCTCTACCTCTACCTCTACCTCTACCTCTACCTCTACCTCTACCTCTACCTCTACCTCTACCTCTACCTCTACCTCTACCTCTACCTCTACCTCTACCTCTACCTCTACCTCTACCTCTACCTCTACCTCTACCTCTACCTCTACCTCTACCTCTACCTCTACCTCTACCTCTACCTCTACCTCTACCTCTACCTCTACCTCTACCTTTGCTACTTACCTATAGCCGGACAGATCGCAAACGTAGCCGGCCAGGATGATGCAGCGATTGCCGTCGAGCAGGAGATTATCGAGATCGGCCCGTCGGACGTAGTGCGTCTCGGGATCGCTGGCGGTGGGCGCTGCGGAGGCGCCCTTGAGTCCGCCCCGACAGATGATCCCCGGCCAGCCCATGTCGTCGCCGTCGCGCAGTTCGCCCTCGCCGAGGGCGCGATTGAGGCGATCGAGGACGCGGAGCAGCGGCAGAAAGAGCTTGGCCCAACGCAGGCTGCCCAGGCACTGGGGACGATCCCGCTTCAGTAGCACCAGACCCACGAGCAGCTCATGCAGCAGTGCGTCCGATACGTCCGACTGGAGCACGCGACTCAATGCAGTGCCCAAAGGATGATTAACCAAGGGATTGTTATTGCCGTTGCCATTGCCATTGCCCAGCTCGTGGGATTCGCGACATTGCAGCGCCAGCTCCAGCGCCTGCTGCAAGCTGCCAACGCAGGCGGGGATTAGGGCGTGCAAGTACTGCTGCAGCAGCGCCTCCGCCCCCGCGGTGTCCTCGTCCACGCACGCCTGATGTATGTGCGCCAGCAGCAGCCGCTGAAATCGATGCAGCAGACAGAGACTCGGACTGATGCCGCTCTGATTGGCATGCGCGTGCGCATGCTGCGTCTCCTCCTCCGCCAGCTGCTGCGCCTGCCCCTGATGATGATGATGATGATGATGATGATGATGGTGATGGTGATGATGATGATGATGATACTGCTGCTTTGCCAGCAGCGTCAGATTCAAGCGACTCTGCGTCAGCGACGCATTGTTGCTCAGCAGACGCGTGATCAACTGCAGCAACGGCAGATGAGCTCCATCGGCGCAGTCCGTGGAGCAGGAGCTGCTCTCCAGCCGTATCGCATGCTGCAGCGCCGTCTCCAGCCCCCCCTCGGCCATCAGCGAGCTGACCAGCAGATCCGTCATGAATCGATGACCCGACGAGCACGCCTGACCCGGCTCCGAGGGCAGCAGCGAGGTCAGCGTCTGCGCACGCTCCGCTGCGGTGGGCAGCAGCACGCTCCAGCCATCCTGTTGGCGGGAGAGTTTAAAACATATCGATTAATATCGAAAATATATCGATAACTGTACAATTCTTTCGAATAAAGTTTAATCTGTTGACAGCTTGTGATAAATCGACGTTCTTAGCATGCCACCAATATCGATAAATATCAAATATCGTTAATATCGATAATTCCATCAATATCGATCATCAATAATTTATCAATACGCCATATCGGCATATACTTGTGTAATATGCCTACATTAAAAAAATCTATAAATTCATTTTATTAGGGTATAGTTTTTAGTTGCTTTCGATATATCGATATATGCAAATAGAATATACATATATCAAATACAATTTTACCGATTTAAATGCCTAATTCGACATTATAATATTTAACAATTACATACAAAATAAATAAATAATTTAATTGATTTTTTGCATATTGATCTATGCAATAGTTTTGATCGATATATCGATAAAATGCAACTAGAATATATATATTAAATACAATTTTATCGATTTAAATCCCTAATTCGACATTATAATATTTAACGATTACATTCAAAATGAATAAATAATTTTAATACTTTTAATCGATATATCGATAAAATGGGCTTACCTGCAGCGCCTGCTGTGCAGCGATCTGTATGGTGCGCAGTACCTGGCTGCCTCCAGCCAGGGCCAGGATGCGGGTCTTGAGGCTGTTGAGGAGGCGTCCGCCACTAGCGAGGCCCACTTGCCGCGCCTCCATGCCGTTGGCGATGAGCGCGAGGAGCTGGAGGCGCACCAGATTGAGGCAGGCGACGGCGATGCATTCAGACTCCTGGTTGGGCGTCTGCCGGTTGTCCTGGGCACTGCACATGCCCAGTAATTGATCCAAGAGGCGGAACGTCGGCTCGCCGAGATCGATGACGAAGGGGGCGCGCAGGGGCACGCCCTGGCGGGTGCTCTGCGTCCAGATGAGACTCTGGGCGGCGGTGCAGGCCATCCCGCTGGCCGGCAAGGTGGGCAGGGCAACCAATATGGGATGACGCAGCAGGGGCTCGCTGCAGACGGAGGCGGGGCAGATCTGTTGGTTATCGTTGCGGCCCCAGCCGAAGATCTCGCCGCTGCTGCTTAGGGCTAGGCAATGTGCCACGCCCACGGCAACGTCCACAATGCGCTTGTGCTGTGAAAAGACAAAAAAAAAATTAATTTCAGAGTTTTAGATTCTTAAAGCTTTACACATTCAATAACTTTAATATTAAAGACAAAAAAATAAATAAATAAATTAAAATAAATAAAATTAATAAAAAAAAATTATAACTAATAAATAAAAAAAAATTGTTGAATATATAAAAACCAAATTTAGATTAATAAAATAAATAAAATTAATAAAACAGATAAAAACATTTTATAAAATAAAAAAAAAAAGTTGAATATATAAAAACAAAATTTAAATTAATAAAATAAATAAAATCAATAAAATAGAAAAAAACAATTTATAAAATAAAAAAAAAATTGTTAAATATATAAAAAACAAATTTTAAATTAATAAAATAAATAAAATCAATAAAATAGATAAAAGACCATTAATAAGATAAAATAAATTAAAAAAAATAAAATTAATAAAATAAACAATAATATACAAATAATAAAATAAATAAAAAAATTTAATTCATAAAATGAAATTCATAAAATAAATAAAAAAAAATTAATAAAATAAATTAAAATATAGGGACGGGGCAGATCAGTGGGACGGAGGCTACAGTCGGACGTAACCGACCGTAGGAGACCCTTTACTTTGAGTATATGTACATACAAACACAATCAGACGCACACACACTAAGCTACCCGCGTATGCAAGGCACTACACCCCCTCTGCCTAGTGCGGCAAATTGTCTGTGGCATATGTTCGCTGTTTCTTATCCGATCGAAACAAAATTCACAGCGTCGATAGATAATGTCATAAACTAGTTAAATACCAAATTACAAAACAATAGCTTTAAAACTGCGGCTACAGCAGCTTTTTGCAGTTTGCGGGGGAAGGGGGGGAGGTATCCAAAATCTAAAACAAACTCGTGCTGCTTACTGAATAGGGGAACCTGAATCCCGAATATGGTGTCTCTAGCTCTTATAGTTGCTGAGATCTAGGTGTTCATACAGACGGACAGACAGACAGACAGACGGACAGACGGACAGACGGACATGGCTATATCGACTCGGCTTGTGGTCCTGATCAAGAATATATATACTTTGTGGGGTCTGCCACGCCTCCTTCTGGGTGTTACACACATTTCCTCTTTGCACTAAACTAATAGACCCTTTTTACTTTTTTAAAGTAAAGGGTCTAAAAATAAAATGAATAAATTGAATAAAAACTTTGCAAGTTATTAAAGTTATTGCTGGGCAGGATGGAGCACCCTGTAAAGACCCACCTGCAGGCTGCTGATGAGCTTGGGCACGCTGCAGCCCTGGACGTTGCGCTCCACCTGCTGGTGCCCCAAGCAGCTGGCCTTGCCCCAGCTGTAGAGCTGCCCCTCCGTGGTGAGGGCCAGGGAGAACTGGGCGCCGGCAAAGACGCGCTGCACGCGGGGCAGGCAATCGATGAGGAGGGGCTGGAGGCTGCCGTTGCAGCTGCCGTTGCCCAGCTTCCCGTAATCCCCATCCCCCCAGGCGTACACCAATCCCTCCGAGGTGAGGCAGAGCGTGTGCACATCCCCGCTGCCCAGGGCCACGTCCACCACCTGCTGATCCTTGAGGGCCATGACCATGGCGGGCAGATATTGATCCTCCCGATAGATGCCACGCCCCCAGGTGTACAGATTGCCACGGCAGGTGATGGCGGCGCTGTAGCTGCAACCGCAGTAAACCGATTTCACCCGACGCGCCAGCGTCTCGATCTTGGTGGGCAGCTCGCGGGCGTGGCAGTCGCCGTGACCCAGCCGATGACCTTCGCCCACGCCCCACGAGTACGCATTGACTGTGGAAGGAAGAAAACAGGCGATTAATATCGGAACATACATACAAATAAAATTAATCGATAGCGCTAGCGATGTCATCAAGAGTAATAAAATAAATCAAATATCGATTGCTTTGACGCACAATTAATTGATCGATGCATCGCTGTTATCGACAGTTGGCAAATAAATCGATTATCGATTGCTTTGCCGCAAAATCGATTGATCGAGGCAAATAATTATAACTGTATCGCTGCTATCGATAGTTGGCAAACGAACACTATTCTTTAAATTTAATTTTTTACTTTTTTGGAAAACATTTCAATATCTGAGAACATGGCAAAGATGCCAAATATTTCTGACATGTTGGTTAATTTATCGATTGTTAACGATTGCCAAAAATATCGATAGAGCACACAAATGTTTATATACACTGAAGAGCAAAACTGTAACACCGTTGTGATACTCTAACTTCAACTGTCTGTATCTTCTCTTCTGTTGAATGGATTTCAAAGATCTTAGTGTTGTTTTGTTTGTCAGTTAGTCTACCATATATTCTAAAAATTTGATGCCATTTGACAAGCTCGAAGAAGTATGCCAAAGCAAAATGTAAAAAATGTCAAGTGTTACAGTTTTGCACCCTTGCTATAGTATTTAAAAAAAAATTTTTTTTATTTTAATTTTCTGTAATGTATCTACAGTTTCTTTTAATTTTTTAGTAAATCTAAGCAATTTTACATAATGTGGGTGTACAATTGTCCTGATTTAGTGTACCATTCGTCCTTTGTCCTTTCCACAACCCCATAATACCACTACGTAGGACCCCAAAATTTCCTAGCTGCTATTTTACTTGGACTCAAAATTTTTTAATTGCATTCCCATCGGGAGACAGTGTCTTTCACACAATAAATAGAAATTTGGGTTTTGACTTTATATTTTGGCCAGAAAGGACGTGCTTTGGGTCAGTTGCTCTCTAAAAAAGGGCATTTTTGAGCAAAAAGACCCATTTTTCCGATAAAATTCTGGAAGAATCCATTTTAAAAAATTGTAAATATTGCTTCTTTTACTTTATACTATCAATAAAAACCAAAAGACCAACTGTATTTTGGTTAATTTCAGCCAAAAATCAACATTGACCTGACACGCTGCCTGCTGATTTGCTGCGCTTTACATGTGCCATACAATTTACATGCAATTTACATGGTTACAGCAAAACAGCAGTCAGGGTGTCAGATAAATGCTTTTTTGAGACTTTTTTGAGACAAATTTTTAGAATATATGGTAGACTAACTGACAAACAAAACAACACTAAGATCTTTGAAATCCATTCAACAGAAGAGAAGATACAGACAGTTGAAGTTAGAGTATCACAACGGTGTTACAGTTTTGCTCTTCAGTGTATATATTTATACCCTGTGCCCATTTGAAAAATGGGAAAACAGGGTTAATAACTTTGTGCGAATGTATGTAACAGGCAGAAGGAGGCGTGGCAGACCCCACAAAGTATATATATTCTTGATCAGGATGACGAGCTGAGTCGATATAGCCATGTCCGTCTGTCTGTCCGTCTGTCCGTCCGTCCGTCTGTTTGAACGCGTCGATCTCAGCAACTATAAGAGCTAGAAAAGCCGTTTTGGTCATTTCTGAAAGGTGTATACCATACGCAGATCAAGTTTACTTCAAATCTTGGATGCCACTCCCCTTTCGCCCACAACGAGCATAAAAAGAATTCATTCGCCAATTTAAGAGACACAAATCGAGTTATATAAATTCTGTTTTCAGTTTTTTGTCGGTCTACATTAGGCGCAGATAAGGCTATTTCAAATTTTGGATGCCACGCCCTTTTTACGCCCTAATTCATAAAAACTGAATAACAAGAGTAATATTGAACATAGAACGTTGTTATTCGGTATATATACTCTCTTCTATTATATTAAACTTTCCTGAGAAGCGCATTAAAATCGATCAATAAACACAGGAGTTATAGGCGAAACAATATTGCAGGTGTTGCCTCGCTCGCTCACTAGCAGCGCGGCCAATTAAGCGGCACATATAGGAAACGTAGCAGAGACAGCATTGCTGCTACGCTGCGTATGACAGTTTTATAAAATTTTATAAAAAATATAGGGCACAGGGTATAAGACAGTCGGGCCCGTCCGACTGATCTGCTCCGCCCATTCTGGTTTTTAACTGATTTTAAAAAGCATTTTATGATCTATATACATATGCCATATATGATTTATATGTTGGCCGATTGCGCGAATACTATCGATGCTGATTACAATCGATTGACAAAAATATCGATATAGAACACGATTATTTACATTAAAATTTGTTTAGTCATTTGGGGAATATTATTGATATGTTGTCCGATTAATCGATTGCCATCGATAGCGATTACAATCGATTGGCAAAAATATCGATACAGCCTACGATTAAATTTTGTTTAGTCATTCGAGAAAGCATTTGTATATGCGGCGAATATGGCCGATTGGCAAAAATATCGATACAGCCCAGAATTATTTTCATCTAATTTTGTTTAGTTATTTATATGTGGCGAATATTATCGATATGTTGTGCGATTAAACGATTGCTATCGCTTGGAGATTACAATCAATTGGCAAAAATATCGATACAGACTACAATTATTAAAATTTAATGTTATTTACTTATTTATATGTGGCGAATATTATCGATATGTTGTGCGATTAATCGATTGCTATCGATTGGCAAAAATATCGATACAGCCCACAATTATTACCCTTTAATTTTGTTTATTTTTCGTTTTTTTTTATGTGGCGAATATTATCGATATGTTGTGCGATTAATCGATTGCTATCGCTGGCGACTGCTATCGCTGGCGACTGCTATCGCCTGGACACTTACAGTTGCTGTCGACGGCCATGAAGTGGCGCCCCTCGCAGTGGGCGGCGATGGCGACGAAGGTCTCCCCCGCGATGTCCGCATGGTCGAGGAGCTGCGGCTCCGCCTCCGGCTTGGCGATGTGCCACGTGTAGAGCTTGCCCTCCTGGCTGAGGAGCAGCACCAGCTCCTCGCTGCAGGCGATCTGCTTCAGCTGGAAGCGGCAGCTGAGCAGCGAGGTGGGCGTGGGACACTGGGTTAGCCAGCTGAGCGCCGGCTCCACGTTGAATCCCTGCTGCTCCTTGGAGAGCGCGGGGAATCCCAAGGCATAGACGCGTTGCTGATCCAACGATGTTGTTGCTGTTGCTGTTGCTGTGTTTGTTGCTGTTGTGTTGTTGGCACGCAGCAGGCAGCTGGCGGCGGGCAGCTGGGGGGGCATGTGGGGCTGGACGAGACGATCCAGATGCGAGATGATGACGACGGCGGCACGGCGCAGATCCACAATGGCAGCGCTGCTCTTGGGCAGCATGAGAAAGCGCAGAAATGTCTCCGTGGCGCTGGACTCCAAGTTGTTGCTGCTGCTGCTGCTGCTGTTGTTGCTGCTGTTGGCATTGGCATTGGCATTGGGATGCACTGCATCATGGACGCCCAGTCGCTGATAACGCTGCAGAATGCGCAGCAGCGGCGCTCCCGTCTTGCGTGGCACATTGTCCCGATTGTCGGCGGTGACGTGCGCATGCGCATGCGCATCGTTGTCCTTCTCCCAGAGCAGCAGCAGCAGCACCACGCACTCCAGACTGGCCGCCAGGCTGCCCTTCTGCACGCCCAGCTCCAGCAGCAGGCAGAGCGCCGTATGGCGATCGTTCAGCGGCGCCAGGCAGCGTCCGCCCATGGGATCGCCCAGCGCAACGAGACGCAGAAACTTAATGGAACGCTCCATGACCTCCAGCCAGAGCGGCGACACCTGCGCGGCGGCATCGAAGAGCGTCGCCTCCGGCAGCTGCTGCAGCGACTCCAGCGCCTCGCTCAGCAGCTCGCTGCACGTTTCCGTGTCCTCCCCGGAGCGCCAGGCGCGACGCAAAAACGCAAAGCTAAAGTTCAGCGCAGCGCGCGTGCCAACGCGCGCCAGGCCCAGCGCAGCGTGCTCCGGCTCCAGTTGTGGCTCCAGCTGCTGCTGTTGCTGCTGTTGCAGCTTCTCCGTGGCAAGCTGCTCCGGCGGCTGCGCCTGAGTTGCAGCTGCAGCTGCCACCTGCGGCTGGCAGCGCTTCAGCGCCACAAAGTAGCGCTCGTAGATGAAGAGCTGCTGCCGCAGCTGCTGCGCGGACAGACAGTTCCCAGCCGCCCTCAGCGCCAGCTCGTGCAGCTCGTGGATCAGCTGACGCTGGCAGTCGCTCTTGGCCAGCTGATTGGGCGGCTGGCTCCAGAGCCAGCTGCTGAGCGTCTGCTCTGTGGCATGCTGCTGCCCGGCCGCCGCCTGCTGCGCCGCCGCCGTCGTCAGCTTCTTGATGGCGCTGTCCGAGTCCAGGGGGCGGCAGCTCTCGCAGTTGCAGGCGGACTGGGGGCCACAGTATTCCGGCTGGCAGCAGGCGCACTGCAGCAGCTGGGCGCCACAGTAGTGCTTGCCATCGTCGCCCAGATACGACAGCTGCCCCCTGGCGTTCAGCAGCGGGGGCGTGGCAGAGGAGACCAGCTCACAGTCCTGTATCAGATGGTTCCAGAGCACGGCGCCCTCGGAGGCGTTGCGCAGACTGGCAATCAGATCGGCACGCAGCCATTTGGCATCCAGATAGGGCAGCGGGCGCAGATACAGCTCGGTGAGTGGGGGCGTGGGCGTGGCACTGGACGACGATGAAGGCGTCGGTGGATGGGGCTGTGCATGCGCCTGGCTGGCTGGAGGCGTCTCAGCAGCAGCGGCAGCTCCTCCTCCTCCTCCTGTTGCGCCTGCTCCTCCTGCTGCTCCCGCTGCCGCAACACGATTAAACATGCTGTGGCTGGTTAGGGCGAAGGAGGGGGAGAGGGGGGTGGTCTCTTTAAGCCAACAGCGTTCTTAAGCCTTCAATATGACACATTTCTGCATTTATTTGCGTTAAATTCTTTAGTAATTTTTGTATTTTTATTATTTGCCTTGGTTTGCAGCGTTTTTTCTGCTGCTCCTTTTTAGCTCATTTTAATGCGCTTTTAGCTGCAGTTTTTTTTTTTTTTTGGTTTATTTAGTTGCTCCTTTTTCAGCTACTCTTTTAGCTTCTGTTGTCTCTGTTGCTTCTTTTTTGCTCCTTGATGTTTTTTTTTGTTGCTGCTCTTTTGCTGCTTTTTGTTTATTTTGTTGCGTCTTTTTTAGCTACTTTTTTTGCTACTCTTTTTGTTTATTTTATGGCTCCTTTTGCTGCTTCTTTTTTGCTACTTTCTGTTGTTGTTTTTTGTTGCTCCTTTTGCTGCTACTTTCTTGCTGATTTTTGTTGTGCACTGCCGAAGAATAAGAACCAGAGTTAACAGTTGCAGTTAAAGTTATAGTTGCAGTTGCAGTTAATTGGCAGGAGTTTGGAGTGGGGGGGGGGAAGATTCTGTCTGCCTGTCTGTATGGTCTTGTATTGTTGTTGTTGTTGTTGTTGCTCAGTCAATGTCGTCAGGCTCACACACTCACACACACACTACCTCTCTCAACACACACACGCTCTCCCTCTCTCTCTCTCGACACACACACACTCTCACAAATCGTGGGCTTAGAATGAATCGCAGTTTTCGTTTTCGTTTTCGTTGCCATTGAAAGTGCAGCGTTTGGCATTAGTTTCGATTTCTAAATGAAATGCGCTTACATTTCAGTTGTTCGCTTCACAGCTATGTTCGAGCACTGTTTATTTGCAGCTTTGTGCATGGCTTGTGGTTTTAGCAGCAAAAAAATTATATATATATATATTTAATCAATTAATAGTCGCCGTTGTTCTGCTTGCACGCAGCGCTGCCAACTCGTTGGCCTATCGCAAAATTCTGTGCTAGTTTGTGTACTTATCGGCACACGCGATCCGGCAACGCCAGCAAGGTTCTGCACGTTTGAATTGCAATTGGCGCGCCAAAATTGCAATTGCAAATTTATTTGTTTAAATATTATAATTAATAAAATTATTAATACATACAATAGTATACTTGCAGCCAACTCCATGTAACTTGTTAGCTGTTGCCTATTTCCACGAATTAATGTCATGTCTTGCCGGTTCGATTAGAATGGATTGCTCTTTAAGCACAGCTGGTCACACTGCCCCATTTGAAATGGCAACAAAAGCGCCAAACATATGGCGCATTTTATGCAGTTTGATTTGTATTATTTGCCAAGTATTATTAATAATTAATGCTTATTATTAATTATTAATTAATATTAATGCCAATAAGAACGTTTGTTGCTGTTAGGGCGCAACAACAGCGCCAGCTGCGCCGCATCTGGCAGCACTGGCCGTCTGTTTACATTTGCCAACTGCAATTTGCAATGGTTGCCAGATCTGCCGTTTTGGCGCCACGTTTGAATTGCTTCTTGATTTATTTTTAGCCTTGATTTGCATTATTTTGAAACCAGGTCAAATATCTATATGCTAATAATAACCATAAACAGTCTATAGAATATCAGCGTAGCGCTTTTTTCTATATAGTATATTTGTATATGTATATATAGTATTTGAGGCTGATGTGGGCCAAGTTAATCAAGAGTATTGGAAGCTAAATCAAGTTCTTACTTCGAAATATGACCTCATCGCATGAAGTCATGCCAATAAAGCTAGTATTGAATGAAAACAATTTGTTTGGAAATGAAAAATAAATTATCTTGTTTTTGTTGAAATATATAATGTAATATCGGAAACATTGTTTGGGGTGTTTATAGATATAATCCCAATAATACAATAAGCGCTAGAATCGATTACGTTTCGATTTAGTCGATTCTTGTTGTCGGCGATTAAATCGATACATTTTTTTTTTTAATCGATTTTTTTTGCGCAATGTAATTTTGGGGATTTTGTGAAATTCAGGGTCTGCTACTATCGGTTACGTCCGACTGTAAACTTTCACCCAACGGATCTGCTTCGTCCTTAGTTGTTGTCGTTTGTTGTTTTTCAAACAAATTGAATTTATTTCAATTGATCGATTAAATCGATTTTAAGACGTGTATCGATCAAAGATCGAACCCAACTGCACCAAGATCTGAATACGATTTGTGTGTACTTTTAGAGGAATAATTCGTTTATTTATCGAATACATTGAAATGCATACACGAGTTGTTCTCAATTGTTTGTTTTGTTTTGTTTTTATCTTTATATTACTTTGTATTTTGTTTAAATAAATTAGATACATACGTTTAATCAATAATAGCAGTATTTATCGTGCAAATTTGATAAGCATAATAATATTTTTTACTTTGTTTTTTGCTGGTTTCAATTGCAAGTTTTGTTTTTGTTTTTTGTTGTATTTTTGCGTTTTTTGTTTTTTGTATTTTTACGAAATAAGTTTGTTGCATTAAATATATAGAAAAAAATATATATGTATAATTTGTTGTGTGTGTTTTGTTTTGTTTTGTTTTTGTTTTAATTAGCTGCTCTTATGTGCGAGTTTACTTCTTCTTTAAAGTAAAAAACGATCTGCGCTTTGGTTCGTCCTTTTGTGAGGTTGCCGGCAGAGTTTGCGATCTGCTGGCGGCAACCGCCGCCGATTCGCTCTGGGCCTTGAGGGCGGACACCCACTGGGACATCTCGGTGTCGTCATGGGCCTGCAGCAAGAACTCGGCGCCATTAGCCAGCCTAGAATCGAAAATACGGTATAATTGATTATCTGTTATCATTCTGTTATTATTCTGTTATCTGTTATTATCTGTTATAATCTGATATCACTCTGTTATTATTCTGTTATCATCTGTTATCATTCTGTTATCATCTATTATGATCTGTTATCATTCTGTTATAATCTGATATCATATGTTATCATTCTGTTATTATTCTGTTATTATCTGTTATCATCTTTTATTATTCTGTTCAGAATGATCTGTTATCATTCTGTTGTCATTCTGTTATCATTTAACATTTGTTATCATTCTGTTATTATCTGTTATCATTTATTATCATTCAGTAATCATTTGTTATCATTCTGTTATAATCTGCTATCATCTATCATTAGTTATCATCTGTTATAATCTTTAATCATCTATCTTTTGTTATCATTCTGTTATCATTCTGTTATTATTCTGTTATCATTCTGTTATCAGTTATCATCTGTTATAATCTGAGATCATGTTATCATTCTGTTATCATCTGTTATCATCTATTTTGATCTGTTATCATTCTGTTATAATCTGATATCATAAGTTATCGTTCTGTTATCATTCTGTTATGATTCTGTTATTAGTCTGTTATCAATCGATACTCACTTGACTCGCAGCACGTGCTTCTTCTTGGTGTAATCACTGGCAATCTCAATGGCAGCTCCCTGCAGATCGTAGCTGGGCTCGCTGCGGAAGGTCAATTCGGGGTTACTCTTGTAACCCTTCTGATCTTTGTAGAACGAAACGCGTCCGCCCCGTGCAGCCATGTAGACCTACGAATTTATCCAATTTTATTAATTTATTCAAAACAAGAACGTTTTTAAAGCATAAGATTTATAACAAAACTTAGGAACAATAAATACTTATAAAAAATAAATATATAATTGAAATAAATACTAAAATTATTTAAATTTTAATTTTTCAATACAAAGCAGAACTTATAATTTAAATAAAATTTAAAACCTTTCGAAAAGTGTTTTAAAAACATAAGATTCATAGCAATACTAAAAAAATTAATAACAGTAAAAATAAAATTAAATACTAAATAATGAATACAGAACTAATAATTTAAATAAATTTAAAAACCACAACAACTTTCAACAAATTAAATCCCTTGCCTATAATATCGGGTTGGACGAGACTTACCTTATCCCAAGATCTGTTGGAGGCCTTCTTGGTGGCCGACTCCCACTCGTGCTTTCTGGTCACGTAACCCTCCTGACCATCTCCGGCAGAGGGCGTGGCGCCACGTTCTAAACGATAAATCGTATATTAATATAGATATATGATATGGCATAAAACCCTGATTCAGTTAGCTTTTAGATTGATCCATTAGATTGGGGTTAGTTGGGGGATTTTTTATACCTGTTTGTGTTTCGACAATGCGCTCAATGTCGACGGCTGCATCGGCAGCAGCTGCTTAGTTTAGTTAGTTGATTAGTTGATTGACGGTTTGATTGATTGATTGATTGATTGATTGATTTGTTTAATCCGTTTAGTAAGCATGAGTGAATGAGATATTGGAATGATTCAGTCAGTTAGTTGATTGATTGCTTGATTGGTGAATTGATTGATTGATTGGAGTGGAGTTGGATTATGGAGTTTTTGTGACTTTTAGCCGGATTTCAGCTTGAAAAAACAGCTTTTAGCATCTTTTTGGGGGGATTTAATGGAGTTAAACGAAAGATGCGTTTTAAAAGTAAACCGAAAAAAAGACTTATATGCTCTATATATCTATATACGAACCTGATTCATCGTGTGAAATGCCCACATCAACATCATCGCGTCTCTCAGCCTCACGCTTCGCCTGCTCAGCTGCCTCATTAGCCGCCTTCGCCTCCTGCTCCTCCTTGACGCGCTGTCGCTCCGCCTCCTCGGCCATCTCCTGGCGACGCTTCATTTCCTTAAGCTCAAACTGTGAACGAAGAGAAATACGTTATAGATCAGTATTTTTCCAATCCCAGAAAAGGTGTGAAAACATATGCGATATTTAAAAGTAAAAACATCGATAGGGTCCTGCCGAAAAAACCGTCGACAGTATCGTTAATGTCTCGATGGTTTCACATCACTAGGAGTTAGATATTTTTGTGATTGGTAAACCCGCCTACATTATCGAAACCATTGAGAAAATACATCGATGGAATCGATATTATTAATACTGATAGTTGCGATATTTTTTGCATGGTGTTAAGTCAAGTAGTCTAGATCCGAACTTACTGTTGTCAGACGCTCAAGAGCACTGAAACGTTCCTCTTGTGCCGCAGCGGATTTCTCAAATGCCTCGTGTTTCTTGATCAGATTCTCGACCTCGTCGATGGTGTGTCCCAGTTCGGAGGACAGCAGGTACGGCTCCTGGGCAATCAGCCAAGCCTCGGCAACGGCAGCATCTCGGGCGAATTGGTAAACCTCCAGAACTAAAGACATACGATAAACATTGGTTAGATTATGGTATAGTAGAGTAGGATAGAGTAGAGTACAGTAGAGTAGGGTAGAATAGTATTTTAGAGGGTGTTTTCACTTACTCAATTGCAGGTTCTCCCAACGTTCCTCCCAGCGGCGCAGCAGGGCGCTGCGACTGTTGCCCAGCTGTACCAGACGGTCCTTAATGTCAGCGGATGCGTAATGGTTGCGGGTTAGGAGCTCCTTGCCCAGGGAGATGCAAGCACTGAAGTTATCCTCGCGCGTATCGATCTCGGCCTTGAGGCTCTGATGGTTGTTCATCAGCAGCTCAACGCCGGAGACATCGCGTGGCTTCTCCGAGGTGTTCATTTGTCGCACCAGATCCTCCATCCAGATGGTTAGGATGCGCACCATGTTGAAGAAACGGAACAGATCACCGGTGTCGGCGAGCTTCTGTTTGCGGGCATCGCACATGGATTGGAGATTGTCCCACGCATGCAGGACCTCCTGTTCGCGATTTGTGATCTCCTTGGCCTTGTCGCCAGCATAGGCATCCTGCAGCTTGGCGGATTCCTCCTGGATTTGCTGGACCTGGGAGTAGAGCGTGGTCAAATCCTGCAGGAAGTTGTAATGTTTGCGCTGTAGCGTCGACACGGAACCAGCGTCACGTCCCAACTCATCGGAGACACCGTGCTGCTTCTCGAGTATGCGTCCGAGTACGTCCTTACAGTCATGGAAGAATTTGTGCAGTTCCCGCGATGCGGCCAACATTTGGGTGCGCGTCTCGATCAGTTCGAGCAGATCCTGCCACGATTCATTCAGATTATCCTTCCATTCGGCAATCGTTGCCGAATCCGAGTGTCCCGCCTGGATTAGATTATCGGCAATACCATTAACCTTTGCCACACGCTCACCTCCCACTGCCTCAGTGTCGCGGGCAAACTCGTTGAAGCGTTCCGAGAGCAACGTCACATGATCGAAGTCCTGTCCCAGCTCCTGGGAACCGGCGACCACCTCACGATCCGTTATCCATTGCTCCAGATCGTCGACTTCGCGACTCAGCATGAACAGCTGGAGAGCCTCGTTCAAGCGGGCACGACGCTCACCGGCCAGATCCTTGAGTCCGGCATAGAGCTTGTCCAGTTGGGATTGCTTGACGGCAACGGCATCGCCACTGGACACATCATCGCTGCTAAACTGTCGTGCCACCTCGCCCAACTGGCGTATGGTGTTGGCATAATCCTCGACAGATTGCTCTAGATTCTCGTGCTTCTTCATCAGGTTTTGGGCGCTGATCTCGTCCTTGCCACGATCCTCGACCATCATGTAGAGCTCCTGTTCGCTCATCCATGACTCAGCCTCTTGGGCATCGAAGAAGTACTGTTGCACCTTCTCCGATTCAAGCAGATGCCTCTTGCGATTCTCGATGGCATCCTTCAGCTCCTGCCATTTCTGTGTCAGATCACTGATCAATGCCTCGAATTTCTTGGCATCCTCGTGACCCTCATCGATCAGTTTGCGTCCATTGTTGCAGATGGCATTGATGCGTGGCTCATGGTTATCGATTTCGGTGGCCAGCGATTGGTTCTTCTTCTTCAAAACGTGCACATTGAACAGGGAATTGCCATAATCGTTGGAATTGGCAACGGGCAGTTTCTCATCGATCCAGAGTTTCTCATCCTCGACATCGCGACAGAACTGGAAGGCCTCCTTCTTCTTCTCCAGCTGCTTTTGACGTTCCAGCAGTGGCGCCTTGATCTTCTCGAAACGTTCCAAAACCGCCGTCTTCTTGACCACAATCGGTTCGATCTTCTCTTCGGGCACCGTCTTCTGCAGATATTCGGTCTGCTTGTCAATCTCCTCCACTTGACGTGCCTTCACCGCCATCTGGGTCTGTATGACCTGTTGCTTCTGCATGAGTATATTAACGGAGGTCAAATCATTGGCCGTATCGCCGCTGACAATCTGTTTCTCCAGATCGGTTATGTACGAGTCGATATCATCGCAGGTCTGTTGGACAAGGACCTCGCGATTGGCATCGAAGAGTAGGGCACCCTTCTCCTTGGTATGGACTTCGAGGTCATCGAATTGTTTGGCCAACTCCTTGAGCTTCGGCTCGATGACATCCTTGAATTCGGGCTTCTCCTTGGACAGCTCCTGGGCGGATTTTTCAGCCTCAAAGAGACGCTCCTTGTTGGCAGCGATCTCGGCCTCGAAGGCCTGATGCCTGGTCCACTTGGAGTGTATGGTCTTGGCGCTTCTGTATGTCTCATCCTGCGACGTGACATATTTCTCCTGTACCCATTCGGCCAACTCCTCCAGATCCTGCAGGAATTCATGCAATTTCACCTGGTTCTTCAACTTCTCATGCTGATCCACGGCCCGCTGACGATTATCATCGCGACGTCCGGTAATATTCTCAGCCCGCTTGCCAATCTTGTCCGCATCGAAGTGCTCCTTCTCGACGAGAGTGTCGGCGACTTGGAGCAGCGTATTGATCTTGTCATCGTTGGCCTCCATGGTGGTGAGGAAGGCTTCGTGGCGTTTCAATTGATTCTCGGCCTGTTCGAGATTAACGGGCGTGTCGTCCTTGCTGAGGAAATGCTCCTGTTGGCTGAGCAATACTTCCGTCTGGCGGGCATCCCGATTGAAGAGCTGTTGATCCAAACTCTGCGACAGCAACACCTGACGATTCTCCCACATCTGGTGCAGCTCCTCCCAGCCATCCTTGAGGGCATTCAGACGTTCGCGCAGGAACATGTACTGCGGATCGTCGGTAGTGTTACCCTCGGTGGTTAGGCGTTCGCCATACTCCATCATGACCTTATAGTCCTCGGTATAGTTGTCGATCTCCTCGCGTATGGACTGATGCTGATTGAGCAGCTTCTCGGCCTCGGGCAATGAAGTGGGTGTATCCTCTGAAGCGACATCGGTTTGGGTCTTGGTCAACCAGGTCTGGAAATGATCCAGATCACGCAGGAAACGATGCAAATCGCCGGCTTCCTCCAGTTTGGAGTCGCGCTCTTTCAGCATCTGTGTCAGTTGCTCCCAGATGAGTTCGATTTGTGCGATACGTTCACGAATGAGTTGCGCCTCCTCCGGATGATCCACCTCAATGCTATCCGCCTCACGTCCCAGGCTCGACAATTTCGCCTGAATGGCAGCCAAATCACGATCCATGCCGCTCAGACGACGCTGCAGTGTCATAACACCAGTCAGATCCATCTCAAGGCTATCGGTTTCGGTGAGGATGCGTTTCTTGTCCTCGATCCAGGAGATGGTCTCACGGCACTCAATGTAGAAGGTCTGCACACCATGCGCCGACTTCAGATCATCCATTTTCGCCTCGGCCTTCTCACGCAGCGTCGACCATTCCTGATTGAGATGATTCTGACGTTCCAGTATCTCATCCGAATTGGGATGCTCGACATGAAGCAGCTGGCGGGCCAATTGATTGACCACCGCGACACGGGAAGCATTTGCATTCATTTCCTTGTCGAAGCCCTCGAAACGATGCTTCATAATCTCGACATCTTCGATATCCTTGCCGGGCACCATGGTGTCCAACATCTTGGTCTTCTCCTTGATCCATTGCTCGACACCATCCGCCTCCGACATCAGCTTGTACAGACTGAGGGCGTCGAGGAGACGCTGCTTGCGTAGCTTGGCCAATTCGGTTAGCTCCTTGTAACGGGTATCGATCGCCTCCAGACGTTTGTCCACATTGGCCTTTTCGGGCTCGTTGAGCTTGAGGGTCTCCGCCTGCTTGTGCAGGGCATCGATGACCTCGGCGTAGTTCTTGAGCTCATCGGCAACGTCCTTGTGCTTCTTCAGCAGCGACTGTACGTTGGCCTCATCCCGACCCACATCCTCGCTGGACACAATGCGCAGAGTATCCAACATCCAGTTGTCCACGTCGTCGGCATCGGCAAACAGTTGGAAATACTCAACGGCATTCTCGAGACGCTGTCGTCGGTATTTGGTTAGATCGAGCAGATGATCCCATTTGGAGAGAATCTCCTTAAGACGGTCCTTGATGCGATCGGCACCAAAGTGACCTTCGGTGATCAGCTCAGCGCCCACCTTAGCGACATTCTGCAATTGTGGATCATGCGATGTGATTTCGGATTCGAGTGCCTTGTGCTTGCTGAGCAGCAGATTGACCGTGGTCAGATCGTGACCAATCTCATCGGTTGAAACAATCTGTTCCTTCTCCTTGATCCAGTTCTCCTCATCGGCGGTATCCCAATAGAATTGCCAGAGTTTGCGGCTCTCCTCCAGACGGCTGCGACGCTCCACAGCGAGACGCACCAGCTCTGCGTAGGCATCCTCCAGTTGCTGGACACGGCTGACAATGATCTCGGGATCGCAGGGTTTGTACGATTCGGGATCATCGCTGAGGAACTTCTGCGAGTTCTGAACGACAACCTTGACACGTTCACCCAGTATATTGATGTCGGCCTCGACCAGCGAATGCTTCTGCAACAGATCCTCAACGCCCATCAGATGCTTGCCATAATCGTCGGTCATCAGCAGCTGTTTGATCTCCTCCATGTTGTCCAGAATGTAGAGCATCTCCTGGAAGTTCTGCTGCAGCTGCAGCGAGATCTCCAAACGCATGCGACGCGCACGCAACAGCTCCAACAGATACGTCCAAAGACGCATTACATTATCCTTGCGCAACAGGATGCGCTTGACGTCATGATAACGCTCCGATTCCAGCTCATCGCAGACAGCGACCACCGCCTGGACACGCTCCTCATACGCAAAGATGTCCGTTTCGATGGCTTCGTGCTTCTTGGCCGCCGCCTCAACCGCAGCCAGATCGAAACCGAAATTATCCTGGCTAACCAGACGCTGATTCTCCGAGAGCCAGGTCTCACGCATGGATGCCTTGCGATCGAAACGTGCCGCCAACTGTTCCAGTTTCTCCTGCCGGATGAGCTCCTCACGCAACGCCAGTTCACGTTCGTGTTCGGCTTTCTCGAGTCTCTCCCAGGCCTTGTTAATATCGGATATCATCTTGCCCTCCTTGGGCGTGTAGGGTTTCTGGTTGTTGGCTCGCATCTTGGACTGCAGCGTGAAGAGCAGAACCTCTAGATTACCCTTCTCCACAAACTTGGGTGGCTTCTCGATGGTGCGATAGTTGGAGAACTGCGCCAACTGACCCTGGACACCAGCCAAAGAGTTCTCAAACTCACGCTCGCCGAGCGATTGTATCGTGGTCTCAATCCATTTGAGCAGATCACTGGTGAAATGCTCATAATCATGGATCATCTTGTCGTTCTCCATCGCAATGCCGACCACCTTGCCAATACGCTTGCCCTGCACCGTCTCCTGCTTCAGCTTGCTGAAGTAGTGATAGTACGTAACCACATAGGTGATGATCGATTTCTCATCCGGATGCTCGACAAAGACATCCTCGGCATCGAGCAGCTTGGCCAGGCCCAGCTTATCCTCGGCCACGTCGAATGCATTGTTCAGATTGTGTATGGCATTCGTTTTCGATAGCTTCTCGAATTGTACAAGATCTGGACGGTGTTTGTGGATAATCGCATTGAAGGCCAAACCATCACGCCACGATGTCGTGAAATTCCTAACGTTCACATTGTGATAGCCAGCGGTCTTCATCTGGCACCACAAAAGTAGCGCGTCCTTGGCCGATTTTGTCTCCTTGTTGTCGACCTCCTCGATGGTGATATCTTGTATCTGGTTGTTGTAGGGAATAAATCGAGAGAGATTGAAGATACTTGTAAAACTAATTTTGGTTCGCTTTAGCTGATCTCTGACCCATGCTAAATGCTGTTTAACATATGCTAATTACTAATAAATAAGCTAAAGGTTGCAATTTGATGAGTTTCATTTTCAGCCTGAAATTTCTGGTTCTAGAATAACAAATAGTACTATATATAGATGTTCCACTTCACAGACGTTCGGCTCTGGCGACCACTGTTAACCTGTAATTGCTAATATTTCTTCATTGTGAACTAAGAAACTTGTTAAAAGCGTTGTACAAGTCGCAACGATTCGCTTTGCTGTTAACTAACATAACGTTTCTTCCTGCTGTTAACTAACAGACTCGTTAATAGTGTTCTCCTAACACCACTTTATTCCATAATTGATAGCATATTCCCCCTTATAGCAACAGTTTCATTTCGTAATTGTTTAACACTGCGATCTAAGTTAGTTAGTTATATTTTAGCCTCTGTTAACGGCATTAAAAGACCATAGTATATCGAGAGATTTCGCTAGAAGCAGTTACCTAAGCGAGCGAATCTTAATCTAATAATCCTACGCTCGATTGTGACTATCTAAAATTAGCAGTCGATGGTTCTTTTCTTATTATTGATTCACAGGTTTTAATCTCCTTCTATATCTTCTCCCTAATACTTTCTTTCATACACTAATTGGTTAGCTGCTAATATTTACCGTTGCTGTTAACGAATCTCCTAACATTTGTCCGTTCTGTTAACTGAAATATTACGCTTTTACTCCGCGGTTAGCTAACCAACTAACGTTTCTATCTACTATTAGCTAATCTACAAAGGTTTTTCCCCTCGCTGTTAACTAACCTACAAACATTCCACCCTGCTGTTAACGAACGTACTAAGGTTTTCCTTCCTGCTGTTAACTAACCTACCAACTGTTAACCTCCACTGTTGAGCAACACAATCGTGATTTAACTTACCTGGAAGCGCAAGATGATCGTCCAGATGAGGCCCAGATTGAGCGAGGCATTGCCGTCGACAATATCATGGGAGCCAATGTTCTCGAGATGGACGCGCTGTTCCCGAAGGAACTGCAATGCCTTGTCGACGTTCTCCAGGCAGTGGATACGCATTTTGCCCTTGGTGGGCTTGGGCAGACGTTCGCCGGACAGGACCTCGAGGAGCTTTATCAAATGCTTGCCATCCCGCATGTCCACATAGAGATCGGCGATGCGACAGTTCACCCGACAGAGATGCGAGTTGACCCATTTGGTGAAGGTCTTCTTCTGTACGCTTTCGCGCTCCTCGGCCAGGGCCTTGATCCGGGAACGCTCGAAGAGTCGGGAACTGGAATTACCGCCATCGTATTCGTATTCATCGATATATTCGTTGCCAGGACCCTGACTGGGGTCCCATCGAACAATTGAAATGTCCGTCGTCATTTTAGCTGCTGCTCTTGCACCACAATTTTTACCGCAAAGAATTCAATTTTGGTTTAATGCCAAGTCCAACACGGATCGCAAACAATATTAACTGCAAAACAAACACAAATATATAGAACTTTAATTTAAGGAAAACCGACTGTAAAATACCCTGTACCCTGTATTATAATTATAATGTTATATGGGCGAGAGCAACTCCTGTAATAATGTTTTGTACATACATATCTCCGGTGTTTATTGACCGAGAGTATATATTCCGAATTTTAACGTTTTACGTTCAATATTACGATTGTTTTTCGATTTTTATCTATTAAGCTCATCTGCGTATGGTATAGACCTACCAACTACCGAAAACAGAATTTATGTCAATAGATTTGTATCTCTTAAATTGGCGAATTGAAGTTATTAACCCTGTTTTTTCCCCATTTTTCAATGGGTACAGGGTATAAAAATAGAGAGCGAGCAAGAAAGAATGTCGAATGAGAAATGTGAAAAGAGAGCAGCATTTATTTTCATTCAAGTTTTTTTTTTTTTGTTTTTTTTTTTCGGGGCCTTGATTTTTCCTATTTCCTATTTGGTTTTCGTTTTTTCCTATTTTGTTTCCGTTTTTTCCTATTTTGTGGATTTTTGTTGACCACTGAAATACTTATATGAAATGAATACAAATTATGGCAATATTTTATTCTATTTATAGCTTTTCGGTTTATTCGTAATTTTCAATATATTTTTTGGTTTTCTTTTTTTAGAAAGATTATTTTAATATTAAAACAGAAAATAAATACATATTTAAATTTTATTTAAAATTTCGCAATATTGTTTGTATACTGATTTTTAGAAAATTTTACGCCCCAGCTAAAAGCCGCATAACAAGCGTAATTTTAACATGGCCGATTATTATTTAGATATATTATATTTTGTACAATTATATATATTTATGCTGAAAAGCGCATTGCAATCGGTTGATGGACACCAAAGTTTTTAAATAAACTATATTGTCTCACTTCTTCCTCTAGATTAATTTTGGTCACTTTATTTCCGCCCAACCCCCCGCCCACCGAGCAATGATTCATAAGACAAAATGGCGTCACATAGGTCGCGCCTTGGGTCAACTTGTCCGATCACAATTCTCACACACTGTATGCGTGTGTTTGTGTGTGTGTGTGTGTGTTTATTATTTTTTTTAGTATTGTAGTTAACGCGATTACATCACGCGCCATCCGCAATGTCAGCCTAATTCGAATTCCCCCCGCCCCCCACCCCCTTCCAGGCAAATAACGCTTCTATATACCACTGCCGATTTCTATATGTTCATTTTAATTTTAATTTCATGCTGTATGTGTGACAGGTGCTGTGAGAGGGGGGAGGGGGAGGGGGAAGGGGGACCAGTGAGAGTGGGAAACTCATTTAAATCGGCAAAAAGCTGGTGAAATTGCAGGAAATTCAATTCAAATAAAACATCAACAAAAACGAAAAAAAAACTACTGTCGGCATGACCGAATTGTGTCATATGCCTGTATGTGTGTGTATAACAGTGGGGCAAACTGTTATACATGCGCTGCAAGTGTATTTTGACCTTTATTCCACGCTCTGCAGGTCATTCCCTTCACACACACACACACACACACACACACACACGAACACTAACACTTTGGCATTTTCTCGTTGTCTGCAATTATGTCTATTTTTTATCTGTCGGTTTTTTATTCTTCTGTCGACTGAAAAACTGCACTCGGCTGATTTAATTTGTGTTCTCTCAATGAGCTAATTTTTGCGACAACAATAAAAAACAAACACACACAACTTTATTTACATATGAGCTCACACGCATACACACACACACACTCTATTATCTATTACGTAATATTTTTGCTGATTATAACGAAAACGAAGCTTAAAACTCGGCGAACGAGATGAACAACAACAACAACAACAACAACAAGAGCGAACGAAGAGCAAACGAAAACAGAGCGCGAAAAGGCAACAACAAAAAGCAGCACAAACAAACACGCAAACACAAACAACAAACAGTCGGCAACAGGGACAGAGACAGCGACAGCCATACGCAATAAGCGACAGCGCGCCAGACAGAGCCAGCAACACAAGCAAAGCCAAAGAGAGCAGAGGGTAAAGAGCGTAGCGTGTAATAAGAAAATGGGGTAGGTTTTGAACTCGAGCTCAATTCGCATCAGAGAGCGTTAGCAAGAGAGGGAGCGCAGAGAGGCAAAGTTTGCAATTATGATTGCATCACTGTTGCCAAATACGCTTTTTCCCGCCAGATCTGGCTGTTAATGGAAAGCATTTGCTACACAAATTTCTAAACTTTAAAATTAATAATAGAAATTTAATAAAAGATAATTATAGATTTTTGAATAAATATTCATACAAATTCATAACATAAATTAAATGAAAATGTCTAAAAATTATCAACATATATAAAATAAAAAAAAGAAACACATGTAATCAACGCATAAATATGCTTAACAATAATACAATTAAAAACGCATTAAAATTACATACATAAATACTTTAAAAATGCATAATGTAACAATAATAAAATAACAAAACTAAAAACAATTTATAAAAATTATTTACAAAAATAAATTCACTATACAATATACATTACCCCATTTAATAGGTCTAAATATATATATATAAAAATACCATAAAAAAAAACAGTTTTATATTAAAAAAAAAAACAACTATAATATATACAAATATATGAAATAGTTTTTTTAAACAGATTTCTGATGGGCATAATTAATATATCGTAAAAACGCTAAATGGGCAACGCTGCATGTCATCACACGCATCATACGCACTCTCTCACACGCACACACACAGACGTGCAAAGATGTGTTGTCTGTGTGCGTGTTGATCTTGTTAGAAGAAGTGAGTTCATCACATTGATTTGATTAGCAGCGACAGAGGCGCGGCTGCTGACGACGCTTGAGGGGGTGCACGGGGAGGGGGGCGAGGGGGAGGCTTGTGCAATTGTGGTTCAATTAACCAGGGCACCGGCCAACTCAACTCAACTCAACTCGAATGAATTCAACACAACGCAACTCAACTCGACTCAATGCAAACCACCACCCGAGTGAAAACTCCAAATAAACATAATTTTTTTTTGCTCATTATGGAAAACCAGTTTTCATTTAAACATTTTTTGTTGCTTCTTCTTTGTTTTAACAAACAATTGCTGTGCACTCGACATACATACAGACATACAGACACGCACACGCATGCTACGTGCTTATTAGCTTTTAAAACTGTACAATTTTGAATTATGGCTCGTTTGTTGATTTGTCATAATTTTTTTTTAAGGCTAGCGGCGGCATTAATAAACAAGGTGGGCCGAAAGCACGCACACATGCACAAGCAAAATAATTGTGCGCTCTCTCTCTTTATATATATATACACACACACAAACACGCCCGCAAACAGAAAGAGAGAGAGAGCGAGCGAGTGTGAGATACAAGTGCAGCAGAAGTTTTGTTGTTTTTCTGGCTTCCAGCCGTGCTCCGTTTATCGATAAACAATTTGGATTGCAACTCGTGACCTCTTGGAAGGATTTACTATTTTTATATGTGTGCACGTGTGTTTGTGCGTGTGTGTGTGTGTGTGTGTGCGTAACTGTATTTCCAACTGCAGTGCGTGTGCATGACTGAAAAATACTAAGAGAGCAAGAAAGGGCATGGAGTCGAAACAACTAGAGAGCGCAACAGTGTTGAACAAAAACGCTTTTTTCTCGCCAAAACTGGCTGTTTTTGAAGAGCAATTGCTAGAAACTTTGGGCGTTTTTCAAAAATATTTTTTTTTTAATTTTGCACACTTAAATAAGCAACAATTGCAGGTCTGTCGTCATTATTTTAATCAATATTTTCTCAATTTTTTTAAAATTTTTTTTTAGCTTTTTTTGCTCGAAAAAATTGGCAGCACTGTGTGAAAATGATGCGTATGTTTGTATGTTTATTAAAATATGTATGCATGTATTGTATGTATATGTATATAGTTGATTAAATGTTGTCATTTATCGCACTTCTACACTTCTGACGCAAATTTAGCACAGTTTTCGATAGATTTCGGATATATTCGCACTCGCATTGATTGAGAAAGAATTTCAAATATTTGTTTTTTTTTTGTATTTCGTATATCGTATTTTGATACGATATAACGGCATAGAGGCGTAACACTCCCTCCCCCTCCTAAACACCGTGCATTCCACTCGCTCTCTCGCTCTCCGCTCTCCCGCTCTCTCAGCTCACTGAAAACACCGAATGATGTCATCAACGACGACGACGACGACGACGGCGACGGCAACTGCGATAGTCAATGCTTGGTTGGGAGGGGGAGGGGGCGGAGGCAATTTTAATCGATGATGTTTTTATTATGTATATAACAGTTGTATATAACAGTTGATGCATATAGCTACATATGTATGTGTGTGACGGCATATATATGTATGTATGCAGGCAGTTAATTGCGATTATTTAATACCAACTATTCGATATTCAGATACTTTTCGGCACTAGGGCGTTGGTCTATCTATCTATCTATCTATCTCTTTTGGGTATTATTTTTTTTTCGTTTTATTTATTGCCGATTTTTGATTTGTGATTTGTTTGCACCGCACACCAATTGACGACTTTCACTTACCTACACGACAAGCTTGCTGTTCAATTTGCCCTAATTGATTCATAAAATCCACATCAGATGCTTCACGTTAGTTTTGATTCGATTTTTTATTCACATTTATTCTTTGCGGTCGAGCTACACTTGCGAGTAAAAAAAAAAGTGACTGCTGAATCCGAATGGAAAATGTATGTATCAAGAAGCAAAAAAAAGATGAAATTCATCGAGTTATCGATAGCGCTATTCAGCTGTTATCGCATGCCCGCTGGGCGTATCGCATGCAGTGCTGCCACCTTAGCCGGATTTTTTTAACTTTTCCATGCACTTAAATGAAAAAACAACTTTTAAATTACATTTTAGCTTTTTTTCAGTCACTTGCAAATATTGTTTATTTAGCCAATAAATTCACATTTCTGCACTATTGCATAGCGCAACAAGATGGCAGCACTACAGTTTTTTTTTTTGGTATTATTTATATGCTGCAATAATATACTGGCGCACACCAGTGTTGCCAAACTAACTAATTCTAGCGTATTAACAATTGGAAATCTAAAAAAAAAAATTGCTGTAACTAATTCACTTGTAAGTAAATTTATTTATATGCTAACGTTTGATTAAAAAATTATATTAAAATAATTATAAATTTGTATATTATTGAGTTGAGATCTTAATTTGATAAATTGATAAATAATAAATATAATAGATTTACAAAGCGCATAAATAGAATTTTGAAACCAGCTGGCAACACTGCTGTTCGCCTTGTTAAATCTAGCGCTAAATAATGCCAAATTCTATCGAGCTATCGATAAGGCAGGCAATTGCCGAGGGCTGCATTGCTTGCATCGATAGTGGGTATATCGATGGTTTTTGACTTTTAAAAACCTCAACATATAAAAACATCAAAAAATATTAAAATATTTTAATTGAAAATTAATGTTATTAATTGAAAAACATGTAAAATAGCAAAGAGCCATACGCCAAATCTGGCGGGCAAAAAGCGGTTACTGCCAGTGCTGCCAGACATAAAATATGGCTAAATTTGTGGCTAATGGCATATTTCAAGGTAAAGTGGCTAACCAGCTAGAACTAGCCACAAAGTGGCTAAGGCGGCAGCACTGGTGGCTATCGATGCTATCGATAGTGCCGTCGATTGTTGTGTGGCTCTGTTGCGTGTGCCGAGGCTGCGCAAGCCGCAGATTTAAAAGCGTTTTTTACAGAAAACAAAATAAACAACAGACGTAATAAAAAACAGGGTATAGAAAAAAGCGAGATGCCGGTGCGGACGTACGACGTGACGGAGCGCGTGTTCGCGGCGATGCAGAATCTGGACATCACGTCGCTGGCCAGCTACCCGGAGGCCGAGATCCGTCCGGTGCTGCCGTCCCTGGTCCGGATGAGCCTGCTCTCCCCCCTGGACAACACCTCCTCCTCGATGGAGTCCCGCAAGCAGATCCTGGCGGTGCTCATCGGCATCGAGGTGGTCAACAGCATTGTCAGCTACCTGCAGGTAGGCATCGAAAAAACCATCCAACATCGGCAGTTCGATATATCGTCATCGATATCTATAATCGATATATAATGTTTTGAATCGACCATTTAATCGCCTAATCGAAAAACAAACCGGTAAATTCAAGAAATCGCATAATCGATTTCCAACAAACGAATCGATTTAATCGCCGATTTAAAAAAATCGATTACATCGAATCAAAATCGACTCGAAGCCCAGCTCTACCCTGTACCCATTAAAAACTGTAGAAAACATGGTTGTAACAGGCAGAAGTAGGCGTGGCAGACCCCATTCCCGATCAGGATGACGAGCTGAATTATTATTATACATTATTATTATTAATACATATTATTATCGAGACATTGATGTATTACATTATTATTATTATTATTACTATTAATCTTGCATTAAATCTTAAATTTTGTTTATTTAAATTTTTATTTTATTTTGCTAAATTTCAATTTGTAATATAATTAATCTTGGTTGTTTTAGTGGACATTTAAATAAATAAATTATAACATGATTTTTTTTATTATTATATATTATAATAATTATTATATATTATAATTATACCATTATTACATATTATCGATACATCGATGTATATCAGTTTAATTATAATTATTATTATTATTATATTTTTATTACATTATTATTATTGTTTTATTATACCTTATTATTCATATTACATTATTACATATTATCGAAACATCGATACATTATATTATAATTATTTTATTATTAGACTCTTTACTTTAAAAAAGTAAAAAGGGTCTATTAACTTAGTGCAAAGAGGAAATGTGTGTAACACCCAGAAGGAGGCGTGCCACGCCCCATAAAGTATATATATTCTTGATCAGGCCGACAAGCCGAGTCGATATAGCCATGTCCATCCGTTCGTCCGTCCGTCTGTCCGTCTGTATGAACACCTAGATCTCAGCAACCATAGAAGCTAGAGACACCATATTTGGGATTTGGGTTCTCCTAATCAGTAAGCAGATCAAGTTTATTTTAGATTTTGGATACTTCCCCCCCTTGCCCCGCAAACCGCAAAAAGCTACTGTAGGCATACATTATTATTATTATAGATTATTATTAATATTTTCCTGCGCAGGTGAACTACCACGAGCTGGAGAACGACCTGAAGAAGGAGCTGCAGAGCAGGCAGAAGACGACGGCGGCGGGGAGTGGCAACGGGAGCAACGGGAACAACGGCAACGGGAACAATGGGAGCAACTTTGAGGCGCCGCAGCCGGAGTACGGGCTGCAGTCGGGAATTGCGCTGGGCTTCGAGCGGGCGGACGTGGCGCGGAAGGTGCGCGTGGTGCTCTCGGAGATCTTCAATCTGCAGCAGCAGCAGCAGCAACAGCAGCAGCAGCAGCTCAACGGCTGCACTGCATCCAGCGCCAATGAGTCACAGAGCAAAGCCAGCTCCAGCTCCTCCGGCTCCGCCTCCAGCTGCTCCAACTGCCACTCGGAGATCCTCGATGACGGCATCTATCTGGAGGAGGTGGTGGACATACTCTGCATCGCCCTGGCCGAGCTGCCGTCGCTGCTCAACATGCTGGAGCTGACGGACGCGCTGGTGCAGGTGCCCAATGGACATCGCATCATCTGCGCCTTGGTGGCCAATTTTCCGGACTGCTATCGGGATGTGGTGAACCATCTGATAGCCAACGGCGAGCTGGAGGGCAGCGATGGCAAGCAGCGTCAGCAGCTGCTGCTGGCGCTGAGTGACATGAATCCCAACCAGGCGCTGGCCAATCGCGCCATCTGCGTGGAGCTGCTCAAGATGCCATCGTTTATGCTCAAGCTATCCCTGAAGCATCCGGAAGATATGATCGCCTTCCTCACTGGCCTGCTGCTGGGCAATGATCAGAACCTGCGCAGCTGGTTTGCGCAGTACATACGCAGCGCGCAGAAGCGCAAGGGCGACGCGCTGCATCTGGTGCGCGCGCAGCTGCTGCAGCAGACGCAGCAGCTCACGCGCAACGCGCACGAGCTCAAGGACTTCAATCTGCTGCAGGGCGCCGTGCTGCTCAGATTATACTGCGCGCTGCGCGGCATTGGCGGACTGAAGTTCAATGACGATGAGGCGAATGCGCTGTCCCAGCTGGTCACCAGCTGTCCGCCGGCCACGCCCACGGGCGTGCGCTTTGTCACGCTGGCGCTGTGCATGCTGATCGCCTGCCCCTCGCTGGTGTCGAACATAACGCTGGAGAACAAGGCCGTGGAGTGGCTGCAGTGGCTCATCCGCGAGGACGCCTTCTTCTGCAAGCGCGCCGGCGCCAGTTCGCTGGGGGAGATGCTGCTCCTGCTGGGCATACATTTCCACAGCAATCAGATTGGCGCCATCAGCGAAATGGTCTGCTCCACGCTGGCCATGAAGATACCCATCCGGCCGAACAGCACCAATCGCATCAAGCAGCTGTTCACGCAGGATCTGTTCACGGAGCAGGTGGTGGCGCTGCATGCGGTGCGTGTGCCGGTCACGCCGCAGCTGAATGGCAACATTCCGGGGTATCTGCCGGTGCACTGCATCCATCAGCTGCTCAAGTCGCGCACGTTCCTCAAGCACAAGGTGCCCATCAAGAGCTGGATCTACAAGCAGATCTGCAACGCCGTGCGTCCGGTGCATCCCGTCATGCCCGCCCTGGTCGAGGTGTTTGTGAACACGCTCATCATTCCCAATCCCTCGGGAAAGCTGAGCGTGGATCACATGCATCGTCCGTTCACGGAACTCGAGATTCTGCATGTCTTTCGGGGATCACCGCTGACCTATTTTGCCGGGGAGCTGCAGCCCAGTTTGGTGGCGCCTCCAGAGCTGGCGGGGATTGAGGTGGCGTGCCCCTTGACCTCCCAGCTGCTGATGATCTATTATCTGATGCTCTACGAGGACACCAGGCTGATGAACCTGAGCGCCCTGGGCGGACGCAAACAGAAGGAGTACACCAACAATTTCTTGGGAGGATTACCACTCAAGTACCTGCTGCAGAAGGCGCATCAGTATCACAGCGATTACCTCTCGCTCTTCCATCCGCTGCTGCGTCTCATCATCTCCAACTATCCGCATCTCAGCATGCTCGACGACTGGCTGGAGGAGCATTACCTGAACACCCATTGGCAGCATCCCGAGCATCAGTTGCATCCACAGCATCTCAGCCACGCCCTGGAGATGTTGCAACAGAAGCCACAGCTGGCCATGCGTGTCTTCAAGCGCTTGTTGCAACTGCCACCCGAGCAGCTGGCTCAATACGCCCACCAGCTGGTGCAGCAAATGGGCGCGGTCTTTGCACCCGATGTGCCCCGATCCGTCAAGGATCTGTTCCACGAGCTCTGGCTGCGACTCAACGCCGTCCTGCCCACCACCTTCTGGGTCATGTCGCTGCGCGCCATCACCAACAACTCGGATGCGCTGCACCGCCGCAGCCTGGCCAACGAGAGCCTCCTGGAGCCCATGGACGTACTGGGGTAAGTTCTCCCATATATCATCATCTAATACTTAAGCTCTCGGAAACTACAAGAGCTACAGCAGTCAAGTTTAGAATTTAGATGGATATATACAGCACACAGTTCAGGTTTATTTTGCATGTTGCATGCCACGCCCCCTTTACGCCCAATTCGATGAAAACCGAAAAACTTTAAATTTTACTTGTGTTAATGGTTCTAATCTTGCTTTATATGGTATACCTTTTTTAATCGCTGGGGTAAGCTCCCCTACATTCCCCTATATCTAATCCTTCTGAAATCTCGAAAACTATAACAGCTACAGCAGTCAAGTTTAGAATTTAGATAGATATATACAGCACACAGTTCAGGTTTATTTTGCATGTTGCATGCCACGCCCTCTGTAAGTCCAAATCGATAAAAACCAAAGAATACAGCTGGGTTCGATCTTTGATTTTGTAGAATCGATTTTTTCAATCGATTCACGTCTAAAACTCGGTTTAATCGAAATAAATTTAATTTGTTTTAAAAAAAAAGAGTAAAAATAATGGAATCGATTTAATCGCCGATAAAAAGATCGATTAAATCGAATCGAATTCGTTGTAGCATATTGTTTAAACATCATAATATTATATAAGCATCAAAGGCAAATAAACAACAGAACAAGGATCAAGTTTTTAGTTTCCTTCGATATATCGATATATCGATAACTGCCAAATTCAGCACAATCGAATAGATATTCTTGTCGATTTTAGCGTTATTAATAAGTTTATTATCGAATCGAATTATGCAATCATTATTAATCGAATCCGGGTGCTATCTTTCTTTCTTTTAGCTGTCCTCGGGATGTTTTCTGCTCTCCCTATATGCTGCCGATCCTGCTGCGCATCCTGAAGGGCAGCCTGGCGGCCTCCAAGACGTACCTCAACGTGCACATGCAGCAGAAGCAGGTGCTGGACAAGAACGGTCTGGTGCAGACGGACGCGGATCGGGAGGAGCTGAAGACGACGCTGATCGCGTCGCAGGAGAGCGCCGCAGTTCACATACTCCTAGAGGTACTGGAGTATATGGAGGGGAAGGCGCATACGCGGGTCTCCCAGCTGGAATTGCGGGAGATTCAGGGCATTATCGGCACCTATGTGCATCAGGCGTTCATCTCGGAGCCCTCGCTGGCCAAACTGGTGCACTTCCAGACCTATCCGAAATCCGTAATACCCATGATTGTGGCGAGTGTACCCTCGATGCATATCTGCATTGATTTCGTTCATGAGTTTCTGAATGTCACGGAAATGGATAAACAGATCTTTACCATCGAGCTGACATCGCATCTGGTACTCAATTATCCCATACCGAAGAGCCTGGGCGTATCCAAATTCTGCCTGAATGTTATACAGACGACGCTCTCCCTCCTAACCGCCTCCACCAAGTGCAAATTTCTACGGAATGTCCTGCCGGCCATGGTGCGATTTGTCGAAACATTTCCGATTTTGGCGGATGATTGCGTCATCATCCTAACCAATACCGGACGTAGTCTCCATTCGCAGGCCTCCCTGGGTGTAACCACCATGCAGATGCCCCTAACGGAGAGCTCCAAACTGAGGGCGTATCGGGACGCCCACTTGCACATAACACTAATCGAGAACGCCTTCAAATCGCTCATCGAGGCCGTCATGCACAAGTCGGACCTCTACTGACCCAGTAGCATAATACCGTCTATCCCTAAGCAAATACCTTTATCTGTATTTTATACAATTGTAAGCTTAAGTTGTGTACTTCCCCCAAGCCCAAAATGTAAACCTAAACAAATAACTGAACACCAATTGACACCAAAAGGATTGTTTTTATTTTCAGACCCCTTTAAAATAGTGCAAACGGGTCTATAATGTTAGTGATAATTTGATGTTAGTAACACCCAGAAGAAATCGTAGTAGACCCCAAAAAGTATACATATGTATATATTCTTGATCAGATCAGTCGATATAGTCGTCTGTCCGTCCATGTGAAAAGACATCATTTTTGGTATTTAGGTTTTCCTATGCTGCAAGCAGTTCAAGTTTGTTTTATATTTTAATTTTTTTCGTTAAAATTTATCTTTCTATTTTATTTTAAAAAATTCAAAATATAAATTAAATTCCAATATAATGAAAAATGTAGATTTTAGGAAGAATACTGAGGATACTGGGATTATAACTCATACGAAAAGAGCCATTTGTATTGAACTTTAAATGCGCATAACTCTGCCAAAACTTATCCGATATCGGTTTTTTCTGAGTCATTTGAGTTTGAAAAATAAAATTTGAGGAAAACATTGAGGAAAAAAAGATATAAAATTTTTATTAAAATTGTAAGCCCTCCTCCTTAAAAAATATGAAATTTTCGATGGAAAAAATATTTTTTTTAATTTGCAATACTTGATGCCTACACGAATTGTATTGCAAAATGATGCAGAAAACAGCAAACATGACAGCATTTGGTCGAAAAATGTAGATTTTATGGGCAATATTGGTATCATGGGGGTGTTATCACTTCCAAAACGAAAAAACGCATTTTTGTTCAACTTTGAATGCGCATAGCTTTACTAAAACTCAACCGATGTTCAAGCGGTATGGTTTTTTTCGTATGCTACTGAATAACAGCCAGATCTGGCGGGAAAAAAGCGGATTTGCCATCAGTGAGACCCTTCACACCCAGTTTACAGCGCTCTCGTTCTTTGTTGCTGGTTCGCTCTCTCACGCTCTATTTCTTCAATTGTCTCCTTTTGTTTTAAATTAAAATCTTTTTTTTTTGAGAAGGGCATGGAAATAAGCAAAACTGAAATTTGCATTTTATGAAATCTACCACTAAGCATTCAATAAATGGAGGCGTCAAACAGCCAACAAATTAGTAGTTTCACAAAAATCTCGACGATCGACTCCCCGCAACATGCAACTTGTGCGCATCGAACTCGCAACCGAACAGCCGCCTTGAAAATGTTCGACAACGGTTGCAAGCGCGTTCGCTACGAACGCACTTCCAACGCACGTCAGTCTGCGACCGACAGTTGAACTGAGAGCACGTATTTTTTACGTTCTCCGTCTCATGCGCTGTCGTCAGTTTTCAACGCTGGCCAGCGATTTCGTTTTTGATTCTCATTCAGTTCTCTGTTTCTATGGTGTTCCCTGGGTATCGATTATATTTATTAATCGTTAGCTGATTCGAGCGGCGAAATAATATAAATAAAATATTTTTATTCAACATAGAAAGTTGGTATTCGGAATATAAATTGAATTAGATTCAAAATATATTTTAAATAAAATACTGTACCAGCAAGGCTAATCTTTGGTACAGGGTATAAGACAGTCGGGCTTGCCGACTGTTTGTTGTTTTTCATATCAGTCGTTAAAAATGATTTGGATTTATTTGCCTAATATAACATATTATTTAAATAAATCTCTAAGAAAAAACGAAGGGAAAACTGCTTAGCCATTTTTTTTAACCACTTACAAATAATTTTTAGCCACTATTTATTTTTAGCAACTTTTCACTCCAAAAATCTGACAGCACTGTTACGGTCGCCTCAGCGCAACATGCAACTTGTGCGCATCGAACACGCAACCGAACAGCCGCCTTGAAAATGTTCGACAACGGTTGCAAGCGCGTTCGCTACGAACGCACTTCCAACGCACGTCAGTCCACGATGCAATAATAGCGTCAAGCGTCAGTCGGCTGCCGACCGTTGAACTGTGAGCATGCGCTTCTTACGTTCTCCGTCGCATGCGCTGTCGTCAGTTTTCAACGCTGGCAAGCGATTTCGTTTTTAGTGTTGTGTTTTGTATGCCAGTGTAGTTTTTGTTATTTCCTTTTTCTGGGGTTTAACCGGCCTTTGGTCTAAAACTTAAAATAAGTCCAGTTTTTATTTTAAATTTTTTCCTCCTACGCGTTTCGCCAGCTGTGCTGGCTCCCTCAGTGCGTCTGTTTATTTTTTATTTTTAAGAAATATTACAAAAATATAGGGGATACATAATTTACATACATATAATAAACATTAATACTTAATACTATACATACATTTATTTGTAAGTCTTTCCTGTTCTAATTGTCGTGTTTGTCCGCTCGTAATGTCGCCGCGTAAATAAAATTTGTTTGTTCATTGTCTTCTTTATGATTTATCGCTCTCTCTCCTTTTTGTTGTATACGTAGGCTCTCCAGTGTTAGTCTAGTTCTCTCTCTTCTTTCGATGTCTACAATTCTAACGTTGCTGAAGTCAGCTGAGTGGCCTGTAGTTGTTGTTGTGAGCGCTCGTTTTGTTGTCCCTATGTGTACTTTATTGCACTCATCTCCCTCTTTTCCATTGCACTGAATTTCATAAACTACATTGGTTTTCTTTTCCTTGTCCTCTTTGCAGTTCGATTAAGATCTTTTCATGTTCTTTGGTGTAATTGGGCAAACGTGTACCTTTAGCACTGTTCATAATACTGACGATCCTCACTTGAATAACGGAATTGAAGGGAATTTCTTTTCCTTGTCCTCTTTGCAGTTCGATTAGGATCTTTTCATGTTCTTTTGTGTAGTTCGGCAAACGTGTATCTTTAGAACTGTTCATAATTTTTTTTTTTTTTTGTGTGTAGGTCTTTTGTGTAGACCTTTCTAATGGGGTTATGGAGATCTCTGTATATTTATTTTGAGACTTTTGATGTAGTTTAGCACTTTGTTAGGCTTTATACTCCATAGGTATACTTCCCAGGTTCTGAGCCTCTCTACCCTGTGTCCTTTTGAGAGTTCACAGAAGGGTTCGGGCCCGATGAAATGACAGTTTGCTGCCCGTTTTGCTAGTTTGTCTGCCATTTCATTGCCTGCATGACCCTCATGTCCCGGCACCCACCCTAGGTGCTCATAATACTGACGATGATCACTTGAATAACGGAATTGAAGGGAATTTCTTTTCCTTGTCCTCTTTGCAGTTCGATTAGGATCTTTTCATGTTCTTTGGTGTAATTGGGCAAACGTGTACCTTTAGCACTGTTCATAATACTGACGATCCTCACTTGAATAACGGAATTGAGGGAACGAGCATTAACTTGCTACGTTGAGGAGTTGGATTCTTAAGATCTTCTCGTGGTCTTTCGTGTAATTCGGCAAACGTGTACCTTTAGAACTTACATTTGATCCTTATTGTATTACTCGTTTGAGTGATCTGATTTATTATTTAAATATTTCCAAAACAGCTTATAATATATTTTTTATTTTATTTTTTGTTTCAGCTCTTAAAATTAGTTAGTTGTTGCTCAGTTGAGCTCAGGAATGAAACTGTGTGTATTGGGCTATTTTTTGTAGCTGATAGCTGGGGGTATTTTGTTTTATTGGATGCGATTCCCTTGCTGCATATCGGTATTTTTGGTGTGGGCTGTCTTCTTATTTGTTTTGTGAACTTCCAGGATTTCCGTAAGCTATACCTGTCCATCTGATCTGCTTCATAATATGCGTCCGATGAATCTGAGCCGTCATCGTGTGGCATATTTTGACCAATTGCGTTGTCATCTGCAACTTCTCTTAATTCATTGGGAACGAGCCATTACGACGCAGTTCTATTTAAGAATTTTCTCGAATTATTCTCAAAACAAAGCGTATTTAATATAATTGTAAAAACTTACCGCCAAAAGCGTTTTGGCGTGCTGAACAACTCCTTAATGAACGATCTTTGAATCCCGTTCACTGACTCTGAAACTGGTTCACAATCAGGGTTGCCAACTTTTCGGAAAAACATTTCATTTTTCGTATACTTGAGTAGTACAGTAGTAACAATGTATTTATCACTTAATACGTTATTTTTTTTTTTTTTCGCCATTTTCTTTTTGATGAGTTTAGCCTTCTGGAGGGAAACTGATTTCCTCACCATCTTAACCATATCACGCTGCACGTCGAGTAGTTTGAACTGCAGCGTTGCCAAGCAAGGGTAGAGCCTAGCGTCCATATCGGAATCCATATCGGAATCCGAACCAGAATCCAAATTCGAATCAAAACCCAACTCAAAATCCAAATCCAGATCGAATTGAATATCCCGGTTTTTGTTGAGTTTATTTATTTATTTATACCGGGACCATCTCGGCTCTCGTGGGTTGGTCTTAGGCGTGCAGCCTTTTTATAGGCCGGGCAATTTTTATATAAGGCAATGTGGTCCCCATTGCAGTTGGCGCATTTCCCGGGTGTGTTTCGTGGCTTGGGGCAATCCTTGGGGCGATGAGGGCCTGCGCACTTGAAGCATGTGTACGCAGGTTGCTTGCAGTCCTCTTGTTTGTGATCAAACTTTAGACATTTCCGGCATGGGTATACTTTTTTACCATATGTAGGCCGTTCTATTTTTATCGCATATTTGTCTAGTCTCTTGATTTTATGCACCTCTATATTATTGTCCCTGGGCATGAGTTCCACTTTGTGCGTGTTGGTAGGCTTGTTACTTTGATTTCCAACCACATTGGCCACATGCGCTACCGTGTGTCCGTAATTTGCCAGTTTGCGTGTTATCCACTCTGCTGATGTGGTTGGGTGGAGTCCTTTAATTATTATTTTATATTTATGCTTCGTCGCTGATGTGGTCTGGTATTTAATATTCATTGTTTCCAGAGTTCTGGTGAGGGTCAGGGTGTCCAGTCTTGCTTTTGATGTTCATGCCCTTCTTGTCATTCTCGACAACATTCCCATCATCAGCACCTTCTTCTGAATCCGATGAAAACTCCATGTCAGCTCCTTCTTTGTTAATTATCCCTTTTTTAACAACTTCTTCTGAATCCGATGTTAACTCCATTTCCTCTATTTTAGTGATTTCGGATTGCTTTCGTTTGTTGGATGGGCTGGTTTTGGTGGCAGCAGGGGTGCTCATTTTTCTTTTGTTTTTTCCAGCTTGGAGGAGAGGAAGGAGCGTTTTTTTTGTTTTTTTTAATGATATGTACTACCCTCAATTGAGAGTTGCGCCGTTAATGCAGTTCGATTAAGATCTTCTCCTGGTCTTTGGTGTAATTGGGCAAACGTGTACCTTTAGCACTGTTCATAATACTGACGATCCTCACTTGAATAACGGAATTGAAGGGAATGAGCATTAACTTGCTACGTTGAGGAGTTGGATTCTTACTGTGCAGCGCACCTGTTCGATATATAACAAACAAATTATTTTTTACTGCAGTAATGCATATTCAAATATTTGTTATTTTACAGCAATCTTTAAAAATTAAAATTCTGAATATATTAATTATAAGAATCGTATTTATTTATTTATTTTTTGCTTACGTTAGCTCTTAGGAAATTTCTTATTTGCCCATGCTGGGAGCTGGGAATCTGGTCTTCGGCTTTTAGCTTCTCTTTAGCCTTTTATTGCTCTTCAGCTTTTAGCTTTTCTTCGGCTTTTAGCTTATCTTTAGCTTTTAATTGGTCTTCAGCTTTTAGCTTCTCTGTAGCTTTTAGCTGCTCTTCAGCTTGTAGCTTCTCATTAACTTGTAGCTGCTCTTCAGCTTTTAGCTTTTTTTCGGCTTGTAGCTTCTCTTTAGCTTTTAGCTGCTCTTCAGCTTTTAACTTTTCTTTAGCTTTTAGCTGCTCTTCAGCTTTTAGCTTCTCTTCGGCTCCTTGTTCGCTATAGGCGGGGCCGAGGATGGTGCCGCCGTTGGGGCGGGGACCGGAAAGGATGCCGACGTTGGTGATCGCAGCATCTTGTAGCTTCTGTTAAATGGGTTAGCCAAGATGTTGCAGCTGCTGCTACTGTAAATTGGGTAAGATGAATGGGTGGTGGGGCATCCAGAATCCATGCCCCGGCCGTGGTTTGTACCACGGGTGGATTTCCACTCTTGTGGCTGCCACCTAGAGTAGTATTGTTAAAATCATCAACCATAACTGTTATTTTGCTTATTATACCTTCTGCCAGGATTAATGTAATTTATATATGAATTAAACCAATATAATTTATTTGTATCATTATCAAATGATAAAACCCAAATCCAAACTGATTACAATTACAAATATTTACTAATAAAAATAAACTTATGTAGTACCATACAATAATATATTATTTCATGTAGGGTTGTTATTTTTAAAGTTTTAAACATTTTACAGAATGCAATCCAGAAAAAATGTGGATCTTTCGCAAAAAGATCTTTAGTTACTTGGTAATAAATATTTATTTAAACTTTTGCATATATTAATAGCAATAAACGTAATTTAATTTCTTTGCGTGTCGAGAAGAGATGCCTGTGATCAGCAAGCGAGTCCGTGAGCGAGAGAGTGAGTAAGATGAGAGAGTGAGTACGATGAGCGGGTGATGTGAGTACATTATTGATACTCGCTATCGACTATCGATGGCAGTTGATGTGCTCTGTTGCGAGATGAGGCATCATAGAACCAATTGGTGCGAGGAAAGGCACCACAGATCTGTTTTATTTAATTGTTTAATCGAAGTCCAATGTATGTCACATGGTTTTAGCGAAAACTTAAGCCAAGGATGTTCCAGTGAAGGGAAGTCCTGCAACAAAAATAAAAAACACAAATTAGTCTCAGGTAGTTTTCTTCAAAATCTGCTTACTTTGATGAAGTTCTGATCCCATTCTTTACCGAGTTGTAAAGTGAGTGGCGATATTGAATAGCACCTGTTTAGCACTTATTCTAGACGAACTATGTCTGTAGTTAGAAAACTCTTGGCCAGTTGACGGTCGGGCAGGTTGATCAAGCGCAGACTGGAGCAGTTCTCGACGATATCCAAGAGTTCGGGGCCCTTGGGCGGGCAGGGCATGTTCAATGCAACAGCTTGCTACAAACTTCGCGCAGTTCAATTTTGCAATCAGTTCATCCGTAAGGTCAAAGTAGGTATTGTGGTTGAATATCAGAGATACCACCGTCAACCTCCCGAACCACTAACGAATTGTAATTTTGAATGGTGCGCATGGTCAGGGAAAAGTACCGCAATGATTTATAGTCCACGACGACCTTCTTCAGCATCTTGCATTTGCGAATATTGAAAAAAATTTCCGTATATTCAAAAAAGCAAAAGTAATTAGATTTTTGTTTTTTTTTTTGTAAAAATGTGAATGTAAATGTGACCGCTCTGCAGTGACTGACTCTCTTTATTCTCTCTCTTTATTCTCTGTTTCTCTCTATTCAGCCGTTTTCTGTTGGCCATTTCATTATTAATAAAAATTGCAACTTTCGTACCCATCGGCTCAGGCTGCAAATTTTCATCTACCATCATTTACGTTAACATTCATTTCTGAAATTTGTTATCGTCCACACCTCCTAGTCTTCACAGCGCCACCTATTGCCCAATTTATTCAACCCGCGCTTGATCGACACTTTCGTTGATTTCAAATGCGCAGGCGTTGAAAAATAATAAAAAAAGAGAAAATTATGTGGCCGCTCTCTCTCTCATACCTCATCCCCTCACCCTCTCTTGCCATCAAGCGAACAGCGATAGAGAGAGATATCGAGCTCCTGATCGAGTGTTTCCACTCATCTAGCATACTCCTATCTCTCTCCCACCCATTCGCTAAATCCTGTGAGTATATCAGAAATGCGTAGCAACATTAACCGTTGCTTACACTCTTTCTGTGCATCGATCAGGTAACAACTGCTGCTAAATTCTTAAGTTTTCTTTTGAATTTAAACGACTTCTATCGCCAAAAAACTTCTTATCTTTATTATAGGATAAATAATGGCTAATTTCTCTGCACCCTCAAACAACAACCACCGCGTCGCTGATTTGGAGAATGTTGTTGTCGGCAGGCTGCGTATAGCGCGCAACTTATTTGCGCCGCCACAATAACAACCCACTTCCCATCAGCAGCAACAACAGCCGACCAATCCCACTTTCTACGTGACGGAGCCTTCCGGCCTGCCGCCGTACAATGTGGATTCGCCCAGATTCTCGCCGTGCACTCCACTCTACGCTGAGGCTACCCCGGAGCCATCTTTTTCACCAGAGACTCCGGGGTCGTTCTACCAACTACCTCAGCCACCCTACCAGCCGCTGATGCCGGTGTTCCAACAGATGCCGGCGCAGCCGTTTTACCAACCGTCGCAGCCATTATACCAGCTGCCGCAGGCCTTTCTCCAACCGCCGCAGCTATTAATTCAGCCGCAGAGGAACCTGATCCTGCCCTCAATGCAGCCGTCTTTGCCGCCCTTGCCGCCCCTGCTGTGCCCTCTGCAGCACTGGCATCCGGGCATCCGGGTCTCCCAGCAGCAACAGAAGCACAAGCTGCTGCTCCATCCTTCACGCCACCACCACAAGGCCTGACTCGCTGCCAGCGCCGCAGTCGTCAGCGCCAGCGCGCTCGTGAGCGGATAGCACTTGCTCGCGACCAGGCTGAACACGCCCGTCAAGAGGCTGACAGCCAGCGCATGCGGCTCAACGGTCGCAACTCCCAACTGGCGCACCAATGCCTTATTCAACTCAGTCAACTAGAGCAACGTCAACTCACCGTTGGACTCGAACACGATCTCCACATGGAGCGGCTCCGCCTCCGCCTTATGCGGTTTGCTAACTCGGTCCGATTCCATCCCGCCGCTGAAGAATGAATTACTACTTCTCCAGCTGCTCTCACCTCATCAAATCCCAGTTGTGTCACTGCATCGGCCGCTTTCGTGGCCGCCGTCTTCTCCTCCGTCGAATCTGCCAAAACTACATCATCAATTTGCCTGTCCGTCCGTCTGATATTTGTTGTTAATCCTCTACCTGGCAATTCACTATTATTAACACTGTTTTATTATTAGTCTTATTTTTGTTGAAATAAAATGAAACAAAATGAAGAAAAAACGAAAAAAACACATACTCTTGTCGTCATTTATTTACCAATAATTTCTTTCAGCAAATCTCTGGCTTATTCTCGCCTGCAATTCACGCTATGAAGTCCCCGTGTGATTGTTGTTGTGGCAGAGTTGCATCCTCGTCAGCCTTGCCCTGGTCGTCTTCCAGCCGACTCTACCTCGGCTGACGTCGGCGTCGTCGCTTACTCGTATAAGCACAATCGTGCATATATTGCAGTCGAGTGTACTCGACGCCTGCGTCAAGTCGTTTCAATTTTTACCAAATTTTAACAATTTAGTAGAATATTTCAAATATCATTCTTGCAATTTCTCTGGATTTTTTCAGAGAAATTGTTATATATATATGTTTATATACCTTGGCCAGCAAGCTTATTAAATGAATGGTTTATAAAATATACAATTTATAACATATGGAAATTGGTGGCCATGTAAAATGAAATACAAGACTCAATTTAACACTAAGAAAAACCATCGCCTTCTGTATGGCTGAATTTAATAATGGCGTTCGAACCGAAAAGATGTGAAAAGTTATATGAAAGAATATATGAAAAACAAAAAAGAATGCACCGTCAAGTTCTCCGGCTAGAGTGATTATTTATATCAGTAAAGATCAGGAGTCGCTGGAGAGGCAATGCAAATCCTTAAGTGAAGGAGAAACAAAGAAGAAGAAAGAGTAAAAAATGAAGATACAGAACAACAGTGCAAATATTAAAGTAGAAGAACACGCAAAAGAGCAAAATTCAGAAAGACGATGCAAAGGATAATGAAATGCCAGTGGACTGTCGAAAGCTGATGTGCTCTCAGATTGTGGGTGAAATGCAGAGAGGATTGGCCATCTACTTGATCTGATTGATCAGCATGCCATGACCTGCGACACCAATCAGTCAAAAAGGCTGAATTGTGTATCGATATGTTAATACTCATTATCGATATTTAAGTATCGATATCTGTTTTGCACAGACGCGTGCGTGTGCGAAACTTTCGACAAAGGAAACATTTATTATAGGCAAAAAGTTAATAGGTAAGAAGCATGATTAAATGATATTCCATATGTATTACCATTCACAACGTGTCCATCCTCACAGCAACAATCTGAGGGCAATCATTATGCATGCTGCTAAGAATCGTAAACCCAAACTTATTTTGACGGTCGACTTCTATGGTGCTCTCTGTGTGTTTGTGTGTGCGAGTGTGTGTGACCGGACTTCAAAGATCTGATTCTTAGTATATATATGGATATACAATCACTTAATATAAATATATTAATAGCAGATCAAATGGGAGTCAGATCCTAAAAATGGCAAAGTGTTTAATTGTAGGGAAAAACTTTTTTAATTTACTCCAAAAGTGTTTGTACCACTGCAGCACCCACCGGTCCCCAGAGCGCAGGCCAACGCCATCCCAGCATTCCGCATGCCAACACAGACGGCAGAGCAGAGCCCGGCAAACGCCGGGATTTCGGACCGAGATCCCACAATTTGGACATGGACCCGTAGTAGTCCCTTTGTTTGTAGCTCAGGAAAACCTGCAAGCGGAGCAGCGGTCTAAAACAAGTCTTCGCCCACTTCACTTCACTTCCAGTAGGAAGATCATTTGCAGATTGTTAACCACCAAAGCTAACGTTGCTCCACTCAAGACGAAGTCTATTCCCAGACTGGAACTTTATGAGCTAAAATGGCAGAATGAACTATAACTTACTTGGAATCCTCGTACTCCATTATCTTTGCATTCATATATACTGTCACTATCACTCATTTATTATTTTTATTTAATAATAAAAATTAAATAAAAACAATAAAAAACAAAGAAAAGAAGGTAGTAGAGAACTGTTTCTATAATTAAATATACACATTTAAAAAATATGTAAATAAATAAATAATTCATTTATTACAAAAAAAAAAAAAAAAATTCAACAGATGAAGAAAACAGTGAACACAGTAAGGACAGTGGGTAGACAGACGTTGTGCCCACTATTTCTGAAAATCAATTGCGTGGTATATAAGTATATTGGATATGACAAATTTAAAACTTTTTTTTTTTGGTTTTAGTGTAGCATTTTAATAATTTTATATATTTCTTTTCCAATATTTTAGTTTGTATTTACAAAATTAAAGTCTGTTTATAGTCATGTGTATTTGAGATCTGAAGCAGTTATGCCATATGTCCGAAGAAAACGCAGGACAAACAACTCAGCATAAACGCATAAAATGTGGCAAGGTAAGATATCTTGTTTGCTACGAGCTTAAGAATAATTCCTTATCATTATTATTTTATTACCAAACAGAGTTGATGCGGAAGAATTTCGACTGAAACGTGGAGGGTATGGCAAGCTATACACGTATGCGCATGCATGCGACATACCCCCCTCCACCCCCCTAGACCACTGCACACGCAATAAGAATCCACGGTGCCAACGCACTAACTACCGTTGCAACTCCTCAGCCGAACAGCAATCACTCACACAGCCGCGCCAGTCGAAATTCTCAAGGCCGAGCCAAAAACAAAATACGCAAAAACAACTCCAACCCAATGGTCGACCAAAAAGTGGGGGGCGATTGCTCGCAATGCGCCTATGCTCTGCATCGAAACAGAAAACTGAATGAAAATGAAAAACGAAATAGTTTGCCAGCATTAAAACTGACAACAGCGCATGCGACGGAGAACGTAAAAAGTGCGTGCTCTCAGTTCAACTGTCAGCCGCCGACTGACGTGGCTGGAAGTGCGCTCGTAGCAAGCTCGCTTGCAACCGTTGTCGAACATTTTCAAGGCGGCTGTTCGGTTGCGTGTTCGATGCGCACAAGTTGCATGTTGCGGGAAGGCGACCGTAACATCTAAATAAATTCTTTCTTCTACGAACTGTGGAGATGATTAATATCTACCAATTTGCGAATTTCAAATAAATCGGTCTATTATTAAAATAATTATGATAATTTTTTTAAATTTAATTTTGATGTACATATAAGTTTGTAGTAGTAGGCTATGCTACATATACTAAAATCCCGATATACCATTGGTCTCCTCGTGGTGTTCCCTGGGTATCGATTATATTTATTAATCGTTAGCTGATTCGAGCGGCGAAATAATATAAATAAAATATTTTTATTCAACATAGAAAGTTGGTATTCGGAATATAAATTAAATTAGATTCAAAATATATAATTTAAATGGAATACTGTACTAGCAAAGCTGATCTTTGGTACAGGGTATAAGACAGTCGGGCTTGCAGTCGTTAAAATTGATATGAATTTATTTGCCTAATATAATGTATTATGTCCATATTTATTATTTACAATTTATGTATGTATACATAAAATAAAAAACACAATACCATCGAACAGGTGCGCTCAACACGCAAACGGAATCCACTGTGCGAACGCAAAACTACGAACTACCGTGAGAACTTCCCAACAGCAAGCAAAGCGACAAAGACAGCAACATCACTCAAAGACCGAGCCACAGCCGAACTCTTTATACAAGCACAAGCGAAACAGAAATTCCCAACAACAACTTTGACGAAGCCCAAACGTCAACGAACGTCGCAAGTTGATACCCTATTCATGTAATTGCTTAATTCTAGTGGCTGCGGAATACATGCAAATTAAAGAGAGTATCACCATCGCGAGTCTTAATGTGCGCTAAGCGCCAATGCCCAGCATCGAAACACAAAACTGAAATTAGAATCAAAATAGCAATCGATGACTCATCATTGAGAACTGACAATGGCGCATTTTGCGGAGAACACGAATAAGTCCGTGCTCTCTGTTCAAATGTCGGCAGCCGACTGACGTCCGTTTGAAGTGCGTTCGTAGCGAGCTCGCTTGCAGCCGCTGTCGAACATTTCCAAGGCGGCTGTTCGGTTGCGTGTTCGAATCGCACAAGTTGCATGTTGCCGGGACGCGATAGTCAAGATTTTTGTTAAACCACATATTTTAGCTGTTTGACGCCTATATGTATTGAGTGATTAGTGGTATTTTTTAAATAGATCTCTATGAAAACACGCCAACAAGCCAATTTTTTTAGCCACTTGCAAATAATTTTTAACCACGTTTTCTTTAAATTGTATCAACTTCCAACTTCAAAAATCTGACAGCACTGTTACTATCGACTCTCCGCAACATGCAACTTGTGGGCATCGAACACGCAACCGAATAGCCACCTTGAAAATGTTCGACAACGGTTGCAAGCGAGCTTGCTACGAGCGCACTTCCAGCCACGTCAGCCGGCGACTGACATTTGAACTGAGAGCACGCGCTTTTTATGTTCTCCGTCGCATGCGCTCTTGTCAGTTTTGAATGCTGGCCAGCGATTTCGCTTTGAGATTCTCTTTCAGTTTTCTCGATCCAACGGCTGCAATATTGTTTCGCCTTAACTCCTGTGTTTATTGATCTTAAACATCTCTTCATCAGACGTCTGTGATTTTGTTGTTGGCAGGCTCCGAATTGCTCGCAATCTCTTCGCACCGCCACAACTACAACATCCAGAAGCGCCCCCTCGCTTCTCGGCATCAAGGGATGCATTCTGTTATATATTAAGTCTTTCTTGTTGGGAATGCTCTCAATTTGATCTATAGACCAGATTCCCAGCTCTATGGGAAACCAAGAAAATTCTTAAGAACCCAAGAAAGCAAAAAAAATAAATAAATAAATAAAGAAATACAATTCTTATCATTAATATTTTCCGAATTTTAATTTTTAAAGATTGCTGTAAAATAAAAAATAATTTAATATGCATTACTGCAGTAAAAAATAATTTTGTTGTTATATATCGAACAGGTGCGCTGCACACGCAGTAAGATTCCACCTCCTCAACGTAGCAAGTTAATGCTCTTTCCCTTCAATTCCATTATTCAAGTAAGGATCGTCAGTATTATGAACAGTTCTAAAGGTACACGTTTGCCGAATTACACGAAAGACCACGAGAAGATCTTAATCGAACTGCATCAACTGCATCTACCAGCTGCCGCAGCCGATGATCCTTTTGCCATCACTGCAGCCGAGACTACAGCCTCTGCTGTGCCCCTTACAGCAATGACAGTTAGGCTCAGTTGGCTCTGCGTCGCAGCCAACGCTACAACAATACCCGCAGCTGTTCATGGAACAGCCGGCTCCTCAACACCATCACCCAGCAGCAACAGAGGAGCAAGCAGCCCCTCGCCAGGAGGCTGACAGCCTGCGCCTGCAATTGCCAGGCCAGTGATCCCGCCTGGCGCATCGGCGCCTCTTGCAGCTGCACCAGCTAGAACATCAACAACACACTGTTGGTCACGAGCACCATCTCCACGTTCGCCCAATTACACGAAAGACCACGAGAAGATCTTAATCGAACTGCAAAGAGGACAAGGAAAAGAAAACCATTGTAGTTTATGAAATTCAGTGCAATGGAAAAGAGGGAGGTGAGTCCAATAAAGTATACATAGGGACAACAAAACGCAGAGCTGTTACGCCTCCGCCTTATCCGGTTTGGCAATACTACCCCAAGTAGATACTTAATGATCTAACAAATTAACACGACCGTGAATAAGGACCGTACTGGTAAAGTTTGAGTCGCCTTCTGGCAATAAGGTGCTAATAATGAGAAAAGGTGCAGACAAGAATGAGAAAAAGGATGGGGAAATAGAGTTAGCATCGGATTCAGAAGAAGTTGTTAAAAAAGGGATAATGAACAAAGAAGGAGCTGACATGGAGTTTTCATCGGATTCAGAAGAAGGTGCTGATGATGGAAATATTGTCAAGAATGACAAGAAGGGCATGAACATCAAAAGCAAGACTCTGGACACCCACCTGACCCTCACCAGAACTCTGGAAACAATAAATATTAAACACCAGACCACATCAGCAATGAAGCATAAATATAAAATAATAATTAAAGGACTCCACCCAACCACATCGGCAGAGTGAATAACACGCAAACTGGCAAATTACGGGCACACGGTGGCCCTTGTGGCCAATGTGGTTGGAAATCAAAGTAACAAGCCTACCAACACAAAGTGGAACTCATGCCCAAGAACAATAATATGGAGGTGCATAAAATCAAGAGACTAGACACATATGCAATAAAAATAGAACGGCCTACATATGGTAAAAAAGTATACCCATGCCGGAAATGTCTAAAGTTTGATCACAAACAAGAGGACTGCAAGCAACCTGCGTACACATGCTTCAAGTGCGCAGGCCCTCATCGCCCCAAGGATTGCCCAAAGCCACGAAACACACCCGGGAAATGCGCCAACTGCAATGGGGACCACATTGCCTTATATAAAAATTGCCCAACCTACAAAAAGCCTGCACGCCTAAGACCAACCCACGAGAGCCGAGATGGTCCCGTTATAAATTTATTTATTATTATCTATAATTATTAATATGCCTTGTATTTACTTTAGTTTGTTATTAGATAGATGTGGCTGCTCTTTCTCCCAGCCATCACACCCCCACCCTCTCTTGCCATCAAGTGAATAGAGTTAGAGATTTAGCGAGCTTCAGATCGAGTGTTGCCACTCATCCTGCAGGCTCCTCCCTCTCCCACTTATTTGCTAGACCTAAAATGCGCAGCAGCTTACCGTTGCTTAACACGCATTTTCACTCTCTTTGCGCATTCCGACTGTGAAAGAACAAAAAATTTGCAAGTCGAAATTCTCTCCACCAAAACGCCACTAAATTAATTAAAAAAAATCAATTTGTGGTCATGGATCCATGATTCCATCTGAACAGTGCTGAGGAGACAATCTGTCAGGGCGTACCTCTTTCAGTGGAGGATCTTGTTGTTGGCAGGCTGCGAATAGCCCGCAATTTATTCGCGCCGCCACAACAACAACCCGATCTTCATCAGCAGCAACGACAACCGACCAATCTCGCATCGTTCGTGACGGAGCCGCAAAACCATTCCTCCTCCGGCCGCCGCCAAACGACGGGAGTTTGCCACGCTTCTCGCCGTGCACTCCGCACTATGATGAAACTATTCCGGAGCCGTCTGTTGAAGCAGCAATTAAATTAGTAAAAATGAATATATTGAAACACCCTAGAGTGTAAGATTAGCTGTTGAATATTACTCTTATATTATATTAAGTTCTATCTCGCATTGCAGCCATGCATATATGTTTGCTTGGTTTAGTTTCGTTTCGAGCTTATGATAGCAAACTACTAGGTTAACAGTGATCATCAAGTCGTAAGATTGATGAACATGGAACGTTTTGTTTCTTAAAACATTTTTTTGGTTTTCACTTTTTTGTTTGGCTTTTATTTTATTCCAAGTTTATGTCTTTATCGATCTCACCCTGTTCTGTTGCATCTGGTTTTGGTGCGTTTTGACATAGTGCGAATTCGTCGATGCTCTTAAGTTGGTAGATTGGGAGCCTTGCAACTATTCGTAATGTGAATTAGTTGCGCAAGCAATTTTTGTCCCCAGAGACTCCGGAGTCATTTTATCAGCAGCCGCAGCCTTCCTAGCAGCCGCTGCTGCCGATCTTCCAGCAGATGCCGGCGCAGCCCTTTTATCAACCGCCGCAGCCCTTCTACCAGCTGCCGCAGGCCATACTTCAACCGCCGCAGCTAATCTTTCAACCGCAGCAGTCGATCTGATCCTGCCATTACTGCAGCCGACTTTACAGCCCCTGCTGTGCCCTTTGCATCACTGGCAGCCGGGCTTGATCGGCTCTGCACCACATCTTGCACCACAACTATACCCGCAGCTGTTCACGGAACAGCCGGGTCCCCATCACAACCACCCAGCAGCAACAGAGGAACAAGCTGCCCCGTCCTCCACGCCGCCATCACAAGGCCTAACTCGTAGTCAACGTCGCAGTCGCCAACGCCAGCGGGCACGTGAGCAGGCCGCGCTCGCTCGTCACGATGCGGAACTCGTTTGCCAGGAGACTGACAGCGGCTAAACCTCCGCCTAATCCGGTTTGGATCTAACTCCACGGATCTGACTCAACCCCGTCGCTTATGTCAACATCATCTTCGTCATATCTCCTTTCATCAATCACCACTACTCCAATCATAATCCAGAAATGTCACTGCATCGGCCGCTTCCGTAGCCGCCGTCTTCCCCTCCGTCGGATCTGCGGTCGCCCCAGAGTCCATTTGCTACACTGTGCGTGAGCGATTCACATGTGGCGTCGGTGTTGCGACATTGAAAATATTTCAAATATTAAATATATATCAGTAAATAATAACTAAATATTATTGTTTGTTTTTACTAAGAGTTTGGTGTGTTTTTACAACATACTCCTTGCCTACAAGGTGCGATATCCGGACCAAGTATTTCTCCTGCGTGGCAACCACGAAAGCTAAACCTACTCCTATTAGTACAACATTTTCAGCAATACAACATACTCAGTATTTGAAATTATCGGAATTATTATGTTTCCAACATTTTTATGTATTGCTACCTTGTCATTGATTGTAATTATAGCTCTAATATGGATGTCAATTCCGAATGGCATTAGCAGTCTATATATTGTGATGTCCAGTTGGATTATTCTTTTAGTATTTAAGTAATGTTACAGAGAGGCAAAAATGCCAGCATGAAAGGCGAGAGAGAGAGAGAGAGGCAGCGAAATTGCCACGCCCACAGAAAGTTTGGCCAAACAAAAACATCGAAACACACACGTGCCGAACGGGAAGAGCTAAGCATAACGATTGGGAGACCCTTTTCAGTTAATAACTTTTTAGATATCCTACTTAGCTCGCAAAACAATTGGCTCGCTATAAGCCACATGGCAGCAAAAATCATGCAATCCTTGCGTCGCGCTGAAAGACAGCGCAATCGAAGTTCAAATCCTGGATAGGATCTAGTGTCGGCTTTCATGCCATCTCCCCCTCGCGAGGTAATACCTTGCGGCAGTTCCGCGAGAGAGAAACGGAGAGTAGGGGTGGGTTTTAGTGGGTGCACGTCCCACACTTTTCGGCTTTTAATCCACATGCAATTCCAATGCACCTAGCAAAAACATTTCCCGTTGTCATGACAATCTCATTCAATCGAAAGCGTATTCCAAGTATTATGGAATTATGACGTAACACCATACAGGAGGCTAGTATTTAATTAGGATAGTATTTTAGTATTTAATATGTAATTATTAGTATTTCAAGTATTATGAATTATGACAATACGGTTCGTAAAATAAAAAAAAAAATAAAATAAAACTTTCAAACCACCCAAACCAGCTGGCACAAAGACTCTTGCGAGCGAGAAGAAACCACGGAATAATGATGAGAAGACTGAACACCCAACTGATTTACCGAAGACGAATATAACGTAATATTTTTTAAAAACCCTATTCATTAGGAACAAATATATACACTTTTATATATAAATTGAAATTATTACACATCACAATGGTATCAAGCACTACAGTAACAGTATACCATAAAAAACCAATAATAAAAATTTTATATTTTCACAAAAAAAAAAGTAGTTCGTAGGACTATATCAGGCGCAGATAGGGCTTTTTTCACATTTTGGATGCCACGCCCCTTTTACGCCCTAATTGATAAAAACTGAACAACATGCGTAATATTGAACGTAGAACGTTGTTATTAGACACTCTTTTATTATATTAAACTATCCTGAGAAGCACATTTAAATCGATCAATAAACACAGGAGTTATAAGCGAAACAATATTGCAGGCGTTGGATCGAGAAAACTGAAAGAGAATCTCAAAACGAAATCGCTGGCCAGCATTCAAAACTGACAAGAGCGCATGCGACGGAGAACATAAAAAGTGCGTGCTCTCAGTTCAACTGTCGGCCGCCGACTGACGTGGCTGGAAGTGCGCTCGTAGCAAGCTCGCTTGCAAGCGTTGTCGAACATTTTCAAGGCGGCCGTTCGGTTGCGTGTTCGATGCGCACAAGTTGCATGTTGCGCTGAGGCGATCGTAACAGCGCTGTTAGATTTTTGAAGTTGGAAGTTGATACAATTTGAAGAAAACGTGGTTAAACATAATTTGCAAGTGGCTAAAAAAAATAGGCTAAGCAGTAATCCCTTCGTTATTTCTTAGAGATCTATTTAAATAATACGTTATATTAGGCAAATAAATTCATATCAATTTTAACGACTTATTTATATTATTTCGCCGCTCGAATCAGCTAACGATTAATAAATATAATCGATACCCAGGAAACACCACGAGGAGGCCAATGGTATATCGGGATATCATTATATGTAGCATAGCCTACTACTACAAACATATACATCAAAATTAAATTTAAAAAAATTATCATAATTATTTTAATAATAGACCGATTTATTTGAAATTTGCCAAATTGGTAGATATTAATCATCTCCACAGTTCGTAGAAGAAAGAATTTATTTAGATGTTCCGGTCGCCTTCCCGCAACATGCAACTTGTGCGCATCGAACACGCAACCGAACAGCCGCCTTGAAAATGTTCGACAACGGTTGCAAGCGCGTTCGCAACGAGCGCACTTCCAGCCACGTCAGTCGGCGGCTGACAGTTGAACTGAGAGCACGCACTTTTTACGTTCTCCGTCGCATGCGCTGTTGTCAGTTTTCAATATTATTGCGTGTGCAGTGGTCTAGGGTGGTGGAGGGGGGTATGTCGCATGCATGCGCATACGTGTTTAGCTTGCCATACCCTCCACGTTTCAGTCGAAATTCTTCCGCATCAACTCTGTTTGGTAATGAAATAATGATAAGGAATTATCCTTAAGCTCCTAGCAAACAAGATATCTTATCTTGCCACATTTTATGCGTTTATGCCGAATTGTTCGTCCTGCGTTTTCTTCGGACATAAGGCATAACTGCTTCAGATCTAAAATACACATGACTATAAACAGACTTTAATTTTGTAAATACAAACTAAAATATTGGAAAATAAATATATAAATTTATTAAAATGTTACACTAAAACCATACGGCATGGCACCAAATTTTTTTTTTTTTAATTGGACGTTGACGCACCGCAGTGCATTCAAGAGGCCCATGCGAACCCAGCCTCCTGTCTTTTTCAGCTTCATCGATCCCGAGTATTTTGGTGACATAGAATCGGATCTTGTTTCTGTTGGGCGTATGCTTAATATGCTCGACCTTGAGCTCAAGAGATTACATGCTGCTCGTCATTGTCGCTGGTCATGGCATGCTGATCAATTAGGTAGATGTCCAATCCTCTCTGCATTTCACCCACAATCTGAGAGCACATCAGCTTTCGCTAGTCCACTGCCCTTTCATTATCCTTTGCATCGTCTTTCTGAATTGTCCTCTTTTGCGTGTTCTTTTACTTTGTTTTTCTGAATCTTCAATTTTTACTCTTTCTTCTTTGTTTCTCCTTCACTTAAGGATTTGCAATGCCTCTCCAGCGACTTCCGATCTTTACTGAATTTAATATTAATAATAATTAATAATAAATAGGGTCTTGTATTTCATAAATTTTAGCTCATAAAGTTCCAGTTTGGGAATAGACTTCGTCTTGAGTGGAGCAATGTTAGCTTTGGTGGTTGACAATCTGCAAATGATCTTCCTACTGGAAGTGAAGTGAAGTGGGCGAAGACTTGTTGTAGACCGATGCTTCGCTTGCAGGTTTTCCTGAGCTACAAACAAAGGGACTACTACGGGTCCATGTCCAAATTGTGGGATCTCGGTCCGAAATTCCGGCGTTTGGGTGTCGGCGTTTGCCGGGCTCTGCTCTGACTGCTCTGCCGTCTGTGTTGGCATGCGGAATGCTGGGATGGCGTTGGCCTGCGCTCTGGGGACCGGTGGGTGCTGCAGTGGTACAAACACTTTTGGAGATCTTTGAAGTCCGGTCACACACCCCCTCTGATTTCCCATGAGACACAATTTGGTAAGAGTTGGAATCTTTACAAACACACACACACACACGTCGTCACACACAAACACACAGAGAGCACCATAGAAGTCGACCGTCAAAACAAGTTTGGGTTTACGATTCTTAGCAGCATGCATAATGATTGCCCTCAGATTGTTGCTGTGAGGATGGACACGTTGTGAATGGTAATACATATGGGATTTCATTTAATCATGCTTCTTACCTATTAACTTTTTGCCTATAATAAATGTTTCCTTTGTCGAAAGTTTCGCACACGCACGCGTCTGTGCAAAACAGATATCGATACTTAAATATCGATAATGAGTATTAACATATCGATACACAATTCAGCCTTTTTGACTGATTGGTGTCGCAGGTCATGGCATGCTGATCAATCAGATCAAGTATATGGCCAATCCTCTCTGCATTTCACCCACAATCTGAGAGCACATCAGCTTTCGACAGTCCACTGGCATTTCATTATCCTTTGCATCGTCTTTCTGAATTTACCTCTTCTGCGTGTTCTTCTACTTTAATATTTGCGCTGTTGTTCTGTATCTTCATTTTTTACTCTTTCTTGTTTCTCCTTCACTTAAGGATTTGCATTGCCTCTCCAGCGACTCCTGATCTTTACTGACATAAATAATCACTCTAGCCGGAGAACTTGACGGTGCATTCTTTTTTGTTTTTCATATATTCTTTCATATAACTTTTCACATCTTTTCGGTTCGAACGCCATTATTAAATTCAGCCATACAGAAGGCGATGGTTTTTCTTAGTGTTAAATTGAGTCTTGTATTTCATTTTACATGGCCACCAATTTCCATATGTTATAAATTGTATTTTTAATAAACCATTCATTTAATAAGCTTGCTGACCAAGGTATATAAACATATACATATATAAACAACATTTTTGGCCGCATTCAAGTCCAACTTGATCATCTCTTCTTCAGATGTCTGTAATTACAATACGGCATTATTATCGCAATTATCACATTCTATTTCTTGATATGCCATAAATGTATTTGCGCAATTACATAGGCTTTTTGCATGAGTACACTTGAAGAAATTATAATATTATTGCAGAAAACATTAAAATAATCACAATAAACATATTCAATAAAAATCAAAGTAAACAATGGAATTAGAAACTTATTGCCTAATGCGATACATTTATCGCACTAAGGTCAAGATCGCTGGGGTCAAGCAGCCCAATTTGGAGACGTGCGATCTGATGTGCCATGGAGATGTCCCGTTGCAAGTCATGGACGAGAATCGAAGTCTTCACCATATACTGCAGCCGCCAAGGTGCCTGAGGTGCAACAAGTTGTATGCGCCTCCCGTACAAGTCTGTTCTGATGCCAATCAGCAGACAATGACAGCCGAGGCTATGCAATCCGCAAAGAAGAAGCCTCAGGATCCAACTAAATCATCGCTCACGTTAGTCCTGACCCCCTAGGTTTCGGCAAAGGAATAACCGTTGTCTCCTCTGATGTCAACTCTAACAACTTTCCCAAGTTCATGGTTGGAGATTGGGGAATCCAGAAGCTACTGAAGAAAATTCTCAATCGAAGAGTGGCAGGACAGGTGGAGATCGTCTAGGCACGGGCGTTGGACAAACCGGCTCATACCCGAGTTTACGGAATGGGTGAATAGAGGACACGGGGAGGTCGACTACTACCTCACCCAATTCCTCAGCGGTTACGGATACCTCCACAGCTTCGAATACACCCAGAGTCCATGGTGCAGCCACTGCTTTCCGCAGGAGATCGAGGAGCAGTAGAGGCTGCTTACAAAATACAAAACAAAAAGGAAAGATTTGGCAGCACAGCTGGGACTTGGTAGTTTCTTAAAACCCCCGCTATATATGTATTACATAGAATCTAATACTATATGGTATGTAGGTGATGATTGAGTTATGTATGTGTGTTGTTGGTTGTAAAGAAGTGCTTAGTGCACCGCAGTTAAAGGGTCTTTCAAACGAACATAAATTGAGGTATGCAGCAAGTGGAAACAATGCACAAGTGTCCAGTTGTAAAAAAATTCGTATCAAATATTTGGTTTTATATTAAAACAACTTCAGCTTGGAATGCATCAATCCAAGTGGAATCTGATGCATCCATTCAAGTCCACCCCCTCTCGCAGAGTACAACTACTTTAACCGATCCTGTTGCGGCTGTAACCTTTGATGCGAATGTTCAGTGGAACCTGATGCATCAGAAGAATTCAAATGCAATTGTGTACAAACCAATTTGGAAATATATGTATATTGTATTTAATTCTGATACGATATACTTACAATATTTGAAAATAATTGTATTTTTTGTTTTTGCCATTTTTTGATATTTTTATGTTATTGCTTAGAAGTTGTCGCTGCACGGAATCGGCTCAGCTGCTGCTGAAGACCAACATCAATATGAACGAAATGGACGACGATGGCGCCACGCCCCTTATGCTGGCCGTGCTCTGCAATCTGCACGAGCTGGCGCTGGAGCTGGTCGAGCGTGGCGCCCGCATTAACTTGGCCGATAAGAATGGCTGAGTTTTTATTTTTACATTAAATTTACACTTTACCAATAAGAAAGTCGGGGAATTGAAAGTGAAGAATTGCATGATAAACGTTAATTAATATTTTCTGAAGCATACTTATTTTGTAGTTTGTTTACAATGGATAAAAATCTACGGGAAAATTGGAATGGACCAGCCCCAATTCGTCATGGAAATGTTCGACAAACTCAACGACGATTGCCAGCTCAAAATACTGGTGACGGATGTGAAGAATCAGATACCGCTGGCGCAAATCTCCCAAAAATTTTGGATTCGAATACGCAGTATCATTGGAAGAGCCTGAAAATGGTTCGAATTGATGCCGATATAATGGACTGGTTCGGGGAAAACCCCAACGTAATGCACAAATTCCTGAGCTGCGCCAGTGCATCGCTGGAGAAGTTGATCCTAATTGGGGTCGATTTGGAAGATTTCGGCGATTGAAAGACTTATCGATTCGCCAGACTGCAACATTTGAAATGTGAACTGTGGGAATTGGTAGCCAAGTCCAAAGATAGCCATAGCTGCCGGCATTACGGAATCTCTTAGAATTTACCGATGTACAGTAATTGCGTAATTCCCTAATTAACTTTAAGCGTTATTGTCAACATACCATAGTTAAGTTTAAGAACGTAAAAAGCGCGTGCTCTCAGTTCAACTGTCGGTCACCGACTGACGCATGACGCTATTATTGCATCATGGACTGACGTGCGCTGGAAGTGCGTTCGTAGCGAACTTGCTTGCAACCGTTGTCAAACAGTTGCAAGGCGACTGTTCGGTTGTGTGTTCGATCCGCACAAGTTGCATGTTGCGGGGAGGCGGTTGCAAGCGAGTTCGCAAGTTCCAGCGCACGTCAGTCGGCGACTGAAAAAGAACAAGCAAAGTAAAAGCGACAAAACCAGCAAAACAAATTAATCAAAAAATAGAAAAATAGAACAAGTGCTGCCAAATTCGCTTTTTTCTCATCAAGTCTGACGAGTTTTAAAGATCAAGTTTAAAAGATCAATAAATAAATTAAATTAAATATTATATATTATGGATACGCCCAATTTTACAGAATTCTTTAAGACGCCGCTTTCAAAAGATCAATCTGAATTATTGACTGTCAATAATCCGCGAAAGATATATAGTAACCTGTCAAGCTGCCAAAAAGGTAGTAGAAAACTGGTTTAATAATAAATAAACTCAATAAAAACCGGGATATTCAATTCGATCTGGATTTGGATTTTGAGTTGGGTTTTGATTCGAATTTGGATTCTGGTTCGGATTCTGATATGGACGCTAGGCTCTATCCTTGCTTGGCAACGCTGCAGTTCAAACTACTCGACGTGCAGCGTGATATGGTTAAGATGGTGAGGGAATCAATTTCCCTCCAGAAGACTAAACTTATCAAAAAGAAAATGGCAAAATCTAAGGCCAAAGCAAAGCACATTTAAAAAAAAAAGCGCGATTTGATCTATTGAAAGGAAATGGTCGAATCGATAATTCCTTACAGTTATTTACTTACAATATTGCCGATGGTGATCTGATAATTATCTTAAACGGAGTTGATGTGGAAGAATTTCGACTGAAACGTGATGGCTATGGAAAAATTTATCTGAAGGTGACCGACAGGGTCAGGGGCATATGAAACATCCACCAAATAGATAACCTGAACTTTGGACTATATATGTACCCTGCACTTCCCTTTAGAAATGGTGTGTGTGGAGGTGTGTGTTTGTGTGTAGGTTTGTGCGTGTCTGTGTGTGTCTGTCAAATTACAAACATCTGATAAAGAGATGTTCGAAATTGATTTGAATGTGGTCAAAAATGTTGTATATGTATATATACCTTGGCCAGCACAAGTCATATAAGAATATCCCAAAGAAAAAACATCGCCTTCTGTATGGCTGAATTGAATGGCGTTCGATAAGATGTAAAAAGTTTTACGTGTTGAAGCAAAAAAAAAAAAAAAAAATTAATCAATTACTCAAGTATACGAAAAATGAAATGTTTTTCCGAAAAGTTGGCAACCCTGATAGTGAACCAGTTTCAGAGTCAGTGAACGGGATTCAAAGATCGTTCATTAAGGAGTTGTTCAGCACGCCAAAACGCTTTTGGCGGTAAGTTTCCACAATTATATTAAATACGCTTTGTTTTGAGAATAATTCGAGAACATTCTTAAATAGAACTGCGTCGTAATGGCTCGTTCCCAATGAATTAAGAGAAGTTGCAGAAGATGACAACGCAATTGGTCAAAACATGCCGCACGATGACGACTCAAATTCATCGGACGCATATTATGAAGCAGATCAGATGGACAGGTATAGCTTACAGAAATCCTGGAAGTTCACAAAACAAATACTGCTGGTCCGAGCTTGGCTATATTCTTCATTTTCATTCTCATGGGATATTATTAAGTCTTTCTTGTTGGGAATGCTCTAAATTTGATCTATAGACCAGATTCCCAGCTCCCAGCATGGGAAAATAACAAACCTACTCCTTGCCCATAAGGTGCGATATCCGGATCGAATAAATAACTGAAATCAGTAACAGGTACCTGGAAAGGCTTGGAAACCAAGAAAATCATCTAGCGATCCCTACATCCCTACACGTTGAAAAGGATTCACCCAGTTAATCTCTGTTTCAGAGTCCTATAGCCCTTACCATTTACACCATTTACCAAAAAAAATAAAAAAATTAATTGTTCTCTGTGAAAACGGCGAAAACAGTAAGACATACGTTGTGCCCACGGTCCTCAAGCAATATATTAGCGAGTTTTCCGATGTGCCGACAATACAATATGAGAAACCGGATCAGTTATTACTATCCATCGAAAACTGAGATTAGAATTAGGGGCGGCAAAGTTGGTGCTGGAATTTATTGCTATTTATTTATACACAGATTATAATTGTATTTATATGTAATATATATAGTATATAAGCGCGATTTGATCTATTGGAAGGACAAGCTTGATGGTGATCTGATATTTATCTTAAACGGAGTTGTTGCGGAAGAATTTCGACTGAAACGTGGTGGCTATGGAAAAATTGATGTGAAGGTGACCGACAAGTTGCTAAGGCAGTTGCTGCAATATCAAAGCAGAAGAACACGCAAAAGAGGTAAATTCAGAAAGACGATGCTAAGGATAATGAAATGCCAGTGGACTATCGAAAGCTGATGTGCTCTCAGATTGTGGGTGAAATGCAGAGAGGATTGGCCATCTACCTGATAGATCAGCATGCCATGACCAGCGACAATGACGAGCAACATGTAATCTCGGTATTTGAGCTCAAGGTCGAGCATATTAAGCATACGCCCAACAGAAACAAGATACGATTCCAGGTCACCAAAATACTAGGGACAAAACCTGCCAACTTTGCTTTCGTAAAAATGGAACCCAGCAAATAATCTTCAATTTAGGAAGAACCCATTTGGGTGGCGCCTCCGGCAGAGGCGGAGATCGCGGAGGTGGCGATCGTGGACGTGGAAGAGTGCGTGGCACCACTTTTCATCCACGTGCCATTACCGGTGGTGGTGGTGGTCGTAGCAGCGGTGGTGGAGCCGGTGGTAGCCTTACCAAAAGAAAGCACCGCTCAGCCAGTAGCATGAGAGAGCTGCGAGAAAAAATTGCCCAAACACCAATAGGTATTTTTAATAATTAATAATATTTAATACATAAATTAAATAAAAATAATAAAAAAAAGAAGGTAGTAGAGAACTGGTTTTATAATTAGATATACACATTTAAAAAATATATATAAATAAATAAATTATTTATTTATTACACAAAAAAAAAACAATTTAACAGATGAAGAAAACAGTAAGGACAGTGGGTAGACAGACGTTGTGGCCATTATTTCTGAAAAACTATTGGATATGACAAATTTAAAACATTTTTTATTTGGTTTTAGTGTAGCATTTTAATAATTTTATATATTTATTTTCCAATATTTTAGTTTGTATTAACAAAATTAAAGTCTGTTTATAGTCATGTGCATGTTAGATCTAAAGCAGTTATGCCATATGTCCGAAGAAAACGCAGGACAAACAATTCAGCATAAACGCATAAAATGTGGCAAGATAAGATATCTTGTTTGCTACGAGCTTAAGGATAATTCCTTATCATTATTTCATTACCAAACAGAGTTGATGCGGAAGAATTTCGACTGAAACGTGGTGGGTATGGCAAGCTGTGCAGTGGTCTAGGGGGGTGGAGGGGAGTATGTCGCATGCTTGCAAAAAAACTCCAACCCAAGAAATTATAATATTATAGCAGAAAACATTAAAATAATCACAATAAACATATTCAATAAAAATCAAAGTAAACAATGGAATTAGAAACTTATTGCCTAATGCGATACATTTATCGCACTAAGGTCAAGATCGCTGGGGTCAAGCAGCCCAATTTGGAGACGTGCGATCTGATGTGCCATGGAGATGTCCCGATGCAAGTCATGGACGAGAATCGAAGTCTTCACCATATACTGCGGCCTCCCAGGTGCCTGAGGTGCAACAAGGTGTATGGCATCGCAATCAGCAGACAATGACAGCCGAGAGTATGCATGCAATCCGCAAAGGAGAAGCCTCAGGATCCAACGAAATCAATTTAATTTTAAATTTAATTTTCAATAGTTCAAAGCTTAGTAATCTGAAAACACATTCTGAAACAAACATTTTCCTCGAACGACAGCAAAGACGCTCATATCATCCAAATGACGTTGGTATTTTAGAATTGAAAGAAGTGATTCGTCATTTGAATTCACAAAATTCACAAAACCATTGAATTTCCATAAAACACGCCAATTTCAAAGCGAAAGCTGACAGGTGGGTGTAGGGAGGAATAAGCCAAGGTTGATAACGATGCCAAATGATGATATACAAATACACAGCATAAGATATATCCATATATCAACAAAGGCATTATTGCCAATTTACACTTACAAAATTCAAAACAAAAAGGAAAGATTTGGCAGCACAGCTGGGACTGCATATGTACCTAATACTATATGGTATGTAGGTGATGATTGAGTTATGTATGTGTGTTGTTGGTTGTAAAGAAGTGCTTAGTGCATCGCAGTTAAAGGGTCTTTCAAACGAACATAAATTGAGGCATGCAGCAAGTGGAAACAATGCACAAGTGTCACGTTGTAAAAAGATATCAAATTAAAAAACTAACAACAAGCAAAATTCGTATTAAATATTTTGTTTTATTTTAAAACAACTTCAGCTGCCTCAATGCTTATTCATGAAAGTACTTGGAAAGCTCCAACATGAACCGCATCTATGGCTTCTTTGATGTCCTAATCCTACTCCTTGCCTATAAAGTGCGATATCCTGACCGTATATTTCTCCTGCGTGGCAACCACGAAAGCGCCAATATGAACCGCATCTATGGGTTCTTTGATGTCCTAATCCTTTTCCTAAACCTACTCAAAGTGCGATATCCTGACCGTATATTTCTCCTGCGTGGCAACCACGAAAGCGCCAACATGAACCGCATCTATGGGTTCTTTGATGTCCTAATCCTTTTCCTAAACCTACTCAAAGTGCGATATCCTGACCGTATATTTCTCCTGCGTGGCAACCACGAAAGCGCCAACATGAACCGCATCTATGGGTTCTTTGATGTCCTAATCCTTTTCCTAAACCTACTCAAAGTGCGATATCCAGACCGCATATTTCTCCTGCGTGGCAACCACGAAAGCGCCAACATGAACCGCATCTATGGGTTCTTTGATGTCCTAATCCTTTTCCTAAACCTACTCAAAGTGCGATATCCAGACCGCATATTTCTCCTGCGTGGCAACCACGAAAGCGCCAACATGAACCGCATCTATGGGTTCTTTGATGTCCTAATCCTTTTCCTAAACCTATTCAAAGTGCGATATCCAGACCGCATATTTCTCCTGCGTGGCAACCCCGAAAGCTCCAACATGAACCGCATCTATGGGTTCTTTGATGTCCTAATCATTTTCCTAAACCTACTCAAAGTGCGATATCCAGACCGCATATTTCTCCTGCGTGGCAACCACGAAAGCTCCAACATGAACCGCATCTATGGGTTCTTTGATGTCCAGTTTGATGACACTGAACCTACTCCTATTAGTTCAACATTTTCAGCAATACAACATACTCAGTATTTTAAATTATCGGAATTATTATGTTTCCAATTCCAAATCCAATCAACCTCTATCGGACGAAGGCGGCGTCCAACGTACAGACCAGGAGGTTGAACAAAGAGGATCTAGACACACAACCAACAACACAACAACACAGCATCCACACACCTTCCACATGCAATTCCAATGCACCTAGCAAATACATTTCCCGTTGTCCTGACAATCTCATTCAATCGAAAGCGTTCGACAAGCAAGCAAGCGAATACATTTCCCGTTGCCCTGACACATCATTAGGAATAAATATATGTATATGCTTGTATATATAAATTGAAATTATTACACATCACGATGGTAGCAATCACTACAGTAACAGTATACCATTAAAAACCAATAATAAAAATTTTATATTTTCACAAAAAAAAAAATAGTTGTTCGTAGGACTATATCAGGCGCAGATAGGGCTTTTTTCACATTTTGGATGCCACGCCCCTTTTACGCCCTAATTGATAAAAACTGAACAACATGCGTAATATTGAACGTAGAACGTTGTTATTCGGTATATAGACACTCTTTTATTATATTAAACTATCCTGAGAAGCACATTTAAATCGATCAATAAACACAGGAGTTATAAGCGAAACAATATTGCAGGCGTTGGATCGAGAAAACTGAAAGAGAATCTCAAAACGAAATCGCTGGCCAGCATTCAAAACTGACAAGAGCGCATGCGACGGAGAACGTAAAAAGTGCGTGCTCTCAGTTCAACTGTCGGCCGCTGACTGACGTGGCTGGAAGTGAGCTCGTAGCAAGCTCGCTTGCAACCGTTGTCGAACATTTTCAAGGCGGTCGTTCGGTTGCGTGTTCGATGCGCACAAGTTGCATGTTGCGGAGAGTCGATAGTAACAGTGCTGTCAGATTTTTGAAGTTGGAAGTTGATACAATTTAAAGAAAAGGTAGCTGAAAATTATTTGCAAGTGGCTAAAAAAATAGGATAAGCAGTAATCCCTTCGTTTTTTCATAGAGATCTATTTAAATAATACCACTAAACACTCAATACATATAGGCGTCAAACAGCTAAAAAATTGGTTTAACAAAAATCTTGACGCAACATGCAACTTGTGCGAGTCGAACACGCAACCGAACAGCCTTTTGTTGAGCGCACCTGTTCGATGGTATAGTGTTTTTTTAGACCCTTTACTTTAAAAAAGTAAAAAGGGTCTATTAATTTAGTGCAAAGAGGAAATGTGTGTAACACCCAGAAGGAGGCGTGGCAGACCCCACAAAGTATATATATTCTTGATCAGGACGACAAGTCGAGTCGATATAGCCATGTCCGTCTGTCCGTCTGTCTGTCTGTCTGTCTGTCTGTCTGTCTGTCTGTCTGTCTGTCTGTCTGTCTGTCTGTCTGTCTGTCCGTCTGTATGAACACCTAGATCTCAGCAACTATAAGAGCTAGAGACACCATATTCGGGATTTAGATTCTCCTAACCAGTAAGCAGTACGAGTTTGTTTTACATTTTGGATACCTCCCCCCCTTCCCCCGCAAACCGCAAAATTCTACTGCAGCCACAACTTTAAAGTTATTGACTTGTAATTTGGTATGTAACTAGTTTATGACATTCTAATTTGACCCTGTGAATTTTGTTTCGATCGGATAAGAAACAGCGAACATATGCCACAGACAATTTGCCGCACTAGGCAGAGGGGGGGTGGTGTGCCTTGCATACGCGGGTAGCTTAGTGTGTGTGCGTCTGATTGTGCTTGTATGTACATATACTCAAAGTAAAGGGTCTCCTACGGTCGGTTACGTCCGACTGTAGCCTCCGTCCCACTGATCTGCCCCGTCCCTATATTTTAATAATAATATTTTTATTTTATGTATACATACATATATTGTAAATAATAAATATGGACATAATACATTATATTAGGCAAATAAATTCATATCAATTTTAAGGACTGCAAGCCCGACTGTCTTATACCCTCTACCAAAGGTCATCCTTGCTAGTACAGTATTCTTATTGTTTTGATCGTGACTTTCGCTCTATACACACATTTTCAATTGTACAAATTTAACAAGATGTTAAAATCAAAGCGCGTAACTGGTTTAACAATCAAAGAAAAGCTGCAAATTATAGCAGCTGTTAAAGATAAAGTCGACAAAAAGAAACTAAGTGCTAAATATAGGTAAACATTTTTTTGTTCAAAAATTAAAATTAAGATAGCTGCATTTTTAAGATAGCTGCCTCGAAGTTGCGTGCAAAGTACTCGAGGCAGCTAAGCAGATTATACTGTATAATCGATACCCAGGCAACACCACGAGGAGGCCAATGTTATATCGGAATACTATTATATGTAGCATAGCCTACTACTAACATATACTATACATCAAAATTAAATTACAAAAAAAAAAAACAAATATCTTTAATTAATCATAATTATTTTAATAATGGACCGATTTAATTGAATTTCGCCAAATTGGTAGATATTAATCATCTCAACAGTTCGTAGAAGAAAGAATTTATTTAGATGTTCCGGTCGCCTTCCCGCAACATGCAACTTGTGCGCATCGAACACGCAACCGAACTGCCGCCTTGAAAATGTTCGACAACGGTTGCAAGCGCGTTCGCTACGAGCGCACTTCCAGCCAGGGCTGCCAATTTAGCCACTTTGTGGCTAGATCTAGCCACTTTTTTTTTCGAAAATACTATCACCACAAATCTAGCCACTTTTTGGTTTCATTTAGCCACTTTTAGCCATTTCGTTCATTTGCACTTTTGAACACAAATTTGGGACTAGATTTTACTACTTCACTCGTGTAAGTGCCTTCAAATTGTATGAAGAGGATCCTTTTTTTTTTTTTTTTTTGCTTATTCATCAAATTTTGTCGTATTTTAACTAAAAATACTTGAAAAAAACATTTTGCCATTTTTAGCCACTTTTTTCGTCAATTTTAGCCACTTCTGGCCCAAAAAATCTGGCAGCACTGCTTTCCAGCCACGTCAGTCGGCGACCGACAGTTGAACTGAGAGCACGCACTTTTTACGTTCTCCGTCGCATGCGCTCTTGTCAGTTTTGAATGCTGGCCAGCGAGATTCTCTTTCAGTTTTCTCGATCCAACGGCTGCAATATTGTTTCGCCTATAACTCCTGTGTTTATTGATCGATTTTAATGTGCTTCTCAGGATAGTTTAAAATAATAAGAGTGTCTATATACCGAATAACAACGTTCTACGTTCAATATTACGCATGTTGTTCAGTTTTTATCAATTAGGGCGTAAAAGGGGCGTGGCATCCAAAATTTGAAAAAATCCCTATCTGCGCCTGATATAGTCCTACGAACTACTTTTTTTTGTGAAAATATAAAATTTTTATTATTGGTTTTTTATGGTATACTGTTACTGTAGTGATTGATACTATTGTGATGTCTAATAATTTCAATTTATATATACAAGTGTATATATTTATTCCTAATGAATAGGGTTTTTAAAAAATATTATATTCGTTATATTCGTCTTCAGTAAATCAGTTGGTTGTTCAGTCTTCTCATCATTATTCCGTGTTTTCTTCTCGCTCGCAAGAGTCTTTGTGCCAGCTGGTTTGGGTGGTTTGAAAGTTTTATTTTATTTTTTTTTTATTTTACGAACCGTATTGTCATAATTCATAATACTTGAAATACTAATAATTAATTAAAATTAAATACTAAAATACTATCCTAATTAAATACTAGCCTCCTGTATGGTGTTACGTCATAATTCCATAACACTTGGAATACGCTTTCGATTGAATGAGATTGTCAGGACTACATGAACTACATGTGAGTATGTGTGTGTGTGTGTTTCGATGTTTTTGTTTGGCCAAACGTTCTGTGGGCGTGGCAATTTCGCTGCCTCTCTCGCCTCTAGCCTTTCACGCAGGCATTTTTGCCTCTTTGTAACATTACTTAAATACTAAAAGAATGATCCACACACACACACACACACAATCGCGCTTATATACTATATATATTACATATAAATACAATTATAATCTGTGTATAAATAAATAACAATAAATTCCAGCACCAACTTTGCCGCCTTGCCGCCCCTAATTCTAATCCCAGTTTTCGATGGATAGCAATAACTGATCCGGTTTCTCATATTGTATTGTCCGCACATCGGAAAACTCGCTAATATATTGCTTGAGGACCGTGGGCACAATTGGTGGATGTTTCATATGCCCCTTCCGTCATGGGTTGCAGCAACTGCCTTAGTAACTTGTCGGTCACCTTGATATAAATTTATCCAAATTATTCCACATCAACTCCGTTTAAGATAAATATCAGATACACTACGTAATTGTGAACTGTCATTATTTAATAAATAAATATAATTAAAAAAATATATTTTTTTTTAAATATGCTTTGCTTTGGCCTTAGCTTTCGCCATTTTCTTTTTGATAAGTTTCCTTCTGGAGGAAATTTTGATTCCCTCACCATCTTAACGATATCACGCTGCACGTCGAGTAGTTTGAACTGCAGCGTTGCCAAGCAAGGACAGAGCCTAACGTCCATATCGGAATCCGAACCAGAATCCAAATTCGAATCAAAACCCAACTCAAAATCCAAATCCAGATCGAATTGAATATCCCGGTTTTTGTTGAGTTTATTTATTATTAAACCAGTTTTCAACTACCTTTTTGGCAGCTTGACAGGTTACTATATGTCTTTCACGGATTATTGACAGTCAATAATTCAGGTTGATCTTTTGATAGCGGCGTCTTGAAGAATTCTGTAAAATTGGGCGTATCCATAGGTTATAGGTCCATAGGTCACCTGCGATCCCGAGTATATTGCCTTCGAAAAGTCTTTAATCGTCGAGAATTGCACTTGTTTGGAGAAAAAAGATTTACTGCTGCTAGGCTAATGCTGCAGCTGCCCCCGTCCCGCATGGCCATAAATTAAAAAATTATATATTTTTTATTTTATTATAATTTTTATTTTTTAATAAAGTATTAATTATTTAAAATACCCATTGGTTTTTGGGCAATTTTTTCTCGCAGCTCTGTCATGCGGCGACCTGAGCAGTGCTTTCCTTTGGTAGGACTACCACCGGCTGCACCACCGCTGCTGCTACCGCCGCTACGACCACCGAAAAGTGGTGCCACGACCTCTTTCCGCGATCGCCACCGCTGCGACCGACGCATCCCCGACCGCCTACAACGACGCCTCTCCCGGAGATGCCGCCCAAATGGGCCCTTCCTAAATTGAAGATTATTTGCTGAAAATCATATAAAAAATAAATAAAATTAAAAAATAAATAAAATAAAATATATAAAAATTACGCAGCAAAAAACTTACCTGATATAGAGGATGCTGGGGCTGCCACGCCACAATGGCTGCCACGCAGGAGAAACATTCGGTCCGGATAGCGCACCTTGTAGGCAAATAAAATAAAATAAAATAAAATAAAAAAATATAAAAATAAATATAGGGTGCTGGGGCTGCCACGCAAAAAAAATATACGGTCGGGACAGCGCACCTTGTAGGCAAAAAAATAAAATAAAATAATAAAATAAAATAAAATAAAAAAATATAAAAATAAATATAGGGTGCTGGGGCTGCCACGCAAAAAAAATATACGGTCGGGACAGCGCACCTTGTAGGCAAAAAAATAAAATAAAATAATAAAATAAAATAAAAAAATAAAATAAAAAAATATAAAAATAAATATAGGGGGCTGGGGCTGCCACGCAGGAGAAATATACGGTCCGGATAGCGCACATTGTAGGCAAATAAAATAAAATAAAATAAAAAAAAATAAAAAAATAAATAAAAAAAAAAATAAAAAAAAATATAAAAATAAATATAGGGGGCTGGGGCTGCCACGCAAGAGAAATATACGGTCCGGATAGCGCACCTTGTAGGCAAATAATAAAATAATAAATAAAATAAAATAATAAAATAAAATAAAATATATAAAAATGACGCCGCAAAAAACTTTCTATACTAATACTTATGTACTAAATACTAATACTGAATAATATAATACTTAAATACTAGCCTGCTACAAAGTACCAATAGTATAGGTTGCTACAGATGGTAACACAAAAAAAAAAAAATAAATAAATAGTCGATCAAAAAGTGGGGAGCGATTGAGGAAGAGAGCGGCGGAAAGCGAAACGGAAACACTCGATCCGACGCTTTTGGAACTCTCTCTAACAGGTATAACATATAACATATAACATATAACGTATATAGCCAAATTTTTGGCCACATTCAAATTGATCTTAAACATCTCTTCATCAGACGTCTGTGATTTTGTTGTTGGCAGGCTGCGAATTGCTCGCAATCTCTTCGCGCCGCCACAACAACTACAACATCCAGAAGCGCCCCCTCGCTTCTCGCCATCAAGGGATGCATTCTGTTTCATATTAAGTCTTTTTTGTTGGGAATGCTCTAAATTTGATCTATAGACCAGATTCCCAGCTCTATGGGAAACCAAGAAATTTCTTAAGAACTTAAGAAAGCAAAAAAATAAAAATAAATAAAGAAATACAATTCTTATAATTAATATATTCCGAATTTTAATTTCTAAAAATTGCTGTAAAATAAAAAATAATTTAATATGCATTACTGCAGTAAAAAATAATTTTTTTGTTATATATCGAACAGGTGCGCTGCACACGCAGTAAGAATCCAATTCCTCAACGTAGCAAGTTAATGCTCTTTCCCTTCAATTCCGTTATTCAAGTGAGGATCGTCAGTATTATGAACAGTGCTAAAGGTACACGTTTGCCGAACTACACAAAAGAACACGAAAAGATCTTAATCGAACTGCAAAGAGGACAAGGAAAAGAAAACCAATGTAGTTTATGAAATTCAGTGCAATGGAAAAGAGGGAGATGAGTCCAATAAAGTATACATACGGACAACAAAACGCAGAGCTGTTACGCCTCCGCCTTATCCGGTTTGGCAATACTACCCCAAGTAGATACTTAATGATCTAACAAATCAACACGACCTTGAATAAGGACCGCACTGGTAAAGTTTGAGTCGCTTTCTGGCAAGAAGGTGCTAATAATGAGAATGCTAACAAGAATGAGAAAAAGGAAAGGGAAATGGAGTTAACATCGGATTCAGAAGAAGTTGTTAAAAAAGGGATAATGAACAAAGAAGGAGCTGACATGGAGTTTTCATCGGATTCAGAAGAAGGTGCTGATGATGGGAATGTTGTCGAGAATGACAAGAAGGGCATGAACATCAAAAGCAAGACTGGACACAATGACCCTCACCAGAACTCTGGAAACAATGAATATTAAATACCAGACCACATCAGCGACGAAGCATAAATATAAAATAATAATTAAAGGACTCCACCCAACCACATCAGCAGAGTGGATAACACGCAAACTGGCAAATTACGGACACACGGTAGCGCATGTGGCCAATGTGGTTGGAAATCAAAGTAACAAGCCTACCAACACGCACAAAGTGGAACTCATGCCCAGGGACAATAATATGGAGGTGCATAAAATCAAGAGACTAGACACATATGCGATAAAAATAGAACGGCCTACATATGGTAAAAAAGTATACCCATGCCGGAAATGTCTAAAGTTTGATCACAAACAAGAGGACTGCAAGCAACCTGCGTACACATGCTTCAAGTGCGCAGGCCCTCATCGCCCCAAGGATTGCCCCAAGCCACGAAACACACCCGGGAAATGCGCCAACTGCAATGGAGACCACATTGCCTTATATAAAAATTGCCCGGCCTATAAAAAGGCTGCACGCCTAAGACCAACCCACGAGAGCCGAGATGGTCCCGGTATAAATAAATAAATAAATAAACTCAACAAAAACCGGGATATTCAATTCGATCTGGATTTGGATTTTGAGTTGGGTTTTGATTCGAATTTGGATTCTGGTTCGGATTCCGATATGGACGCTAGGCTCTATCCTTGCTTGGCAACGCTGCAGTTCAAACTACTCGACGTGCAGCGTGATATGGTTAAGATGGTGAGGAAATCAGTTTCCCTCCAGAAGGCTAAACTCATCAAAAAGAAAATGGCGAAAAAAAAAAAAAATAACGTATTAAGTGATAAATACATTGTTACTACTACTCAAGTATACGAAAAATGAAATGTTTTTCCGAAAAGTTGGCAACCCTGATTGTGAACCAGTTTCAGAGTCAGTGAACGGGATTCAAAGATCGTTCATTAAGGAGTTGTTCAGCACGCCAAAACGCTTTTGGCGGTAAGTTTTTACAATTATATTAAATACGCTTTGTTTTAAGAATAATTCGAGAACATTCTTAAATAAAACTGCGTCGTAATGGCTCGTTCCCAATGAATTAAGAGAAGTTGCAGAAGATGACAACGCAATTGGTCAAAACATGCCGCACGATGACGACTCAAATTCATCGGACGCATATTATGAAGCAGATCAGATGGACAGGTATAGCTTACGGAAATCCTGGAAGTTCACAAAACAAATAAGAAGACAGCCCACACCAAAAATACCGATATGCAGCAAGGGAATCGCATCCAATAAAACAAAATACCCCCAGCTATCAGCTACCAAAAATAGCCCAATACACACAGTTTCATTCCTGAGCTCAACTGAGCAACAACTAACTAATTTTAAGAGCTGAAACAAAAAATAAAATAAAAAATATATTATAAGCTGTTTTGGAAATATTTAAATAATAAATCAGATCACTCAAACGAGTAATACAATAAGGATCAAATGTAAGTTCTAAAGGTACACGTTTGCCGAATTACACGAAAGAACACGAAAAGATCTTGATCGAATCGGAGTGCAGACGAAAGGTATATGCGACGGTGCAGCGTACCTCGGCACTTAGGATAGCATCTGCATACCGAAGCAGATACCTTTTCCGCTTGGCAAAAACAGAGGACGGCTGCTGTATATATGGTGACGCGACAATAGACGATGCCGAGCACACGATTTTTCACTGTAAAAACTGGAACGAGAAGAGACATGTACTGGAAAACACGATAGGTCTCATATATCCCGGAAACATTGTGAACAAAATGCTGTTCAGCCAGGAGTCGTGGGATGCTGTAACGAGCTACACAACAGGCATCCTACAAGAAACGAAAAGCGATCTGGACGCCTTTTTAACGGAAGAACGACGCATGGCACATACTAACGCACAATAGCATGATTCAGTGCTTAGGCAAAGCGGGATCCGGATCGTTCAGAAGAAATCTGAGAGATAAATGACCCCCTGCTTTGAAGTAGAACCACAGGAGTACCAGAGCAGGAAGGGCCCAGAAGGGGAATGGTTTTAGTCCACGTGACACTCACACCTATGACGGTAGGGCGTGGTTAGTGCAATAGGCATTTCCAACCCTCCTCGACCGCAAAATAAAAAAAAAAAAAAAAAAAATGCTCAGCATCGAAACAGAAAGTTAAAAGAGAATAAAAACGAAATCGCTTGCCAGCATTGCAAACTGACAACAACGCATGCGACGGAGAACGCAAATAAATGCGTGCTCTCAGTTCAACTGTCGGCAGCCGACTGTCGCGCGTTGGAAGTGCGCTCGTAGCAAGCTCGCTTGCAACCGCTGTCGAACATTTCCAAGGCGGCTGTTCGGTTGCGTGTTCGACTCGCACAAGTTGCATGTTGCGCTGAGGCGATCGTCGAGACTTTTGTAAAACCACTTTTTTGGCGTCTATATGTGCACCTTTAAGTATGCAACTAAAAATATCGTTGTCTTTAACTAGATAAAAAAAGTATGATTGGGGCAACCAATTCCTTTTGTGTTATAAACTACATATAAACATAAACATTTTCCCATGTTAACTTGCTAGTTCCAAGGAGTTCCCTGTTAGTTATGATCCATAGAAGACGTGCATTTTTGTTAACATTTTTCTATTTTAATACACAAACAAAATAATTCACAGAAAAAACAAGAAGCACATAACATAATTTATTTTTTGTGAGACAAACTGTTTACATTTTGTGGAAATATTTTCTGATCGATTTTTTGATTTTTGGCCTCTGACTGATCCACTGTGCATAGGCAAGTACATATTATAAAAAAAAAAAAAATTATGGCAACCCGCGCTTGATCGACACTTTCGTTGCATTCAAATGCGAAGGCGCTAAAATAAATAAAAAAAGAGCCAATTATGTGGCTGCTCTTTCTCCCAGCCATCACACCCCCACCCTCTTTTGCCATCAAGTGATTAGTGTTAGAGATTTAGCGAGCTTCAGATCGAGAGTTGCCACTCATCCTGCAGGCTCCTCTCTCTCCCCCACTTATTTGCTATGACCTGTGTGTATACCTAAAATGCGCAGCAGCTTACCGTTGCTTAACACGCATTTTCACTCTCTTTGCGCATTCCGACTGTGAAAGAACAAAAAATTTGCAAGTCGAAATTCTCTCCACCAAAACGCCACTAAATTAATAACAAAAATCAATTTGTGATCATGGATCCATGATTCCATCTGAACAGTGCTGAGGAGACAATCTGTCAGGGCGTACCTCTTTCAGTGGAGGATCTTGTTGTTGGCAGGCTGCGAATAGCCCGCAATTTATTCGCGCCGCCACAACAACAACCCGATCTTCATCAGCAGCAACGACAACCGACCAATCTCGCATCGTTCGTGACGGAGCCGCAAAACCATTCCTCCTCCGGCCGCCGCCGAACGACGGGAGTTTGCCACGCTTCTTGCCGTGCACTCCGCACTATGATGAAACTATTCCGGAGCCGTCTGTTGAAGCAGCAATTAAATTAGTAAAAATGAATATATTGAAACACCCTAGAGTGTAAGATTAGCTGTTGAATATTACTCTTATATTATATTAAGTTCTATCTCGCATTGCAGCCATGCATATATGTTTGCTTGGTTTAGTTTCGTTTCGAGCTTATGATAGCAAACTACTAGGTTAACAGTGATCATCAAGTCGTAAGATTGATGAACATGGAACGTTTTGTTTCTTAAAACATTTTTTTGGTTTTCACTTTTTTGTTTGGCTTTTATTTTATTCCAAGTTTATGTCTTTATCGATCTCACCCTGTTCTGTTGCATCTGGTTTTGGAGCTTATGATAGCAAACTACTAGGTTAACAGTGATCATCAAGTCGTAAGATTGATGAACATGGAACGTTTTGTTTCTTAAAACATTTTTTTGGTTTTCACTTTTTTGTTTGGCTTTTATTTTATTCCAAGTTTATGTCTTTATCGATCTCACCCTGTTCTGTTGCATCTGGTTTTGGAGCTTATGATAGCAAACTACTAGGTTAACAGTGATCATCAAGTCGTAAGATTGATGAACATGGAACGTTTTGTTTCTTAAAACATTTTTTTGGTTTTCACTTTTTTGTTTGGCTTTTATTTTATTCCAAGTTTATGTCTTTATCGATCTCACCCTGTTCTGTTGCATCTGGTTTTGGAGCTTATGATAGCAAACTACTAGGTTAACAGTGATCATCAAGTCGTAAGATTGATGAACATGGAACGTTTTGTTTCTTAAAACATTTTTTTGGTTTTCACTTTTTTGTTTGGCTTTTATTTTATTCCAAGTTTATGTCTTTATCGATCTCACCCTGTTCTGTTGCATCTGGTTTTGGTGCGTTTTGACATAGTGCGAATTCGTCGATGCTCTTAAGTTGGTAGATTGGGAGCCTTGCAAGTATTCGTAATGTGAATTAGTTGCGCAAGCAATTTTTGTCCCCAGAGACTCCGGAGTCATTTTATCAGCAGCCGCAGCCTTCCTATCAGCCGCTCCTGCCGATCTTCCAGCAGATGGCGGCGCAGCCCTTTTATCAACCGCCGCAGCCCTTCTACCAGCTGCCGCAGGCCATACTTCAACCGCCGCAGCTAATCTTTCAACCGCAGCAGTCGAGGCATAACTGCAGCCGACTTTACAGCCCCTGCTGTGCCCTTTGCAGCACTGGCAGCCGGGCTTGATCGGCTCTGCACCACAGATTGCACCACAACTATACCCGCAGCTGTTCACGGAACAGCCGGGTCCCCATCATTACCACCCAGCAGCAACAGAGGAACAAGCTGCCCAGTCCTTCACGCCGCTGGCCTCCCAGGAGAAGTGGTATGCTGCCTCAAATTTTGCGAAGGATGTGATGGCATCGCTGAGGAGCGCTGAGCGGGCAAGAAGACTGGCGCAATAGATTGTGGATGTTGCATAGAATCTGTGAAGCAATGCTTCACGGCAGTACCACAGACAGAATAAATGAATTTAAAAAAAAAAAACAAAAGACCATGAAAAGATCTTGATCGAACTGCAAAGAGGACAAGGAAAAGAAATTCCCTTCAATTCCGTTATTCAAGTGAGGATCGTCAGTATTATGAACAGTGCTAAAAGTACACGTTTGCCGAACTATACAAAAGACCACGAGAAGATCTTAAGAACAGCTAGGGTGGGTGCCGGGACATGAGGGTCATGCAGGCAATGAAATGGTAGACAAACTAGCAAAACGGGCAGCAAACTGTCATTTCATCGGGCCCGAACCCTTCTGTGAACTCTCAAAAGGACACAGGGTAGAGAGGCTCAGAACCTGGGAAGTATACCTATGGAGTATAAAGCCTAACAAAGTGCTAAACTACATCAAAAGTCTCAAAATAAATATACAGAGATCTCCATAACCCCATTAGAAAGGTCTACACAAAAGATCAAAACTCTGGTCGAAGTGTACAAATAGACCTACAAAAAAAAAAAAAAAAAATTATGAACAGTTCTAAAGGTACACTTTTGCCGAACTACACAAAAGACCATGAAAAGATCTTAATCGAACTGCAAAGAGGACAAGGAAAAGAAATTCCCTTCAATTCCGTTATTCAAGTGAGGATCGTCAGTATTATGAACAGTGCTAAAAGTACACGTTTGCCGAACTACACAAAAGACCATGAAAAGATCTTAATCGAACTGCAAAGAGGACAAGGAAAAGAAAACCAATGTAGTTTATGAAATTCAGTGCAATGGAAAAGAGGGAGATGAGTGCAATAAAGTACACATAGGGACAACAAAACGAGCGCTCACAACAACAACAACAGGCCACTCAGTTGACTTCAGCAACGTTAGAATTGTAGACATCGAAAGAAGAGAGAGAACTAGACTAACACTGGAGAGCCTACGTATACAACAAAAAGGAGAGAGAGCGATAAATCATAAAGAAGACAATGAACAAACAAATTTTATTTACGCGGCGACATTACGAGCGGACAAACACGACAATTAGAACAGGAAAGACTTACAAATAAATGTATGTATAGTATTAAGTATTAATGTTTATTATATGTATGTAAATTATGTATCCCCTATATTTTTGTAATATTTCTTAAAAATAAGAAATAAACAGACTCCCTGAGGAAGCCAGCACAGCTGGCGAAACGCGTAGGAGGAAAAAATTTAAAATAAAAACTGGATTTATTTTAGGTTTGAGACCAAAGGCCGGTTAAACCTCAGAAAATGGAAATAACAAAAACTAAACTGGCATACAAAAGACAACACTAAAAACGAAATCGCTGGCCAGCGTTGAAAACTGACGACAGCGCATGCGACGGAGAACGTAAGAAGCGCATGCTCTCAGTTCAACTGTCGGCAGCCGACTGACGCTTGACGCTATTATTGCATCGTGGACTGACGTGCGTTGGAAGTGCGTTCGTAGCGAACGCGCTTGCAACCGTTGTCGAACATTTTCAAGGCGGCTGTTCGGTTGCGTGTTCGATGCGCACAGGTTGCTTGTTGCGGGGAGTCGATCGTCGAGATTTTTGTGAAACTACTAATTTGTTGGCTGTTTGACGCCTCCATTTATTGAATGCTTAGTGGTAGATTTCATAACATGCAAATTTCAGTTTTGCTTATCTCCATGCCCTTCTCAAAAAAAAAAGATTATAATTTAAAACAAAAGGGGACAATTGAAGAAATAGAGCGTGAGCGAGCGAGCCAGCAACAAAGAACGGGAGCGCTGTAAACTGGGTATGAAGGGTCTCACTGATGGCAAATCCGCTTTTTTCCCGCCAGATCTGGCTGTTATTCAGTAGCATACGAAAAAAAACCATACCGCTTGAACATCGGTTGAGTTTTGGTAAAGCTATGCGCATTTAAAGTTGAAAAAAAGGCGTTTTTTCGTTTTGGAAGTGATAACCCCCCCATGATACCAATATTGGCCATAAAATCTACATTTTTCGACCAAATGCACAGCTGGCGAAACGCGTAGGAGGAAAAAATTTAAAATAAAAACTGGACTTATTTTAGGTTTGAGACCAAAGGCCGGTTAAACCCCAGAAAAAGGAAATAACAAAAACTACACTGGCATACAAAACACAACACTAAAAACGAAATCGCTGGCCAGCATTCAAAACTGACAAGAGCGCATGCGACGGAGAACGTAAAAAGCGCGTGCTCTCAGTTCAACTGTCGGCAGCCGACTGACGCTTGACGCTATTATTGCATCATGGACTGGCGTGCGTTGGAAGTGCGTTCGTAGCGAACGCGCTTGCAACCGTTGTCGAACATTTTCAAGGCGGCTCTTCGGTTGCGTGTTCGATGCGCACAAGTTGCATGTTGCGCTGAGGCGACCGTAACAGTGCTGTCAGATTTTTGGAGTGAAAAGTTGCTAAAAATAAATAGTGGCTAAAAATTATTTGTAAGTGGCTAAAAAAATGGCTAAGCAGTTTTTCCTTCGTTTTTTCTTAGAGATTTATTTAAGTAATACGTTATATTAGGCAAATAAATCAATTTTAACGACTGAAATGAAAAACAACAAACAGTCGGCAAGCCCGACTGTCTTATACCCTGTACCAAAGATTAGCCTTGGTGGTACAGCATTTTATTTAAAATATATTTTACACATAACAGTAATAGTATACCATAAAATATAGTATAATAAAAATTTTTATATTTTCACAAAAAAAAAAAAAAATATATATTTTGAATCTAATTCAATTTATATTCCGAATACAAACTTTCTGTGTTGAATAAAAATATTTTATTTATATTATTTCGCCGCTCGAATCAGCTAACGATTAATAAATATAATCGATACCCAGGGAACACCACGAGGAGACCAATGGTATATCGGGATATTATTATATGTAGCATAGCCTACTACTACAAACATATAGATCAAAATTAAATTAAAAAAATAAAACAAATATCTTTAATTAATCATAATTATTTTAATAATGGACCGATTTAAAAAAAAATTATTTATTTATTTAGATAGATATGTCTTAAATTGGTCAATGAATTATATTTATGGCCATTGTTCGCGGTAGGGGCGTGGCAGCAAAAATTTGGAATAAACTTGTTCTGCGTACGGCAGAATGGCTGCACTAGCTCTTATAGTTGCTGAGATCGACGCGTTCATACAGACGGACAGATAGACGGACGGACGGACATGGCTATATCGACTCGGCTTGCCGTCCTGATCAATAATATATATACTTTGTGGGGTCTGCCATGCCTCCTTCTGGGTGTTAAAGTAATGCTCTTTCCTTTTAATTCCATTAGAGAAAGCATCAACTGCGCGACTCTCGAAATCCAAAGCTTTTGACTCAAAAGTGCACCGAAGTTTTTTAATTTAAATGTCATTCCTCCCAGCGCAGACACAAAGAGCACTCTCGCTCTCCCACTCTCGCTCGCTCTCGCTCTCTTGCTCTCTCAGTTGGAAGCAGCGTTGCCAATTTAACGGTTTTTAGAGGCGTGGCCGACCCCACAAAGTATATATATTCTTGATTGGGACGACAAGCTAAGGCGAAATAAGCTAAAAATAAATAATTACAAATCAGAATGAGCGACTGCATAATACCCTATACCCAATATTTGTAATATAATTTATTGCCTATTTCCGGGGTACAGGTTGTAAAATTAAAAAAAAATTTATATAAATATTTGTGATAAACCCTAATATCTTAATTTTTATATCAAACCTCTCATTTGTTGTCTAACAGGGCTTTTAAGACCAAAACCTAACAAATATATATGTAATATATGGAATATGGAAATTGGAAACAAAACCTAAAATCTAAATTTTTTTAAATTTTTAAGTCAATTTAATTAATTAAGTCAAATTTATTTACTTAATTAATTATTGAAAGGGTTTTCATGGGGTTATTTCTATGTTTAGCTTAAATTGAGTTTAATTGGCAACACTGGCTGTAAGCCGTTATTCCGCCTTATCTTTCAGCGCTCTCTGTTGTTGTGCTCTCTTTGTGCTTCTCCTCTCCTCTCCTTTCGCTTTTGATTTTGCTTTGTTGTCTGCCTAGACGAGCCCGCCGTGCCAGCTGAGAGAGTCGCTTATGCCGGTTGTTGTTGCTGTTGTTGCGATACCCTAACCCGAACAGAGTTGCATGGCCTATGCAGTTTGTGTGACACAGTAAATTAAACAGAGAGAGAAAGACGCGAAAAAGTTAAAAAGTTTCAGTACAAAGAAATAAAATACATTAAATACTATTTTTTAAGATATTTTCATTTTCATTATATTAAAAATTTCAAATTGTTATTAATTTAGACCCTTTACTTTAAAAAAGTAAAAAGGGTCTATTAGTTTAGTGCAAAGAGGAAATGTGTGTAACACCCAGAAAGAGGCGTGGCAGACCCCACAAAGTATATATATTCTTGATCAGGACGACAAGCCGAGTCGATATAGCCATGTCCGTCTGTCCGTCTGTCCGTCTGTCCGTCTGTCTGTCTGTATGAACACCTAGATCTCAGCAACTATAAGAGCTAGAGACACCATATTCGGGATTCAGGTTCTCCTATTCAGTAAGCAGCACGAGTTTGTTTTAGATTTTGGATACCTCCCCCCCTTCCCCCGCAAACCGCAAAAAGCTGCTGTAACCACAGTTTTAAAGCTATTGATTTGTAATTTGGTATTTAACTAGTTTAAGACATTCTCTATCGACGCTGTGAATTTTGTTTCGATCGGATAAGAAACAACGAAAATATGCCACAGACAATTTGCCGCACTGGGCAGAGGGGGGGTGGTGTGCCTTGCATACGCGGGTAGCTTAGAGTGTGTGCGTCTGATTGTGTTAGTATGTACATATACTCAAAGTAAAGGGTCTCCTATGGTCGGTTACGTCCGACTGTAGCCTCCGTCCCACTGATTATTAATTATATTAAAAATTAAGAAATAAATTTATATTTTCAATATTTGTATAAACAAATATTTTATTATTTTACAAATGTAAGTGACGTATAATTTATTTTACAAACAATAAAAACCACAGTTATATACCTAAATATATATGAAAAATATTTTTTAAAAACAAACAAATTTTTAAAAATATTTTCTATTCAAAGTTTTCTTGATTAAAATTTAAAAAACTTGTTTGTTCTCAATTTTTGTTTACTAAACATTAAAACACATATAAATCCTATAAACTACATTTAATAATATAATAAAATCATATAATATAATATAATATCAATAAAAATTAGAACATAAAATCAGCATTAATATATTATATTATTAAGATATAAATATAACACTAGGTATAAGTTACTACAGACAGTAAAAATAAAATAAACAAATAATAATAATTTTATTACAAAAAATTAATAATTTTATATAAAAAAAAATTAATTAATTTGTTCACTATGTAGAATCAAAGTGGCAACAGCCTGAGAGCCACGCCACATCTGGCAACCCCAGTTAGGGTGTACAGTGGTCTCCAAAGTCTTTTTACTGCGTTCTCTGTGTTTTTTGTGTTTTTTTGTTGCTTCTGTTTTTTGTTTTTTGTTTGGGTTGTTGACGTGCGGCGTCGCTTCTAGCAAATCGCACAGTTGCTGGCGAGTTTTCGAGCAAGTCGGTGCGTAGATATCTGTGGCAACTTCAGCAATTTGTTGCAGTTGCAGTTGCAATACTTATTTTAGTGTGCGTGTGTGGTTTTTTTGCAGTGTATGATGCCGTTCCCAATACATCCGCCCAAGCAGATGCCCTGCCCCCACTGGCAGCACTTTCCCATCAGTCCGGTGGACACCAAGCCGTCGCCTTTTGCCAGCAATAACAACAATAATGCCCATGGTACAGTGAAGCCTCCGGAGCCCGTCTCCTATCGCTACTGCATACACTGCAAGGCGGCTGAACAGAATGGCAGCGATAAGGATTAATTTTGGGCCAGCTGGAGCCTGGAATCGGGCACCTTAACCCCATAACAACTGCAACAACTTAACCCACTAAAACCCCCACAATTTATACAGTTATAGATACTACTCATAACGCTAATCTCTCCTTTTGTATTTTGGTATTTTATGTTTACTTCGTGCCAATTAACCGATAACTTAATATAAATATTTATAACTCTTTTTTTGTATGCCTAAGCTAAGTTTTTGCTACATCCATTTTCTACAAAATTATGAAAAAGCAAATAAAAAACGACTATAAAAAACAAACAAATCGCGCTTCGCATTTGGAAAACGAGTTTGTTCTTATACACACACACACAGACACATCTGGCCATATATACATATATATTATATACATATATCTATGTATGGATTTGTGTGTTTTCAGTCCATGCTTGGAGTTTGTTTCGCTTTTTATCAGCTCTCAAGGTCAGCAGCAGTCAAACAACAACAAATTCGGCGCGATAAGCAGCAAAATAGAACAATCCAACAAAAGAACAGTGTTGCCAGACTTTTCTGGAAATAAAACTAAAAAAAAGCTACAAGATATTGTTAAAAAAAAAAATCCCGAAAAAATAACACTGAATTTTATTCACATTTCCCAATTCCACTAATTTAATAAACCCTTTTTTTTTCAAAGTATAGGGTTTACGAATTGAAAATTAAACGATTAAGGAAGGAGCTACAGTCGGATGTAACCGACTGTAGAAGAACTTGTACTTTATACATGTTGTCTTTTGCATATCTTCGCTGTTTCTTATCCGATCGTAATGTAATTTTACAGCTTTGATAGATATTGCCGTAAGCTACGTTACCTGTTAAATTCTAAATCCGAATCTAAATTGATTTTTTCGATTATTGGGGGATTGAGAGAAGTTGTCAGAAAGCTGATATAACAAACTGGATCTGCTTGCAACATGGGAGAACTTACAAATCGAAAATCGTGTATCTAGATCTTATAGTTACTGAGATCTAGATTTTCATACGGACGGACGTGGATATATCGACCCACCTTGTCGTCCTAAGTCAGAATAAACATACATAAAGTATAGTACTTTGTGGGGTCTACCACGATTTATTCTTCTTACTTTTTTAAAGTCAAATAACAGAATTGACCGAAAAAAGGCGAATTTGTCAACACTGCTACAAAAATACGTAGTGTATATACGTGTAGTGCCATTAAATTCAGTAATTTCGATAGGCATCAACAATATTTTATTATTATTTCTTTGAATGTATGCCAACAATGGGTTAATTGTAGCACTTGCAACTGCATGGGGCAACAAGTTCAACAAACTGCTTACAGAGAAAGAAAAACAAACGTCAGAATCCGGGGTAAGCGACTACAAGCTACCCTATATACAGCTAGATATCGAGAGTTAAAGTCATAATATTTGGCAGTAAGGTTAACTATATCATAGGCTGTTTAAGTTTGTTTTGGATTTTTAAAAACATCTGTGCGTTCCTCGCCTATCGTGTTTTTAAAGCGTAGTTTATTTTTTTTGAAATTCTTATTTTATGATTCATTAAACTTGCGCTAGATGGCGCCAGCATATCCTAAATTGGGAACCTGCCTAATAAAAATATGTAAAAACGATGAAATATCTTTAATTCGGCTTTTTGCAAATCTAGTATACCCTCTTTTAAAGATAAAATTATAATATATAATTATGATTTTATACATTTATATTTGTGAATATTTATGGGACTGCTGTGTTACCATTGTACGTTTAATGGCTGGAGATATATGTATAAAATATAGGCAATAAAATACATACATCGTATACTATAAAAATAAATGTAAATCTCTATAAACTCAAAGATATGGCAAAACGGGCCCCTTAATTAAACAGCTTAGCTTCATAAATATATATGTTTATATGTGAATGTAAGTATATCGAACCTAGCAAATTTTCGATAAGATTGCACAAACACACATACAGCTGTTCAAATTGAAGATAACGAACTACATTAAAGAAAGAAATACCTGTATGCCATATACTATATAATCATGTTTATTAAAAACGTATGATTCTTCTTACTTTTGTGTACCACGCTATAATGGCCGCACTCTCAGAGAGCGAGCGAAGTAAAGATTTTGGGGCCAATATTGGTATCATTAAAGGATTAGCACTCCTTAAACAAAACAAAGTTAATAAACCTGTATATTCCATTTTTCAATGGGTACAGGGTATCAAAAACCCATTTTCGTTGAACTTTGAATGCGCATAACTTTACCAAAACTCAACCGATTTTCAAGCGGTCTGGTTATTTCTTAATCATTTGTGTGCGAAACTAAAATTAGAGTGATATATCCAAAATAAAAAAAATTGAAAATTTTTCGCAATATTTTTAATATGTCCCCAGTAAAAAATACGCAATTTTCGAAAAAAAGAGTACCAAAAATATCTCGATGGTTTCCTTGCTCTACTTTTATTGTATTTCATGCAATTTTTGAGGTTGCATGAAAGAGAATTTTAAATATTTTTTAAATGCAGCGCGGTATTTGAAAACATCGATAGTGGCCTACCAAACATCGATGTTTTACAACCGTCGATAACATCGAAGTTTTTCCAGCTCTAAAAATTTAAAGAGCAAAATAAACAAAAACAACGAAATTAAAAAAGTAATATAATTAAAGCGGGCAAATTCACAAGCAGCTGCGACACTTGACACACTGTGCAGTTATCGATAGGCAGCCAGCGGGAATCAACAGTTCGCTCAGCTGGTTCGTGTTGAACCAATTGCAGCGCTTATCGATATTGAAGGAGTAAACAAAAGAATACAATTAAAAAAAAAACAATTATTTAAAAAATTAAAAAATATTGAATTTAAAAAGGAAATGAAATTAAAGCGTTGACAGCGCAGCGATTGAATTATTTAATTAAACTGCAATGTGCAGTAATCGATAGGCAGGCAGCAGTTCGCTCAGCTGGTTCGTGGTGAACCAATTGCAGCGCTTATCGAAATTAAAAGAGTAAACAACATGTTGCGAACCAGTTTGGTTCCCAGTGGGCAGCGCCGGCTAGCTATCGGACTCGCAATGGGGTGAGTCCGACCCTGCCCACTGGTTCGCACAATAAACAACAAACATATTGTTGCGAACCAGTTTGGTTCCCAGTGGGCAGCGCCGGCTAGCTATCGGACTCGCAATGGGGTGAGTCCGACCCTGCCCACTGGTTCGCACAATAAACAACAAACAACTACGACATCGATAACAACAACAAAAATAATCGAAACAACACTACTACATCGCGCTACATTCAAACAATACAAAGCAAATAATTAAATAACTAAACGGCAACAACGCGACATCAAAAGAAAAGAAACAGAACAGTACCAACAGAAGGACGGCCACGGGTCCATGTCCAAACTCTGGGATCCCGGTCCGAGATCCCGGCGTACCCACCCTGCCTGAGGCTACGTCGCCTCCCTGCTACTGGTCAGTAGCTTTCTGCACTAGCCCATGGCGGCTATGGTGTTCTCCCTCCCCCCTGAAACTTCTATTAACAACTCATATTGTTTTCGCAAAACATTATAATTTTTATTTATTAATCAAACCTAGCTTCATTTTTTTCTCTACACTAAGTGTTGCGCATCACTGATGCCTACCGCCCAGCACTGACCATTTGCCGATCAGCTGGCTCAAAACTAAAACTAAACTAAGCTGCTCTATGTGTGTGCGTGATCTATTTTGTGCTAATTTATATTAATATTAAATTAAAGTTATTTCATTTTTATATCTACGTGCTTGTTTTTTATTGTTGCTGCTCCATGGGGTGTTGCTGTTTGGCTGAGTCTGCGGCGGTGGTGTGCCTATGGAGCCTGGGCGCTGCGGTTGTTGTTGTTGCTGCTCCTGGCCAATTGTTGCGCAGAAGTCCGCTGGTCTGGCTGTAGTGCTGCTATTGTGACTGGCCGCTGGATGTCGTGGGCCTGTTGCTGGTCTGCTGTGCCGCTCGGCTGCTGCTGCTGTTCTGCCGTGTTGCAGTTGCTCGGCTGCGGTGTGTGGGTGGCGGTGTTACTGCAGCTCTGATGCGGTTGGAGTGCTGCGGCTGTTGTGTGGCTCTGCTGCTGCCACTGCTGTGCTGCACTGGCTGTCCAGTTGGTGCGCTGCGCTGGCACTGGTGGGCTGCTACGGTGCGGGAGTGGTGGCTTTGTGGCTACTCTGCCCCCTCTCGGTGGCTAGTGTATGTGGGTGGCGGCCGGCGCTCAGGCAATTGCGGAGGGCTCCGCTGGACCATGCGGCAGGGTTGCGCCGGAGACGTTGTGACGGCGGCACGCGGCGCTGGTTGCGGTTGCGCTCCTGTGTTCGGCGAATACTGTAGCTCTGCTGATGCCGGGGCGTCGCTGTTGTTGCGGCTCCGTTGTCGGCGTTACTGCCTTTTCCGGGGTGAAGCGCGGGGGACACCCGAGCAATTAAGCCACTACTGCGCGACGCTTAAATTATTTTTATTTTATTTTATTTAAGTTACGTGCACACTTTAATTCTACGCGCAGCCGCGTGTCTTTCTGCCCGCAGCAAAAACCTGACTGCTCGCCTAACCCTAACCTACGCTGGGCCCCGTTTTTTCTTTCTCCTGCCTTCCTGCCTAATTTTCCGGGTCAAGGACCGCGGTCAAGGCCAGCTCTACTGCGCTCTTCGTTTCTCTCTCTCTCTCCCCCTCTCTTTCAAATTCTAACGGCTGAGCGGTGTGAGCGAAGTCTCCGCTCCTTGAGAGAGACCGCTCAGCTGTTCAGGGTTGCCGCATCTCTTGCTTTGTTGATATCGATATCACCAAAACGAAATGCAACAAACAATTAAAAATTTAAAAAAAATAATCAATTAAAAAAAAATATAAAATTATTAAAATAATAAATTAAAAAAGAAATGAAATTAAAGCGTTGACTGCGCAGCGCAGCGATTGAATTATTTAATTAAAATTCAGTGTGCAGTTATCGATAGGCGGGCAGCAGTTCGCTCAGCTGGTTCGTGGTTCACCGACTGCAGCGCCTATCGAAATTGAAAGAGTAAACAAAAGCGTAAAATTAAAAGAAATAATAATTTAAAACAAGAGATGAAACTAAAGCGTTGACTGCGCAGCGACAGAGAGCAAAGAGCGCAGCAGCAGCATGGACTATCAGTACTACGACGAGCCCGACTACGACGACGACGCCGACGCTGACGCCGACGGCGACGCCGGCAGCGAGCAGCAATATGCGGATCTGCTGGAGGAGGGCGTGCTGCATGGCGGTGGAGGCGGGGGGCTGCTGCAGCGACTGCGTGGCAGCTGCGCCGAGTGCATGACGCCGTCGACGCTGCAGGTGCTGCGCTATTTGCTGCCGCTGCTGCTCTGCTGCCTGCTCTGCCGGCTGCTCTGCTCGCTGTACGCGCGCCAGCGGCAGCGCAGCAACCGCAGCGCCAATCCGAATGTGTGGCATCTGATCAACGTGGCCTGTGGCCTGGCCATGTTGCATGCCACGCTGCAGCAGCGGTTGCTGCTGCTGCTGCTGCTGCTGCTCAGCGTCGGCGGCTATGCGCTGCTGCAGCTGCGACTGCGACTGCGCGCGCTGCGCGGGCAGCGGGGCGGCGTGTGCATCGCTGCGCTCTGCATTGGCGGGCAGCTGGCCTACGAGTTGTTGCAACAACAGCAGCAGGGGCAGCTGGGGCAGGACACTTGGCGCCAGCTGCGCGGCCTGCAGATGGTGGCCAACATGAAGCTCATCTCGCTGGCCTGTGATCTAACCGCGTCTGCCACGCCCCTGGCCACGCCCAATCTGCTCGCCTACCTGGGCTACATGCTGCAGCCCTGCAGCTGCCTGCTGGGCCCCTGGCTGAGCTACGAGCGTTATCTGCACGCGCTGCGCAGCAGACCCGACTGGCGGCTTAGTTTGTGGCAGCTGCTGCTGAATCTGCTGCTCTGCCTGCTGGCGCTCAACGTGTCCAACTGCCTGGCGCCCATGCTGAGCGACGTCTTCCCCTCCCCCGCCCCCTCCCCCTGGCTGGCGATGTACGCGGGCGCGCTGAGCGTGCGCAGCAGCCATTACTTTGTCTGCTTCCTCAGCCAGGCGCTGCTCGCTCTCGCCGGCCAGCAGCTGGACACGGGGCAGAGCCGCCACTTGGGGCAGCTGGTGACGCAGCCGTGGCACATCGAGTGGCCCCGCTCCCTCTCCGCGCTGGTGCGCAGCTGGAACATCCCGATGCACGCCTGGCTCAAGCGCTACGTCTACGCGCCGGCTAAGCGGCAAGGCTCCGGCCTGCTGGCCGTGTGTTGCACGTATCTGCTGTCGTCGCTGTTGCATGGACTGGATCTGCGCATCTATCTGGTGCTGCTCTCGCTGGCCATGCTGGCGCAGGGCGAGCGCCAGCTGCGCAGTCATTTGGCCCGTGTCGCCTCCGCCTGTGTCGCCGCCAATCCGTGCGGGGGCAAGCAGCTCTGCCGCCACGCCCGCTGCCCCCAGCGACGCGGCTGGCGCTGCCTCAGCTCCTGGCTGGTGGCGCTGGGCAATCTCGCCTTCACCGCCCTCAACGTGCTGCATCTCGCCTACCTGGGCGTGGTCCTGCTCAGCGAGTCGCTCAGCCTGGAGCCGCACAGCGAGCCGCACTTCCTGCACCACTGGGCGGCCGTGGGCTTCCTCAGCCACTACGTCGGCATCGGCGTTTTCGTGCTCTATCTGTTCATCTCCTAGGCGGCGGGGCAGGAGGCGCAGGAGGGGCAGCAAAGGGAGCGGAGCATCTTTAGGAGCAATTCAGGAACATTTATGGAGGCATCTATGGGAGCAGCCAAGGAAGCGTTTATGGGAGATAAAGGAGCAGCAATGGGATCCTCTATGGGAGCAGCATTGGAAGCTCCTCTAGGAGCATCTTTGGTAGCATCTCTAGGAGCATTGGAGGCATCTATGGAAGCAGCTAAGGAAGCGTTTATAGGAGATAAAGGAGCAGCAATGGGATCATCTATGGGAGCAGCATTGGAGGCTTCTCTAGAAGCATCTTTGGTAGCATCTCTAGGAGCATCGGTTTAATCAGATCTGGAAACATCTTTGGAAGCATTTATGGAGGCATCTGTGGAAGCAGCTAAGGGAGGTTGGAAGCATCTCTAGGAGCATCTTTGGAAGCATTTACTGGAGCATTTATGGAGGCATCTTTCGGGAGCAACTGTGGCATCAATGGGAGCATTTATGGTGGCATCTAGAGAAGCATCTGAAGGAGCATTTATGGGAGCATTTATGGAGGCATCTAGAGAAGCATTTATAGGAGCATCTATAGCACTAATGGAACAAGTATGGAAGCATCTAGAGAAAGCATCTAAGAAAGCATCAATGGGAGCAACTATGGAGACATCTTTGTTAGCATCTAAAGCAGCCTTTGTAGGATCATCAATAGGAGCAACCATAGAAGTATTTGGAGAAGCATCAATGAAAGCATCCATGAAGGCATCTAAGGAAACGTCAAGAAGCATCTTCAGTTGCCACTGTGGAATTATCTTTGGAAGCACCTATGAAAGGATCATATTTGGAAGCATCTATGGGAAGACTAATAGAAACATTTATAGGAGCATCCAATAATGCAGCTATGGAAACATTAATGGGAGCAAGTATAGAACTTGTAGATCTATGGGATCATCCTTAGAAGCATCTTCAGAAGCAACTACTCAAGCATCTTTAGAAACATCTATCAAAGCATAAAATAGCATTTATGGGAGCATCCAAAGAAGCCTTTGTAGGATCATCAATGGGAACAACTATGGAAGTATCTGGAGGAGCATCAATGGGAAACAGAATTTGGAGCTAGTATAGAAGCATCTTTAGGAGCACCTAAGCAAGCATTAATAAGAGCATTTAAGCAGGCATCTTTTGGAGCATCTAAAGTATCACCCAATTAGACATCCATAGATGCAAGCTATACTTTATAGGCGCATCTAGGGAGGCATCTTTCGCAACATCTTTGGGGAGCAACGAGAAGACTGTCCAGCAGACCGACTGAATGTGATTCAACTACTTAACGTCGAAGCGATCTATATACTTATATCATAGATAATATCTATGCATTCAAAAGATATTTTATACATATTTTATAAATTATTACTATAAACTATATATTTGATATGCAGCACATCACATCCAAACATATGAACTGAATCTAATCACTGTGAATCTCCGTTTGTATTCGTATTAGATATTGTATTGTAGTACTAGATTTGTAGATACATTAGCACATTCATACATACTACATTATGTATGTATGTATCTAAATCATACGCTTAATAAAACTGGCGATTTTTAAACCAACATTCTGTGTACTCTTTTTATACCCTGTACCCATTGAAAAAATACAAAACCAGGGCTATTAATTTTGTCAGAATTTATGTAAGTATATATATTCATGATCAGGTTAACAAGCTGAGTCGATTTAGCCATATCATGTTTACGCCCAAATCGGCTCACATAAAAAAGGTAGAAGAGGAAGCATTGCTGCTACGCTTTGTGTGACAGTTTTATAAAATTATATTTAAAATATAGGGTACAGGGATTCAGATATGAATGTAGCCTTCCCGATTGGATAAAAATACAAGTTTTTCAGTCAAAACTTGAAGATAGACCTGCTAGATTTCCAAGTACATATAACTACATAACTTATTGTCCAAAAATACAGGAAGAAAGGCGAATGTTTCGTCCGACTATAACATTCCTGATATTGAAAATAGTGGGTCCTTAGAAAGAAACGAAAAATATTCCCGAAATTTTCAAAATTCCGTTTTCCTCCGATTGCTTAAGTAATCTAGGAGATTTCGTAGTTAAAGACGGTGAAATGGAAAGCAAGATGTAGACAAAAGGAGAAAATAGAAAATATCAAGAGAGATGAAGGCAGGATAAAGAGAGAGAAGAAGGATAAATAGAAAGGATAACAGGAAAAATAGGGAAAATCGAAATCGTCAAGAGAGATTAAGCCAAAGAGAGCAGCTAAAATAAAGCGAGAACAGAGAGAGCTACGAAAGATTCTCAATAAGAGAAATTCTCCCAAAGTCAGGGGCATTCGACTGTAGGCTTCTCGTTAACCAAAATTCAGCATATCAGGGAAAACATCCAAACAAAATGGCGAAATAAATAAAATATGCAAAAGTTTTATATTTTAATTTTTTTATTGGGTTTTTTTCTTGTAGATTTTGTTTCTTGTTTTTGTTTTGTTTTATTTTTTTTCTCCTTTGTTTTGTTTTCGGTTGTTTTTCTCATTGAGACAAATATTTATAACAATATTGTAATTTCTACAGTTTGTTTTGTTTTTTTCTTTTTTGTTTGTGTTTTTTATTTTTACGTTTTTTTCATTCTGCGTTTTTGTTTTTGTTGTAATGTTTTTGTTTTGTTTGCTTAGGTTTTAAATATTAAAAGTACTACCTTAAAAATTATGCAATAATGACAATAAAAATATTTGTTATTTTTATGTTTACTTTTATTATTTATAATTTATGTTTTTTTGTGTTTTTTATTTTATTATTTTGTAATTGTTTTGTGGCAACTTGTGTCCTGCTTAAAAAGTTGATTTTGCCTTCTAGAGTTTTTGCTATTTATGCTTTGATTTCGGCGACATCAAGAAATATAGCTAGAACAGTTTATATATACTCTATATAGATATATATAGTATATAACTTATCGAACCAGGCATCTTCTATACGTTGTACGGCTTTTCTTTTGACATGCAATGCTTCAGCTTGGCCTTTCTTTATGTTTGTTTGTATTTTAAAAAAAGTTGCATGCAACAATTATTATTATTTCTATTATTTTTCATTTTTATTTTTATTTTTTCATGTTTCCTTTTTGCATTTATAACAACAACTGAGTTGATCACAAGAGATAACGAGAGTTTTTTTTATGTTTTTATTTTTATTTTTGTTTCATTGTGTTTTTATTTCTATGTTCATTTTGTTGCCTTTCCGTTTTCATTTCCGTTTCCGTTTCCGTTTACAAAATATGACCGTTACTTTCGTTGCCTTTCTGCTAATTTGCTGTTTCTTCGCTTCTTGTTCTGTTTTGTTTGGTTTTCTTTTGTTTCGTTTCGTTTTTTGTTTTGTTTTTTTTAGAACTTTGACTTGTTGCAAATTCAATTAAAAAATACAAATTGTGTACAAATATTCGCTAACTACGTATTCCATATAGCGGTCGCTTGTTATCGATAACAACTACGCCTATCGATACAATACAGTGACAAAAAAAATATATATATATATATTTATGTATCATAATAATTGTGTAACCTATGCTAAAACCTGGAGTGAAGTGGTAGGGAGGGGCGCAGGGGGAGGACACTTGAATCATAGCTAAAAATTATGTAACAAAAGTATTTGATTTTTTCTGGATGGTTTTTTAAGGGGGATTTTCTTTAAATAATTTCATAAAATACATATACATGCACATGTAGCACATAAATATATATATCTATACATATACATATATATATTAGAGCTGGGCTTCAATTCGATTTAATCGATTCTTTTTGTCGGCGATTAAATCGATACTTTTATTTTGAGAATCGATTTTTTCGCGCAATGTAATTTTGCTGTTTTTTGTCAGTTACGTCCGACTGTAAGCTTCCAACCGACGGATCTGCTTCGTGCTTAGTTATTTTTGTTTGTTTTTCAAACAAATTGAATTTATTTTGATTAATCGAATAAATCGATTGTTAAACGTGACTCGATCGAGAAGATCGATGCTGCAAAATCAAAGATCGAATCCTGCTCTAATATACTATATATATATATATATGCTATATATATATACTTTATGCTGTTTAAAACTTGGGCCTGATTTGATTTTCTGAATTTGTTTTTATTTTTTACTCGGCTGAGAGAATTTTGTGTGATTTTTTTCAGTTTCCTTTTAAATTTAGCTAAAAACACATTTCGTTAAAATATATATATATATATGTATTCAAATATATATATAGAAGTATATATATTTAAATTTGTTTAATTTTTTGTTGTGGTTTAAATTCCAGTTTTGTTTGCTTACTAAACAAAAGGTTTAATTAGTGTAAAATAGTCTAAAAAAAAATAGATATATGTATAATTATGTATATATGTATAAACAATTTGACAAAAATAATGCTATAAAAATATTTCTCGTGCATTAAAATTACAGAAAAAAATAATTAATTAATTAAAATAATTGTAAACATAATAATTATAGTGTATAATTTAGTTTAGCATTTATCAAATAATATTACACATTTAAATTATATAAACATAATTACATATTGTGTGTCTGTCTGTTTGTCTGTCTGTATGTTTGTATGTATGTTTGTTTGTCTGTCTGTATGTTTGTCTGTTGCATTTGAGTTGCTGGCGTGCAGCAGCAGCAACGGCAGCAACATTCACCTAATTCACATAATATAAGTTATCAGATCATACTATATCTACATATATTACACATGCCAGCACATATAGATACCCTATAGTTTGTATATCTAGCCCTGGAAAGGGGTATATCGGTTATATACATAGTGTATATAGCACTTGATATGCGCCTCTGCCAATTGTTGTCGCTGTTGCTGCTGCTGTTGCTGCTGTCGTCGTCACTGTTCCCAGTTTCCAGCTGCTGTTCCCAGTCTCTGTTGCTGCTGCTGTTGCTGCTGTCGTTGCTGTTGCCAGTTGTACTTAAAGCTACTGCTGCTGCTGCTGTTGTCGTGCTGTCTATTCTTGTGGCTGTTGTTGCTGTTGTGGCTATTGCTGCTGCTGCTGCTGCTGCTGTTGCAACTGTGCGTGCTGCTGTTGCTGCTGTTGTTGCTGTCGCTACATCGACAATTGCTGAGGTTCTAACAAGTGTTGTTGCTGCTGTTCCAACTAGAGTTGCTGCTGTCCCTGCCACAACTTCAATTGCTGCTACAAAAGCTGTTGCTGAGGTTTTAACTGAAGTTGCTGCTGCTGTTGTTATCGCTGCAATTGCTGTTGCTGCAGCTACAATTGCTGCTGTTTCAACTAGAGTTGCTGCTGCTACAAATACAATTGCTGGGGGCTCAACAATAGCTGCTGTTGCTGTTATTCCAGCTGCTTCTTTGTCAGTTGCTGCTGCTGCACTAGCAATTGCTGTTATACTAGTTGCTGCTACTTCATCTCTAGTTGCTGCTGCTGCTGCACCTTCTACAATTGCTGTTGCTGCAACTTCACTTGCTGCTGCATTTCTAGCAATTGTTGCCGCTGTTTCTTCTACAGTTGCTGCTGTAGTACTAGCAATTGTTGCTGCCGCTTCTCTAGTTGCTGCTGCTGTTTGTTGTACAGTTGCTGGTACTTTATCTCTAGTTGCTGCTGCTTCACTAGCAATTGTTGCTGCTGCAGTTATTCTAGTTGCTGCTGCTTCTTTAGTTGCTGCTGCTGTTTGTTGTACAGTTGCTGGTACTTTATCTCTAGTTGCTGCTGCTGTAGTAGCAATTGTTGCTGCTGCAGTTATTCTAGTTGCTGCTGCTGCTGTAGTAGCAATTGTTGCTGCTGCTTCTTTAGTTGCTGCTGCTGTTTGTTGTACAGTTGCTGGTGCTTTATCTCTAGTTGCTGCTGCTGTCACTAGCAATTGTTGCTGCTGCAGTTATTCTAGTTGCTGCTGCTGCTGTAGTAGCAATTGTTGCTGCTGCTGTTCTTTTTACAGATGTTGCTGCTGCATCTCTAGTTGCTGCTGTCGACCGTCTAGCAATTGCTTCTCCGTCTTCAGTTGCTGCTGTTGCAGTTGCTGTTGCTGCTGTTGCTGTTGCAGTTGCAGTTGCAGTTGCTGGCAGCAATTGCCGCTGGCAGCGCCACGTTCAATCGTTCTTGGTCTGACAGTAGAGCTCCTTGAGGGACTTGAGCTCCTCGATCAGGGCCTTGTTTTGGTTCTCTAGCACCGCGACCCGATTCTCCAGGCACTTGATGTACTCCTTCTTCTTGCGTCTGCACTCCCTCGCCGCCTCCCGGTTCTTCTGCAGTCGGATCTCCCGCTTGCGCGTCTGGTCCTCCGCCACCCCGCTGTTATCTGCAGTAGAGAGGGAGAAAAGGAGAGAAAGAGAGGAGAAGAAGAACAAAAAGAATCGGATTAGTTGCAGTTCTTTTACGGAATTCTTTGCAATTCTTCGGAGTTTTTCGGAATTCTTCGGAATTATTTGAAATTTTGGAAAATTCTTTGGATTTCTTAGAAATTCTTAGGAATCTTTAAGCATTTTTCGGAGTTCTTGGGAATTCCTTGAAATTCTTTAAAATGTTTCGGAATTCTTGACAATTTTAGGGAATTCTTGGAAACGCTTAAAAAATTCTTGGTAATTCTTAGAAATTCTTAGAAATTTTTGGGAAATCTTGGGAATCCTTTGGAATCCTTGGGAATTATTCAAAATTATTTCAAATTCTTTGGAATTCTTAGGAATCTTTTGAAATCCTTAGGAATTATTCAAAATTATTTTAAATTCTTCGGAATTTTTGGGAATTTTTAGGAATTCTTGAAAATTGTTTTTTTATGGGGCAATTACTGGAGGTGTACGCTATCCGATTGGACAGATAGAAGGCCGGATCGGGCGCCATGTGGAGCAGGGGGCTGCCGGAGGTGTTGCCGCTGCTGCTGCCGACGCCGCTGCCGCTGCCGACGCCAACCGCCGCTGCGCTGCTGCTGAGCACGCTGCCGTCGGGCATGTGCAGCGTTGTGCCCGCTGTGCAGGGTATCGGTTAGCACATCATTTTGGTGGGTATTAAGGAGGTTGGTGTTGGGCGTGGGGCGGGGTTGTTGTTGTTGTTGTTGTTCGAGTTGTTGTTGTTGTTGTTGAGTTTTTTATTGTTTTTTTTTTATTTTTTATTTTTGTTTGTTTTGAGTTTTGCGCAGGTTCAAAAAAGAAACAAAAAAAAAAACGAAAGAAAACAAAAACAACTATAGAAATTATAAGGAAAAATAGATTTTTTTTATCGATTTGTTATCGATTGTCTGCGATTTGTTGTTACTTTTGTGGTGTCTGGTGAGTGCGAGTGAGAGCAAACGAACGTACGAGCGAGAGAGAGATAGATAGATAGAGAGAAAGAGAGAGAGCGACAGGCAATGTTTTGTTTTGTTTCTTGCGTTTTTTTTTGCTTTTTTTTTTTATTTTTTTTTGCTTTTTGCGCTTTTTTGTTAGTGTTTTTTTTTTTTGGTTTTTTGAACAACGGCAACGGCGACGGCAACGGGGCGACGTTTTGGTTATAAATACATATGTATGAGTGTGTGTGTGTGTGTGTGTGTGTGTGCGTGTGTGTGTGTGTGTGTGTGTGATGGTGCAGTGAGGTGTGTGTGTGTGTGACTTTTTAGCGGCACAATAATTATAACAACTTGACAGCCAAGAGAGAGAGAGAGAGAGAAAGCGGAGAGAGAGAGAGAGAGAAGCTGCCTCAAATAACAACAACAACAAACAACAAATATGCATGATAAAGAGCAGCAGCGATAGCTAAGGACAGAGCGTGCAAGAGAGCGAGAGAAAGAGAACACTCCAGAAATGCCAATAGAGCGAGACAGAGATATAAACCGATAAATAGAGCTAAAAACTAGAGCTAGATTCGATCTGTCATATTCAAGAATCGATCTTTTCGATTAATCGAAAAAAATTCAATTTGTTTGAAAAAAAAAAAAAAACAAAAACAACTAAGCATAAAGCAGGTGCTTTAGGTGGAAGACTACAGTCGGACGCCACCGACAGTAGCAGACCCAGAATTTTACAAAAAACCGCACATTGAGCAAAATAATCGATTGTCAAAACAAAAGGCATCGATTTAATCGCCGACAAAAAGAATAGATTAAATCGAATCGTAATTGAATCGAAGCCCAGCTCTATTTTAGAGAATCGATCTTTTCAAACGATTTACGTCTAAAAATCGATTTAAACGATTAATCGAAATAGAATCGGTTATTTGAATATGCAGCTAGGCTGAGAGAAAAATTTGGAAAGCGATGCATACAAAATTAAAGTAGTAATATTGTACATATCTTACAATTGAATTTCAACAGAAATCGCAAAAAAAAAAAAAAACGATTTACTCGATTTAATTGAAGCCCAGTTCTACTAAGAACCAATAATTGATGTTTTTATCGGGGCTAAAATCGAATCGATTCGGAAACGCCATTTATTTATTTTTGCTTCTTTTTTAATTGTAAATTTTAAGTTTTTGTACTTCTTGTTTCCTTTAAGGAAATACGAATTATTTTTTATTTAATAGACGTTTTTTGAAACGTTTGTACAACGATTAATTCTCAGCTCTAGTCTTGAGGCTCTAAAAAAGGTGCTAGGAGGACGCATATAATAAATTTTCTGTTTCTTTTCAGGTTTATCAAAATGAATAAAAAATAAATTGAATAAAAAACTACAGCAACAACAACTGTTCTTTGGCAACATTCGTTAAGATGATGCTTCTTCTTACACTAATTGCAAATTTTTAGTATTTAGTGGAGATAACGTATTTACAATGTTGTTTAATAGCAGCAGTAGTGGGCGGGGCAGGGGGCAAATGATTTATTGATATGCAATTATTACAGCTGCTTTCCATGACGTCACATTCGACACATTCGCGCCTTTTGGCAATGTCAGCAGAAAGCAGAAGAATGTTACATTTTCCGATATTTTTCATAGCATACGAATTCAAGGATTATCATTAGAGAAATTTGAATGTGTCGAATGTTATTGTTTAATAAAATTTAATGATGAATTTTATTAATAAAAATTTATTTTATAATAAAAGCAAATAAAACCTGAGAAAAATCTAATTCAATTTCTTATATGCAATAATATTGATAAATCGATAACTGTTGCCGAAAAATCGAATTTGTGCTTAATAGAGCTTGCAATTTATCGTTTAAAAACAAATCTCTCTATTTGAATTTTTATTTAATCAGGCATACGTAGAAACTAATTAGGCTTATAAGCCAGATGCTTTACGTTATTACTCTTTGATATCGATATCGATAGATTTCGGGAACTATGGAAGCTAACACTATTAAATTTGACATATCAGACGCAGTGCCAGCTACTTTTGTGTTTAGTTTAGTCTATACATTTGACACATATATCGTTAGATGTCTGGAATGAAGCGGGATGAATTTTGGATGGATTCACGAAGAGGATAAAATGTATAAACAGCGAATGGCATCGACAGCGATATGCATGAGACGGAGATCTAGTAACAGTGAGCACAAGGAGCAAGCGTGGGTAAGTTGTATGGAGTGGACGTTGTTATAGTTTCTATATAGGATAAATAGTGCATATTGATGGGGTAATTACCGCTGATATCGGGTCCGCTGATTTCGGTGAATATCTTATTGTAGGATGGTCTCCGTGTCAGATTACTGCGATGATGCTGCGAATCGTCATCCGATAAACTCTCATCGCTGTCCTCCGGATGTTGTGTATTCGGTTCGGGTTTGATCTTACATTGAAAATTTGGAGGGATCTGTCGTAGAACGGAATTAAGTTAAGACCCAACTCTACATATATCTATATTTATATATATCTCTAGTGTTTCTGTGTCGTGTTTTACGCACTTTGTTACGCACTTGCACTGCATTGCCCGTCGCCGTGTGTATGACCGTCGTGTTTGAGGGTTTGGTCACATAGACCACCCCCCCGCTCCCCTTGTGCATCGCCTGTTGCTGCTGCTGCTGCTGCTGTTGCTGCTGCTGCTGCTGCTGCTGTGTTCCCGCTGCGGTTTGTATGACACCCGAATGATTCGCCGCTTGTATGACGGATTGTACCTGTCGAACAGATGTGAGCAAATGATTACAAATCAATCCAAACTATAGATGCAACAAAAATAGGCAAGAAAGGGGAGATCGGTCGGACGTAGCCGATAGTAGGAGACCCTGCACTTTTCGTATTATCAGACACTAGTCGAGCAAATTGTCTGTAGCATATCTTCCGTTCGTAATGCATCGATGGATGCATCGTAGCCTTAAAACTGTGACTGGGATGGAGGAAAGGTATACAAAATTGTATATCAAATTTCATAATCACACAATCTAGGAGAGACCTACTAATAATTAGATCTTATTGTTGCTGAGATCTAGAAGGACAGACGGACAGACGAACATGGCTATATCGACTCAGCTCGTTGTTCTGAGTCAGACTAAATGTAAATACTTTGTGGGATTTATCACGACTCTTTCTGGGTTTTTCACTTACAATAGCTTAACAGACCCTATTGTACTTTTTTGAAGTACGGTCTAGAAAACATCTGCTTTAAGGAAAATCGTAATTCATGCATTACAAACAACAGCTGTGTTCTAAAAACAAATAAATCGGTTTCTTTCTGTCGATTATATATTATTTAGATGTTCCCAATATAATTCTCATTACAGCCTGTACCCATTAATAATGAGTAAAAACAGAGTTAATAACTTTGGGAGAATGTTTTCAATTTAGCTTTAAGTCAAATTTTATAAATTACAAAAAATAAAACATACTTTAAAAGTTTTTTTAAATTAGACTGTTTTTGTCTATTAAATATTATTCAGATTTTTGTGTGTAAAAATAAATACATATTACTTATTAAAAATATATATTATTAATTAAATTAATATATGTATATGATTTAGTCAATAATAATACAAACATTAAGTTAAAAGTATTTATTATTTATTTTATTAACTTAGGTTTACAAAAATTAAATATATAACACAGCGCAAACAATATTTATTGTAAAAGTTATGAAAAAAAGGAAGAAATTATAAGATGGAAAATCAAGAATTTCATTTATCAGATATGTTTGGTTTATTATTAGTTTTTCAATAAATCAAATCTCTTTGAAATTGAAATTCCGAGTTATATTGTCTGGAACCAAACTTTTTAATTCATTCTAAGCAATTTCAAGGTTATTTTCGGCTTATAAATAGTTTATTAGGCATTCAAATAAAGTGTAGACCGATAAGTTATGGAAGTTATAGTCTAGACATGACTGTTATAGGGTATAATGGGGTTGCTAGGGTATTCAACTGTTCTATCGACGGTTCATTGGTCGCTTGGGTATCAGAGGTCTAATATAGCCAGTGTAAAAGTAAGATTTGTGAATGGTATAGAATATTGGACTAATCACCTATGACCCAAACTATGAATATTGGATGTATAACCAGCGAGTTATGATCGATCAAAGTTATCAATTTTGTAATTCTATGCTATTTATATGAATATGGTTGTACATATATAGTTTGTGGGATCTGCCACGCCTACTTCTCTCTGTTACATACATTCTGACAAAGTACAGGGTATACAAATATAACTATAAATTTTATAAGCTTTTCCTTTTAAAAAAATGCTACATCTAGCCTGAAATAGGCTGAACTGGCAGCACTGAATACAGCACTTGCTGCATTTACAGGGTATGGTGTGGCTCACCTGTAGGCCGTGCTGCGTCAGCGCCTGTATAGGGTATTGTATATTGCAATTGGCGGTCGTGGTGAGAACAGATGCTGCCCCGCCTCCCCCTCCAACGCCGCCCGCGGCATTTGTGTTGTTGGCCGTTGCCGTTGTACTCTGCTGGTTCTGTGATTGCTGCTGCTGCTGCTGCTGCTGCTGCTGTTGTTGCTGCTGCTGCTGCTGCTGCTGTGTGCCGCCTGTTGCTGCAACGGCAGCGGCAACATCGACGTCGTTGGATGCCGAGTTGCCGTTCTCCTCGACGATGCTGTCCATTTTAGCGATTTTCAGCAGCACCGAAACGCTCTCCGACAAGGTCTTCAGTTTGGCGTCTTTTCCGTTTCAATTTGGCCAGCTTGAAGTCGAACGTGGTTGAAGACTGCCAACAGCGACTGTTGTCGGGTGGGAACGGTTGGGTGGTAACAGTTGAGTGGGAACAGTTGCCAATGAAAGAGAGTTGCACAAGTTGCCTTGATTAATAATTATTAATTATTGATTTGCAACAACAACAATTGCACACACACACACACACACACACACACACACACACACACACGCATACACACACATGCAGAGAACCGTTGAGCGTTGCTGTTCCTGCTGCTGTCACTGTTGTACAACTGTTGTTTGGTTTGTTTTGTTTGCCTGCTGCTACAAAAATGACGACAGCAACAACAGCAACAACAACAACAACAACAGCAACGTAGACAGAGACAGCAACAACATTAGCACATGCCGTCTCTCCTCTCTCCGCTCTTCACTCTCCACTCTCGCGTGTATTTTTATGAAATGACGTCATGACGACGTTGTGTTATAGGCAAACACACAAAACAAAAATAAAAAAAAAAAAAAAAAAAAAAGCGAGAAAAAAAGGCAAACTTACTTTCTGATGACATCACTAAAAACGTTGCTGTGCCACGCTTGCCCGGTTGCCACACTAAACACAATGGTGCGGCAAGTGGTGTTGTTTTTTCTCGCTCTCTTATTAACAATTCTATTTATTGCCAGTTTGTTATGTTATGCATTTAATGTATGCTTGCATTTATTTAAAAAAACTTTTTGATTCGTAGAAAACTACTGCAAGAAATAAAAGGCATTTTGTTGCATTTGGTGTTTTTTGTTTTGTTTTGGTGTTTTTGTTTTTGTTTTGGCTGGCAAGCGGGTTTGCTGCTAGCAGTTGCTATCAGTGTTGTCAACGCGATCAGCTAAAAATAGCTAAAATGTATTTTGTTCTATAAGTTTTAATTTGAAATGCGTTTTAAAAATATGTATAGTTTTAAGGTTATTCAGTTTTATTTAATCAGAATAAAGTTCAAGATGCAATAAAAAACAAATGCGGTACATTTAAAATCAATTTGTAAAATGAAGTATAAATGTTTTTATAGCTAGAGCAAGCTGAATGACGCAATATTTATAGCTTAAGGGATTTGGAAAATTGAAAATCACTTCCATTCCAACTATAAAATAAAGCTATAATATCCGCATTTTCGATGTGAAGAGCATTTGCTTAAACATTTTGAAAACTGCAAAAAGCATAAAGTTTGGCCTATTTCAAAAATAAACTCAGCTTTTTTTTAAATTTATGCTAAATAAGAAACATTTATTGGCATGTTATCATTATTTTGAACGATATTTGCACATAATAATATTTATTTTAATTTATAGCAGATATTTGAAATTAATTTGGCTTTTTTCTGGCTTTTTCTACCAAATTTTTGTTTGGCAACACTGCTGGCAACACTGGTTGTTATTGTTGTTGCTTTGCACACACACACACTCTCGCGCCTCGCTCGCTCTCTCTCTCTCTGCGCTCTCTGCTTTTGTTATGTCGCGTTGTGCGCGCTGTGCTGGCAACTTGTTGAAAAATTCAACTGTACGCACGCCACACGCACACACTCTCGCACGCGCGCTCTCGCAAACACACACAGATACACGCTCGCGCTCTCTCCCGACGTTAGAGCAAAGAGCGGAGGGGGGGATGAGCGGCTAATGACAATTACTACGTATCTAATTGCTGCTTACACATCGCAGCAGCGCCAAATGCAACAAATTTTTGTAAATTACTTAAATTTATTTGGTGTTTTTTTGGGTTTTTTTTTTGGTGATTTTTTTGTTTTGTTTTTTGTTGTTTTGTTGCTTTGTTGCTTGGCGGCAGCAAAACACTTTTCACTCAGTTGGCAGCACGCGCATACAAAAAAAATTTATTTATTTTTTTTCTGCTGTTATCGTTGCCTCTGCTTACGTTCTGTATTTCTGCTCTGTTTTTTCGTGCTTTCTGTGTTTTTGTCTCTTTTGATTTGATTTCGTTTCGTTTTTTGTTTCCTTTTTTTGTTTGTCAGCTGCTGCGCCTTGTCCAATTGTTAAATGTTGAACTTCATTTTAGCCAAAGCGCACGCGTTTTGCTTTTTTCCATAGCTTGAGTTTTTTATAAACTAGAATTTATTGATCAACTTCTTGGCCCTTTTTTGCGCAAATTTTATTTTGTACTGGTATAAACACACACACACACACACAAACACACATGCACACGCGCGCACACACAGATACACACACGCACAGGCACACAGATACACACAGGCACACGCACTCAATAACAGCCATCTGTGTGTGCGCACGCAGCGACGACTAGCTTTGCATGCCAGCGTTGCCACCCAGTTCGCGCACATTACCAGCAGCCTGCCACTCAGCCTTGCCACACACGTACCGCCTTCCAACTGCAACAAACTGAATCCAATTCATTAAAATTGCATATTTTTGATAAACCCATTTGTGTGTCAGTTAAATTATCGCGCAATTTAACGCACGCAGAAAGCGCGCGCGATTAGTGCAGCCAGCTGGCAACGCTGCCAACAGATGTTCGCCTTTGCGACACTGCTGGCAACAGGGCTGCACTCTCGCAGCACTTTGGCGCGCAAAAATTTAAATTCAAATTGCAAGCAACAAAACGCTTAATTAATATTAAATTAATATTAATTAATATTAAATTTAAGTAACAAAATAATTAAAATGTGTGCAAAATTTAGAATGTAAAATAAATATTACAAAATTAAATAAATATTATCAAATAACTGAAACGTAACTTAAAATAATCTTATTTGCAATTCTTATTAAAGTTCTGATGGGATAGGCGTCTAGTTAAAATCAAAATTATATACGCCCTATAGATTGAGAATTATTGAAAGCACCCCAAATACTCGAACCTCCCAAATCCCCCAGACTACCCAAATCACCTAAACCAACCAACCTGTCTGGGGTATTTTTCTAGCCTAGCCTAACATTATTAGAGTTGTATTTTTATTATACCCTGTAAACCAAAACATGGTTTGTTTCCTACTAGATTATTTTATTATGCATAAATATCAAAATAGATTGATAAATAAGTAATTGGTTTAACAATTTTCTAGATAGTAAAAAAGTACAAATATTTTTCCTTTAACCCAGGAGTCGTAATAATATAAAAATAAAAGTTATTTGTCGATTTTTAATCAAAAATATTAAATGGAAACTCTTATTATTTCTCACTTTTTATAAACACAAAGGAAATAAAAATTGTTTTTAAACATTTGATATAAATATTTTAAAATAAGATAATTATCTATAAATTTTTATTATCAAAATTGAATATTGAAATATTATATAAGAGTTATTGATTCAAATTTTAATGATATTCAAGACTTAAAAAATTATCTTGAAATAAATATTGGGAATAAAGTTAAATTTATATATAAATTCGCAGGGATGTTTTTGGGCTTGATTTATTATTTGCGATTCATGCTTTAAAGCAATATTTTTTTCAATTTCAATGGAATAATGGAAAAAATTTAATTGACTTTAATAAAATAATAACATTAGTTACAGAATCTCAAATTTGAATTTTTCACATAATACATAAGTTTCTAAAGCATGTATGACTAACTAGATGACTTGATGCATTCCGTTGTTTATTTATGTTTATTTTTCTCCTGATTTCAACTGCAAGCGGAGACTCGGAAGAAACCAAATAAGCCTCGAGTTAAGCAAATTCTTTAAAACATTTTTCAGTTGTTTATTTGTAAAACTTTCATGCGAATCAAGTTACATTTGGATTTGTTTATAAGACGCATCGCAGTATTAAACTACTGTAGAATCAGATGACTATTAAAACGAAAGATATACAGAGGCGATAGGTAGACACACTGAGAGAAAATTTATTCTACGCCCACATTAAGTAAATAAATAGGTATTACAATTAATTTTTCATATGGGTTTCATTTGAGTTAAGCTCATAAAATGTTGTATATTGTTGCCTATTAGAAATGTTCTAATAGAATTTCGATTTTGAATATTTATGAAATTGATTTAATTTCGCTCAGTGCATGAAATCAATCATAACCGGTTCAGAATAGTATTCCAGCTTTGAGTAAAGCAATATTAATCGTTGCTGAAATTTTAAACAGCTTTAAACTCTTACCTAATATGCCAAATAGATTTGATTCAATCAAGTTTTGAATGCCGTTTTGCAATTAATTAATTACAAAGTATTTAATCTTGTTATCGCTTTACGTACAGCAAAAATAACCAAGCCCCATAAACATATTTTATTTTGTTAAAAGACGAAACTTATAGCACTAAAATTGCTGCTCTTTACGTCCTAATCGATGAAACCCGAATAACGAACGTAATATTGAATATAGAAAGTTGTAATTCAGAATATGTATAATCTACTATTATATTTATATACTCTAGAAAGCTTTCTAAAATGGGTTAATAAACACAGAAGATAATGGAGAAGCAATATTGCAAGCTTTGCTTCGTTCGCCCTCTGGGCATTAAATCATGATACAGACACAAAGAACTCAGAAGAATCACAACTGCTGCTGCCGATTAGTATGTCATTTTCACAAGTCTTTGTTTAATTGATATTCTCAAATAGATGGGAAATTGAATTCTGCAACTAGCTGGCAACGCTGGCATGGAGTGCATCATAAATAAAACTGCATAAAACTGAACAATGTCAATGATTGGCAATTAAAATGCAACAAAACGTTTCTTCTATATTCTAACTATTGTGATTGCTTTTGCTATTGTGATTGTCCTTCGTCTGACGTTGCCAGATTGCAAAGTTTTCCGTTGCCTCAAGGAAACGTTCTGGTTTTGATTTTATTTTTCTCTCTGTTTCGTTTTGTTTTTATACCCTGTAGCCATTGAAAAATGGGGAAATACAGGGTTATTAACTTTGTCAGAATGTATGTAACAGGCAGAAGCAGGCGTGGGGACCTTATAAAGTATTTATAATCTTGATCAGGGCGACCATCCGAGTCGATTTAGCCCTGTCTGTTCGTCTGTCCGTCTGTTTGAACGCTTCGATCTCAGCAACTATAAGAGCTAGTAAAGTCATTTTGGTAATTTTTTAAGGGTGTATACCATATGCATATCAAGTTTACTTCAAATTTTGGATGCCACGCCCCTACCGCGAAGCATGACCATAAACAGAATACATTGACCAAATGAATACATACAAATCTATTTACGTAAATTCTCTCATCTACGAGCTGTAGAGATGAGTAATATCTACCAATTCTGTGAATTAAATCGATCCATAAATAAGAGAATTATGATTAGTTAAAGACTTTCATATTGACATGATTTTGTATGCATATATAGCAGCATGCCATACACATAAATAGTAGGCAACCGTAGGACAGTACTGTAAAATATGTATGTGGGCGAGCGCGAGCTGTGGTACAGGGTATAAGACAGTTGGGCTTACCCGACGCGGGCAAAGCGCGTGAGATTTTTTTGTTCTGTTTTGTTTTGATGTTGCTTCTGATTCTTCTTCTTGTTCTCGCAGCTGATTAAAACTGCATTGTTTTTTATTGTCTTTGTTGTTGCTATTAAATTGTTTGCGGCTGAAGATAATGTTGAGTGAGAGAGCGAGGGAGAGAGAGAGAGAGCGAGGGAGACAGACAGCTGAGAGACAGCATAAAACGCTAAGCATCAAAAGCTCTGTGACGGCGCTGTAAAAATGACGGCAAATTTAACGAGGCTGATTCACTTCAAAGTGCTTGTGGTTATTGTTGTTGTTGTTGTTGTTGTTGGTTGCGGCGGATCTGCTAGGGATGCGCACGTGACACGAACTCATCGCACACACCTTGAGTTTCAAATTTGTTCGATTTTTGGTGTCATAACCCTGGCAACCCTAGCATGCCTGCAAACCGGTTCAGTTCTAACCGCTCCAGTGTTGCCAGATTTCGAGCGCTAACAAAATTTGCTGTAGCTAAAACTAGCTAAAAACTATCAAGAACGGTACTTATCAATCTCTCACAACATGTTTTTGTGCCGACAAAACCATACAAAAAATGGAAAAAATAGGTTAAATACTTTGCAAACGCATTTCCTTTTCTTTAGCCTAAAATCCATATTTTTGTACCAATTATAACCCTGCAAATATACAAATTCTTTAAGATAAAGCTCTAAAGTTCTAAAAATAACAAATATATATATGTTCATAATATCGAATTTTTTCACAAATGTTTGGTGTCCCTAGGGATGGCGTAGGGGATAAGCTTCACAACCTTATTCATCTAAAACATCACTGGGTTTTGGTTCAATTCCCGCCGTGGGAGTTGAAAAAAAATTGTTTTATATCAGAAAAAACTTCCATTTGTCATTTACCCTCAAATTCGGATTTGTATTTATACTACAAAATTATTGGATAACAACCTATGAAATAAATTGTTTTATATCAGAAAAAAACTTCCATTTGTCATTTACCCACAAATTCGGATTTGTATTTATACTACAAAATTATTGGATAACACCCTATGGTATTATGGTATTACTACAGACAGTAACTGCAATGGTAAAAAATCGGACAAATGTTAAAAAAGAACTTTATTAATGAAAAATGCGTGATAGCTGAATTACTTTTGATTTTACAGTGCACAGTGGTTGAAAAATGAGCTTTAATGAGCTAAATTGCGATGTGTCACGAGCACATCTCTAATGTGATTCAGCACGCCTCTCTCTTTTGCGAACAAGAACAACAACAACAACAACAACAACAACAACAACGAAGACAATGTCAAATGTTGAAAGATGTCGCTGTATGAATGTTGTATTCATGTGCCTGAATGAATGCGTGTGAATGCGTGTGAATGAGTATTCATTGAGTCTGTCGAATGAGTGTATTCGAAACTGCGTCGTACCTCGGCGGGTCGTGAGGCATGCGTGTCACGCGTGCAGCTCGGAGGGATTTTTCAAATGTCACACACACACACACACACACGCACACACACACACACGCACACACACACACACACACACACACACACTCTGCTTATCCAGTGTGTTTAAGCGCAACTTTAAAATACTTGGCAAAGGTAATTGACACCGAAAGGCCCGAGAGTCGCTTGAAAGAATGACGAAGGCGAAAGGGCCATAAAAGGCATTTGCAAAGCCCCCAAAAAAAAAAAACTCACAAATATCTGGCAACGTCATCAGCGTCATTGACATCATCTTGCTGGGCTTATTAGTACACTCAGAAAAAAAACAAAAAAAAAAACCACAAGCTTCTTTTTCTCATTCTGCATCAAATTAGCAACGTTTTTGTAATTTATTTGATCTGTGTAAGACCATTTGCTATTCAAGTAATCCCTATGTCATCTAGAATTTCCCGATTTCAATTGATTTTTGGATTCAAGTAATCCCTATGTCATCCAAAATTTCTTGTTTTCAATTGCTTTTCGTATATTTTCGGTTAAATTCAAGTTTATGCTAAATCTTGTAAGTTTCCACTAAAATTCTGCGATTAATTTAATCTCGAAGAGTTTAATTTCTGTCTGTTTTTTTCCGAGTGTAGGAAAAACACGCGCTATATCAAATTATGTCGTGGCTGTTGCTTTTTTTATACCCTATGGTTTTTTTTTTGTCGACATTAGCAGCAAGTCGCAGCTATTTTCGCTTGCTTTGACTGCACTTTAATCAATTCCAATCAGTTCCATTTCGCATTTCGCATTTCGCATTTTGTATATTGCTTTTGGGCTTTGGTTTCCCGCTGTCTCTTCTATGTGTATTCAGAGCCAAGTACTACTTGGTAAAAACGCAAATCGCAAATGGCTTATCCAGTTTGTGCAACAGAAATTTGCCTGCACCCATCAAGCATATTATTTTCTCTAGAATTAGGGCGATTTCCATCGAAATTCGTTCAGGCTTGCACACAAATAGCTAGATCTGGCTATCCACAAGAGCTAGAGCCATCAAATTTGATATTTAGCTGGCACTTTAGTGCAGATAGATTGAGTTTATTTCAGATTTTTGATAGCTCTACATATGTTCTGGCAAATCACGAATTCAAAAGCTTTCAAAAATAGATTTTTGGGCATTAAAATTTAAATTTTTGTAGCAAATTCAAACATGTTTGGGTTTTTATTGATAACTTTTGTATATTCGGCTTGTTTTACACTTAGCTTAAATGGCTAAAAGTAGCTAAATCTAGCTACAACTAGCTAAAGCTATTATTAATTCATGTTGTAAATTTGCAGCATGATCGATTGATAAACAACGAAGATATTCAACAAATAAGTTGAGCAAAGAACACCAAAGCATCTCTGCTTCTGCTGTCGGTTGCGTCCGACTGTAAAGCTTTTATGTTGTATATGTGCTATTGTTGTTGTGTTTGTGTGACGTCAGCATTATTTATTTTTAACCCATGCATTCTGAGTACGTTGTATGTGCGTCTGTGTGTATGTGTGATTGTCTGTATTAATTAAAACTAAATGAATACACAATCACAACAAAAGCAACAACAACAACAAATGCAACAACAACAAATGCAACAACAACAACAACTCACACATCTATTTGAAAACAGTTAATACTTGTCATAGTAACGGTTGCCTCATTGCCAGTGTTGCCAATTTTTAGAAAAAAAAAACTGTTTTTGGCGGGAAGAGCTTAAAAAAAAGCTTTTAAAAATTTACCAAATATTTTCGAAGACAGCGAATTTAAAAATATTATAGGCAAATATGGAGCGATACATATTTGTTAAATTATTTGTTAAAAAAAAAAACTGACAAAATATACTCCTTTGTACTATTTTTTATGCACAGGGCTTAATTGAGCATTACAAAATTAAAAATATAGGGACGGGGCAGATCAGTGATACGGTGGCTACAGTCGGACGTAACCGACCGTAGGAGACCCTTTACTTTGAGTATATGTACATACAAACACAATCAGACGCACACACACTAAGCTACCCGCGTATGCAAGGCACACCACCCCCCCCTCTGCCTAGTGCGGCAAATTGTCTGTGGCATATGTCCGCTGTTTCTTATCCGATCGAAATAAAATTCACAGCGTCGATAGAGAATGTGATAAGCTAGTTAAATACCAAATTACAAATCAATAGATTTAAAACTGTGGCTACAGCAGCTTTTTGCGGTTTGCGGGGGAAGGGGGAGAGATATCCAAAATCTAAAACAAACTCGTGCTGCTTACTGAAAAGGGGAACCTGAATCCCGAATATGGTGTCTCTAGCTCTTATAGTTGCTGAGATCTAGGTGTTCATACAGACAGACAGACAGACAGACAGACAGACAGACAGACAGACAGACGGACAGACAGACAGACGGACAGACGGACATGCCTATATCGACTCGGCTTGTCGTCCTGATCAAGAATATATATACTTTGTGGGGTCTGCCACGCCTCCTTCTGGGTGTTACACACATTTCCTCTTTGCACTAAACTAATAGACCCTTTTTACTTTTTTAAAGTAAAGGGTCTAAATATATGGACGGGGCAGATCAGTGGGACGGAGGCTACAGTCGGACGTAACCGACAGTAGAAGACCCTTTACTTTAACTTTATGCATTTACAAACACAGTCAAAGGCACACACACTAACCTACACGCGTATGCAAGGTACACAACCCCCCCTCTGCCTAGTGTGGCAAGTTGTCCGTTCCATATTTTCGCTGTTTCTTATCCGATCGAAACGAAATTCACAGGGTCAATAGATAATGACATAAGCTAGTTACGTACCAAATTACAAATCAATAGCTTTAAAACTGTAGCTACAGCAGCTTTTTGCCGTTTACGGGGGAAGGGGGGGAGGTATCCAAAATCTAAAACAAACTCGTGCTGCTTACTGAATAGGGGCACCTGAATCCTGAATATGGTGTCTCTAGCTTTTATAGTTGCTGAGATCTAGGTGTTCATACAGACGGACAGACAGACAGACGGACAGACGGACAGACGGACATGGCTATATCGATTCGTCTTGTTGTCCTGATGAAGAATATATATACTTTATGGGGTCTGCCACGCCTCCTTCTGCCTGTTACATACATTTCCTCTTTGCACTAAACTAATAGACCCTTTTTACTTTTTTAAAGTAAAGGGTCTAAGTAGCACATAATTAAAGATAATCTGTGCTTAAAATATGCAATTTTTGAACAAAAATCCAATATTAGCACCAAAGGTTTGACAAAACTCAGAAAATTCCCAATAAATTTAATTACAACCCAATATATGATCATTATATATAATATAAATATATGATTATTAAATGTTGGTATGCTTAATTGATTTTTAACTTAGAATATCCTTTTTTAAGGCACAAAAAAGTAAATTTTTTGTTTAATTTTGATATATGTATCCCTGATAAACAGTTAGTTTTCAAAAAACATTAGCTCTAGTGGATCAAAACTTCTTGAATCCAATTGGCAAATTCGTAAACTAAAGATAGGTTCAATGGTAAATTTTCTTTAAATTGCAAATTGAATAATTTTAAACAAAACCAGAATGGGCGACTGTAGAATACCCTGTATTTTCAATATAATTTATCAAAAACTATTATGCGAGGCGTAGCAGCAATGCTTACTCTTCGAGCAAGGCAACGCCTGCGATATTGTTTCGTTGATATCTCCTGTATTTATTGACCGATTTCAATACGCCTTTTAGGATAGGTTAACATTATGGTAGAGAGTAAATATTTCGAATACCAACTTTCTATGTGCAATATTACGCTTGTTATTCGTGTTTTATTCATTAGGGCATAAAAGGGGCGTGGCATCAAAAATTTGAGGTAAACTTCATCTGCGCATTGTTTAGACCTACTAACTAGCCAAAACATAATTAACGTAGATAGATTTGTTTGGCTGTTTTTCGCATTTTTCAATGGGTACAGGGTATAAAAAGCATCTGAACTTTTTGTTCCGTTGTTCCGTTGCTAATAGCTTGCATTGCCTGCCCATAATTATTTTGATAGCTTTATGCGGATTATCAGCTGGCGGCAGTTTGATAATCGTCATAAGACCGTATACAACATAAATAAATATACAAATGTTTGTATATTTGGACGCGTGTTGGGCGCTTATCAGGCTGTAGGCTCATTATCAACTTTGGATTCAGATTGTGGGTTATTAGCGGCCCAGTTAGTAAACTAACTATGCTGCAGTTAAACATACTCGTAATACAAATTTATGTAAGTGTGTAAAGAGAATTTGTATATATAGTACTATATGGGCATTTGCAAAGTGTCGCATGCGACATCGTTCGAAGAAAAACATCTGCGAAACCAATATTTTATTTTGACAAAATTTGCAACTTGATTCGTAATAAAATAAGTTTAATTATTGCAAATTTTCCGATTTTCAGATAATTACAAAAACCTGAAGCGGTCGCACGCTACAAAATTAGAGGTTGATTTCTCGGAGAACTGCTTAAAAACTGATTTCAGCGAAACCCCAAAAAATTATTTTAGTTCAACTAATTAGAAAATGCTATGCATTGATATATCTTATAAATGTTTTTTATTCAATTCAAAAATGTAGTTTATAATAAGTTTAGTAGTTTATAATTAATTTAAATCAAGGTCGCTCGTGACATATTTTTCAAAAAGACAAAATTTAGCGAAACTAACATTTTTTTCATATTCTTTCAATATTGCCCGAAACTGCATTTACATTGGTTATATTATATTTTTTATATATTAATTTACATTTTTATATTTTATTTTAAATTTATATGTTATATAATTTTTAAGAATTTTTATTTTCAACTATATTTTTGTTAAATTATTTAAATTTGATTCAATTATTATTATTATTATTATTATTCACTATCAGCCAAAGCACTTTAAAGAGCGGTGAACATTGTCATTTTTATTGTTTCGATAAGAAATTTCGAACTTGAACAATTGGGCATAGCTCGGCCTTCATGGCGTATGAGTAATTTTTGTGCTCAATAAATAAGCGAATTCCTGTTAGGTGAATCCCCTCGCAACAAGTGAGAGACTTGTTGTAGTTTAAGCTGTGCACACATTTTTAATAAATTCATTTATTATTTCTCTTGCTGCATTATTCAACTGATTGATTGTTTGTGAATTAGTTTTAATTGACTAATTTTTATAGAACTAAATAAAAAAAAACCGTTTTAAAAAAAACACCTCTTTAGTTTTTTTTAATTATTTAATATTTGCCGGTTTTTATATATTTGCAAAAGCGCATTGAAATCGGTTAATAAACACAGAAGATATTCAAGAAACAATATTGCAGATTTTGTAAATCGCTTGTTATTTATTTATTTTAGGGATCGCAAAAACGGAAAAAAATTGGAACTGTATTTGCTAACGGCAAATTTGAAATAGGCTTAAACTTTTATTTCCAATATTTATTCTAAAATTATTTAAATTTTATTTCAAGTTTTTTTTCGCAAATATTTGAAATCTGGCCATAAATTGTGTATAAATTCAGCAATTACTCTTGAGTCCAACGCCCCCACCCACTGTCCAGTTCTAATCGTATCTTACCCACTGTGCGGTGTTGTTGTTGTTGTTGTTGTTGGAGCTGACTAATGACAATGAAATCCACGCCGCAAGTGAAGCAAAAACAAAATTTTGCGTAACGGCTAAAAATTTGTTGTTTTTTTTGTTGTTGTTTTTTGCAAGCCGCTTAATGAGATGTTTTAACAACAAATATCAGCAAATAAATATATATTTATATACATATGTATGTGCGCGTATATATGTGTATATAAATCAGCAGCAAAAACAAAAACAAAAAAGAAGAAAAAGAGCGTGAAAGAAAACAAACAGCTTTAGTTGTTGCACTTGTTGTTGTTGTTGTTGTTTAATTTTTGTATTTTTGTTGTTGCTTTGCGCTGTCGTTTCTCTTCGTTTCTCTTCGTTTGCATTCGTTTGGTTTGCGTTTTGTGTTGCGATTACGTCAAGATTTCGTGTTGTTTTTGTTTGCTGCTTTAGCCGATTTGTATTTGATTACAATACATTATATATATATTTATATATATATATATATATATATAGCGAAAGAGCGAGAGAGCGAGAGAGAGCGCGCTAGCTATAATTATTATTTGCTTAATTATTTACACCAAATACAAAATGTATACATAAAATACTCTGCTGCTAAATGCCAGAGAGAAAAATATAAAAAAAATCACACACACACACGCACAGAGAGAGAGAGAGAGGGGGTGAGAGAGAGAGAGGGGGAGAGGGAGCACTACAAGTCGTTGTTGTTGTTGCTGTTTTATTTTGGCGCTCAAATTTTTGTGCTCTTTGCTGCTTCTTCTTATTGTTTAATGAGCGCGCTCGTCACCTTTTGCTGTTGTTGTTGTTGTTGCTGCTGCTGCTGCTGCTGCCGGCGCTCGATGACGCGACGACGGCCAAACTGAGCACGCTGCTGATTTCGATAACGATAACGATTACGACCGCGACTGCGATTGCGATTGCGATTACGTTTGCGCCTTTGATTGCGATTTCGTTTGTTTTCGCTGTTCTTTTTGTTTTTGTTGTTGTTTTTGTTTTTGTTGCTGCTTTCTTCGTTCTCGCTCTTCGCCGTTCGCTGTACGCCGTTCGCTGCCCGCGGCTGCTGCTCACTGCCTCTGACGCCGCTTTACGTAGCTGAACTGAAAGGCAATGCTGACGCCGATGACTGACTAAGCGGCCACGACGCGGCTACAACGACGACTACCACACACACACACACACACACACACACACACACACAAACACACACACACATATACACATGTATATATATATATTTATATATACAGCGACGTCGAAGCAGCCGCCGCACACGTCACCAGCAACGGCAAATGGGTGGCGGCAGCGACGGCGACGGTGACGGCGGCAGAGGCAGCGACAGCAGCAGCGCCAGCGGCAGCGACGTCAACTGAGCGCTAGCGCTGAGCGCGTGCTTTAAATAATTATCGTGCGTGATGCGATTGGCTGCATTCAACTCAAACCGATAACGATTGTTGTGCTGTTTTTTTTTTTTTTTATTTTAAGACATTGCCGCTGAAAAAAAGTTCAAATGAAAAATGTGTGTAAAAGAGGCGTGGCAAACCTATAGAGTACATATCGCTTAATTTACTAAAAGAGTGTCATAACTCCAACGCGATTTTTGAGTTAATAATGCAGAAATGTTCGTAATCTATGTTGTGTCAAAATTTCATTATCCTATCTTCAACACAAAGAGCGTGAGAAGAGAATTTGCCGATCCGTCTTGTATGGAGATATATGGTGCTTCTAGTAAATGAGCGATATATTCTTGATCGGGACGATGAGCTGAGTCGATATAGCCATGTCCGTCCGTCTGTCTGTCTGTCCGTCTATATGAACACCAAGATCTCAGCAACTATAAGAGCTAGAGATACCATGTTTGGAATTTAGATTCTCTTACTATATATTAAGCAGATCATGTTTTTTTTTTTAGATTTTTGATACCCCCTAACTTCCAACTGTAAGCCACATGCAGCCTTTGGCAAGTTTTAATTTCAAATATTGGATACCACACCCCATTTACGCCCTAAACAAGCGCAATATAAGACCAAGAAGGTTCTCATTCAGCATATACACTCTCTACCATTATATTTACAAACCTATTCTAAAAAGCGCATTGGAATCAATTAATCAACAAGATTTTAAAGAAAATCTTGACCACTCTTTGTATACCCTGTAACATTTCTCGATATACAGCTTGCGCTACGCGCTCTTAACTTATGACATGCGTCATATTTTTGGTAACTATGGAGTGATTATGATGAAAATTACAGCATATATTGATTAAGATCTCTGCCAAATATTTTTGTATTTCATTCTGTTTGTTCATTGTGGGCGTAAGGGGCGTGCCAGGCAAAATTTGAACTGACCTCTTCCTGTTTTGGTTTATCCATTTAATGGATATTATGTACAAATTTGCAAAAATATTGATAATATTTGTTAGGCGCTTTGCATGCCAAATGCTCATATCTGAGGGCAGCCATAGAGTTACGGAAGCGTGTGTGTGTGTGTGTGTGTGTGTGTGTGTGTGTATGTGTTTCTATGAATATGTCCATATTAATACATACATAATCCGTATGTATGTATGTGTGCAGGAATGTACATATGTATATTAAATGCAATGCGAGGCTCTTTGGCTGTTTCGTAATTGGCACGCTTTGTTGCTGTTGTTTTGTTGCTGTTGTTTGTTGTTGCTGTTGTGTGCTTTGAACTGCAGCAGCTTCTTGAAGTGCAGCAACAATAATAAAACAACACTAAAAACAAAAACAGAACAGAAAGAGAGAGAAAGAGAAACAGAAACAGAAACAGAAACAATAAAAGGCAAAGCATGAGCGTTAAACGTTATCGTCGCCACGTCAAAGTCACGGCGCTTTGACGCTGACGTCGATGCCGGCGTTCCCTCTGCACTCATACATGCATACATGCATACACACACACACACACACACACACACACACACACACACATACACACACACACACACACAAGCACACAATCGCGCTCTCGTACTTATGTTCTCTGCTGCAGTGCTGTCAACAATATTTCCAAAAATATTGCGTAGCTTATATCTTCTGTGTTTATTAATCGATTTCAATGCGCTTCTCAGGATAGTTAAATATAATACCAAAGAGTATATATTCCGAATAACAACATTCTATGTTCAATATTACGCTTGTTATTCACATTTATATGTTAAAACTGCGAGATTATGATGATTTTATTGCTTTTTGGGCGCAAATGAGGCGTGGCATCCAAAATTTGAAATAAACTTGATCTGCGTGTGATATGTACCTACCCATACCAACAACAACGACTGCTCTAGCTTTTATAGTTTCCGAAATCGACAAGTTTTTACATAAAGCTAAAAATATTGTTCAAAAAAGCTAAAAAATAGCTAGTTATTTCTACGATCTTAAGTTTTTCTATTTTCACACTCTCGCAAGTACTTTACAATATTAACTTTTTTACATGTGCGAGAATTTTTTCGATTTTATTATTACTATTATATATTGCTTCTAACTGATTTCAAAGAATTTGTTAAGGTATAATTTATCAGGATGAACGGCAACAAATAATTCTATTGATCTTATTTTACAGACCGGTTGCGTCCTGCTGATCGGCTGGTTTTACTCTAAAAACAACTATTTCCCTTTCAATTTTAACTGTTTCAAAAAGCGTCAAAATTATCTTTATCTTTAGGAATTTTCACGCTAATAATGGTGTTTTGATTTAGATTGAAATTTAATGAGAAAATATCAAGCGAAATAATGTGATAGATCTATAATTGTTGCTTATTTTATTTTAGCATGAATTAGTTAAAAAAAAAAAATGCTAAAATTTTTGAATGCTGCAGTTTCATAATTTGTTTGACGGGAAAAAGGCGTATTTGGCAGCACTGCACTGCTGTTCTCTCACACTTACACAACAACAAAAACAATAAACAACAAAAAACAAAAAAAAAATTAAAAAAAAAATACACGGTCAAAATATTTTTAAATACTTAACGAAAAAGTCGAAAATTCTACGTTTGTATATATGTATGTATGTATGTACACACATATATTAACATATACAAATACATTTGCAATAACACACACACACACACGTACAGCTGACATCGCGACGTCAACGTCAACGTCAGCGTCGACGTAGCTGCCGCTGTTGTTGTTGTGCTGTTATCGCTGCTCGCTTCATATTGTTGTTGTTGTGATTATACTCATTTTCATTATTTTTATTAGCATTATTATTTCCATGCTTGCTGTTGTTGCTCTTGCTGCCGCTAGCGCACAGTTATGCCGTATGGGCGAATGGCAGCGACTGCGACAGCGACGTCGACGTCGGCCTGCTGCTCCGCTTGCACGCTTGCCCCTCCCCCACAGCTAACTCGCTCGCACATGCGTGTGAGTGCATGCAGCTGCTGGGCGTAATTTATTGCATACTTTTGGGCTGCGCATGAAAAGCGATTTGATTTAATTATAATAATTAAATACCAGCAATTGCGTTAACCGCAAGCTGTAAAACTAACGTAAAAAATTTCACAAAAAATTCAATAAATTATGCATTTTTTTATTGCGGCATTTGATAATTAAACTTAACATTTAATTGTAATAATCATTTATAATTATAATAATAATTTAACAACAGCAACTTATTCAACCTAAAACTATAAAATATAAATATGTAATTTTTATGCAACTAATTATACAAATAATCTGCATAAATTATGCATTTTTGCTACTGTGCCATTCGGTGTTTTAATTAAGAACATTTAATTCAGTTAAAAATAAAATAAATGTAATAATACTTAATGTGTAAAAAAAGAATGAAATAAAACACAAACTATAAATACTTGTTTAATTATTTATAAAACTAATCTTTGGTTGAAAAATTAATTTCTGCTGTGAAAGAAAACAAAGCAAATAAAATTAAAGAATATTTAAAAAAATATTATTCAGTAAATTTTAATAAAAAATACTATTTTGAACATTAAAGTTTAATTAAAAATGCACCCAAAAATAAATCTAAAATTATATTGAATTAAACATTATGTACATTACATCAAGTAATATGAGGCTGCATTGAAACCTAAATGAAATTTTATAAAATCGTAAACAAAATTTAATTAAAGAAATTTAAAATGGTATTTAATTAAAAATAGAGTAATAACATTTTATTGAAATAAATTGAAAATTTTATTAAAGTTAGTTCAATGGTTTTTTGTTAGACTTGAAATGTTTAGAAAATTGTATTTAATTATTTAATAAATAGATTGATAAAATTTAATTGAATTAAATTGAAAATTAAATGTTAAAGTTAGTTTAATGGATTTTTGTTTGAAGCGGCTTTGCCATTATAATTTAATTATTATTGTTTTGAGCATTGAACTATAACACTTTAATAGCATCAAAGCTGCAGTTTTGCATTGAGGCGGAATTGCGTATATATTTATGGTAAACTATTTGGTTATGGTATACGGCGTATTATGACCTCTATACGGCAGCTGGTGTGGCTGGTGTGGCAAAGGCCAGAGAGTGAAATCAATACGCAGAGCTCATGCATTTGAAAGGAATTTGCAAAACAAAAGCGCAGCCCCCGGCCGCTGAATACGGAGCTAACTTTTCAATTTGGCGTACGTGGCGTATGCGTAATGTAACAATCACAGCGCGTACGCCAAGTTGTGTTAGAGCCTCGATGGCTGCTTCAGTTGACAACGGTACATTGAATATGTATCAGTAGCACGCTCTCTCACTCTTTTTTCTCTCTGTGTGTGTGTTGGGGTTAACATGACGTATGCTTCATAAACGTTGCATAAATTACGCATACGCCGTGTGTTGCCGGGTATTGCAGCTGACAGCCAGAGTTTCTTAACAGCAAAAACGTCATGTCACCCGAAATATATGTATATAGAAATGCCTTCCCCCTCCCCTCACCCCCCTCTGCCACGCTCTGCTCTGCATACTTGCCACTTGCCACATTTGAGGAGAGGAGCGTCGGTAATGTGATTTGAAAGTGAGCTGCTTCTGGCATTTATTTAATAGGAAATGCGCAGGGGCGCGTAAAGCGTTGTACATAATACGTTTATAACCGAAAGCCGTCACCAAAGCCCCTGAGCCCAGCTCAATTGAGTCACCTTTCCCCTCCCCCCACCCACTCTACTAACCACAACACACACACACACACACACACACACAGACACAGACACAATCATCAGCTTTGAGACGCGTGGACAACAATGTGGAATTGACGTAGGCAGCAAGGCAAACAAGCCGCAAACCGCACACTGAGATCAAGACCGAGACGGACAGCAGGATAACGGCATAAAGCACAGAGGGGAACTCCACCGAGGGGTACAGCAAAATACAACAAAAAAAAAAAAACAAAACACCAGCCGGAAGCGCCACAGTCGGACGCAACCTACAGCACACTGCTCTGTAGTCGACTTTTCAGCCATTAACAGCAAATAATAATTATGAGCTTAAAAAAATTGATGCCCAAAAAAGCTCCTAAGAAAAGTGGGAATATTACATTTTTAATTAGCAAAAAATTATTTTTTAATTTTTAAAATAACTTAAATTATAAAAATAAAAAATAATAGTTATATTTCCATTTTTATATGCAACTTAACAACAACTGTTTATTATTTTATTGTAAAAATTAAAAAAAAAAAAACAATTACGTGTTGATTTTTCTAAAAAAAAAAGAAAATAAAAGTTATGATGTATTTTTTATATAAAAATTAAAAATATATTAAATATATTTTTAAATTATAAATATTGAAAATTAGAACTACTAGTGTTGATTTTTATAATAAAAACTGCAAATAAAAGTTATGGTTTAATTTTTATATAAAAATATAAAAAAAATTAATTTTTTTTTTAATTATAAAAATTAAAAATTAGAACTACGTGTTGATTTTTATTTTAAACATTTAAAATATAAGCTATAGTTAAAATTTTTATATCAAAACTGATATGTACACGTAAAACTTTTTGTATTTGTATTATTTAAATTAATTTTAATAATTTAATAATTTTTTTAAATTAAATTAATTTAATTTAAATTACTTTTCAATATTTTTAATAAAAATTACAATCGTTGCGGTTCTTGTTTAAAGCACAAAACAGAGAGTCTTCTACTGTCGGTTACGTCCGACTGACGTGCACGTTTTTATATTAATTTTAATTCTTAAATAACTTTTGTGTTTATTAAGCGATATCTTAGCGCTTTTCAGCATTGACATATTTAATGTTAAAGAGTTTATGTTCCGAATGACAGCCTTACAAGTTTGATATTATGCTTGTTATGTGATTTTAATGAATTACGCCCTAAAAGGGGCATGGCAACCAAAACTTGAAATAAAGTTAATCAGCGTTCGGTGTACATCTAGCTGCATTCCAAACATTGCTTTTCTATCTCGTTTTTTAGCCAAGATCTTTTGCACAAAGTAAGTATGCCCGCTGTTTGGTGTCCCTCCCATGGCAACGGGATATAAAAGATGGAAAAAAAAAATGAAATATGTAAGCTAGACCAACTGAAGATACTGCTCATCAGTTGGTCTATGTTTTCACTGCTTTCATGTCCATGAAGCCGGGCAATCGAGCAGCAAAATACAAGTACAAGCTCGAGTACAACTACAACTACAAGTGCAAGTTGCTGTGTATGTGTGCATGTATGTATGTGTTGAGGTATTTATGTAAATCTGCATGTGCATATGTATGCATGCACACCAGGTTTTGTTTGTTCGTCAAGCTGATGGCAGCTGACCATGAAGTGATTTGTCCGGCGGCGCAATTGAAAGAGTTCATAGAAATTAACCACGAAGCTTCTGCATTGCGATGCCCTCACCAGCCGCTCAGTTGGTGGGGTATGCACATTTTTATACCCTTTACATTAAAAAAGTAATAAGGGTCTATTAACTTAGTGCAAAGAGAAAATATGTGTAGCATTCTGAAGTAGGCGTGGCAGACCCCATAAAGTTTATATATTCTTGATCAGGACGACAAGACGAGTTGATAAAGCCATATCCGTCTGTCCTTCTGTCTGTCCGTCCGTATAAACACCTAGATCTCAGCAACTATAAGCGCTAGAGACACCATATTCAGGATTTAGGTTGTACTATTCAGCAAGCAGTACGAGTTTGTTTTAGATTTTGGATACCTCTTCCCCTTGCTCCGCAAATCGCAAAAATACAACCAATGAGAGACAAAAATGTAATTAAAAATTAAAATGTAAACTGAACTGAATTTGGTACAGGTACATTTGCCTAGTACAGTTTGCTAACTTTACAGGGTATTTTCAAGGCATACATACTATATGTATTTTTTTTTTTTTTTTTTTTAGCATTATTCTCCCTTTCATTTATGCGTTTGAAATGGAAAACTGGTCAAAGCGCGTTGCAGCGTTGAAGTGTTGATAATTTCTGCGAAAAACTGGAGTAAGATAATGAGAAAAACTCAAGAGCTGACTGTTAAAGCATCAAATTACATTAAACTGGAAGCCCTGATTAACGTATAATGTTAATTAACATTTTCTCACGAACTTATAAGTTTTTAATTAAAAAATTCGTTCTCTTTTATGCATTTGCAAAGCTCTAAATATAGCTTCAAATATGTGAATTGCAAACAAGTCAAAGCAATTGTTCAACGGGTTTTATAAATCTCGAAATTGTTTTGTTAAATTAGTGATAATCCCCTCATAATACCATTATTTCGCACTTAAATCCACAAATACAACTTCTTAGATCATCAGTTCTTATGATTTTAAAACAACAATTTTTTTTCCGAATTTTCCAAATTTTAAACACATTTTTTTTACTTGATCTATCACTCACATTTTACTTTCGCAGTCAAACGATTAAGAAAAACGATTAAGAAAAATCCATACCGTTTAAAAATAGGTTAGGTTTTGGTAAAGCTATGCGCATTCAAAGTTAAACAAAAATGGCATTTTTCCATTAAAGCAAGGCATTGTTGCAGACTTTGACGCGCTCGCTCTCTAAACCATGATAAAGACGAAAAAGTAAGAATAAGCATTGCTGCTTTTAAATTTTTGTTTATGATTTAAGCTGCAAAATATGCTACAGTCGAGTGCATTCTGACTGATGGACTGCGTCGTTATCGTTTGGTTTTGTTTAAATTTGAACTTAATTATATTTCTCAATGGAAATTCATTCAAAATTCCCAAATAGATATTTATTTAATCTATTGATTGAAAATAATCGAAGGTAAATATAAAATAATGATAATAATTCTATAAGTAATGATAATGATCCAAAGCACTTGGAGCACATTTTTTGTGATTTATATTTATCAAGCTTAGTGTGTGAATCCCCCCAAATACGCACACACACACACACACACACATACAGAATGCGTCTCCATTTTGGTCTGCCCTTGGATAAACACATCGTGCAAAAATTGAGTTGACGCCTCACAAGCAAACTTAAGCTGTCACACACACACACACACACACACACACACACACACACACACACACATGCAGCACCTCAAGTATGTGTGTGTGTGTGTGTATTTTTTGTGTGTGAGTATTTGCTTAACGTTGCCACGCGACAACTTGTTGCGCGTCTCATAAAAGCAAAAAGCGACGATGTCTGCCCGGAAAGAGGTCGAAACCGGAGCGGAACGACAACGAACTAGTCGCAGAGGGCGGCGAACGGAGAGCGAAGAGTGGGCGTGGCAGAGGGACAAGCAGCGGTGCCTGGGCAGGTCTATGGCGAGCAGTGTTGCCACTCTTTTTCTGTTGTGGGAAAAATCTGTTTTAGATGGCAATAAAGCTAAGAAAAAACCATATTTCAAACATAATTTGATAAAATATACAAAACTCAGCCATCAATGCTTCTTCTTCTTACTTTTTGCCTGAAATATTGTTTCGTTAATATTTTCTGTGTGTATATCAATGCGCTTTTTCGAATAGGTAATTATATTAAGAAGAAGTGGTAATTCTGAATAGCAATTTTCTATTTTGTTATCCTAAGATAACCATTTTGAAAAATCTCGAAAGTGATTTCTCAAAATTGGTTAAATAATAATTTTTGAAATATTTTATGTAAACCAAAATTTTCTAAAACAAAGATTTGATGAATGTTTGATGTTTCAAGTTTCGGGACAAAACAAAAAATTGTAGATTGTTGTATTTTATGATCGGATACGTTCATATTGACTTTTAAAATAATATTGCTTACAACTATTTTTACTATACAAATAGAAATTGCTTTATAAAATTCAATCGTTAAAATGGAAGTGAAGAATAGTTTTCCCATTTGTGATAGGTAAAGTTGACGCTAAATATCCAATAATAATAATAATAATATCCAGATTTGGCCAGCAAAAAGCGATTTGGGCAACACTGATGCCGAGTGGCATATCGTACGATGATTACGTAGTCAGGAAGTGGATATGTGTCAGTTAGTCAGTGTGTGTGCGGTTGTGTGTGTAAACACACCACCCACACACACGCACACCTACCCACACGTCGATACACTGTAATAAAAAATATGCTAAACACAATTGTTATGATACCTGAAATGACTATATTTAGTGTCTTTGATGCGGGAAAATCTTTAGCAATTTTCTTTGCGTACTCAGAACTATGCATCGTTAGCTTTATGGGTATGCGATAACATTTCCAGGTAGAGCGGATTTACCACAACTTAAGCTTTATTTTGAGCGGTGTTGTCAACAAGTCCTTGGTGTTGGAAGTTTTGTTATTATCAATATTCCTCCATGAGCATTAAATTGTAAGCTTAGCATTTTTTAGATAATTTTAGAATATTTTTAGGCGTTATGGCTTGGAGAAAATTAACAAAACTGTAAATAATTTTAGGAAGTTTGAGTAAATATTATTACTATATATTGAATTCTCTCTGATAATTTTTAGCACTTTAGAAAAGAATATCCAAAAATATATTATAAATATTCTGGAAATTTCAAAATAATAAAGATAATTTGGGACAATTTTAGGAAGCTTATGAACATCATTGAAAATTTGTGACTGTTGTAGAAAGTTTAGGTAGACAATTTTGGCCACTTGTAGAAAATTCTAGAAAAATTCTTGAAAATTTTAGATAAATTTGGGCAGTTGCAGAAAATTGTAGAAAATTTCAGCAGTTATGAAAATTTTAATAAAAATTGTAAGAAAACTAACAGACTTTTGAGAAACTGTAAAAAATTATTTAAAAAAATAGAATGTTCTAACCGGTAACTACTTTTTCTAAATTAAAGTTTTAAATCAAAACAGACCCAAAACAAATTAATAAATGTTATTAAAATACAAAGCTAAACCGAACCAATAAAGTTCCATTTTGATGATTCCATGCGTTGTTAACTCGGAATTCCGCATAAAAAACGCATTCATTGGAAATAAACAGACGAATGCTCAAAAGTGTTTTTAATTAAAACGCAAACCACTAAAAGCATGGGGAATGCAGCAGTTTTTTTGCACAGTGCATCCCCCAATTTGCAATGGCAGTCGGTGAGAGTTGCGTGGAAATTTGTTTAATTAACAAAGTTTTATTTCACAGGCGAACAAACTTCACAATCTTATGGCTGCTCTTGCGCAGCAGCACCTTGCCCAGGGCCTGGCCGAAGCCCTCGAACTGTTGATAGACGTGCAGTCCGCGCACCACCGTTGCATGCACCACACCGGACAGCTTGTGGCCGGCATACGGTGTGACCGTTTTGTTGGCCGACTGCAGCTGATCCGGCGAGACGGTAAACCCCTCATCCGGATCCCAAATGCAAAAGTCCGCATCATATCCTACCGCAATGCGACCCTTGAAACCCTCCAGACCGCACAATCTGGCCGGCTCCAGGCACATCAATCGATGCACATCCCGAATAGTCAGGGGCTGCTCCAGCTGCTGTCCCCTCGTCCAGACGACGGGCAGACTCAGCTGCAGCGAACTGATGCCCGGCCAGGCGAGCGTAAAGTTGCCACGCCCACGTCCATAGGTCAGACATTTTGCACCAGGCGTTGCCGCCGAATGATCGCTTCCAATCATCCGCAGTGTTCCCATTTCAGAGTTGAGAGCTCGCCACAGTTCCAGCTGATTGGCGCGTTCCCGTATCGGAGGCCAGGTCTTGAACTCCGTGCCACAGTCCGGAATATCCTCGGCGCAGAGCGCCAGATAATGCGGACACGTCTCGACGGATAGCTGGGCGCCCTGCTCCTGACACCGTTTGATTGACGGCAGCGTTTGGGCCGAGCTCAGGGTCATCACATGGAAACGACGCTCGGGGTGTTCCAGGGCCAGCTTACAAATCAATTCCATGGCGGAGTTTTCCATTGCCGCGGGTCGAGTGCGAAGATATGTTGCATAACATTTCGTGGAGCATTCGTCGGGGGCCTGTGGCACGGGCTCCTTTGACGGCAGCTCCGCGTGAAACTGAGAGAGAGGAGAGTAGACCCATCAATCAAGTACATAAACCTATCAATCATTTAAGTAGTTCAACCTTACGTCAATCGATGTCAACCACTATAAGCGTTCATTCATTCAAACAACTAATATCATCAATTAGTTTTTGGCTCAATCGATATACATGATTGAACTGAATATTTCGATTATAAGTTTGATTGATTGATGTACTATCAATCGATTTCATTTAAACAATTATATACATTCAATCAATTCGCTATAAGCTCCTTTGTTTGATGAGACCTTATATTTCCCCACATCAATCAGTTCATGACTCAATCATTCTACATCAAAATTAATAATTCACGAATTGAATATTTCCATTTTGTTTTCAGTGGAACAAAAGAGTCTATTAAGTTACGTTTAGACCTCACAAAGTATATATATTCTTGATCCGAAGGACAAGCTGTGTCGAAGTAACCATGTCCGCTTGTCCGTCTCTCCGTCCGTATTAACACCTAGATCTTAAAAACTATAAGAGATAGGAACACTGTTGTTGGTGTTTGGGTTTTCCTATACTGATACATTTCCCCCAACTATGATGTGAATTACATAACAATCGAATAAAAAACAGCGAAGATATGCAACAGACAATTCGCTAAACTCGGTAGATTGGTTTGGAGAAAATGCGCATAGCTTTGTGTGTGAGGGCATGGTTCAGTGATTGTGGACACACAAAGTAGGGGTCTACTGCTGTCGGTTACGTCCGACGGTTGCCTTCCGCCGTTCTGATCTGCTCCGTCCTTACTGGTTCAATTGAATGATTTCGAATTTTAAACCTACGGCTATGATTGCTTCCGTTTCCCCCGCATCCTTCAACTGTTGCAGCACCGATCTGAGCTGTGCCTCATCGATCGCCGCAAACTCCTCCCCGACCGGAGGGGCACTTCCGCAGAGGGTGCACTGTAGGCCCATCACGCCGGCGGCTAGCATCGGTATTACTTGATCCGCATTTCCGGGTACTAGGCCACCCCAGAAGCCCACGTCCACGTAGATCTTGCCGCGTGCCGTCGACGTCTTTGCCTTGAGGGCGGTCACACTGACTGTGGTGGGCGTGGCATTGCTGCGAACGGTAAACTATTGAATGGAGTAGCACATCGATTTGTCATCGATTGTCTGTCATCAGTTACTCACGTCGGTCTATCGATAATCGTGGTGAAGCCCCCAGCAGCTGCGGCCTTGGTCCCTGTCACAAATCCCTCCCAATCCTTCCGTCCCGGTTCATTGATGTGCACATTGGCATCGATTAGTCCCGGCATCAGCAACAGATCTCCAAAGTCGTACACTGCCTCGGATTCCGTGTTGTAGAGATACGTGTTAACCTCCTGGGGTGTGCGTAGTACTATCAATGAGTAAGAATTTTGTTCAAAATATTGGTAGCAAATGTTTTGATTTTATTGAGAAAGTATTGTATTTATATTAATAATAAATTAATCAGTAAATACTTATATATAACTAAGGTTTATTGGAAGTATTTGTTTCAGAATTTGGTGACATTAAAAAAAGGTCGAAAGCTAGACGATTGAGGTATACCTAAATTATATCGATAGGAAGAAGTTAGGTAAACACCAAAATTAAATTGGAATACATACGTCTATTTAATGGAATTCAGGAATTCTTTTTGGAATCGTATCGTAATATTATCCCATCGTAATTCAATTCACAGCCTGTATAAATTTAAAGTTTATCTTCAGAAGCTTATGGTTTTTTTCGATTTGCGGGGGAAAGGGGCGAAGTTATTCAAAATCTTAAACAAACTTAATCTACTTTATGATTGGTAGAATCTAAATACCAAAAATGATATTTCTATCTTTTATAGTTTGCGAGATCTAAAATCAACAACAAAAATATACTTTGTAGGGTTTCTTACGCCCCGTTCTGCAAGTTATTAACGCTGTTTTTACCCATTTTTCATAAATATTGGGTATACAAATGGTTTAGGTATGGGTTAAGTAGTACTATAGCGCTGTTCACATTTGAATTCTCTCTGATCTGCTAAGAGAGCTTTGTACATACTGTTCTCTTCAGTTAACTCTTAAAATATCTTGTATATGATATATAAATATACGCCAATATATATTTTTAGCCTTATAACAATATGTCGCCTTTTGATAATATGAAGTATACAAAATGTTTATGCTTTTGTTTATTCCTACCTCGTCTTATAATCCCCTCCGTATCCACAATAATGCCGCCATGTAGGGGGGTTTCGTGGCTGCCATCGCCCAAATAAATGCGCCGGCTAAGAAAAAGTAAATCCATTTTAAAGATTTTCCACGATTTCCACACGCAAGCACAGTCCACCAACAACTGAAAAGAAATGCACAAAATTATTGAAAAGCTCAAAAACTATTTTCAAGTGTTTTTCCAATTCTCTTCTCTCTGCTCTCTTTGCGTAATTTCGATCTCTCTCTTAGAATCTTCTGTGAAATTGAAAAAGCTTTTGCAACTGAAATGCACTGAGAATAAAAATGGTTTCTTATGAATAAATATTTATTGAATTTTAAGTAAATAAATGAAACTTTAATACATAGAAAACTTAATTTAAACACTTTTTTCTTGTTGTATCGGGGATTTTGTAAAAGTTTTGATACTGCTACAGATTAGATCTTAAAAAAAGTTCGTTTTACTTTTGGTCACAGTTCTAATAAATAGATCTGGGTGAAAATTGGCTTGGGAATATAGTTTATACGAAAGTTAGAATCCACGCAAATTTGTTGCACTTTATGAGTTGTTGTTGTTGGTTGGTTAAGCTGTCCGGGCAATGCCGGACAGTACGTGCCATTTTATAATACATTTTGTTGTTGGAGTGCGTGTTATGCTGCAAATTGGCGCTAGGTGGCGCCTCCCAGCGGAAGCTTTTCGACTGTGGCGGTAAATTGTGCTTTTCTTTTTTTTTTTTTTGCGATTTTTGTTGTTTTTTTGTTTTTTTTTTGGGAATGGTTGTTGTTGGTGTTTTTGTTGCTGTTGTTGTTTTTTAGTTGTTGCTGGTTTTTTAGTTGAGCTGTAAAAGTTGAAGGCGAAAGCGAAGGCAAAAGGCGCAAAAATGGAATCCAAACCGAAAACGAAACCGAAACCGAAAACAAAAACGAATACACAAAATACGAATGCTGTGCGTGTATGTGTGTGCGTGTGTGTGTGTGTGTGTGTGTGTGTGTGCGTGTGATTATGCCGAATGCATAAGCATAAGAGCCGAATGAAGCCCGCTATGAAGTACAACTTGTTGTTGCTGCTGCTGCTGTCGCACAGTGGGCCAAATATAAACATACTCTCATGAAATTTCAAACCTTAGTTTTTTGGTATAAATAAATATATTAATGGAAAATTATAGATCTAAAAATTTTGTTTGGTATGGCAGATTTTGACATCAGCTCAAGCCAAAATTTAAAGAGATTTCGGTTGGTATTACATGTGAAAAATTATGTAAAATTTTTAACAAAACTTTTTTACATCAGTTTCTGGGATCTTACTTTCTCAAAGATATCTCAGTCCTCTCTAGTATGCCGCCCAAACAGCTTTCAAAATTCATCTAAGCCACCGGATGGTTTGGATAGATTTAACCACAAGTAGGATGGATCTTGCCCCCCACGGTACCACAATGAGTGTCTAAGTGAGGTCTAAGTGAGGTGGAATTTGTTTACACCTGCCGTTCTACCTAACCTAAACTATGGCAGGCTTGGCTTTGCTTAAAAAATTCAATTTCCATCATTCACATTAAAAAAATATATCCAAATCCAGTTAACTTGTAAAATAATTCCGAAAATATAATTAAACCGATAACATTTGATAACATTCAAAGTAAAAATTTGAAAACCAAGCGTATAGCATTCAGCATAAGCATACAGAGTGTCTGGATAACAAAAATGGAGTCTTTAGCTTTTATGATGTGCAAGATTTAAGAAGCTGCTGGACGGAGGTATCAAAATTCTTTATAGGAGAGCCTAAATACCAGCAATGTAGTCTATAGCTTTAATAGTTGCTGAGATCTAGGTGGATCTATTGACATATGGACATGGCTATATCGACTCAACTCGTCTACCTCATCAAGAATATTTATATATATATACTATATTCTACCACGCCTTCTTTTGGGCGTTTTTACACATTTCCGATTTGAACTAATGTGATAAATCCTAAAGCAAAGTTTTGAATAATTGTTTTGAATGCTGAGCAGAGAATTTGAATGTTTAATTTTGCAGTTTTTTGTGTGCTTTGGCCCACTGTGCCTCGATGCTGCTGCTGCTGCTGTTGCTGGTGCTGCTGCTGGTGCTGTTGGATGTTGGCTGTTGGCTGTTGTCGGCACTGTTGCGTCTCTTTGGCAGATACACACGCACAGTGCTTAACACCAATACCAACGCAGCGCTGAGGCTGCACAAGCGGCAGCAATGGCACTCGCTCCGCCATCTTCCCGCCCACGCACGCCGAAGACCAAAGCGATTTGCGGCTCGTCTTTGGCTCGTGTGTCGGTCGGGCTGCAGTCGGGCACCCGCTCGGCTCCGTTGGCCGCCATTCGGCTTGGGTTATATGGACAGGCGAACGATGGCGCCGCGTCATTCTCGTGCTCAACGTCTTTGCTGCTGGTTAGAGAACCCGGAGCAGTTTGCCTAAAAGTAGACTTCACTTTAGTCTCAGCATCAACGCGACAACCAGTTGAAGTCGACCACATTCTATTCTATTCAAAAAAAAAAAAAAAAAACAAAAAAAATAATAAAAAAAAATTAATTCGAAAAATAAACAAAAAAATTTCCAAATTTTCCTAACCGTAAAAAAAATCTACAAAAAATTGTCTTTAATAAATGCCGCAAATAATTATAATCCTAGCTTTAATTTATAATTATTCTGGAGGCAGAGCTATTTTTTTTCTTGTTCTTAAAAATGAAAGTTATGCTTATTGTATTGTAAACGAAACCGTTTTTTAAACTCAAGTGCTCCAACGACAAGGCCACAATTGAATTCTAACGGTAAGCGCAATCTGAAATTCTATCAAATTCCCCATTTTGTAAGTTTATTAAATATTTTAAGTAAATCAACAAATTAATTAGACCCAGTTTTTAGGATGTTTTTGGTGCTTTTTTTGGTGTTTTTTTTTGTGTTTTTTTGCTGCTTCTTTTGCCAAGTGACAAGCAAAACAAATGCATATTAAACAGCTAAGAAATTTTGATTGGCAACATATACAAACTCCTGATATACATACATATAAACACCCATATATATATTATATATATTATTATACGTATATAGCAACGTATGTATATAAATTACTTTTGGCTTTTGATTTTATTACAAACGGTTGTATGTGTTGTTGTTTTTTTATTGGCTGTGCGACGCTGTGAATTTCAATCATAACAAAATTTTAACACTCCTTCGAAAGTCCGCGTAAATCGGGAAGTGTTTGGAGTCTATTAAGTAAGTCAAAGCCTTCAAATTTCATGTGTTAACATTAAAAACAAAAATGATATTTCAAAAGTGCAAATTAATTTTCCAATTTATGTTTGGGTATTATAATATTATTAGCAGCAATAAGCAATTTTAATATTATTATTTTTAGCAAAATAGGAAAGGTTTTCAATATCAAAATATATTCAAAAATAATCGTTTTCTTTTAATATTTTTTTTTGTTTATTTAGACAAATTAAAATGATAATTAAAAAAATCAATTTCAAATTAATATTAAAATAAAAAAAGAACGAATCTTTAAACTAAAAAATATAGAAATTTTAATTGATTGGAAGTAATTTAATATAAAATAAAAGTTTTAGTTTGCTTTAAAACAAATAAAATTTGTTAAATAATTTAATATAAAATTGCATAGCAAAATTAATTTTTTTTTAAAGACGCTTATGCTAATTCAATAATGTAAATTATGGAAATATAAAATATGACTGCTGGGTATTTTAGTTTTTTATTTATAATATATTTTTTAATATCATTTTGTAATTTAACATAGCTTAATCCTATATATGACGAATACATTTTAATTATATTAAGTACTTAAATATTTTTTAAGTATTATTGTTAACAAAACATAAGCGAATTATTATAACTTCTGAAACAACTTACGAACTGTAAAATGTTCAGAAAACTTTACTTAAAAAAAAAAATATTCTCAAAATTGAGTTGTGAATTTTATGCATTTGCCAATAGAAAGTTTTTGAAATAAATAAATATTTTAATAAATAAACAAATTATAGGAATTAATGCAATTATGCAGCATTATAAATTATATATATTACTGCTTAAGTTTTGTGTGCTTGGGGAGGAGGAAGCTGTAATTGAGGGGCGGGATATCTGAGGAATTGTTGGGAATTGCAGATTAATTGATAATAGCTTTGTTTATGGCCAAATAAGAAAGCGAAACTCCAATTACCTAAACGATATATGTGGCGTTTTATTGCAAGCGCCAAAAAGTATGCAACAGCAACGCAAAGCCAAACAGACACAGAGCGCGCACGGCTGTGTGTGTGTGTGTGTGTGTGTGTGTCTGTGTGTGTGTGTGTGTGGCAAGTTGTCGAAAGTGATTTATAAGCGATTTAATGCGTTTTCTGGTGCCACAATTGGCACAGTTGCCGCTGTAGCTGTAGATGTTGCTGTTGTCGCCGTTGTTGCTGCTGTCGCCGTTGTTGCTGCTGTTGCTGCTGCTGCTGCTGCTGTCATTTGGCTGCAATTCTCTGTTGTTGTTGCTGTTAGCAGCTGTTGCAGTTCTGATTTTCACAAAATTAATTGCCTGTTAAACATTTTGCAGCATTTTCAAGTACCAAAAGCCAATTGACTGAGCTGCTGAACTGCGTTAAATAAATTTTACGAGCCAAAGATACCAAAAAAAATGAAATAAAAAAATGAAAATAAAAAAGAAGCAAAAAACGCGACGGCAGCAGCAACAGTCTTGCAAATAAATAATAATAAAGAAAAAATAAAAGCAGCGCCAAGTAATAAAAATAAAAACCCAGCCAGACCAACGGAGACAGCTACGATACTACAACTACTATGGGCAAAAATGCTAGATTTTGTAACATTAATTCATTGCTCAAAATTCGATACATTTACTACTGATGGGCGACAATTATCGAAATAACATTAAGCTGTAAAATAACAGCTGTTAAAGGCACTTTTCGATATCTGTAAATTTAAATTATGGAGGGCTTGAAGGCGGCATGGGCGTGACATCTGAAAATTGATATTAACATCTAATTTTGTATGCAATTTTGTTAAAAACGATTTGCCAGAATATTGGCAGCTTAACACATCAAAAAGGGCGGTACCACGCCCACTGCTTTCAAATATATTTCTTTTTTAATGAACACAATCAAATCAAAATATATTAATAAATGCAACAAAATCAAATATTTTGGCCCATGGTGTAGCGTAGAGGAAAAGTAGGTGAAAAGCATCAGAGGAGGGGGGGGGGGGCGGAGAGGGGCGTGTCTGCTGTATAGAGAGGTATAACTCCCTCAGCGATATTGCCAAAAGGCAAGCTAAAGTGTCAAGTAAGCAAACATTTAATTTTGATTTATTATTAATTTTCACGCAGCACGCGCACACACAAAATACTACGCCTAGGCGCAAGAGTGTAGGTGTGTGTGTATGTGTGTGTGTGTGTGTGTGTGTAGGTGTGTGTGTGTGAGCAGACACAAGCCAAAGGGTCCCTGAGCTCTGTCTCTCCAGCTCATTGTCTGTCTGTCCCTGCTGCTGTCTGTTGTGGCGTTAAAAACCATAATAGCTTTATGTTTATTTTATTTGGCTTGGTTTTTAGCTTGTTGTTGCTTTTTGCTGCCATTGTTTGGCTTGAAAATGGCCAAAATAGACAAGCTGGCGAGGGGCCCAAAACCTTTATTATTTTTATTTTTGCCAGTAGGCGCCAAAAATTATTGTAATTACTATTTTCCATTAGTTGAGGGCAAATTCAAACAGGAAGCCAGCACAAAAGGCAAGCTAAAACACACGCACACACACACGCACACACACACAGGCAAAAAGGCATATACAATATAAAGTGTAGCATACAAAAAGGGGCAAAATAAAACAGCGCCAAAGAGCGTAAGCGAGATCTAGATAGAGAGACGGAGCAACTGGCGCAAAGTTGTGCAAAAGCGTGCGTTTATTTGCGTAAAAACTTGCCCCAAAAAAAATGGAGGGGCCCTCCCCTCCCCGCCCCTCTCTGCTGCACCTGCACCGCTGCCCCCCTGGCGCTTTGTCAACGCTTTGCCAGCAGCCCTCAGCTCACTTCTCCTCACCTCTCCTCACCTGTTGTGCGCATTTTGTAGGATTTTCTTGCCAAAGATGAGGCGCCTTTTTTTTTATTTTTTTATATTTTTTTTTGGGTGGCACTTGAGCCCGTCGCTGCCCCTTGCCAGGCTAACAAACTGTCTCTTATTTGAGCGCTTACTCTATACTCTCCCTCTCTCTCCCTCTCTCTCTCATTCTCTCCCCTCTCCCCCTCTCTGTCGCTCTGTATGTGTATATGTTTGGCTTGAATTTTTGGTTCCTAGAAAAAAGTTTTAATCCCACTTTTGTGCCGCGCGCAGGAGACAAAGAGAGCGGCGCCCAACAAGTTTTCGCCACTCAGCACACTGGGCTGAAATCGGCACAATTTGCGGGTTTGACAGACTACACTGCAATAACACTTGTTAAACTTGGCAAAGGTTTAATTTGTTGAGCTTTTAGCGTCGGTTAAGACGATAATTCGATGATAAGATCGAACAAAGATCTGCTCGAAATCTCATCCAGCCTTTGCAACCTGTAGCCTTGAGCATATTAAAATTTATATGCATATCTTTAGTATTTCCTTGACTTTCTTGAAGCAAATTGATATTATTGGATGTCAATATTATAAATTGAGCTATATCTATACACCAGCCAACATTACGTATGCGTAATATTTACAAATTTTAATCAAGCATAATTATGAAAGTTGCTTTAAATTGTATAACATTTTGCGAGATGCTGTCGATTGAAAATTACAAATAATTGATCTTATTATAATTGTAATTTTTTAAAAAATAATTATTTAAAAAAATTGATATTTTTATGCTATATCTGCGATGCAAGTTTGCAGTTTATTGAACAGTTCTCTGTTATGTCTAGGACCAAATGGAACTGTCAGCATTTGAAAATGTTTTGACATCATAAGATTCGCTGGCAAATTCTTTCAAAGTTTTGTTTTTACTGCATCAATAAATTGCAAAAGTTTGCGCTGTTAACCAAACTATGCTTCAAGCTAAAGCGTTTTGCGATTTTATTATTTTTTATTCTTTTATTTTATAATATTTTTTGTTTTTTTACCAACAGCTTTTGTTAGTAATTTATTTTTTAAGTTTATATACTTTTCAGTGGGAAATAATAAGAATTTTGCCTTCTTTAGGCAGTCTGAAATTATAGAAAAAATGGTCTTCAATTACACACAATTGTTCATTGTTTTTTGAACACTTTTAAATAATTTCTCAGTTATTTGAAACTGTCAAATAAAAGTATTAAATTTATGCCCAAAATTTGTGCATTTTGGCCCAATGTGCATTGACTGCTGCTGCTGCTTTTGGCTGGCTTTTATCGCTGCCTTTTTGTTTTATGTTTATTTTTATATTGTCGTTGTCGTCTTTGTCTTTGTCTTTGGCATTTCTTTTAATGATGTACGCCAGGCTCGGGCTCGGGCTCAGGCTTTAATTGTATTGATTAAATGCTTAATTGTGCGCCCAGCCAAAAAACAAACGAAATGAATTTCGAATTGAAATAAAAAATAGACAAAAAACAGATGCTGGCATAGTCAACAAAATAGAAATAAAAATAAAAATGGAAAAAATAAAAGTAAACAACTCGGCAACGTTTAATTGTTATTAACAAGCGCACAATAATTACTATGATTAAAAGCGAATGGGAAGCAAAGCGAAATGCACGACAACGAAACGGCGTGGAATGGAAAACAGAGTGAAACGGACATTCACCAGCTCAGGTGTTTAATTAAAACTAATAGACTCCGGCGGAGACGGCGGCGACAAATACGAAAAAATAAAAGAAAAGCGAGTATGCGAAAAATAGCCCCGCCCCAACGCACAAACAAGTCGAGTAAATTGTCCGATGCATATCTTTGCTGTTTCTTATGCGTCATGTTTTTTTTGTTAAGTGTGGAATGGACGAATCTAAATTCCGGCGGACGTAACGCACATTAGCAGCGCCTGCACTTTTTACAAAATTAAGTTATACGAGCATGCACAAAATAAACCCGCCTTAACACACAAACAAGTCATGCAAATTGTCCGATGAATATCTATGTTGTTTCTTATGCGTAGTTTTTTGCGTTTTGTGTGAAATAGACGAATCAAAACTCCAAGTAAGCATAGGCGTGTCTAAATACCAAAAATGGTGCCTGTAGCTCTAATAGTTTTTGAGTTCTAGATGTTTATACGGACGGATAGCCGGACAATCGGAAAACCGGAAACTTAGCTCGTCGTGCTCATCAAAATTAAATACACTTTGTATGATCTGCGACGCCTTCCTCTGAATTGTACACTCAATTTTTATGAACACCCACTTGATATACCCTTTTGTGCTTTCTTTTAGAGTATAGGGTATAATACAATAATACAAATATACAAATAGATATAGACAGATGCACACACACTGCCAGCCAAGCAGCGCTCACAATTTGAACGTGAAACAATTAACGGCGCCGACATAAAAGCCAAGGCGACAACAGCAACAGCAGCAACATGAGGTAGAACAGCAGCAACAGCAACAACAACAACAGACACAAAAACAACAGCAACATCTTTAGCTGCTACTGTGGCTGTGACATTGCAATCAGACAAACAGACAGACAGACAAACAGACAATCAGACAGACAACAACAGCAGCAATAACCATGACACGGCGACAACAGACAACAGCAACATCAGCAGCAGCAACATCAGCAGCAGCAGCAGCAGCCACAACGGCAACAACAAGCTCATTGCAATTTAAGAATGCTGAAGATACAGCAACAACAACACCTAAGAATTTGTCAAGTGTGCTTGGCACCAGAGTTGCCACACTTCTTAAAGAACAGCTAAAAATCAACTTTTTTCTGTGCATAATTAATTATTATTTTTTTTAAATATTCTTTTTTATATATTTTTTTGTAAAAAATAAATAAAATTTAAATATTGGTTTTTTCGAAATATAATTTTGATAAAAATGTTTATCTTAAAAATAACAAGTATTTTTTTTAAGTGTTTATAAATTGCTTATCATAAATATGCAATTGATTTTTTACACATTTTTAGTTGCATTATTTAATTTTTAGCCAATTGTTCAGTTTTAAGATATAGGCGAACTGCAGTCAGTAATCTGAATAATCTCTTGAAAACTGTTATGGGTTTTTGAAATAATTGTTAACTCGAAAATGATAGAAATTTTGTGTGCATTTATTTAAAATTTATTATTATCTCTTTAAGCCACTTATAAATAAATTTTAATTTTAAATTGTTTAAAAAAATTGTTCCATCGATTAGTAAATTTTATAAACTAAAGAAATTTGAATTTTTTTGTTTAGCATTTTGATTGATTTAAATATAGAATAGAGCCTCTAAAAATGTTTCAAACCTACAAAAAAAGGAAGAAAAGAGGATACCAGTAATGAGCAACTTTAAAGTGCAATATATCTAAAAAATGTGGTAAAAACAAACAACTTTAAAGTGCAAAATATCTAAAAAATGTGGTAAAAACAAATATATATATAAAAAATAATAAAATAAAAATCCAACAAAATAAAATCAATATAGAAATATAATAATATAATATAATATAATATAATAATATAATTACAAATAAATATCTAATTATAATATAAAAATATTTAATTAGTACATAGAATTCTGGTCGATCTGCGCAGATTACGGCCACTTAATGCCAAATCTGAAATAAATCTGATATAAACTCGCTGAAATCTAAAACTTGGGCTTGAATATTGAATTGCGGGATTAATAGTAGCCATCAGTTTAATAGAAATAAAGTGCAAGCACTTGCGCTAAAAGCTAAAATGGCTATATCGCACAATGGCTATATATACATATAAAATGGCTGTATCGCAGTTGAATGCGCCATAATGCTGAATAATGCAACAGTGGCTGGGGCTATTTATGGGAAATCAGGGCAATTACGACTGGTGTGTGCTGCTACGGCTAGTTTACATCTGGCTATAAAATAGTTATATCGCACTGCCCACATTCGCCGCCATTTCCACTTATTTAGCTTTACTTTCACGTGGCATCTTATGGCATCTGCGGTTTCCTGTCCTGCCTGTCCTGCCTGTCCTTGCCTGTCCTCCTGTCCTCCTGTCCTCCTGTCCTCCTGTTCTCCTGTCCTCCTGTCCTCCTGTCCTTGCCTGTCACTCTTCGTTTTGTGGTCAAGGCAAAAGCGGTGAGCTGCCAGAGACAACAGCTGTCTCTTGACTCCTCTCTCCTCTCTCTTGTCTCTTTCCAGTTCTCTCAGTTCTCTCTGTAGTCTCAGCTCTCTCTGTTCTCGGTTCTCTCTGTTGTCTGTTGTCTGCTGTCTGATATCTGCTGTCTAGTGCCTTCTGTGGCCACTGTGGATGACTGACTGTTGGCGCTTGTGGCTTGGGCATATTTAAGTTTCAGCATTGTCTCTGACATCGTCATTATGATTTGCATTAATATGCTGCATTGCCAAGTGTTTCAATTACGTAATTACCTATTGCTCATTGCAGGTAATCCGCAATAAATAATTTCAATTGCCTACAAAAATAAAACTTGAATTATTGCTCTTTAATATACCTTTTTTTTTTTTCAAAAAATCATGTTCAAATTCAAAATAATTTTGCCAAAAATCGCAAATGAGTGTAAAAAATTCGCTAACTCTTGATTCAAGTTCAACAACTTTTGATTTTTCTCTCAGTGCATATAGTTCATAGCCCATTATTACACAATCATAAAGATTCGATTTTCTTTAGCTAATTTTTCTGCCAAAAAACTTTTTTCTATGCATTTTTAACACAATTCTGAACAGTTACAAAATTCTTGAAAATAGGCCTTTAAGTTTTTAGCTAACAAATATTTCTTATGAAAAAAAAATGGCATATTAAGAACCTAACAATTATTAATTTGTATTCAAAAATATTGTTTTTTAAGTCAAAAGCGATCGTTTTGGAGATATTTTTTATGTCATACAAATTTAAAAATATTAAAAATCTTTCTAAAATTTGTTGTGTGAGAATATCTTAAATTAAAAACCTAAAACGGCTTAAGTTTGATACAAAATTATAGATTTTGAAGAAATTTTTAAAGCTAAAGAATTAAAAAAAAACAAAAATTTCTCAGATTTGGATTTTTAATTGTGAAAACAAAAAATCTGAATTTTCAAAACAAACCGTTTGATTTCAGGAAATTTTTGAAGATTTTGTTTTAGCAGATTGTAGTTCTTCGTTGTTAGTATATCAAAACAATTTGTGGGAAAACTTATTTGGTGCGATTTGGTCAACAAATGTGCATTTCAAGGGGAAAATCAAAAAACCCTTTTAAGCTATAACGCACGCCTGAAACATATTTAGACCCTTTACTTTAAAAAAGTAATAAAAAGGGTCTATTAACTTAGTGCAAAGAGGAAATGTATGTAACAGGCAGAAGGAGTCGTGGCAGACCCCATAAAGTATATACATTCTTGATCAGGACGACAAGCCGAGTCGATATAGCCATGTCCGTCCGTCTGTCTGTCTGTCTGTCCGTCTGTCCGTCTGTCCGTCTGTCCGTCTGTCCGTCTGTCTGTCTGTCTGTCTGTATGAACACCTAGATCTCAGCAACTATAAGAGCTAGAGACACCATATTTGGGATTTAGGTTCTCCTAATCAGTAAGCAGCACGAGTTTGTTTTAGATTTTGAATACCTTTTCCCCTTCCCCCGTAAACCGCAAAAAGCTGCTGTAGCCACAGTTTCCAAGCTATTGATTTGTAATTTGGTATTTAACTAGTTTATGACATTCTCTACCGACGCTGTGAATTTTGTTTCGATCGGATAAGAAACAGCGAACATATGCCACAGACAATTTGCCTCACAAGGCAGAGGGGGGGTGGTGTGCTTTGCATACGCGGGTAGCTTAGTATGTGTGCGTCTGATTGACTTTGTATGTACATATACTCAAAGTAAAGGGTCTCCTACGGTCGGTTACGTCCGACTGTAGCCTCCGTCCCACTGATCTGCCCCGTCCATATATTTTTTTCTGATGCCAAAGCAAGGGTCGAAATGTGTAGAGCCAAATCGGAATGTCCGACTTGAATCCTAAGAGGTTTGTTTAACAAAATGATAAAATGATTTCTGGGAAAAAAAAGGAAAATGCTTTTTTCGAAGAATATGGATACTCGCAACGCACTGAAGCTGCAACTTTTTAATATGCATTTTCTGGGAATGGAAAGGGGCAGATGCCGTTACACATGCCGCACCTGCCACCAGTTGCTACCCACTTGAAGGATCTTGCAACGAGTTAATCAACTAGAGAGAAAACCATTCGCACTAATGTGCAAATGGATGCAGATGCAGCTGCAGCCCACACATTTTGATGGCAAAAACTAGATAATACTCGCATGCTGTCCATTGAGGCAGCAACTCAATTTTAATTAAGACCTGTGCATGGTATTAACCGAACTAAGGTTCAGCTCAGCACAACGTTTTTCCACGTCGCTTTTTTCCCGTCAAATCTGGCCGTTATTTCAAAGCATTTTCTAGAAAAAATTGCGAAACTGTGGCAAGAGAGAATTATGCCTTTTTTGAGAATTCAGTTTTTGTTAAATTTTTTTTTAATTTTACAAAGTTTATAATCGTAAGCAATAATTATGGATCTGTCAAAATTATTTTAAAATTAATTATAATAATAATATTTATATCGATATTTGCTCTTTTAAATTAAAGTTACCAAATCTCTTTTTTTAGCATTCGATGTTTTTGTTGCCATCTAAACTATTGAATATTTTTGGGAAATTATGTTTTGAGCGAAATCTATTGCAAATATTGTTATAAAATTGGGGAATATGATATACTGTAAGCACGTAGCGGATCAGTCGGACGCAATCGGCTGAAGAAAATTCTACAGTGCAAAACACTCACGTTTGGTTGGGCAGATTTAGGAAACCAGCTCAAGCCACAATTAAAAAAAATTTTTGAGTAAAACTAGAATGGGCGGATCAGATCAGTCGGACGGGCCCGACTGTAGAATACCCTGCATCCTAAATTTTATATATGTATGTAATTCTATACTGTCACACGAAGCGTAGCAGCCATGGTTCTTCTTCTTACTTTTTTATGAGTGCCAGCTTTAAAGGCCGCGCTGCTAGAATGTGAGCGAGGGAAAGCCTGCAATATTACTTTGTTAATATCTTATTAACATATTAATCGATTTCAACGAGCTTTTCTTTTTCTTTTTTGTATTCTATTTATGTACATTGTGGGTGGCAGGGGCGTGGCATCCAAGATTTGAAATAAACTTGATCTACGTATGGTATACACCTTTCAAACATGACCAAAACGGCTTCTCAAGCTTTTATAGTTTAGGAAATCAGACGGACAGACAGACAGACCGAGCTAAATCGGCTCAGCTCATGTCCCTAATCAAGAATATATACATTTTGTGCGGTCTGCCACGCCTCCTTCTGCCTGTTACATACATTCGCACAAAGTTATTAACCCTGTATTTCCCATTTTTCAATGGGTACAGGGTATAAAAATATCTAAGGGTAGATTGTGATCTCACTGGTTGGCAAAAATATAGAAATATCTTAGCAGTTTTCTAGCTATTTTCAGCTTTATTTCCGCCCTTTCCCCATCATAATTAGCTTTTATTTTCAATTAAAAATTGGCAGCACTGATTCAGAGGCATCGGTATCAGCTACAGCATCAGCATCAGCATTTCTCCGAGAAATGCATGGCATAGAGGAAGCATTTTGTGCTGTCTGTGTGCTGAGTACTGGATGAAAGGTGCTCTTGTCACGCTCCCATTGGCATTATCCATTATTTATTGGAATAGTTGCAGCTTGGCACTTTGAAGTTTCTGCTTCGATTTCGATTTCTTGCTAGTTTGTTGCTTCTGTGAACTATAAATCTATGGGGATGCGTTTGCGATTGCGATGGCGATTGCTTCTGCTAAAGTTTTGGCTTTAGCTTTTAGATTTGGCTTTAGCTGTAACTGTAAATGTAACTGTAACTGTAGATATAGCTATAGCTATAGCTATAGCTATGGTTATTGCCGCAAAGCACAAAGCTGTTACAAAATCTCATTACGTTACGTAACGTCATGTCAGGCGTGTGCTACGTGGCAATGCGACGTTGTGCGAGTTGGCCGACAATGTCGACAGCATCGAGTCTATCAAATATTGCTAACATCTTTCATACACACACACACACACACACACACACACACACACACACACACACGCACACACACGCACGCACATGTCTCGTATGCGTGTTCAGTTTTGCTGAGCTCATCCAAAAATTTTGGTTGTAAGCGCATTTTCTGTGCTCTGCTCGTAGTCTCCTCACTTTATCTCTTCCACATTCCACTTTCCTCTTGCTTCTGTTCATTTTCATTCTTCCGCTTTTCGTTTTCCCCATTGCCTTTTACGTCTCTGTGCTTTGTTCTAAAATACGAAAAAACTGCTTGGATTTCGGACTAATCTACTGCTTTCCCACTCTAGCAATGTCATTTTCTCTATTCTGTACTTTATGCATTCTACTCGCTACTTTATACTCGCTACTTTTTACTCGCCCGTTGCCAGTGACGAGTATCACTCGCATCTCTAAAGCTACAGTAGCTTGAGCAGCCATTTTTAGCATGTGGTCAGCTGAAAGCACTAAGCAGTTCAAGTTTCGTACAAACATTGGTTGCCACGCCTTATTTACGTCCAAAATCAATAGTAAACAAATTGATCACAAGGTTGTAATTTATATATGCTCTCTTCTATTATGTTTAACTATGCTACAAAGCGCATTGACATCCGTTAATGAACACAGAAGATATGCAAGAAACAATATTGCAGGCCAATAAAGCACAGTGCACACCGAGTAAGAAGAAGATGCATTGCTTTGGGATTCGTAAATATGCATACAATTATATTTGAAATATAGCGTCCGACTGATCTGCTCCGCCTTTTATGTATTATCCAGCTAGAAAGGTAAAAATCCAGAAGTTGCCGCAGTTTCAACATTATTTTACTAAATGCCTTCAAAAAACAGCCAGATTTGACGGGAAAATCGGGTTTGCAAAAGTAACTCCCATTGAGATTTTTCCAGGATATGTAATAGCCAAAACTTCTATTGGCAAATAATAATTTCGTTTGTTTTTCGTGCTCTGGCAGCAATAAGCCAATAAGCAGGGGAATTTATGGAGGGCGCGGAGTCGGAAGAAAGGTGTAGGCGTAGGAGGGGGAGTGGCAGTAGAAGCGGGGCGTTTTCTTATTCACTTTGTCTTTTGGGCTGCGCTGGGAATTTGCTAAATTACATGCGATTTATTAAGCTGTCGTTGTTGTTGTTTTTGGCTATTAACTGGCGTGAAATTGCAAGCAGTAAACAGAGTAAACATGGCCGAAGGCGGTGGGCATGGTCGCCGCCCCTAATGGACAAACACAAACAAACATGCTGCAATTATTTGTTTTTGCAGCCCAAAGAAAAGCGCCCAGGTGCTGCCCCCAAAAAACAGCTAAAGTCGGGGGCTTGAGCTCGATAATATTACTGTTAATTAAATGCATTAACCAATTAATTAATTTAAATGCGCCCGATTTGTTATCATAATTGTGCTAATCAATATGTCGCAATGAAACACGAATCAAAGAGCCTTAATCAAATCACTTTGCTGGCGATTAGTGAGCTGTTGAAAATTGTAGCTTAGGTAGGTAATGCAAGAAATTTGGCCTATTTAATAATATTACAATAAAAAATAATAAATAATAATATTAATTAATAATACAAATAATATTAGTAATAATAAAAAATAATACGCAATTAAAGATTCAAATATAAATGCAAATATCAAAATTTTCAGTTGTGTTTTGTTAAAACTTTATATCTTAACTTAATATGAATTAAAGAAATTTGAAGAGTATTGTTGCATACAATTTTGTATACCCTGTTAACATAAAATATATAAAAACATCAACATTTTCTGCAAGTGCAGGGTAAATGCAGAAAAAGGCGTGACTGTAACAATTATATAAAAATTATTTCTTCTTTACGGCCTTATTGTTAAAAACCGAATTAAAAGCGTAATATTTTGCCTAGAAGTTTATTATACAGAACATGTAGGCTTCACTATTGAATTTATCTACATTGAAAATCGCATTGAAATCGGTTAATGAACAACAAAGTTATCAAGGAAACAATATTGTAGATTTTGTGTCATGTTACATACAAGAAACTAGAAGAATCATAGACTATTTACTGGCCATTACTATATTTTAACGATCTAAATATGGAATAAAATGGAATAAAAATGTTGATTTGCTAAAAAAAACGTTTTTGCCCGAGTTATATTTCGGATATTGTTCCGGAATAGAACAATGTTCAATGTATTGGACAATAAGCCAAATCAATTTCATCGAACTTGAACAACTTTGATACAGCTAAAAGGTGTATCGAATGTGGATGGCCCAACATTTTTGTATCTCTTGCAGACTGACAAAGAAAAACTTGTTAATTTGTAGCTTTCGGCTGGAATTGTGGACGGTAATCAGCCATCAGTCAACGTATGTAACATTGATTAATGCTACCTGCTAATTAAACGAAATTCATAAGTTAACATTTGATGGACGGCTAACTTTTGGCTCTTTCATTGTGTCGAACTACATAGAGATTACTGGCGAACCCTTTTTATCGGCTTCTCTACAGGTTTTTTATTCTGTTTTTTTGGTAGGGGTATTGCTCAGGATGTCCGAAAATTATATTCATAATGCCTGCTCTGACTTTGACTTATTTCTTTTGTGTGTGTGTGTGAGGGGAGAGAAAAATGTGTTCGTTCAGGATATCCTGAGTTGTGGCATTAAAGAAGCACGTTAAGCGCTGGAGTAGCCCAGGGGCGGGAGGGAGGCGAAACACATGCATGCACAGTGCGAAAAATTGTGTGAATAAATTGATTAAAGTAAAACTCGAATGGAATCTAGAAAATCCAAATAGAATCTAGAAAACATTAGATTAATTCAATAAAATCACGATTAAGGTAAATAATATTTTTTATACAGCACCAAAAATGTTTAAAGCTATTCTGAATGTGCTTCAACCATCCAAAACTTGTTTAAGATCCAGAAATTCTAGACAACTAAGGGATATATTGAATTAAAATAAATAAATATTAAATTAAAATAAATATAAAAAAATAATAAGTAAATTTGGTATTGAATAACAATGGTTTTAGCAAGCAATTCTTGATGTTTTTCTCGCTGTGTACATACACACTCGCATGCACAAAGACCAAGAGCAAGCAATAGAAAGAGAGAGAGGGAGAGAGAGAGGTAGAGAGAGGGAGAGAGGGGGAGAGAGAGGGAGGGAGGGGGAGAGAGAGGAAGAGCGAGAGCTCGTACTTGTTGCGCGCTTTTTGCTTTTCGCAGACGTCGCGACGCCACTTCAAGAAAATTCCGCATGGCTGCCTTGGCTTTTGCTACACACACACACACACACACACGCGCACACACACACACACACGCAGAGGCAACACTTATGCACAGAAGTTAATGCTAATAAAGTCAATGGGGGAAAAGCGTAGTGCGACCCGCAAGCTGACATATTTTGTGACTTGCCTCGTTTTGTGGCATCTTAAAAGCATTCGTGGCGCACAGATTTGAGGCAGGTTTAATTAAGCAGCTCCATATGCAGCTCAAGCTTTAGCCGGACACCACACACACACACACACATACACATGCAAGCTTACGCACACATATTTGTTTTAAAAGGAATTAATGGGCAGCATTTTTATTTGGCTTCGTATACGGGCGCATAAAATAGACGCCCGTATGCGCCAGTCAAATGGAGCAATGGCGCCAGCTTCGCTTGGCTTTTGCTGTAATAGCCGCCCCACCGCGCCGCCATTGCCGCGATTGCCGTTCCGTTCCGTTTGTATTTAATTTGAGCTTCAATTTGACAGCTATTGGACAGGCAAACTGGTAAGCGCTTGCCAGCATTTGTGGCTGCAGTTTTGAGGCTAGCCCGGAGACTGGAGAAAACTTTTCACACAGAGCCAAACAGAGCGAGACAGCGATAGGGCGAGAGAGAGAGAGAGAGAGAGGGGGGGGGGGGCAAAGTTAGCAGCTTCAGTCGTAACCTCGACAATGGCCTTGAACAATTCGAGTTGACAATGAAGGTCTCAGTGCCTGGGCAACGCTTCAGTCATTCAGTCAGTTGGCCAGCTCCCAGAGAGCTGCCTAATCGACACCAGATCTCAAGTATATATATATATATATATACATATATATATGCATGTGTATGTATAAATACTACTAATACAGCATAAGCTCTTTATAAACACACAAGTCTTAATCTATGGGGATTACAGTTTATTCAAAGTTTACTCCAGCATATAACCTCAGAGTAAAGTATCACAAGTAAAGCATCACAAAAGCAAATGCTATTATAAATGCCTAATAAATTATAATAGTAAATAATAATATTATTTAAAAGCACGCTTGAAACTTTCTTTTATTTATTCGCTTTCTTATTTTAGTATTTGCTTTATTGCTTGGAAATTTGTAAATCTACTTGGGGCCAGCTTGGGTTTATGCTGGCATTTACAGAGCTGGCAAATTATTTCAATTGTCAGCTGTAAGCTGATTTATTATTATATTTAATTTATCAAATAAAATATAAAAAATAAATTAAACTAAATGTTGAAACCTTCGAAAACATTTAGCTTACTAAAACTCCTCTTATCCTAAAAAAATACTCAACTTTTGCTTACAAAATCTTTTTTGTAGTATTAGTTCTCTTCAAAAACAAAAAATAAAAAAATATTAATCAATATTTAATGCATTGTAAATTAAATTAAATTGTTAAATTATTAATTGCATTATTATTAATTTATGAACTTTGGCTCACAATATCTTTGTCACAATAAGCGTATTTTGTGGTTCTCTGCAACAATCTGAAAATCTCTGAAAAAAGAGGGCTAAAATAGATTTTATTGAAGTACCTCTAATCTTGTTTGCAATAAGGGTATGCCGTAGTTCGCTTCAAAAATCTTGCAAAAAGTTGCGCACGTTACAAGTTTTGATGCCTTGGGGGCTATGTACAATACGATATTAAAAAATTTCGTACACGAATGTAATAAAGTGATACATGTTTGCAGTGTTGTAAAACTATTGAAGAATTTTGTTCAAAATATATATATATATATGTATAGACATAGAGAAATAAAACTTTGCAACAGGTTACGATGTGGCCAACTTAACTTCAACAAACAAAACAAAATTAATTTTTACTCCAGACATTTAAAAGCTCTGCACGAATTTTAAAGTTGGCCAAGCAATGATAATATTCGAAATTCTTCTGTCCCAAGTTTTGGAAAGTTCGGAAATGTTTTGCTTTAATCGCAAAAATGTTGATTAAATGCAATTATTTGTTTCATGTCTGTTTGTGTTGTTAAATTAAATTATAAATAAATTGTTGCTCTCATGCAGTATTTAAATTCATTTGTTTGATATTACGCAATATAATCTTGTTTAAAAAATTAAAATTTTTTTCTTGTGAATTTCGGTTTTATAATTAATTCTTACAATTTTTTTGTAATTGTTTTTTTAACAAATTTATTTTAAAACTTAAAGGCAAAGTTTTTTTCAATATCAATTGTGTTTTAAGCCGCAGATATACATAAAAATAAACAATATGTTTTTTAATTCATATTATTTTTAGAGTATTTTTTGTAAATTTTATTTATTAATTTTTGTTTAATTTTTTAAAACTTATTCATCAATATGAATATTCTTCCTATTTTATTGTTTATTAGTGCATTTATTTAATTTATTTATGTTTTATTTTATTTTTAATTTATATTAAGCATATCTTGTCTTATTTTTATAGTTTTTTTTGTAAATTTTATTTTTTAATTTTTATTTAAATTTTCAAAACTTTCTCATCAATTTGAATATTATTGCTATTTTATTTTTTATTATTGCATTTATTTATACAATTTAATATATCATTCATATCTTATCTTATTTTTATAGTATTTTTTGTAAATTTTATTTATTTATTTTATTATTAATTTTTTAAAACTTACTCATCAATTTGAATATTCTTGCTATTTTATTTATTATTGCATTTATTTATATTATTTAATACATCATTAATTTTCTTTAAATAATTTTATACCCGGTATTATTTTTTTCCGAACCTCAATATACGCTTTAAATTCTCAAAGATTTTGCTTGGGGTACATTGATTTAAAAAATCGTATTAAATGTATATTATATATTTATATTATTTATATTATATATTATATACTTAGCAGCTTTTCGATTTAAAAAAAATTAATTTCTTAAATGTATTTTACAAATTTAAAGCTCGTTTTGCATTTGAATGTTTCACAATAGGTTGGTTTTTATGATGATTGCAAATAATTATGGAGTATTGCAGTGTTGGACATGAAGCTGTAGATGTGCCTTCTCTGTGTGTGTGCGAGTGAGGGGGGAAAGGGGGAGCGAAGCGGAACGAAGAGTAAACAAATGAAAGCCATCAGCTATCGTCGTCATAATAAATATTATCGATCGAATTGTGCGTGGTCATGTGGTTAATTTCATTCCGCTGCTCGCACAATTTAACACGAATTGTACGATGTCATTTTGTGGATTACTCTAACAATGCGATATAATTTTAGTAACTCGGGAACTGGGCTACAAATACAGCAATACGAAAATACAGAAATTTCGGAAACACTACAGCTGTCAGTTGCAGTCACAAAAGTCGCAAAGACACTGATTTCGTGCAGTGTAGCAGCCAGAGTTGTATTTACTTTGACAGAGCTTTGCTTTAGCTGTGACACCTAGCTGGGTGAGATGGAGGGAGGGGGGTGAAAGTGGGGGGGAGTGCAAAAGAAAGCATAAAAGAAAATACGAAAAGTTGGCAACAAGCAACAAGCTGGCGATGCTGGCGTTGATGAGAGCGCAAAAGAAATTTCTCTTCTCTTTTTCACTTGTGTGTTTTCTGCTTCCTTTTTTCTTCTTTTTTCTTCTTTTTTCTTCTTTTTTCTTCTTTTTTTGCTGCCATTTTCGTTTTTTTTTTCTTGCGTTTTGTTTTGTGGGTAAGCAGGGAATGGCTTTACATGGTCACAGTTGCCTACCAGCCTGTCCCGACTGCCTGTCCCGACTGCCTGTTGCGCCTTTTGCGTGTCGCTTTGTGGGGCTCAGTTGCTTACAGTTTCAGTCAGGCCCAAGTACAACAATGGGGCATGCCAAAATGTCTCGTACTGCCTTTTATAACAAGGCTCGCACACACTTTATCAATGGCAGCAGCTCCCCCTCCGACCCTCCGACCCTCCGACCCGCCAACATACCAGCAAAAAAAGCAGCTAAAGAGTGGCAGCTAAAGAGGAAGCTGAGCCTGAGACAGAAACCCTGACAAGGGGGCAACAGGTGCACAGAGAGAAAAAATAGCCACAATTTCCCTCTTATCAAGAATGCAAATTATTATGCTGAGCTTAAAAATTATATCGATTTTTTTTAGTGTATTGCAGGCTTGGCAGACCGAATAATAGTTGTAATATTGAATATATCAGCTTGTTATGCAGAATATATATTCTCTGCAATTATATAAATCAATTCCAAAAAGCGCATTGAAATTGGTTAATAGACGCAGAAGATATTAAAGAAACAACATTGCAGATTTTTCAGCAATTAACGTTAGATATGAATAGCAAAGTGAGCAGGAATACTTTTTAAAAATACATAATTTGAAATTGTATATTAAAAATAAATAATATATTGAGCAAAAATAGTTATATTATATATTTTTTTTTCTTTTTTTTGTTTTATTTAAATTTGAATTTATAATTTAACTCCAAGAATTTAAATTTAAATCGTTGCTTAAACACAAAATAATTACAAAATACTAAAATCAACGTTATTATTATTATTCTGTAATTATTTAAATTAAAATTTAAAATCAAGTTTATATATAAAAAAGAAATAAATATATATATTATTATTTATTTATTTATTTTATTTAGATATGCTATAGGTATAAAACTTATAAATTATTTCATTGGTCACTATAAAAATAAAAAAATTAAATTAGAAAGGTTTGAATTTAAATTTAAATTAATACAATATACATTAAATTAGGTTTATGTTTTGTTTTGATATAAAAAATTAATATACAAATTTTTCCGAATAACTAAAATTATTTCATATTATTTCAAATTTATGTTTTTTGTTTAAATATTTTATACACTGGTTTCTAATGCTGACGTACCACATTTAGAGATTTTATTTGAATTTTGGTGTTGGAATGTTTCAATGACAAGGCAAGTTTTCTTGCAGTGTACGCTCGTCTGTCTGCCTAACAGTTCAGCTGACGTCTCTTCTATCGCCTCGTTGTCGTCTCGTTGTGTTTGCTGCTGTGGCAACAATTTATGAAATAACTTTGGCAACTTTTTCTCCAGCTCTCTCTCACACACACACAAGCATACGCACACAGACGTATACATACATAAGCTGATGCACACTAATGCCATTGGGGAGCAATACCAATAGAGAAGCTGCCGCCATGCCGTAACAGATACACAAACTTAACTTAACTGAGTGTGTAAGCAATACACAAGCGACAAGCTGAAAATTGTAAGAAACGCAACTGTAATACAACACGGTGTGCGTGTGTGTGTGTGCGTGTGTGCGTGTGTGTGTGTGTAGCCCATTATCACTGCCCCAGCGCCCAGCTGCGTTTCAACTTAAGTAACATTCCACGTTGCGAGGTCGTCGTTGTCGTTGTCGTTGTCGCTGAGAACTTTTTCATACATATCTACCTACCTACAACTGTATATATATATATATGTATAAATACACACACACACACACGCACACACAGACTGGCAGTCAATTGTATTGGGAACTCTGCATGTGCTTCGGGAATACCTCCTGTATGTGCTGTACATCCATATCATTCACAAGGTTACACGATATAAATTTAGTAGCCTACTTTTCAGCGCATTCGCAAAATTAAAATTTCATTTCATTTCATTTGCGTTTATTCCGTTGGTGTTATCTATTTTGCAATACAACAGCATTGACAGCTGCTTGACATCTAGCACTATGGCCATTTTAACGGCAATTTTTGAATACCCATCCGTGACACTTTGGGGAATTTGGCAGAACTCTGCTGCAGCATCTAATTGACTGCATCAGCCTGTTGTGGGTTAATGCATGATTGACATAACAGCATAGCGCTAATTTCCATGTCAACTTCAATTACAATCGAAAAAGTCACAAGCCTAATTTTTAAATATTTACACCCTGTAGTTTGAAAAAGTGAAAAAGGGTGCATTAAGTAAGCGGAAATCGAAAATGTTTGTAATGCCCTGTAATGACTGCATAAATAATTAAAACTCATAAACTATTAGAGCTACGATATGTTAGCGAAGATATGTAACAGACAATTTGGCTTGAATTGCCCCAAATAGCCCCATGATTCCAATATTGGCCCTAAAATCTGCATTTGTTGACCAAATGCTGCCATGTTAGGTTTTGTATACCCTGTACCCATTGAAAAATGGGAAAAACAGGCAGAAGGAGGCGTGGCAAACCCCACAAACTATATATATTCTTGATCAGGAAGACGAGCCAAGTCGATTTAATGATGTGCGTCTGTCCGTTCGTCTGGTTGAGTGCGTAGATCTCTGCAACTATAAGATCTAGAACAGCTGTTTTGGTCATATTTGAAAGATATGCACAATGCGCAGATCAAGTTTTTTTCAAATCTCATATGCCACGCCCCTTCCGCCCACTATGATTATAAATAAAATACATTGACCAAATAAATGTTTACCTATCCCGAAAAGCGCATTGAAGTTGGTTTATAAACACAGGAGATAACAACGAAACAATATTGCAGGCGTTTGCTCGGGCGCATTCTAGCAGTGCGGCCATTAAAGCTGGAGAACCATGACTGCTACGCTTCGTGTGACAGTTTTATAGTATTATAATTAAAATATAGGGTACAGGGTATTCTAGAGTCTGCACCGTTCAAATATTTTCTGCATCATTTTGCAATACATTTCGCTTACTTATCAATTTTTCTGATTTTAAAACAAAAGTTTTTTTTTCGGAAATTTAAATAAAATGTAAGGGAAAAGGCTTAGAATTTGTACCAAAATTTCAAATAATTATGTTATTGATTTATTACTTAAATTTTACTTTCGCACTTGTATGAGAAGAAAACCACACCGCTTGAACATCGGTTGAGGTTTGGTAAAGTTATGCGCATTCAAAGTTGAACAAAAATAGCCGGAAAATTGTTTTTTTTTTTTATAGAATCTTCAATTAATAATCTTGTGATTAACAAATATTAACAACGCATTTGGGAAATATGCCCTTGGGCATGGGGTATTTATGTTTTGCATACGCCTGTTCCCCTAATCGTACCGGTTACGTCAGCCGTATCGGTTACGCAGCCGGTAATTAATTTGCTTAGCCCGCATTTAAATACAGAGCTGAACTTGTAGCACTCATCTTGAGTGCTTGCCCTTTATGCCAAGCAATTACGAATGGATTAATTAGTGAATGTAGTATATCGGGTTTACGCAGTGCATTTCACTGCGATGCACCAAAATGTCGGGGTCCCATTGGAGTTTCCATTATAGTTTATAAGCCCTGCATCGAGGAGCATAAATTTAAATTAATTTTCAGCAGTCTCCCCATTTGCGCTAACAAAAAATGTATCAAATTTCCCATTAAAGCATGGCGTATTAAGTTATTATATTTCCTGCCCCTGCTACGATTTCATGGCGTGACCTTGTCTTGTACATACTTTTGCAATCTATATAGTTAGTTTTTTGTGTATAGGCTGTGGGCATTTTTATACCCTGTGCCCATTGAAAATGGGATAAACAGGCTTAATAAATTTGTGCAAATGTATGCAACTGGCAGAAGGAGGCGTGACAGACTCCACAAACTATATATATTCTTGATCAGGGAGAAGAGCTGAGTTGATATAGCAATGTCTGTCCGCCTGGATGAGTGCGTGGATCTCGGAAACTACAAAAGCTAGAGAATCTGTTTTGATAATTTTTGAAAGGTGTTCATCATACGAAGATCAAGTTTATTTCAAATCTTGGATACCACACCCCTTCCGCCCACCATGAACATAATAAGAATACATTCACCAATTCAAGAGACACATTACAGGCGTTGTTTCGCTGGCACACATAACAAAGTAAGAAGAAGAAGCATTGCTGCTACGCTTCGGATGACAGTTTTATAAAATTATATATAAAATATGGGGTACAGGGTATTCTACAGTCGGTTCCGTCCGACTGATCTGCCCCGTCCAAAGTTTGTTTGCTATTCCTTTTTACGCGCTCGCAATCATCCGAATTTATATGTAAAGTTAAGCAAGGCAGAGGCAGAGGCAAATATTTCGCGTCTCGCAACTGCAAACTAAATCAACTTAAAGTCGATGGGATTTTGGGGCTGGGCTTGGGTTTTGGATTTTCCTTCTGGGTTTGGGTTTGGGTCGCTGGTTAGGTTCGGTTGCCTTGCGGTTGCTTCATTATTACTATAACAAAATAACAAAAAAACAAAAAAAAAATTTCAGACGCACAAAAATATATCCTAAAAGCAAAGTCTGACGGCGAGGCATGGCAATCATGATGACGCTGATAATGATGATGATAATGATGATAATCATAATAATGATGCTACATTGGCGTCGTCTGTCGAACTACAAAATTTTTGATAAAATTTCCAACAGATTTTGCTTTGTGGCGCTGGCGTTCTCTTTCGGTTTTGCAATTATTTTTGGGGATCAATAAAATAAGTTTAAAAATAGCTAACTGAACCTAAAAGCATCGCCAGAGCGGCAGTCGGTAAAAGGATTGTGTGGATTGTTGTGCCTGCTCTTGCCTCTGGGCTTTGCCAGTGAAATAAGTTGGAGAAAAAAAAACCAGAATGGCCGCAGCAGTTCAGTCGGACGCACCTGACTGCAGAATACCCTGTTCCATATATTTTAAATACATTTTAAAATCAATTGTTTCTTTAATATCTTTTGTGATGCTTAGACGATTTTTAAGCGCTTTTCAGTGTAGTTAAATATATTGTTGGATAGTAAACATTCCCAATAACAAGCTGCTGTGTTCAATATTACGCTCGTTATTCGGTTTTTATCGATCAACATTTGAAGTAAATTTAATGTGCTTACACTCAAAATCAAACTTAAAATCAAACCATTCTGACTTGATTCAATCCATAAACAGGTCAAATGTCGTGTTATCCAGAAACTACTTGATCTGAGTAAGAATTACTTAATTCAAGTAAGAATCTTGTAATCCAGAATGGCTTTATTTTAAGTAAGTTTTGGATAGTTGGGAAAATTCCGCATTGATTTAAGCGTTTGCTGTCTTGAATTAAACTTTATTTGTACTTAAATCTATCCTGATTTTTCTTGCATCAATTCTGTTGTTTCTTAATTCAATCCTGATTTGGATTGAATAATAAAAATATAATCCAAGAAAATCAAGAAAGATTCTGGCTGCTTTTCCAACAAAAAAAAAGTACAGGGTATTAAAAAAAACAGTGGACAGATAAAGCGAGAGGAGACAGGGCAAATCAGCTGGGAGTGGCGGTTGAAAGCAGCTAAAGAAAAAATCAAGTTTAGGCAACTTTGTTTACTCAATTAGTTGTTTTTGTTATTTGCTGGTTCGCTGGCTTCGTTAGGGCAACTTGATGATCCGAAAGGGGCAACGGGTGTGGCACTAGCGAATAGGTCTCTTCAAAAAGAGAGAGAGAGCGAGAGAGAGAGAGACAGGCAGGCAACTACCGCACTAATTGGCTTAGAGCGACAAGCGAAAATTAACTTTTATTTTCAAGCTCAGCTGCCTTTGCAATAATGTAAAATAAAATTTGCCATGCCCATGAAGTGAAAAGTTAACAAAGCCAAAAAGTTGCCCTCAGCGACAGCAGCAAAATGAAAAAATCAAAAAGCAGCGCCAACAACAACAACAACAAAATAACAAAAAAAAAAACAAAAAAATAAAATAAAATAAAAAAAATAAAAATAAAACCAAGGCAGAAAATGTATGAATGAAGTGAAAAGGAAACAGCTAACGGGAGTGCGAGAGAAATCGGTAAAATCAACAAAACACACGCAAGATAAACACAGCAAAGCCGCAGCCACAGACAACACAACCGCAGAGAGCCAGAGAAAAGAGAACGAGAAAGAGATAGAGCGAGAGAGGGAGAGGGAGAGAGAGAGAGAGTTCAGAGCTCTGCTGCCAAATCCGCTTTTCCCGTCAGTTCTGGCTGTTTTTGCAAAGCATTTGGAAACTGCAACAAAAATCAATTTTGTTTTTGTTTTTCTAGAATACAGCCAATATCAATACCATCAATATTACTAATAACCCTATATAATAGGAATAAATATAACCACTTGTATATGTGTTATATATATATAATATAATTATTATATTTCACTAGGGTACAAATTTATGCAATACAGTAAAAGTATACCATAAAACTAAATAAAAATAATTTAATATTTTTACATAACAAAATTTTTGTTTTATTTTAACATTTTTTTTTTTAATTATTTAGCCCATTTTTTTTTATATTTTATTTATTTAGATATTTTATCCTTATGCTACAAGTATAAAACTTATAAATTATTGCATTGGTCACTACAAAATAATAATAAAAAAAGAAAAACAATATTAAATTTAATAAGAAAGATTTGAATTGAATTGAATTGAATTAAAATATAAATTTAAATTAATATTAATTATTAATGCCCGGTTTTTCTTCATTTAATAACAACTTAATAACAACTATTTATTTATTTATTCATAAGTCTGTTATCATTATTTATTTATTCTATTTTTTTTATTTTATTTTATATTTTATTATTTTACCGCATTTTAGCTCTAGCGCTTTTAATTTAAAGCTCAAAATATTATTTGTTACATTTAAATATTATTGGAAAATTGTTATTTTTAGCGTATTTTTATGTTGTAGAATATTTTAATCTTGAGCTTTTTTTCTGAATAAAATGTTGGCAACACTGGTGTACAGTCAGCAGCAGCAGAAGCAGAAGCAGCAGCAGCAGAGCGCTCAATAATACACAAAAGCAACGTCAATTCGCATTGTGGTTGGCACATTGCGTAGCCGACCTGTTGGCCATGTTGTGTGTATATTGTGTGTGTGTGTGTGTGTGTTTTGGTCGCCTGGCCCTGGCTACTTGGCTGCTTGATTCACAGTCTGCCCGACAGCGCGTCTAAGTGCCACTTGACATTAGCTGGTTGGGGTTTTTGCCACGCAGAATTTATGTCGGCCAAATTGCAATATCAATAAGCAGTTGAAGGGAAGCAGAAGGGAAACGGCGTTAAGTGGTTGTAAGCGCAAGTTTTAATGCCCCAAATGCGACTAATGAAAACCGAAAGCAAACTCTCTCTCTCTCTCTCTCTCTCTCTCGCTCTAGCTGTGAAATTCCTCAAATATTTCCATCAATATTATTTCATGTGCATATTCATATACACAGGAAAACACCTGTTGGCATGATAAGCGACTGTCTTGCTCTCTCTTGCTCTTGTTCTCTCTCTCCCTCTCTCCCTCTCTCCCTCTCTCTGTCTGTTTCGCTTGCTGTGGCAAAACTCTCAAGTAAACATATTAAAATTGAGCTGTTGGTTGAGCAAACATTAAAGTAACGCCACACCTTACAGCCCCCCTTCACGCACATGAATCCGGTGTACAACGCAGCGTATGCGCAATGCGCACCACAGCAGCTTTAAGCTGGCGTTTTTCCACCAAGAAATTGCCATAAAATATTCAAGCAATCATTTAGCAAGCAAACCACAATATTTTCATATTATTTATTGTTCGATTATTCAAATAATATTTCAAATTTACAAAAGTGAATACCATTCAATAATTTAAAATTATTTAAATTATTATTCTGGAGCATAAATATCGTTTAATAAATTTACCTATAATTGCTTAAATCAATCCAGAATATTCCTAACTAACCAAAACTTGCTTAAAATCAAGACAATTTCTTGATAACACGACTTTTGAGCCGTATCTTTTTTATTTATTTATTTATTCAAGTGTCGACTAAGATCAGTCGGCCAAGAAAAAATAAATTACAAATTAAAATTAAGAATAATAAAATTAAAATTCAAATAAATAAAATTTAATTTAATTAAAAAATATAAAAAAATAAGAAAATCTGGGAAAGAAATAAATTAGAATGTGAAATCAAAGATTTGATTGAATCAAGTGAGAATGGTGTGGTTTTTTTCGCTGAGTGTATAATTTAAAATTTCTATTTCTATTTCTTTTACAAATTTGTATTTTATTTAAGCACAATTCGTTTTTTCGCTCAAGTTCTTATTGTGTGGCTAATTTAATTTAAAAAAAAATAAAAAACAACCGCAATGCCCCTAGGCTGGATATTTACAGTCGAGTTCACTTATTTAGACTCAAAACAAGCCCAAGCATCTAATTAATTTAGACAAGTGCTTCTCACATATGCACATTCGTTGGAAAGTTGCTTGAAATTCATGCAACTTGCAACATTGAACTTGCAACATTTACTGAATATTGATTCAGTTGATGTGTTTAACGGCATATCTGCTGCAGCAACTTATTGTAATGCTTTTAAATTAATGGGATTCAGTAAGAAGATGTTTATCTCTCTATATTTTAGCCTTGTTTTTGTTTCGCATTTGGTTTTTTTTCAGTGTATTGGAGTAAGGCAAAATGACGTTCTTTGTTCTGTTGGCTCTGTCTATGGATGGCATGCTTCATCCATCAATGCTGTTGTTGCACGTGCTGTGACAGTTGTGTCTTTGTCTACCGTTACCTGCTGACTTCTTGCCCCTTCCCCTTCCCACCCCCCTCCCTTCATCCAGTGAGCATACAATGTTTGTTGTAATTATGTGTGCCGACTGGGGCAAGCGGAATCGCAGATTGTTTGCCTCTTGCCATTGACAACTGAGTGTGCATGAGTTCAAGTGCGTGCGAGTGAGTGCGTGAGTGTTTGCGGGTGTATTCATGGGTGTTACGGTGTGGGCGTGGCGCTGCTTATGAGCCATGTAAACAAGCGACGCCCGTAGTGCCCTGAATAGTGTAGTAATCGCCATAAGTAGGCTAACAAGCACGCATTCCCATAAACCGCAGTTCAGTCAAAATCATAAAAAATCAATTGTTTTGCAACAGGGCGCATCTTGGGAAGGCTACGGTCGAGCGTAACCGACATTAGAAGACCCTGCAGTTGTGAGAAAATTGTCTCTTGCATATCTTCGCTGTTTCTTATGCTGATCCAGATTATATATGCTTTGTGGAGTCTGCCACGCTTAATCCTAATTGTTGTAAATTTAGTTTTCATTTAAGATCTGTTTGATAGGAATATACTGAATATTTATATATATATTTTGAATATGTTTTATTTGAAGTTAATTAATAAATTTATTTATTTATTTAAAAACACAAACTACATAAATTAAATTGATTAATAAATTAAATTAAATTAAATGCAATTGATTACGTAAAAGATTGATAAATTATTTATTTATTTAATATCAATTACTGTCAGTCGACACAGAAAATTAAAAATACAAATTAATTTAAATTAATTAATAAATTAAATTAAATGATAAATGATAATGTGAAAAATAGATAATCTGGGGATGAAATGAAGTTTAAAGTTAATTCAAAATCCGTTCTGTATGAATATATTTTAAATATAGGCTATATTATTTCTGATTACCTGCTACATAAACTTTAAATAAACAAATGTAAAATATAAATTATGAATAAATTATTAATAAAATTTACACAAGTCCCAAGCACATTTTGAATAAATTCGGAATTAATTGAGAAATATTCTAGATATATTCTGTATAAGCGATGAATGTATTTTGAATATGTTCTCAATAAATGCTGAATAGCATCTAACATAAAATTGTGAATAAATTATAAATGTATTCTGATTAAATATAAAATAAATAAATAATTGAAATAAATTCGATTTCAGCTATTCTTCAATTTTTTACAAATAATGAATAATCGGAGAGTGGCCTCAAAATGGAGTTCTGCATAAATTCCGTTGAAATTGTGGCGTTATTACAGCTGGGAACACTTCGAAAACATTGCGCGCCTTATTGATATGGCAAACAGATTTTCGCAATTACTTTTAATGAAAGCGGATGGCAGGCAAAGTGAATGAAAGCGCGCGTGCGAAATGTGAATGTGAATGTGAATGCGAAAGTGTGAGTGCGCGAGTGTGAGTGTGGGTGTGGGTGTGGGTGTGGGTATGGGTGTGAGTGTGGGTGTGAAATGCAAGCGCATGGAAAATGGCCAGGCAGTCAATTGCTTGGCGAATACTCCCCAGTCATCAGCAAAGCGACTATTTCTGCACACACACACACACGCACACACACACACACACACACACACACAAACACACATACACACGTGTTCTCCAATTTCAATGGCGCTCGCTGTGTGTCTGTGGCTGCGTGCATCGCATTTGGGTCAAGGCAGCTCGGGCGCTGCAAAGTTGGGTTGCCTTTCGATGCCGCTGCCAATGCCAAGAGAGCTGCAACAGTTGCAGCAACAGCAACAGCAACAGCAACAGTTACAGCAACAGCCCCTGGCATCAAATTGGCATCAAGATCAAGGTTCTTACATTATCTGCAATTCGTTTTATTGCATTTGCTTGTCACTCTTGCAAATTATAGCATACTTTTCAGCGTGGATTAACAAGTTAAATTACTGCTGCTTTGTTTTAAAGCCCAACAAAAACACACTCGCCCAACTCCGACTGCCTTTCAACTTACAATCATTCAGTGTGCCAAACTTTAGGCACAAGCATACACAGTCAGAAATATAGTATACATATGTATATATTTAATACGATTTTTTTTATTCATTTTTGTAATCAGCAAAATATAGATTGTTGTATTTAAAGTTTTGCAGTTACGCAAGCATAAATATTTATAGTTATCTCTATTATTATATATTTTATTATAAGCCAGATGTATTATTCATTGATATATATTTATTTTTGATTGATTATTATTTAATGATAATTATTGGCTACCTATTATCTTAGAATTCATTAAAAATTTATTATTTATTGCTTATGATTTCAATGCGGTATAGTATACGAATTTTTAATAAATTATTATTTTATTCGTTTATTCGTTTTTTATTATATTATAATAACGATTATTTAATTATAAATTTATCATCAATTTCTTATTATTTAAACTCGATTTGGCAAACCATAAAAGCCAGAGCGGCAATCCTACATACATGTGCCATACACATACGTTTCCACGCCCATTTACGCGCAGCGCGAGCTGTATTGTTTATATATATATTTATTTGTTTTAAAAATGTATTTCATTAGGTGTACAATTCGTGCAGCATAAGAATGTATTTTAACAACACATGTATGTATGTAAAAGTACAGTATGAGGATTTAATTATTTATTTATTATTAAGTAGTAAGTATTTTAATTAACGTATATTTTCCAAAACGGCTTCGATATTTTCTCAGTGCACTAATCCAATGTCTAAGTCCAATTGGAAGTTGAGGCCATGGCAATTTGTACACGCCGCCGCTTTCAATTCGTTTCAACGGCTTAGAGCTTCATCAGTTTGTTTGTTGCTGTTGCTGTTGTTGTTGCTGTTGGTGTTGTTGTCTCTGGCGTTAGATTGTTTTGGTTTATTTGGTTTCAGGTGTGGGCGTGAACGTGGGCGTGACTGGCGAGGCTTATCAGCTGTGCCACAGCCGTCCAATCCGCACCACTCTAATGATCATTGGGGGGGCAGACTCCGACTCGTTAATGCTCATTTAATGGGCCAGCGATGCTCGGTTAATTATGCGATTTTTGCCCCAGTTATTTGGGCAGCGCTTTTTAATGGCCATGCCCAGCTCTAATGCCCAGCCAGCCACTGGTGCGAGAGTTGGGCCAGCAATTGCTCTGTGCTTTATTGATGGCTTTATGGCAGCTAAGCCTCAGGCTTTCACATGTAATGGCCGTGTTTGTGCGGCTCTAAAAGTTATGCCTCTGTCAGCTAGTCCCATCACGCTTAGCTCCAGGCTAATGTCAATGTCCTCCTCACTCCGACTCCAACTCCGACTCCAACTCCGACTCCTACTCCGACTCCGATGTCTCCTTCCATGTCTTGATTTATGTATGTATTGCTGAGCTCCGTCGGACTGCAGTCGACTGGATACCGAATGCCGTAAACTGGAATTGGGATTTTGCGTAAATGGCCGCTGCTGAAAATAACATGGCAGCCTCTGACATATTTATAATACGCGTATGTGCTTTCAGCATACCTTGTGCCTCACAACATCCGTCAACTGGTGCACGTGATTTATCAGCATTTGCACTGCGCATCATTTGGCTTGAAAATCTCTTCAGCTTTTCAACCAGTTAAGATTTTCCACCAAATACTCGCATTATAACAAGGCAAATTTTAAGCTACAAATTACAATGAAAAAATTCAACAAAAATTATTTTACAAAATTTCACAAAGTTTAAATACAATCTTTATTTTATTTTAAATTAAATTGGATTAATTTTTATTTGAAATTAAACTTGTAGAGAGCACTGAAAAACAAAAAAAATAGTATTGAAATATGGTACTTACTTATGGATTGAAATAACGCAAATGCTGCTAAAAAAATGTTAAAGTTTGGTAAATTTGTTTTGTAACTAAATTATTATAAAATATTCTACAAAATTTATACAAAAATATTTTTTTGTAATTAAATTTGGAATTGTAGAGAACGCTAGAAATATAAAAATACAATGCAGCTTATTAGTAAAAGTTATATAAATCGATGTATGCAACAAAAAATGTTTAATTATACAAAACAATTTTGTGGTTGAATTTAAATTAAGCAAAAAACAATTAAAAATATTGCTAAACAAATATTCTTCAACTTGTGCAGCACAAATAAAATAAAAAGAATATAAAACGAATATTTGAAACTAAAAAAAAGAAGTTTTATTGTCTCTTGAATGAAAATTGTAAAGCAAATTGCTCAGCAAGAACTTTGTGCTTATGTTTTTCTTGCATTTTCTCAACATAAATCAAATAAACAGTTTGCGAAAAGGGCTTTTCTCTATCCGGCTTTTGTGCTCAACTCCGTACTGTGCGTGTAATTTAAAACTTTTTCACTACTTGTACTCCAGGCTTCCAGGCTTCCAGGCTTCCAAGCTGTTGTCTCTGTGCTAAAAATAAACACATCCAGGACCTATTAGTGCTGGCTTTTGGTTCATTTAATTTGCTTAGTTATACAACTTTTGCCTGCACTATGCTGCTTGATTAAGTCTGTCTGTTTATACCCTGTACAAATGGAATGGCTAAGAACGGGGCTATTAACTTGGTGCAAATTTAATTAACAGGCAGAAGAAGGCGTGGCAGAGCCTACAAATATATAAAGCATAAATGTCTCTCTGTTTGTGCATACGAACGCTGAAATCTCGAAAGTTATAAGAGCTGAAGCCATCATTTTTCGAATATAAATCGATATATACAATACGCAGATTGAGATTATTTTAAATGTTGGATGCCATGCCCCCTTTACGCACGAATCGATAATAATCTCATAACATGTGTAAAGTTTGAAAGAGCAGTTTGATTAGCAAGCGTAATATCAAACAAATATGGTTGTTATTCGGAATTTATACTCTCGACCAATATATCTATCTATCCTAAAAGCGCATTAAAATCGGCCAAGAATCACAAAAGTTATTCAACACACAAAAAAGTACGAATATTTTTAAATTATATATTACGTATGGGAAACAGGGAATGCTACAGTCGGGCGTATCGCACTGATCAGCTCTCTACAGTTTTCCCTACACTTTTACTTTCGAGTTGTGAAATGCTAGTGTGTTGTTCGCTACATTCATTATGCGTTATACGGCGGCCATTGTATCTTTTTGCCCGCCATGCGTCTTTGGCAGCCGCTTCCGTTTCCTGCCAGTCATGGCGTACGCGTATTGCCTCAGCAGCTGTCAAAGTTACCACGCCAATCAAAAGCTCAAATATTCAAATTGTTCAATGAAACGTTAATTATGCGCTTTGTCAAACGCATAGTCGGAGAACCCAAGAAGTGCTCATATTCAGACATATTCAGACATATTCATACTCGCATTCACAGCGCAGACGGTTATTCATATTCATACTGCCTTGGCGTCTTATTTATTTTGTCATTTTCGAGTCATTTGCCACAGCCATAAATATTTCTATTAAAATTCACATTCGATTACACTGAGCAACAAATCTAGTTGTTTTCGATTGTATTTTTTTAGATTTTTTTTTGTCGATTTTTTTCTTTCGATTTTTTTCTTTCGATTTTTAGTTATTTGTCTGTCTGTCTGTTTGAACACATGGATTTCGCACACTATAAAAGCTAGAACTGTAATTCTCGTAAGCTAGCTAGTAAAGCCGGGCTTCAATTTGATTACGATACGATTTAATCGATTATTTTTGTCGATGCTTCTTTTTTGAGAATCGATTTTTTTTCGCGCAATGTAATTTTGCGGTTGTTTGTGAAATTTAGGATCTGCTACTGTCTGTTACGTCCGACTGTAATCTTTCAACCGAGGAATCTGCTTTGTCCTTAGTTGATATATATATATATTTTTTTTTCAAACAAATTGAATTTATTTCGATTAATCGATAAATCGATTTAATTTTTAGTCGTGAATAGTTCTGAAAGATCGATTCTATATAATCAAAGATCGAACCCAGCTCTACTAGTAACTAGCTAGCTACTAGCTCTACGCAGATCAATTTGATTGCGAATGTTAGCTGTTACGCCCCCTTTACGCCCTCAGCTTGATATTCAGATTATAGGAGTATAAATTAAGTTTATTTAATCAAAAGCTAAACGCAAATTAAAATTGAAAAAAATTGTTTTTGTTTTAACAAAATGTTTGTAGTCGATAAAAAAAAGTTGCCTCATCAATTATGCTAACCAGATGTTACACAGTGCTATTTGCGATATATATCTAGATGAGGTATGTATGTGCGTGTGTGTGTGTGTGTGTGTGTGCTTAATTGAGGGGAAACAACAGAGAAAAAATGTGTAGGGCGTGGCTGGGTCTTGTCTGGCCGTGCATGCCCGCCCACCAAGCAGTTCACTAACTTGGCTTTAATTCGAAATCACTTAATACATCCTCCTACAAAAAACCAGCTAAACAAACACATTCGCTGCCTCCCCCTTTCTCTCTCTCTCCCTCTCTTTCTCTCTCTCTTCCTCTCTCTCTCTGTCTCTCTGTCTCTCTGTGTGTTACTTACATAATAGACACTTTATTACCATTAACTTAATTTACATTTTATACAAATGCGGCGCGAGTGAAGTGGCAAAACGTGAAAAGGGTAAAAGCCCCATTGTCTGTGCCTCTTTATGTGCATGCATATCATTGTGTGTATGTGTGTGTGCGTGTGTGTGCGTGTGTGTGTGTGTGTGTGTGTGTGTGGTCTTTGTGTGTCTGCGTGTGCATGTGTATCTGTGCACGCTGTCAGTTCATATTTGAATTCAAGCAAAGTGTATTCAGCAAAAAATGATATTTTTGAATTTTTTGCGAGTGTTGGCGCTGCTCGATTGAAAAATACCCTGCAATGTCGCTAGGGTTGTTGCAGATATATATCGAAATATCAATATATCGGTATATCGATATTAACAAAAAAAACTACGCAGGGAAGCCACTGCCAAGTTTATAAATTCTCAAACAAGACGATGAACTGCATCGATATAGATCGATATATGATCTTGTAAACTATAATATACTTATATTATACTAATTATTTTTGGTATTTTGGTTCTCCTGTAGATTAATCATTTTAAGTTAGTTATCGATTTCAATAAACCTCAACAGCTAAAATTGTCTAGCTATAGACCTATCGAATTACGAGTAATATATGTATTTTAAAGCGAAATATTGTATCATATTTTAATAATATTTCAAAACAGAATTTTAGATGCGATATTTTTATAAAATTCGGTAACCCTGGCTAAATTCCATAACCCATGAATATTTAATTTGTTAGTATCTTTTGAGTATTTTATTTAATTTAATACCAAAGACCTATGAGATTTTGCCTACAATTTTTGCTTAAGTCTGTTTGTCGAAGTAAAAGAAGTTTGTTGATTTTCGCAGCTGAGTCTGGCATACCCGACGGCCTCTTTCTGCCTTTGCAGGGTAAACAAATCTCATAAATTCTATTTCAAAAATTCAATTTGTACGCTTTGCAGTTGCTGCAGACGGCAGCGCTGCCCGCTAATCTGATAATGAGTGTGAATTTATGATTATGTACATGCATTAAATGGGCCACGCCCCCACTCCCACTCCTACACACACACACACACAGATAGAGAGAGAGAGAGGGAGAGAGAGAGAGAGACAACAGCTCCCTTGCCACAGAGCTTAGCGCATGCAAATTGAGACACTTGTGTGTGCAGTAAACCAGTCAAGAGCCATGGTTAGAGAGGCGAAGGGAGAGTCGGAGTGGTGAGGGAAAGGGAGGGAGGAGGAAGGGGCATGGTTCTGGATGCCGCTGGATGGGCGTAAGGAAGAGCATGAAGCATGCCGACGCGCCTCTGGGAATAGCATTTTTCATGCGTCCAGAGTCAGGGCTATTGGGGCAGGGCCATCCAGAACCAGAACCAGAGTCTCGCTGCTCGCCAGTGTTGCCAACAGTAGCTAGAAATATCCGAAAAAAAAGCTTCAAATAAACTTAAAAATAAAATAAAACATAGGTATGAATAAATAATAACTTAGCTAGTTTCATTATTCGATTTAAGATTATCATACATCTATTTATTTTGTTATACAAAAAATTATTATTTAAAATTTTTATTTTAATTAAATTTTTTATTTATTTTCACAATCGTTAAGCGACGTTTTTATAATTGAAGCTGAGAATTCGGGCTCGACGTCTAGCAAAGGGAGATTTTTAATGGAAAAATTTGGATTGGGTCAGGTATTACTATTTCGAATGTTGCCTACATTCTCATCAGTAACCTATTTATTTATGGTTTGCTTTTGCTAATTATAATAAATTTGTATTATATCCTATTGAAAATAGAATATTTTCATATTTCTACAAAATATATAAATATAAATAATAAATAAATATAAATCATAAATATATAAATGTGTTTTAATAATTAATTTTTTAAAAATCCAAATGAAACGTTAAATGATCATATCAAAATATTTGATAATTTTATATGAAAATATCGATAATTTGGCTGTTATTTAAACAGATAAATATTGCCGAAAAATTATTATTTGTGGAGGAAAAACAATTGAATATTATCGAATAATTAATACTTAATACTTGTTACCTAATACTTTACACAATTCAATAATTTAATTTTAATTTAATATTAATAATTAATACTTCACACAATTATATTGTTATGAAATCGAAGAATTTCAATATAATAGTATTTTTGTTGCTGCATATTTATTCCATCCAAAAACTCTTAGAAATTAAATCTCTAAAAATTAATTTTGCAAAATTTAAATAGATTTCTGTGTAAAAATAATATATAAAATAATAAATATTAAATGTGAATTATTATCTCCCAAGTAAAAACGTAAACTTGTAAAAAACTCGCGAAGTTTTGCAGGATTGTAAGCTCAATTGTTGAGGCAAAGTATTTTGATTCTTGAGAGTAACTTGGCTGTTTTTTTGTCTATTTTTTTCGCTTTTTTAATTTTTGCATCTTTTATTTGTTGTATGAATAGAAAATGGGCAGCACTGGCTGGGTGGCAGGTTCGAGGACAAATGCGGCGAGGACAACGACGTCGCATCGGCACTCGATGCTCGATGCTCGATTCTCGATTCTGTCAATTTGAGTAAATCTTTTTAATGGATCGCAAAAATTAATCGTGTGGAATATTTTTGAAAGCATACAAAACGCGACCCCCCTTTCCCCTAAGAGCATGCCCCCCCTCACAACTGAACGGATTTCTTCATAGTTCTGTATGAAGTTTTTGCCCAATTTCTGTCTGAGTGTGTTGAGCATGTGTGTGAGTGTGTGCGTGTGTGTGTGTGTATAAATACAGACTGCCACTTAAGTTATTTGTCAAGCGGAAATCGATTTTAGTTTTCAATTTTTCAGCCTGAGCAGCGAGCAGCGCGCAAAGGAAATGAAAATGTGACTGATTTTTATTTGATTTTATTGCACAACATAATAAATAAATTAATCTATATGTTTGTCGCATGTGTGTGTGTGTGTGTGTGTGTGTTACTGGCAATTTACAATTCATTATATCGCTCTCAATTTCAATTTTAGCTACGGCTCCTTCGGCTTTCAACTCTGCTCATAATGTTTCATTTTGCCATTCAAGTGTTGTTTGCGTTGCGACAAGTGCTGCAAGCTGAAACAAAGACCCACACACACACACACACACACACACACACACACACACACACAGCTACAAAGATACACAGACACAAAGATACACAGATAGAGAGCGTGTTTTGGGCCAAGATTGAGAGAAACAAGCATTGTAAGGACTTGAACTTGTGTTTTGGGTTAAATCCATGAAGCTAATGAAAGCAAAGCAGCAAAGCAGAGGCCAAGCGAACGGTATCTGGGTTAAGCAGCTCAACTTAACTCCCAACTTAAGAACGAAAATGTCACAATTTGATGGCCAGAGTTGCCAGCTAAATCCACAAACAAAGTAGCCAATTAAAGCTAGATTTAATTCGAATATTTTATTTAAATTCAACAACAAAATATTTTGTTTAAATTCATAAATGGTTTAGTTTCTTTATATACATATAATTAATTACTATTTCCTGAACTCTCTCTGCCTTCTATTTAATTCGCTATCCTACAATATCTATCACATTCTAACATTTCAGCTTTATCAATGTAGATTTATATATTTTTTCTGGGTTTTCCCATATCCTCGCAGCAAATGCTGGACCATTTTTTTCTTTTTACTTTTTTCTATAAAATTTGATTCCATATTTTAATCTAATTTTTACCCCGATTTAATTCCTTTTTTCTTATATTTTTAAATTAAATTTTATTTATTTTAATTTTAATTTTAATAAAATTCTTCTTAATTTTAATTTGAAATTTAATTTTTCTTGGCCGACTGGTCTTAGTTGACACTTAAATAAATAAATAAATAAATATATTATCTATTTACTCATTAAGTAAGCTGTGCAAAAAGTGATTATTTTTTTTATTATCGATAGTTTCGATAGCTGTTGCTTTTTTTTCTAAGTTTAATGAGGCACAAAAATTTGCACACAATTTTAAAATGTGCAAAATTAAGCAATAAATAAACCAACATTTCAGTAATTATTTGAAAAACTTTACAAATTCTTTTGAGTAGCTTTGATCAGTCAAATTGTCAATATGAATTAGGCTTGAAAATAGCCGAATTCGTTGTGAAAAAAGCCAAGCTGGCAACACTGGCTACAAGCCAAAGCCAAAGGCAAAGGCAAATAGTAGCAGAAGCTTAGCTCTCGGCCCAACTTGGGATTAATCAAATTGTTTAATTTGGCAAACTTAATGTTTGTGATTTTCTGCTGGTTTTAAGAGCCCGAAATGTGGCAAATTGTAGAGCAAATTGAATAAATATTAATAGCTTTGACATGAATTAAACTTGCAAATTGTTGATTAAAGCCAAAGTGATACGCATGACATTTTTGCTGACATTTTGCACAAATATCAAGTGGCTTTTTACAAGTACTCTCTGCTGCCGAAAGACATTCCACTTCCACTTCCAATTATTATTATTATTATTTTAGTGCAGTTTTCAATTAATATAGTAGTTGCAAATGCTCAATAAATTGTTGTGTAAATTATTTAATTGCAATTCCACAAAATACACTTTCGGCTGCAATCGAAATTCAAAAATTATTCCCTCAGGCATGCACACTCATTATAATATACATTTAATATATATGTATATACATATATATATATATATACATACATACTTCTCTTTCTTGCCGCTTTGTAATAATTTAATTGTCAAAGCGGCCACATTCTGTGTGAAATGTATGAAATATTTACCATCGTGCTTTTTGTTGTGGTCCAGCTGTATTTAATAAACTCACTCAATTATATTTGCGTTTATATTCAATAAATTCACCACAGTTTTTAATATTGTTCGCATTATTTTTGCTTTATTTGCAGCACAGGCTTAAAGCGAGCATTTGTTGAATCTGCCTGAGATCCAAGTAAGTATTGTGCTCTAGTTTATTTTATATCATTATATATAAATAATTTATATGATAAATTTAAGCAGAGTCTAATTAAGAGATATTTTTAGGCCTTACATTTTTACATAATTTAAAAGATATATGAAACATCAAACATTATATAAATGGTCTCCCGAAACATTCAAATTTTTTATTTATAGTGCTCCAAATAATCTGAATTTATTCGAACTTAGATTCATTGAAGTTAAGCTATAGTTCTTTGTAACCTTTTGCAATTAATTTTACATCTACCAAATTTCTTTCTATTGGCAAACTTGTGAAAAATTTGCATAAATAATCTAATATAATTTATTATATTAAACTAAAATATAATATAATATTACCCACGAAACCCAATCATTATTATTTTTATGTATTTTTTTGATTTTATTGATTATTTGTATATATTAATATATCTCTGTTTAATTATTTTAATTTATTTAATGTCCATTAACAAAAGAAATTAAAAAATTTGCAATAATATAATTAAAACTAAATCTTAATAAAGTATTTTATATTTTTAATACTGGGTGGGTAATACTTAATGCCACAGTACAAAATGAGTTATAATTTAAAACATTAGTCACGCAAGTTAATGTATTAAACTTGAATTAAGCTGAGATTATAAAAATTTGAGATACAATTTTGAATTTTTTAAGTTACATACCAATTTTGTTTATATTTAAATGACTAATTACTACTTTAATTTTAATTTTTGATAATTTTCTATATGCATATCTTGACAATACAATTATACTATATAAATTTCATATTTATATCTATAAGAAATATCTACAAATATTAAATTAAATAATCAAATGAAGTGTTCGATTTTTGCATTAATAGTGGCTGCTTATCCTAAACAATGTAAATATAATTAAACTTTATTTTAATTAGCTTGGAATAAAATATATAAATTTAATGTACTAATTAATGAGTTTTTTCCTCAGTTTTGAGTTCCGAATTGTTTTATGCACATTGCTTAGACATACAATAAACTCGAATTTAAAATACAATTTGGCCAGCTGGAAATGAAATTAGTTGCATTTCATTGTTATAAAAATTCGTAATGAGCTGGAGCTCATTAAAATTGATTCCAAGCTATGCCGTTAACATCCAATTACTACATCCAATTAGCAAATAATGTTTTGCCAACTTTCGCAGTCGGAGTAGTTGCAAACTGTTGCACCTGAACTTTATGCGAAATTATTAACATCGGGGCTGTGCATGTGATATGGCCGGAGTTGCTGCTATATTTGGAACATGTGCAGGCGCTTGTAGTATATCATTTTGGATAATTATAATTATACTTTCGTCGCTAGGCGGAACTTTTGGTTCGAGTAATGCGAGCATTATTACGGCGAGAGCTGGCTCGAACTTTGCTCCTTTTGGAGCAGGCTAGCTGACAAACTGCACTGAGAGAAAAGTAGCTAACACGCGCGTAGCGCGAGCTGTGGTTACAACTGCATGGTCGAGTTTGTTTGCCTTAATTGATCTTAATTTAATCATGATTTGATTGTAATTTGCGTTCAAGTTTTGTAACAAAGCTACATTCATTTCATTGCCTTATTTTGCAGCACAAATCACACTCTATTTTTTTGAGTGTGCCAAGCTGGCAGCTGGCATTTTCATAGCTCATGGGTCGCTTCTTAAGAAAATGCGCCTCTCGCTCTTGTTCTTGCCTGTTTTAGTCTTTCGTTTTTCCAACGAGCAGAGATTAATTTGGAAAATATTTGCGGCATGTGGAAGAAAAAACAACGCAACTTTTGTTGTTGTTTATCCAAGGAACAAACAGGCAATGCACACTGGTTCCGTTCATATGGAGCAGCGCTCAAAAAAAAATCTTCTTAAATTCAAAAATTTGTAAATCAATTTTTTTTTAACCAAAACAAAACATAAACTTGAATTAATGTATATTATATTAAATTTAATTTAAATTAAAACCTTTCTAATTTGATTTTGTTTGTTTTTTTTTTTTTTAATTTTTATATTTTATTTTTTATAATGCAATAATTTATAAGTTTTATACTTGTAACAATAGAATAACATATCTAAATAAATAAATAAATAAATAATTGAGGTAGAGAATGAAAATAATAATATATAAATAATAAAAATAATAATAATCCTTAATAATTTATGTTTAAAAATATAATTTTTAAAAATGTTTTATAAAGCGCAGCAGTAATGATTCTTCTTAATTTTGTTTTTGTCTGTGGTGCTTTAATAATAGAAGAGAGCTTTTAATCTATTTTTTTTTTCGTTAGATAGATATTTAATTGATAAAAATTTTCCCTCTAAACAGCGAGTAATTATTTTAAAAAATATAATAATAATAATAATATTAAATATTAATTTATGATATATATATTTTTTTAAATACAAAATATTAGCAATAAAAAAAATAATTAAAGATTATTTAGAATATTTTTATTTAGTCATAAGCAGAGCTCTAATAAATAAGTTGACTTATGTCTTGAATGCAGTTAAATAAATTTAGTTTTAATTTAGAAGTTTTGCCTTGTTTGGAACCACTGTGCAATGGTCGCTGGGCAGGGGAAGGGGGGCTATTGGAGCAGCTCCCAAATGATTATGAACTAAGTTTGTGGGCTTCTGGGCAGCCATTTCTTATTAATGGCGACTGGCAAGAACGCTGTAACCGGAATTCTTTCAAAAATTAATAAAAATGATTGCCCGGGCAGCAAATAAAAATGGCATCAACTGCGGTCGCTGCTTTAAACTTTGCTCTCAGCCCCATGCGAAAAGCACCAGGCCACAGAATGTAGTCAACATTTTTAGTTTCTTTCTTTCTGTTCGCCATTTGTTTTTTTGTTGTTGTTGTTGTTTTTTTTGCCACTTTCCATGGCACTCTTGGCTTTTATTTTGTTTGCATTTTAGCATAAATCTTTAAAAGTACAGCCACAGCATGTGAGTGTGGCAACAGCAACGGCATGGCATAGAAAACTTCAATGATGAAGTGAACGCATAAAGTATGCGTGATGTGGGCCGGCTTCCATGGAGGTGAGCCAAGAGGGGTGAGGGGGGAGGGGATTTTGTTCATGGTCACCAGAGGGCATTGAGAGCGGAAGGCCAACTCTAAAGGGCCAACACTGCTACAATATGCAACAATTTATTTATGTTCATGCCAACACACACACACACACACACACACACAAGTCGCTATTCTCGCTCTTCCTTCTTTGGATTGTGCAAAATCTCATTCGCCACAAAAACTTTATTTATTGGGGAAATTGCAATCTAAAAGAAATTATCGTTTATCGCTTAATGCTTTAATCGATAATAATCTGCAAGAGATTAATGTTTATTTTAATCACAATTTTATTTATGTTAATCATACGTTTATTTAATAAATATTATGACTATGGTCCCGTCCGACTGATCTGCCCCGTCCACATTTTTGTTGTATATTCATTTGAAGCGGAGTTTTCTGATTTTGATTATATGCAAATATTTTGTTTGTTGAATATATTATTTTAATTTGTGCATTAAGCTATAAAATTTAATCGTAATTAAAATGTTTCAATAACTTGAATTTTTTTTAGAGTTTTACAACTTGTGCAATAACTTAAACAGCAAATTACAATTGGCATTGTCGAAAAAAGTATTTATTGAGCACTTGTAACATTTCAACATTTCATTAATCAATGGAAATTGTTGTGAAGCTCAAGTCCGCAATAAAATGATGGCTTGCCTGGATTTTTAATTATCACAAGTATTTCAAATTAGCCAAACTTTGACATTGGCAGAAAGTTTGGACCAACTTTCCTGTGTAAGCACATAAACAAACTGGATGCTGACGCTGGATGTTGGATCTTGGATGCCATAACAACTCATAATCTTGCAAACTGCTTAAAGTTATTTGTTCAAGTTAATTTTTCAAAAATTTCGGTACTGGGAGAGAAACAAGCAACAAACAAAATAAAAACTACCGAATTGGAGCAATAATCAATGTAGATTCGCCTTCCTGCTGAAAACAATTTGCTGGAATAACACGGAAAAACTTGCACATTGCACAATGGGCCAATTTCCCCTATTTAGACCCTTTACTTTAAATAAGCAAAAAGGGTCTATTAACTTAGTGCAAAGAGGATATGTTAATAACACCCAGAAGAAGGTGTGCCACGCCCCAAAAAGTGTATATATTCATAATCAGGACGACAAGCCGAGTCGATATAGCTAAGTCCGTCTGTCCGTCTGTCCATCCGTCCATATATAACAAATGTATGTCTAATATTTGAAAAGGAATGCAAAATTTTGTCATAATTAACAGGAAACAATCACTCTACTTGCGTTTTGGTAACGTTATGCGCATTCAAAGTTCAGCAGAAACGGTTTTGTTTTTATCTAAGCAGTGATAATCCTCCCTAAAATTTAAGTTTTTCGACCAAATGCTGTCATGTTTGGGTTTCTTCTGCATAATTTTTCAATAGAATTCGTTAAATTTTTTAAAGCAAAATGGAATTACTTTGTTCAATGTTATACATCGTAATATTTTCGTGTATTTTCCATCGATGTGGGCACACTGTCGATTGTTTTGCAGCCCCGGTTCACAGCTATGCTGCAGATGGGGTTAAGGGTGGCATAGTTGGGTTACTTGTGGGTTTAGCAAATTTCTATTATTATTATCATGTACGTACTTGTTGTATTTGTTTTGCTTGCAACACAAACAGAACGAAATGATGTTGATTTTTTGTGCAGCTTTCACTCAAAATGTCCAAATGTCAATCAAGATTGTGAAGGGTGTAGAGCGAAGGGTGAAGGGTAAGGGGTGAAGAGGGAACACAGGGTGCTAGAATGTGGCAGCAGAAGTAAGCTTCTTTCGCCAGCTCATGGGACGCAATAAATTTTTAATTAAATGAAAGCAGTCTGAAAACTAGACGACACTGCAGCCAGTGCACAGTGGTTCCTCTTATATGAAAAAGATCAAAAAACAAAAATTCACCAAATAAAGCTTTAACGATTGTTTCTATGTAAGCTATATTTATATATATATAAATATAACTTAGTATAAAAAGAATTAAATGTATTTTTCACATAGTTCCTTACAACTCCTGACCACTGTGCAGTGTGAGAGAGGAAGAGCATCGAGTGCTTGTGAGTAAAAACCACAGGCAGCGGAAGTGTTGCGGCGGCCATGTCAGAGTTGAAGGAGGAAGTTAGTTAGTTAGTCAGGAATTCGTCTTGGCAATTTGCAGCTAAGACGCTGAGCAGGTGGAGGCGTTGGAGGGCGTGGGCAGTTGTTGGTTGGAGTTATTATAGTATATATATATATAGTATATATATATATGCTTATGCCCACTTATTAATTATGAACATTGGCGTGTGGCATGTGGCATGTGGCGTGTGGCGTGTGGCTTCAACAATGCTGGCAATTTGACGCGAAATTCATACTCATAAATGATTAATGAAATGCATTCGGCAAAATAACTGCCGTTAAATTATGCATTTAGCTGGCAATTTCAATTTGCCGCACTTGCAGCATAATAATTCATTATTTATTTAAATGCCTTTGTAGTGCTTAATTTGCATTCATATTCATATTCATATTCACATTCCGATTTTTGTATATTTTCATTTCTTTTTGTTGTATTTTTCATAAAATTAAAATTTATATTTTGTTTTACATGTGCTCGCGTTTAACGGTCGCTTCACTCTGCCTGCGGCAGCTGCACCTAAATGCTATTTGTTTGCTGACCGCACAGATTATTAATGGTGGAATTTGCTTCTTCATTTTGGCGCTGTTTCCATCGTATTTTATTAGGCTTATGTTTTATGCATGCATTTCAAGACTGAACCCTCTTGTTAAAATAAAATGTACAAGTATATATGCATAAATATTTCATTTCAAATATTTAATTATATCCGTCTTTTATAAACCATAAGACGAGTTGCGTTCTTAATGCATATATTTAATTTGGTCAACTTAACGTATGAGTGATGTGGCATCAAGTCAACAGCGCGGATTCAAAACTATTTATTTTATATTTATTATTAAAAAATAAGTTGTAAACATCTTACGCTAATTTATTTAATATATTTTAATAAAATTATATTTTAATTAATTTATTTATTTATTATATTTAATTAATTTATTTAAGATGCCACAAGAACAAAAGACTTATAATTTAGAGCATCAGTCACATAATATTTAGATTAAACTTAGATTCTAAAGCTAGAAAAATAGTTTATTCAATTATATTTTAATGCAGTTTATATCTAATTTTATTAGTTTAATTTAATTTTTTAATTTTTAATATGTACAACGCAACGTATGCTTGATTTGTTATCAAGCAAAAGAGCGCATTTTATATGAATTATTTTATAAACTTTTCTACAGTTCGTTATGCAAAAAACCGATTACAATATTTGCTCTATTTCTTACATATTTATGTATATTCAATTGTGGTATAACATGGCGTATGCTTGATTTATGCACACATATATATTTTAAACATTATGTATACGTTTTAAAAACCATGTTATGTCAATTCTTTATACAAATCGGAGTTAAATGATTGCATAGAAATTACTAAATACATTGCGTACACCATGTCGTATGCTGCATCTGGCTAGCGACTTTGGTTTTATGCCTACCTCTCGTGTTTGCTCACTGTTATGGCTGCTGAGGACGGGAAATCCTTCTTAATTGATTTTTCCATAAGCTTCTACAAGCATTGTTCTCCAACCAAACGAAATATATTTAATTTCAATTTTGCAATGCCATATATACTTGATGTAAACAAAGAACTGAGCTTATTTGTGCAGTATAACCCTAACGGGGATTATAGAAATGCAAATAATTAAACGCTCAATTATTTTACACTATTTGATTTTCAATTTTGTGGCATGAAAACAAACAAATTGTTCGAACAAACGAACATGATAAATCTGATAGCTGATAGCTGATAGCCGTAAGCTGATGTTCAACTGAAATTTGCGCTCTGATAAGTCTGAGTCATTTTGCATTCGAGTGTCTTACTTTTTAATACCTTGCACGCGCTGCATTGTTCCAACCCGTATCAATAAGTCAGTAGGCAGAGAATTCAATTGAAGTCTGGATTAGTTCTAAGCAGATTACGAATGCTCACATCATGCACTGCCAACAATTAATTAAAAGCTAAGCGCCGCTGCCGCATACAACTGCATGCGATTTCGAATTTGGGCTTCAGTTAAGGGTATTACAATTGCAGCCCATACCTGCTTTATTCGGGCTTTGCTCACTATTAATCCGGGGCTACATCACATAGTCGAATGCAACTGTTTGGAATTTGAGCTTCAGTTTCCCTACATCACAACTTCAGCATTTACTAACAATTATTTAAAGGCGAATTCGGAAAGCGGCCCTTTATTTATTGGCCTGCGCATAAGAGTAGGCTTTTGTTTTGATTTTTGCAATATGGGCTTACGACTTGCTTATAAAATTATTTTACGTTACTCACAATGATTTTACGGCGTACTACAATTTTTCGGAATTTTGTAATGTTTCGTTTTGAGTATTACCATACGACACCTTAAGTTTGATAACAGATTCTGAAGTATTTTGGTGTGCTGAGTTTAAAAATGGTCAACAGATTATTTGGCAGTTTATATGTAGATATTGCGCCCGATATCGGAACGTATAGCTCCCAAATATGCTAAAAAAAATATAATTTTTGCGCAGGCTCTTTTCTGTTAAGCAGTGTTTGGGGTATTACAATTTAAACTGCCACTTGCTCTCATCGCACGGTGCTAACAATTGTTTGACGGCTTGAATAGAAAGCCAAATGCAACGGCATAGAATTTTGCACAATTTGCTAAAATGCGCCCATAAGTAGGCTTCAGTTACGGGAATTACAATTTAAGCTTTGACATGCTCATATCATGGGCTGCCAACAATTATTTTACGGCTCAAATCGAAAGCCGTATTAAAACTAAACTGCATGCAGTTTCCACCCCCTCCCATTAACAAATATGCGCTTAAAAGTGTGCTTTAGTTTTGGCATTGCGATGATTTTAATATGCGCTTATAAGCAGGCTTCAATTGCATGCGTAGACAAAACTCATAGCATAGTTCTGCGCTTACGCAACTTAATCTTATTATGATTATGGACTTTTATTTGCAAATAAATTGATATTTAAATTGGTTAATGCAATTTGAGTTTGAGCTTTGTACTCGCATGCGAGACAAAACACACACACACACACACACACAAGCAATTATTGAGCAATTAGCAAGTAATTATGCGAAATACCTCAAGCAATCAAATACACGCCATGGAAAGGGATAAATGCCCAATACAAGCGCACAGCTGATGATGGGCCGACGATGTTCTGACAAAGCAGTTTTGCCTGTAATTCGGAGAGAGAGAGAGAGTGTGTGGGAGATTAAATGATGAACTGATACGGCTGATGTATTGATATTGATATGACTGATGTGCTTCATTCAATACGACTTTAAGCAGACTGCTTAATTTCATTGCCCTCAAAGTCAATTACAATGATAGCAAATTAATGGTATTAGTCGTAGTTAGCACTGTACAGTACACGCTCTTACCGCTTCACACGGCTTTATGTTTAATTCAATTGAATTCAATTCAATTCTAGTCCACATGTAAAAGCCAGGGACTCGACGGTCTCATATTTTAAGCTCCCGTTGTGCAGAGTCCATTATTAAACACGAAATACAACAACGCAATGAAGGAAACAGAAAAATATGTATGCACTAGAGCTTAATAACATTACACTGCACAGTGGTTGGGCTTCTATGCAAGTGTGCGACGTCAAAAATAGTTCTAATACGGACATACTTATATAAAAATCTAAAGAAATACTCTATATGCATGTATGTAATAGAATACATTTTGCCACCATATCTTAGAGCTGTCATGAAAGCAATCAAAAAAATTTAGGATCTTGAGAAAAGCTAGACAAGAAAAACAAGAAACACAAACAAAAGACTATTTAGTAATTGAAGATTTTAATTTATTTAATTTTTTAATGTATTTGATTCTGAACCACACATTTTCACTATTAAATGTTCTATTTAAAATTATCCAATGCAACGTAATTAGCACCATAGAATAATCCTGGTCTGATAGGGTTTTTCTGGGTTTTCCCTAATAAATAAATACATTTTTAAGGGACACATTTTTGATTGTGGTCGTATGGCAGTGACCACTGTGCAGCTGCCCCGTTGGGCAGGTGCGAGCTTAATTAATTGTTCAAACTAACTTTGGTACACGCTGAATTTAATTAAAATGTGCATTATTATTAAATAAATGCACTCGTCGCTCGTCGCTCGTCGCTCTGCATGACAAAATGCATTTGGCCGCCGCATGTAAATTCAGTTGAAATGACGAGAGTGCCATGGAGCTGGCTCCAGCTGCAGATATGGCGCCATATCTCTAATGGACTTAGTGGCCGTTCGTGTCGTTGGTGTCGAGGCGAAATGCCAAATGCCAAATGGCATTGCGTATACGCGGTGTTGCTGCACGTTGCCTGGCATTACGCTGGACCATGGCGCATTTGAAGATGGCTGCGAAGCTTCCCACCTGCAGTTCAACTGCCAACTCTTTCGCTTTCGCTTTGTTTTTCTCTCTTTCTCTCTGTCTCTCTGTCTGTCCGTCTCGCTCTTCGCCTGCCCGCATTGTTTGGCGTTTAAGCAGCTTACATACAGCTGCCGCCATCGATGCTTTGTGTCCGCCCACGCAGACAGCTGGACATTTGGACAGCTGGACAGCTGCCAGTTTTGTGTCGTGTGCATGCCAGCAGCTGAATTTTTAATTACCAGCCAGATTTAATTAACAAAAAGAGCGCAGCGAGTGATAGAAGAAATCACAAATGACAAATGACAAACGAGAATTGAGCGGCGAGAAACGGCCATTGAGAAATGAGAAATGGGAGACTGTGAGATGCGATTCACAGACAATCGATGCTCAACTTTCAACTATATGCTGCCTCTTTTGGCAGAGGGGCGGGGCAACTGTAAAATTAAAATTTATTTTAGCCGTAATCTGCAAAATTCAATGAACAACATGCGAATTCAATTGAATTCAATTTGATTCAATTGAAAGCAGCGCCCAGGCAAAGGCAAAGGCAAAAAGCAAGAAGCAAACCAACAATCATAGTCACAGTCAGAGCCATGCCCAGAGCCAGAGACAGAGAGAGAAACAGAGACAGACAAAGAGACAGAGAAAGAGACAGAGACAGAGAAAGAGACAGAGAGAGAGAGACCGAGTTGTAGTCTCAATATAAGCAGCAGCAGCTGAATCAATGCCAATATCAACTGCAGTCTACGCACTATGGGTAAAAATACCAGATTTTGTAATTTTGAATTAAGCTCAGTACAATGGAGAATTTAAGTAATAGGTAGAAAAAGGCAGGGCGTACTATATGAAGAAAATACATATTCAGTATCAGAGCAAGGAACCTACTTGATCTAGCTATATCCGTCTGTCGCTTTGAGCTGGGGCGTAGCGCGAGCTGTGGATACAAGCTATATATTTTTGGCTCTAAACTCTACATTTTTTCGATCAAATACTGTCATGTTTGGTTTTTCTTCAAAATTGTGCAACACAATTCCTTACAGCAAGAGCTCTTTCGATTTCGAAAATTGCATATTTTTTAAGGACTTCAAAGCTTAAAAAAAAATAAAATAAATTAAAAAAATAAAATAAATTGGCAACATTGATGTTACATAACAGATTAATGTTATTCTAATATATTCCCCTTAAATTTATCGACTTTCAAACATTGAAATATGCCAAAAAATTAGGAATTTTTGCCCATAGTGCTGCGTATGCTGAACATGGACCTGGCTCAGTCTCTGTCTCTGTCTCTGCTGCTGCTGCTTGCTTAAAAGAATCAAGCCCTTTTTCCACTAGGTTTCTCAATAGTAGGGAATCAATGAGCTCGACAGAGCACCAGACAGACGGACGGACAGTCGGACAGACGGACACACGGACAGACAGACGGTCGGCGTGTATGTGGCTGCACTTACAGCCCACAGTTTCCAGTTAGCAGGAGCATTACAACTTTGCCATGGACCTTGGCCAGCACATGGAGGCACACGTGACTCGGATGGCTGGTGACTGGGCAGAAATCATTTTTAACTCATCATGTGCATGATAATCAAATTTTTGTGTTGATTATCCAACAGACACAATTATCAATTAAAAAAAACCCAACAAATTCCCCCTACTGATGCAGCCGCAAAAATATCATTACGCCCAGCAGAAGACATTGGCTGTCAACTGCAATTGATTATTCGTAATCAGTTGCAGCTGATATGCACTCTGATAAGTGTTCATTTTTTAAGCTTTTTACATTTCCATTCCAAAGATATATATACATTTCGCTGTGCTCAACAGCCAAAGTAATTTAACAGCCGCGCCTAAAAGCATGCTGCACTTTTCAGCAGGCACTCCGTTGATATGCGTTGAGAGGCCGAAAAGCAGCGATTTAAGTAATTTGCTTGAGTTAGCTAATTTGTAAAATTATTATTGTTAAAAGATTTATTAATGCATGCATACAAATTAATTATATATTTGTGTTTTATTTTATAAAAATAAATAATATTATATTCAAGTTTTTACTATAATGCCATATTTTCAAAATGATTTTCTTGGATGGAAATACGTTTGTATTGAACTCATATCAATAATTTTAATAGAAATTAATTTAAATGCTAAATTTATTTAAAATAATATTTGCTACAATTTATAATTTAATTTACATTTTTTATTGTTAGTGAAAATATTATTAAGACCATTTACTTAGCTAAAACTAACTATTTATTGCCGACAAACACAAAATGTATTTAAAATATTATAGACTGCAATTTCCCATTAATATAATTATTTTAATATCCACGTTTATTTAAAAAAATATTAATTAATAATAATAATAATAAATAAAAATAATACTAATAAATGATAATAATAATAATTAATAGTAATAATATAAAAATAGATTTAAAATATTATCAGTAGCAAATTCTTATCAATTTACTTATCTAAAATAAACTATTGATTTATAACAAGTTCAAAATGTATTTAAAATATTGTCAGCTAAAATATCGTTAAAATGTATTTAGTAATATTATATTGGATAATTTCTTTGCTTATAAATTTGAATTGCACTTCAAATATTATTAGTATCAATTTATGCATTATTTATTTATCTAATACGAAACATGGTTTCCTTCAAACATGAAGGAAAGGATTTGGCAAGTGCATTAGAGCGCCTAGCATATCTAATATATGAACTTATCTGCATCATTTTATTTCTTATTTTTATTTTTATATTATTATTTATTCTGCAGTTTAATTTCTTCTTCTTCATCTGCTGTTTGCTTGTCATTTTTGCCTAGTATTTGCCATGGCTGTTGCGCTTGGTGTTGCTGTCTGTGCCAAATGCATTTACGTTTTAATTCGCTCAACAGCAAACCAACTTTGTTTATGTGTGTGTGTGTGTGTGTGTGTGTGTGTGTGTGTGTGTGTTTGGCTCGTTGCCTGCTTGTTGCTGTGCCATGTGCTGCAATTCAGTTAAGTTTTGATTGCTATTTTCGCTTCGCTTCCTGCCAGCGGCAATCTCCTGCACTCTCCAGCTGCTTTATGCTTGCTCTCTGCCTCCTTCCTCCTCCCTGCTCCCTCCGCCCTCTCGGCCACACCCCCTCAACCCACCCTAGCCAAACAGCCTGCCTCTTTCTATAAACTCTCCACTGACGGCAGTGCCGAGGCCTCTCCACAATGTTGCCAACAGCAGCAAATGTGTGACATATCCGTTTCCGCTTGCCGCGTTAATGTATTATGCTAGCTGCACTCACACCCTCAAAAACAAACTCACACCCACACACCCACACACACACACGCAGAGACAGCAAAGTGTGTCAACTATTTGCAGCTACTTTTTAGTTATAAATTGTCGTTGCTTTGTGCTTTGCAATGGGCAAAACAATGCAGCTAACAAAAAGCATAAAATGCAAATGCAATGGCGACTCATGTTGCTGCCACACACGATTGGAGCCCCAGGGGTGCGTGCGGGCGTTGCTCGATAACATTGTTGCAAAAAAAAAAACGAAATACAAAAAAAAAATAGCCAAAAGAAAAGCAGTAAGGACGGAATAGATCAGTCGTTCGAAAGGCTAAAGTCGGACGTCACCAACATTAGCAGACCCTGCTATGAAAACCAATCAATGCCAAATCGAGCAAAGTGTCTGTTGCATATCTTCGCTGTTTCTTATTCGATCTACAAACGTGCATAATAACAAGTGTGTCTTTATTAAATTATGACCGCAAGCAAGGCGGGAGGTATCAAAATTCTAAAATAAACTAGATATACTTGCTGCATAGCTTTTTGTGATTTGTGGTGGAAGAGGGGGAAGTACCCAAAATCCAAAATAAACTTGATCTGCTTATTGAATAGGAGACCCTATATCCCGAATATGGTGTCTCTAGCTCTTATAGTTGCTGAGATCTGGGTGTTTATACAGACGGACATACGGACGAACAAACGGACGGACACGGCTCTATCGACTCGGCTTATTGTCCTGATTAAGAATATATGTATTTTATGGGGCGTGGCACGCCTTCTTCTGGGTGTTACACACATTTCGTTTTTGCACCAAGTTTAAAGTAAAGGGTCTAAAAATTGTGTTTCTAGCTTTCATTTCAGACGGACATGCCTCCTTCTCGATGTTAAGCACCCTGTTTTACCAATTTTAAGTACAGGCTCTAGCCTATACAAGGAAAAAAACGGCATTTGTTGGCATGCTGGAATTGCTGAAATTGAATGAAGTGCAACGGCGGGGGTTTTGGTTTCGCCTTTGTTTGGTTCCATTTGTCAAACTCAGTGGGGGTAAAAACTGCGGTATGTTGATGGGCATTGACTACAGATAGTCGGTCTTTAATTACAGTTAGCTGAACTATTCAGTTAGACTTGGCATTGTCATCAAAATCCGTTGGGCAAGAGCTGCTCTCGCAGTTAGCCACCACAGAATGCACTTTTATTGGACGTTATAAAGCGGTATTAGACCTATTCAATTCGAATCATAAAATATAGCAATGGAATTTAATTTAATTTATGTAGCATGACGAATTAAATAAAAATAATAATAAAAATAATAATAATAATAATAATAATAATAATAATTAAAGATTTCAATAAATTAATTTTTAAACTTAGAGTACATGGAGAGGTTCAAAAGTTATAAATTTACTTTAATCTGTACTACCATATTATTATACTAAAAATTAGGCAAATCTTTTTGGGAATATTAAATTTACTTTAAGTACAAAAATTGCACAAAATAAATGCAAATTTAAAATTTATTATATATAATTTTCAAAATATACAATAATCTATATTCAATAACAACACTTGGAATTCCATAATAAAATTTATTTTTAATATATTATTCTTAAAAACATTTGCATCTTTTGTCGAGTTGCACAATACAAATTTTAATTCGCTGTCTTCTAAATAATTTCTCAAAATATTTGAGTTTAGTGCGTCTCAAATTTAGTTCGTTGCTATCTTAAAATTTAAAATGTATGAACATTAATTTTTTTTTATTTAGCAAAGAACTCAATAATGTATTGGAATTTTGTCTTGAAAATATATTGAACTTAATTTCGAATATTAGCAGATTCTGGAAATCTTCGTTAGGACGATTTGCATTTCTAGAAAAATCATTTATGCAGTTTAATCAAGTTTGCGGCGTTTACGCCTGTTTGCTCATTGTTTTTTGCATATTCAACTGATGCCGACAGTTTCAATAAAACTGAGTGCCTCTTCTCTGGTATTTTCCATTATTTGCTCGGGCTGCAAACTCATGCCTTGGGTACTTTCATCAACTATGTTTGCCAAAGATTCCCACAGAATGTTGGCAGTGCCAAACCATTTCAAGTTGCTTTCTTTGTATACCCTGTAAGCAGGAAATGGGTAAAAACATCCGAAATCAATAAAGCCCAAATATCAAGTTTAATATTAAACATGGAAGGTTGTTCTTCGGTATGTATTTCCCATACCAATTTATTTATCTACCGTCAATAAGACACACAGACGTTATTAAACAATAAAGCGCGTAGCGCGAGCTGTGTATGTGGTGTTTTAAAATTATATTTAAATAATAACAATAGCTGAGAAGAAGACTTGCTGCTGTACTTCGCATGATTTGTTATAAAGCGAGTAGCGCGAGCTGTGCATGTGGTGTTTTTAAATTATGTTTACGGGGAATGCTGCAGTCGAGCGCATCCGATAGATGTGCTTCGTCCGTTCTTATTATTTTTGTGTTTTTTTTTTTTCGTAAAATCTACACTTCACAGTGCAAACACATGCATGCGGCTGTTCCATGCAGTCAGAGCGAGCGACCTTATGAACTGTCATATGTTAGCTGGCCAACAACTTAATTTCCGCTCTAGGAAAATGTAGTATCTACCGACTGTCCGAGAGCGGAAGCGCTTATAGGATAGTCAATAGTTCAGTGTTTGCTGAACTTGAATTATTGCAGTTAATGCTGGATTTGTGCAAATATCAAATTTATTTGCGTTTCGTAATCGAAAATGTTCAACTGTTCAAACGTATTTAGATTTAAAGTTGTCATATTACTTTGTTTCCTTGTGCTTGGAAATTTGATAGCCAAATTTTCGATGACTCTTTGTCAGCATATTTTCTGGAAAATTAAACACATTTATTAAAAATGTCTGAAAAATATTTCTAAATATTGCCATATTACCATAACTAGTGTGGTGCAGTTTGTATGAAATTTGATCATAAAATTGCTGCTACTTTTGCGTAACAATAATTTGCGATGTGTGAAAACTATGCCCCCGAGGGTATGCAACAAAGAACGAATTCTCTGCATTTTTGCTGCTTTTGTGATTGACAAAAGTTTGCGTTTGCCATATTTGCATGCAAATTAAGTAACCAATTAGTTGTGATATTGTACGATTTACCAAACGGTGTGCAAAATAAATGCGAAAATAAATAAATTTTGATAGCAATGTGCGCTGTAGGGTATGCTTCAAAAAAGTAATCCTCAGCGCTAGGGCTTTAAAACCTCAATTACTTGTTCAACATCCGACCGATTTGGTAAAAAATAAATATAAAACATAGTTTGTATTATATGAAATAAAAATAAAATGTGTTTGGTTAAGCGATGAAATTTAACTTTTTGATTGCAGCTAATTTTATTCACAAAAGATTGCATGAAATATATTTTTTTGTCAGATTACGCTTGTTAAATAATGATTGCAGAATATGAAAATATGTTTTTTAATATACAGTTTTCATATGCATTTTTGTATATTTTTCCAGCAATTACTGCGATTTGCTTTGCCATGTCAAAGGCTCACCAATCATTAGCTTTTTTTTAGCTTTTTTTTTCGATATCAAAGCGTATTTAAAAAAAAAATAGATTAAATCAGCTAAAAGCTGTCTTTGTTAGTGTCGGCAAAACTTTGCACTCTGCTGTGGCAACTAAAAGTCAGAAGCTGCTTTTCCAAAGGGGGGAAACCCGAAAGAATGGGAAATTGGACGAATGCAGTCGGCATATGCAACATGGCGGCGACAAGAAGCTTACACAGGACACACCCGAATGCCACAAGAGGCGGCGTCTTCCCATTGTGCCTGCCTTTCTCCTCTCTCTCCCCTCTCTCCCTCTCTCCTCTCCCCGCTCTGCACGTGTGCACTTATCAAAGCTGTCATTTTTGTTGTAGCTGCAAGTCGTTAGATGGCACTGAGAATACGATTTAATCGAACCCAAGTTGCCACCTAACAACTCAGGCAGTGTCAATGCCAATGCCAATGTTGATGCTGATGATGATGTTGATGTTGATGTTGATGTTGATGTCAGTGCACCTCAGAGCAATTAGACGAGCTTAGTGGGCTGCACATCAAGGGTTTTAAAATACCTAAAAATACCAGCAAATCGCTCCGAAAACACACATGCATACACTCAACGAAAAAACCAAACCATTCTTACTTGATTTGATTCAGGAACGGTTCAAAACTCGTGTTATCCAGAAATTACTTGATCTGAGTAAGAGCTTACTCAATTCAAGTAAGAATCATGTTATCCAGAATATCTTTATTTTAAGCAAGTTTTGGATAGTTTGGAATATTCCGCAGTGACTTAAGCGTTTTTTGTCTTGAATTCAACTTTATTTTTACTTGAATCTATCCTGATTTTTCTTGCATCAATTCTGATGTTTCTTAATTCAATCGTGATTGGATTGAATAATAATACAAAAAAAAATATTCCGTAGTTTTCCCGATTTTTTTGAGCAACTTTTTTTTTAAATGCATTATTAATTAGAATAGTGAGTTATTATAAATAATTTAATTTTAATATTTATTTTTACTCATATAAGTATTTTTTAAACACTTACCTACGGCAGGAATCGAAACTGGAACCCAGTGATTTTTGTGTGATGTTGAAGCGTGTTTTTTCTTGAGTTAAGCAAGATGCCGCTTAATTCAAGTATTTCTGACTTGAAACAAGAAATATATTTCTTGTTTTCGAATGTAATTCAGATTATTACTTAAATCAAGAAATATCAAGCAAGAAACTTTCTAGAATTTCTCAAGCCACATTTCGGATTGATTTAATCCATGAAAATCAAGAAAGATTCTGGCTACTTTTCGCTGAGTGCACATAAGATAGCAGATAGCAAACAAAAAACGGAATCACAGACTGAAAAACCCAAGCAAATTAAAAGCAAAAGGAAAAGCAAAGAAACGAGGGACCAACAGTTGAATGCATTTTCATGCACAATAATTTGCACACATGCAGCGTGGCTGTAACTTAATGCCGAAAGCTGAAAAAAGACGAGAAAATTGTTGATAAAATTGCAGGACAGGACGCACTAGCTAAAGACAGACTGCACCACAGAGCAGTGCCTGTGGTTATCCGAGAGATTGTCCAGAAACAACAACAAATTTGCTGGCAAAAAACCGACATGAACATACCTTATACTCGGAATTTCAATAATTACTAAGCGCATACAAAATCTCCATCAAAATTGTCTGTTGCATATCTTTGCTGTTTCTTGTGAGATGAAAACGCTACTTTCTTAGCCTATTACAGGTCTGTAGCTGGGAGCGAAGATTAAAGTCTATCTGCTTACTGCAGAGGAGAACCTAAATACCAAATATGCTGTCTCTAGATCTTATAATTTGCCAAGTCTAGTCTGTATGTTCCCGTAACATACATTTTCCATTCACACTCACTTTATTCCCACTTTTTCCAAGTACAGTGTCCAAAAAGCGTAGATAACACCGACTTAAAAACTGACAAACTACAGTTTGTTGTGTAAATTTATTTATTTTTTGTTAATTTTTATTCTCTTGTATTCCCACATAGATGTTGCTGTTCTCTGTCCATCTCTGTCTCCGTCCGTCCGTCTGTCCGCCACTCGTTTGCTGGTCATTCAGGTGCAATTTGTTGTCCCTGCATTTCAATTTTCAATTTTCAATTTTCATTCAGCTGCGAAGCATGTGGAGAAAAGCGCTCGAATTACGCTTAATGGTGAGAACGAGCGAATGCTGTGGAAATTGCACGTTGACTTGACTATTTGCTGAACAAATAGCTATAGCTATATATACATATATTCGCGGAATCGATTGCAATTGCATACACTTCCGTCTGGGGGTTTTCAATCTAAACAATTTAGCTGCGTTTTTGGAAGGGGAAAGAGCCTGAATTGGCTGTTAACAAACGATTTAAGCGCAATTACTGCGCGTTTTATACTCATAATTAACGATTCTTGATTTGATTACAATTGAAATTCATTGATTTATTGTAATTGACATTTTTTTGTGTCTTGTTGGCAAAATATTATCAATATATCAATTCTTATTTACTATAATATACTGTATAAAAATATAAAACATTGTTTTAAAATAAAAGAATAGTTTATATAACTGCTATTAAAAATAATATTAATAATTAATAAACCAATTCAATTTAAATGGGCTTATTATATATATATACTTATTTATTGCAGTTTAGCGATTTTATAACATGTTTTCATTTATGTTATAAATGTATTTTAAGATATAGTATAAGATGTATAAGATTGTACCTTAACAACACATGGATGAATGTATATAAAGGAAGCCGAATCCCGTATCACAACAGGAGGATTTGATAAAGTATAATAACTAAATGAAAATGAAAATTAAATTAAGTAAATTTCTTCAATACAAAATATTTTAATAAACATTAAAAAAATATACTTAACATAGCAAGCTGTTATTTAAAAGTTATAGTACTATTTATCATGATGTTCAACTATACTTGAAACTTCATTGAAATCGGTTTGAAAACATGAAAGTTATTTGAACAAAAAAATTAATGATCTAATACATATGTAAGCAATTAATAAATAGTCAGAAAAACAATAAAACAGATTTATAAAATAAATTAATATTTCATTAATTTTTGCGAGAATTTTTTCCTATTTTTATTGTCAGACAGTTTAGCTGATAGTTTTTACTTGTATTTAATTAATATTAAATATACATTTAAATATTTTATTTCTTTGCCAACGGTCTTACGAAAAAGCAAAATTGATTTGAATATGTTTTTATTAAATTTATTTCAAGAATATTTAATTTTAAGCCAGAACACTGTTTCATTCTTGCGAGTTTATATAAAAATAATTTTGAAGATTAAGGCTGTTAATGCTACATTAAAAATTCATAGCAGAAGTATATAATACTAGGACAACTACAAAATTATTGCTTTTATTTAACAGAATAATATTTGCAGAGATCTGATTAAATCAGAATTTGAATTGGTCAAGCAACAATTAGTTTTAGAGACATGCATTTTTATGTGATAAGTATGCTTATATAAATAATTTTCAAATTATAAATAATAGATAATAATAAACATATTGCAATGTGAGGAAAATCCTGAAAAATCCAGTTAGAAATTTGAATGGGAATACAATGCGGACAAGAAGCCAAATGGAAGTGCAAATCATTAAACCCGATTTTCAATCGCTGCCCGTTGCAGTTTGCGGTTAATTTTGGCAAGCATGAAATCTGCTAAAAGCATCGACTGCAGTTGATTTTGAATATATATATATATATATATATATACATTTTGGTTTAGCTTTCAGACCCACAATAATATCGCTTGGAGCTTCGTCTGTGGATTTGAATTAATTATTTAATAACAAATACTTGTAGTGGAGTTTGTGCAGTTTGTTTGTCTCCTTGCCACGAACTTGTTTATCCAAATAAATTTCTATTTCTGTTTCTGTTTCGGTTTCTGTTTGGGTCTGTGTGTGCCACACGTCGTATGCGTGATTTGTAAAGTAGTCGCAAAAGTCCATTAAACAAAGCTTAACTGAAATTCTAGGCACAGTATCGAATCGAATGGAAGCGAATCGCTTCGAATGGAATGCGAATTGAATTGAATGAAATGCGATGGCTGAGGATAAGACACGCAAGTGGTGACTGTCAAAGTAGCGTCAATCTGTCAGCACTGTGTGAGAACTGTCCATCTGTCCATCTGCCAATATGTCAATTGGTCAATCGCTCATTTCGCCCGGCCTGACGTCTGGTCAGCAAGTCAATCAATCAATCAATCAATCAAACACAATAGCCAGCGACCAGAGACACATGCTGAATAAATACACATGCAAAAGCGTAAAAACCGAAAGCAAAAGTTAACCTACCATGGAATGAGTTGGACCTGAGCCCGGGAACAATTGAAAAAGCAGACCAGCATCCAGAATCCCAGCATCGACATTGTGCATCTAATGGGCATCCAGCCCAAGCAATTGAATTGTCAAAAAAGATACGGAAAAAAAGGTTGACCCAAGGCTCTGTTTCCTCCGGGCTCGTGTAGATGTCGTTATGCTCTTAGCCCTTAACCCTCAACCCCACTGCACTGTGGTCCAAAAGTTCAATTGACAGCAAAATATTTAGTTTATTTATGCATTTATTTGCTCTATACAATTTCACATATTTGCTGAATTTTTCATTCTCGGTTAATTGAAGTCAAACAAAAGTTTAATATTTAAATATATGGACGTGACAGATCAGTGGGACTCTAGCTCTTATAGTTGCTAAGATCTTGGTGTTCATTCAAACGGACAGACGGACGGACGGACGAACGGACATAGCTATGTATATACTTTGTGGGGTTTTACACAAATTCCCTATTTGCACTAAGTTTTTATTTTTTTTTTAAGAAGAGTCTAAAAATTTGTACTAAAAAATTTGGACGTTGCAGATCAGTCGGACGTGCCCGACTGCACAATACCCTGTACACCATATTTATAATATGATTTTAAGAAATTTTAACACGAAGCGTAGCAGCAATGCTTATTATTCTCACATTTTCATGTGTGCAGATTTAACGCCAGGTTAATGCCGCTCACGTTAAACTCCACTTAAGCGCCCACCAAATGACCGCAGACCCTACACTGTGATTAGCAGCACTGCAGCAGCCGTATTTATAGTGCTTGCAGGTTGCGCAATCGCGAAGAAAAACAAAGAGAAAGAGCAAAGAAATCCCACCCACCAATCAGCAGCTGTGGTGAGATCGACCGCTCTCTATGCATAAGCGCCTAGGCAGCGCTTGGCCGCTGTCCTCGCTTCTCGCTCGCTCTTGCTAGCTCTCCAAGCATACCTCCTGCATTACAAGTAATGCAGCGGGTAGCCGTCTCATTTCCTAAGCAGCGCTTAGCCGCTCTCCTCGCTTCTCGCTCGCTCTTGCTGGCTCTCCAAGCATACCTCCTGCATTACAAGTAATGCAGCGGGTAGCCGCCTCATTTCATAGGCAACGCTTAGCCGCTCTTCTCTCTGCTCGTTCGCTCTTGCTGGCTCTCCAAGCATACCTCCTGCATTACAAGTAATGCAGCGGGTAGACGCCTCATTTTCTAGGCAGCGCTTAGCCGCTCTACTCGCTTCTCGCTCGCTCTTGCTGGCTCTCCAAGCATACCTCCTGCATTACAAGTAATGCAGCGGGTAGCCGTCTCATTTCCTAAGCAGCGCTTAGCCGCTCTCCTCGCTTCTCGCTCGCTCTTGCTGGCTCTCCAAGCATACCTCTTGCATTACAAGTAATGCAGAGGGTAGCCGCCTCACCTCCTAGGCAGCGCTTAGCCGTTCTCCTCTCTGCTCGCTCGCTCGTGCTGGCTCTCCAAGCATACTTCCTGCATTACTAGTAATGCAGCGGGTAGCCAGCTCGCCTACAAAGCAACTGATATACTGTACTGGGTGGGATAGAGCATAGAGAACACACTGAAGCGGAGTGGTGGGTGGTGGGCTTTTTTTTTGGCGGGAACTGATCAAGACAGCGAGCACTATAAATACTGCTGCATCAGTGCTGCTAATCACAGTGTAGTGTGTGTAGTCAAGGTTAAGACGTGTTAAGGGCGCTTAAGTGGCAAGAGTGCGTTTTATAATAAATATTATATATGTATATGGACTCGGCTTGTCGTCCAGTTCAAGAATGTATATACTTTATGAGGCGTAGCACGCCTCCTTCTGGGTGTTACACACATTTCCTCTTTGCACTAAGTTAATAGACCCTTTTTACTCTTTTAAAGTAAAGGGTCTAAGAATAGAACACATCGAATATTTGTGTGGGAAATGTGAGGTTGTGGACCACTGTGCGGTGGGCAAACCACACTCAAACTGACCACAGTAAACGGGTCGGCTCGTATTTCAGCTGGCCAATTTAAGATTGTCAATAGGGTGCTGGCAAGAACCGCAACACGAACAGAAACAGAAACGGGAACAGAAACTGAAACGGGAACGGGGAAAAGGAATGGGAACTGGAACGGAAACAGAAGTAGGAGAAACAACCGCAGCTGTCAATGCCATAGATGCTTCAATTAAGTTCAACACAAAGCGCCAACTTTCCGTGTTGATTGGCAATTTTCAAGCCTAATGAAGCCGCATGCAACTTGGCGGAAAACAAAGTTGAGGAAAACCTAATGCAGTAATCCCCATATAGAGTATTTGCTTAGCATTCAATTCGTTTATCAATTGCGATTGCTCATCAATCTGCACTTCTGCACTGCTGTCAGCAGCCAAACACTAATAAAATCCATTTGTTTTCAGCATTTTCTAATTGCAATCGGGAACACAAAGAAATCGCTAGAGAAATCTCATGAAAAATTAATTGAACTTGTTGAAAAGTTGTAACTTTGTTGCCCCCATACGATGAAAATAAACGGTAGGGACGGGGCGGATCAGTCGGATAGCAAGCTACAGTCGAGAGACACACACACTCATACAGAGCTTTTAAGCTATGCAAATTGTCTGTTGCATATCTTCGCTGTTGCTTATACGAGCGTTACGGATTTTTTTACTTTGTTTTTGTGATCTTTCGGTCAAAATTTCATAACGATATCTACACTTAAACTATTTATGTCGCATACTGCCCTAGGCGATGTCGTGGGCATAACTTTTTGACTGGGATGAAGCAAGAAGCATTAATGTGAAAGTTTATTTTGTAAAACGCCAAACGTAAGACGCCAAATAAAAATATAATAAAAATAAAAATATTACGAAATATATACTACAAATATAAGCTTAAATAAAGCTTACTTAAACATAGAACAATAAATTAAATATATCGACCCCTTCACGCATGAAAATCGTAAGCGATAAAAGCAAATTTTACAGCAGAACTTTTTTTTCAGGAGAAACCGTTTAAAATTCGCAGCAAATGTGGCGCTTACGATATATTTGACAGGCTGATATCTCAGTAAATACGTTGAATTAAATTATGAAATTTTTTGCGAGTTGATCAATTATGTACATAGATGCATAAAAAGCCGAATATCGAAAAAATGTTGATTACGATTTTTTCGCTCGATATATATCGTATATATAGAGAATTTAGCTAAATATTTGATAGTTAAATAGCAGAAATACTGATTAAGCATCATTATTGTAAATATAAATGGGCAGCACTGAATATTGAACTGAAAGCAGCTGGATATTTGTGCTCAGTTGACAAGTTTTGTCATTGGCTTGCAAATGACAAATGACAAATGACAAATGACAGCTGAAAACGGATTGGATTTATGTATTGTGAAGTCGTGAAATAAGCGTTAACTGCTGCAGACACTTGATTAATGCTAATTAGCGTCAATAATAAAGCGAGAGCAAAGCCAATTTTCAATTGAAAAGCTGCAAAAAATGAAGGAAATAGCAAAAATACAAATTTGAACGAGGCAGATCAGTCGGACGAGCCCGACTGTATAATACCCTGTACCCTATATTTTCTATAAAATTTTATAAGCCTGTCATACGGCCGAGGCAACGCCTGTAATATTGTTTCGCCTAAAACTCCTGTGTTTTTAAATCGATTTTAATGCACTTTTTAGGATAGTTAAATTTAATAGAAAAGGGTATAAATTCCGAATAACAACGTTCTATGTTCAATATTACGATTGTTATTCAGTTTTTAACAATTGTGGCGTAAAAGGGGCGTGGCATCCACAATTTGAAATAAACTTTATCTGCGCCCTACGAACCACTAAAGACAAAATTTATATAAATCCATGTGTGTCTCTTATATTGGCAAATGTATTCTATTTATGTTTATTGTGGGCAAAAAGGGAGTGGCATTCAAGATTTGAAGTAAACTTGATCTGCGTATGGCATACACCTTTCAGAAATGAACAAAAACGGTCAAAACGGCTCTTATAGTTGCTGAGATCGACGCGTTCAAACAGACGGACAGACGGACGGACGAACACATGGACGAACACACGGACAGACAGGCGGACATGTCTATATCGACTCAGCTCGTCATCCTGATCAAGAATATTTATACTTCAGCCATGCCTGCTTCTGCCCTTTACATACATTCGCACAAAGTTATTAACCCTGTTTTTCCCATTTTTCAATGGGTACAGGGTATAAAAAGCGAGCTATGCTGAAAATTCGCCAGCGAATTTATGCATGCAAAAGTTTTGGGAGCTTATTGGGTATTATGGCTAATAGTTGTTTATTATGTTTACGAAATACACACAACACTGTTGACAGCAAAAGTCCCATGAATTGAATTAAACTCTTATTGCCAAAGACAAATTATATTGATTTTAAATTTGGGGGGAATTTTGGGATTTTATGTGCTGCACTAAGCTTGCTTTATGTATTTCATTAAATTCATTCAACGTCTGCTAAAGAGGGTTAAACTCGTGACAGTCGAGCTAAGGGATTTTCCCTATTTGCTTTTTAAATTCACAGTGCGTATGAGTGATGTTTCTTTCAATTGTTCAGATTATGCAATTTAGTACAAACATTTCAGTTTGTTTTAATCACATTTTTTTTATTAAGTACTTATTATTTATAAATTGTTTATTAAGATCTTATTTCAATCTTGGTTTTATAGTTTCAGTTTAGTTAGTTTATCAAAATAAATAAATTAATTTTATTAATCTTTTAATATCATTTGAAACATTTTAATTATTTTTTATATATTTCTATTGCTTGTTAGATCTATAACCTAAGTGGGAAAACCGGGGTTATTTTTAATAGTTTTCCCCTTTCGGATATTTGTTATGTAACTAACATTTCAGATCTGCGAATCGTTGATGCCTGAGGCGTACGACTTTAACCAAACATGTGCAATGTTCATGATTGCACGGAATTTCACGAATTACAATTAGACTAATTTGGACGGTGTATCTTAACAGTACAAGAATAATAATTAGATGCTTTTTGGTACAGTTCCTGTTATGTTATTTTGTTGTTGTTGTTTTTGTTTTCTGTTTTCCATTTTCAATTTTCAACTGCAGCCATGAGCCGCAATAGATAATAAAACCGAAAAACAAAGTAGCAAAAAAACACATAAGAATGCAACCGAATTTCTGAATACCCTGCATTCTATATTTAAAATTTCAATAAGAAAATGTATATGAAAAAAATTGCTCAGTGTCTCTTAAATTGGCGAATTTATTTTTATTTCATTAATTGTAGGCGGCAGAGGCGTGGCATCCAAGATTTGAAATAAACTTGATCTCCATATGCACCTTTCAAAAGAGACCAAAACATCTGCTCTAGCTCTTATAGTTGCTGAGATCTACGCACTCATCCAGACGGACGGATAGACGGACAGACGGACAGGGTTAAATCGACTCAGCTCGTCTCTCTGATCAAGAATATATATAGTTTGTGGGTTCTGCCACGCCTCCTTCTGCCTGTTACATACATTCCGACAAAGTTATTAACCCTGTTTTTCCTATTTTGCAAATGGGCACTGGGTATAAATATAATACAAAGTCAATGCTTCTTCTTACTTTCAAAGCGTTCAATATTGCTTCCCCAATAACTTTTGAGTCTCTTAACCGATTTCAATGCGATTTTCAGTGTAGCTAAATATATTGGTAGAGAGTATATATTCCAAAAAACAAACTTGTATGTTTCGTATTGCGCTTGTTATTCGGTTTTTATCGATAAGGGCGTAAAATGCATGAAATTTTTGATAGAAACTTTAGCTGCTTCACTTTCACAGTTTCCGAAAACGAGAATTTTAACTCAGCTGGCTATTCTGATTAATATATATGCTTTAAGGGGACTGAGACCAGATTATTAACCCGGTTTTTAACGGGAACAGGGTATGGAAAAAGAACAAAACTGAAGAGCAGAGAACAGAATGGAAACTTTATAATTATTTAAGCGCTCGTCATATTTACACCTGCTGCCGCGTACAGTTATAGCTGCCACAAGCTGCCGCCGGACAGACAGAGAGAGACCGACAGAGAGAGAGAGAGAGAGAGAGAGACAGAGAGAAAGAGACAGAGAGACAGATATGCCACCAAATTGCCCCTGGTTGCATGGGCTATAAACTTGCGTCAAAGGCAAACTTTGTGTGTGCGTGGTGGGATGGGGTGTGGAGGGTAGGGGCAGGGGCAGGGGCAGGAGTAGGGGGGCGGGGGCGGGTGATTAGTCGGCAGGTTGACTGCCTGAATGAGATGTGAAATGGAAAATGGAGGACGTGAGATGCAAATGGGGGTTTCAGCGAATGTCCAGAGCGTCGTAAATACAAACTCTTGCGGTATTTGAGTAATGGCGAAATTTCATTTCAACTTGTGCATAATTTTATGCTCATTATGGTCGCTCTCTCTCTCACACACACACATACACACACACACACTCACATACACATACGCATATACACTTTGTTGTGTCAACTGGTAGCACTGTTGCCAAATAAAATTTTTTCCCCCGTCAAATCTAGCTGTTTTTGACAAGCATTGAATTTTTGAACCTCTTGCTTTTTTTTAATTTTTTAAAAATTTTGTTTGGTTTGAAACATTTTGAAACAAGCGCAAAACAATATTTATAGCGAAAATAATTTTTATTTATAATAATACAGGTTGAAAACTTGAGAGTTTTCTCAAATTGTGTGCTCAATTATTGGGAAAAGGCTAGGAAAACCTTAGCTGTTTTCTGACCTTTTTGCTTGATTTTAGCTGTTTTATTTGACTGTGTTTTTCGCTTTTTTTGCAACAAAATTTGGGCAGCACTGGCAGGGCGTGATGAGGCTAAAGAGCTGAATGGCAAAGCAGCCGCAGTAGCCGCAGCTGTAGGGGAAGAAGGGGCAGCAGGGGCAGAGGGGGCATGATGAGTCGGTGCCAGCTTCAGCGAAGCGTCAAATCCCAAGACGACTTGGCAATGTCATGGCGTCGCAAAAGCTTTAATTACTTTGATGCATGATTTTGCTGCCATTTGCAATTTGTAACAAGTATAATGAACAAGCCAAGAGAGAGAGAGAGAGAGAGAGAGAGAGAGTTGGCTTTATTTAACCTGCCCCAAACACAATGCTTTAGAAAAGTGTTTCTGCACTCTGAAAAAAAAAAACACAGTAAATTTCGCTATTTCGCATTTTAATTTGACAATTTATAAAAATTGAATTTAACATGGAATTTTTTAAATAACTTTAAAATTAAATTTTAAGTATTACATATTTTGATCCATTATTCGAGCAACAAAAATTTAAGCACAAATTTGGACTAAGACTATTTAAATAAAACTCATAAGTTATTATTTAAAATATATTAAATAATTATTTTAAATGCAGCATTTAATTTAAAATAAATAATAATAAATAATTTTACAAAACATTACGATTATTATTGAAATATGTATTGAATAATATTATATTAATTTTTTAATTATAACTTTCATAAATTACTTAACTTTAGTATAATATAATATAAATAAATAAATTATATACTATAAATAAAATATGACTTATATATAATATTGAATTAAATTAATAGAATAATATAGCTCTGAATTTAATGAAGTTAATGAATTGTAGCAAAATTATGAATGAAGTCAATTATTTTTTTCGAGTGTATTGATGCGTGGTTTTCTCTTGCCTTGCAGCCAGGACACGCACATAGGACGAACGAATTCCCAACTGGCCAGCAATTGAGCAATTGTTAAAATGGGTAAGTGAGCGAAGGCAAAGGGAGAGGCAAAGGGAAATGGGGAAATGGGAAATGGGAAAGGGAAAGGGAGAGACAACAACGACAACGACAACATTAATGAAGCTGTGGCTCAAATCGCAATTTCCACAGCTTCGGCCATGTTCTTGTCCGCCTCCCTCTCTCTCTCTCCCACTCTCTTTCTCTCTCTTTTTTTCCCCTCTCTTTGCACACGCTAACCCATTTGAATGGCGTTTCCCACACAGATGCGCTACGCTTGCGTGGTTCGCCATTTGCACGCTTTGCCACGTCCGCCGGCAAGGGACCGGGACAGGCTCATCCACAGTTTCCACAAGGACACGGACATGGCAAGCCGCAGGAGCCGCTCATCGTTGTGGAGGAGTCCAATTTGACCGAGGAGCTGGAGCCGGAGAGCTCGGAGACCATCTCGAATCGCGCCAGCCTGGACATCGACTCACCAGTAAATCCCTATCTCCTGTCCCCATGGCGCGATCCCCGCGAGGCCCGCAAACACTCCCTGCCCTCGCAGCAAGTCACCGACGGCATCACCGCCAGCCAGGTGCGACGTCTATCCGAGCGCGGCGGCGAGGGCTCCGGCCCCTCCCCCAAGGAGGCCGCCTTCCTGGCCACCCTGTCCCAGGCCCCGGCCCCCTCCGGCCGACGACACTCGGTCGTCACCATTTCCAAGGTGCCCACCACGCTCTTTGGACGCTCGCGGCGCCAATCCGTCGTCGCCTACACCACCACCAATGGGTGAGTTTTGGGCATACAAGTAGTAAAAAATAGAATCAGATCTGTCATTAGAACACCCTGCACCCTATATTTAGACCTATCAGATAACGTCGAAGTTTCACTGCAAGCTAACCTTTCCTACTTAAATAATATTAGTATAGGGAATATAAACATGGGGAGAATTTTTATTTGTTTAAGGAGTGATATTCCCTCAAGATACAAATATTGGCTCTAAAATCTACATTTTTCGACCAATTGTTGTCATTTTTTTCGTATAATTTTGCAATACAATTCGTTTACGCATTTTGAAACAAACATTTTTTTGCCAAAAGTTTCCGATTTTTTTTTTTTTTAATTAAGAGGGCTTTATTTTAATTGTATTTTAATTTTTTTGATGATTTAATGCTCAAATTTTAATTTCAAACTCAAATAAATACGAAAAAACCACACTGTTTGAAAATCCGTCCAGTTTTGGTAAAATTAGGCTTATTTTAAGTTAAACAAAAATTTTATTTTTTTTTCAGAAGTGATAATCCCCCAATTATACCAACATTGGCCCTAAAATCTAAATTTGTCGACCAAATGCTGTCGTGTTTGGTTTTTTCTGCATAATTTTGGTATAGAATTCTTTAGAGCTACATTTCTTGCGATTTAAAATAATTTTTTTTTTTTGTCCTAAATTGCTTATTTTTAAGGAGGGCCTTAAATATAGTTCGTAAGACGGGTAGAGAGGAGCTTGGCATTAGATTCTAAATAATAATTTCTACAACGGATAATTGCATGCTGAGAATCTTTGAAATACATTTTGTTAATGCCTCTATGCTTATTTCTCCGATGACCTTTGCTCTACGTATGGTTGCAGGAGCAACCGGGTGCTCAACGCCGGCGGACCTCCGTCGACGGATCCGATTGGCAGCATGCACAACCTGCAGCTGGACATCATGGACGACATATTCATGCAGAGTCGCAAGGCGCGCTTGAAGCTGTGGACCTCGAGCAGCGAGAAGATCTGCGAGATTCAGACCGTGGACGAGCTGAGCACCGGACAGGCGCCGACGCGGCGCTACACGAATCGACGCTACTCGGAATGCCCCCCGCCCGCTGGCGGGGCGAGCCCCTTCCGTCGGGCCTCGGAGCATCCGCATGGGCAGGTGGGCAGCGTGTCGCCGCAGCCGCGATCGGCGCGCGCCTCGACGCGCCGCAAGAAGTCCGGCAACGGGTTCAATCTGCTGGGCAGCCGGACGGACATTGTGGGCATCTTCAGCTCGTTGACGGGTGTCGGGGTGTGCAACGAGAGGCAGGAGCCGGACGGCTCCTCCAGCAACTCGTCGGCGGCCACTGGCAATGGCGGCAGCAGTCCGTTCCTGAGCCAGAGCTTCCAGCACGCGGCGCGTGGACGCACCACCAGCGCCACGCCCACACCGAGCGGTGGGCAGTCGTCATCGAATCTGCTCGATCCGAATGCCGGACGCTCGACGCGCTCGAACAGCTTCGATGTGTCCATACTGAACAATGCCAAGCAGTTTGTGTGCGAGGCGCAGGACAACAGCTCGGCGGCGATTTCCGGCTGGTTCGGCAAGAGGCCGAGCACGCCCCTGGCGCAGAAGAAGAAGAGCGTGCGCAGCAAGAGCAGCGCCATGACCTTGTCCAAGGACATGCTCGAGCGCCTGCAGAAGAAGGATCCGCTTGGCGTGGACTCCGGCAAGCCGAAGCTGAAGCCGCGCAGCAAGCAGAAGAGCTGGGCGGATGCCACCAAGGCGAACATCGTCGATGCCACCGTACTGGGCACCGCCATCGAGGGTTTCCTCCGCAAGAGCTCCAACGCCAGCATGGCCGGCGCCGCTGCCGCCGCCGCCTCCGTGGCCACCGGCAACCCCGCCGGCGCCTCCACATCCACCGGACTGCGCAGCGGCAGCACCCGAGGTGCCATACCCAAGGAAACCCCCACAGCCGTCGCTACTGGAGGTGGCGGTGGAGGAGGGGGAGGCGCAGGAGGCGCCGCTAGCTCCTCCTCCAGTTCTGCTGGGGCACGTCGCACGTTTCCGCGTCCATCGGTGGCACAGACGGCACAGTCGCATGCCGGACGCGCGATGCGCTCCACGCTCAACTGGTTCAGTCGGGGCGACGAGGACGACTCAAACGACACGTGCGACGCCTCCTTGTGCGCCACGCTCAAGGACCTCTTTGTCAAATAGGAGCAGGAGAAGAAGGGCAAGTAAGCGAACAGCTGTGTGGGACAAGGACGACGGCGAGAACCGGAACCGGAACCAGCATGAGAACGAGGTCAAGAACGAGGTCAACGCAACGGCAATTGAATGCGAGAAATACGAACACGAAATCGAAAACTAAACGAAAACGAAACGAATACGAAACGAATACGAAACGAGTACGAAACGAATATGAAACGAATACGAATAGTGCATAACGAATAACGAATAACGCATAAGAGGGTACAACCAACGAGGAGCGTTGAAAGGTGAGTTCACCAACAAACCTTTTGCATAACTTATGACCTTACACAAATATTTTTTCACCTGGGGATTGATTTGGTGCGGACACACCTCCAACACTTTGCAAAGTCGCGAAAATTGTCTGTTGTATATCTTCGTAGTTTCTGATCTGATTGTTATGCAAATTGCAAATTAAATAGACAATAACAATATCTATGAGCACGCCGAGTAACCAGTCTGTTTTGCCTATGGTTGGATTGGAGGGGGTATCAAAAATCTAAGTCAAACTTGAGCTGCTTAGGAAAACCTAAATGCCACATAAAGTATCTCTACCTAATGCTGTTTTGGAGACCTGGGTGTACAGATGAACAAACGGACAGAAGGACAGCCCAGCATAATGGGAATCAATATACCTTGTAATATATTATTATTTACAATATATATTCAATTTTATTTATTTGCAGTGCGCTACTTGCATCTCCGATAAAAGAAATACACTCACAAAAATTAACAACAATAAAATCATAAACAAAATTTTCACAATATTCATGACAAAGTTGAAACGTCAAATTAATGAAAGCCAGCGAAATAGAAATGACAATTAATAGTTATCAATTTATTGATAACGATAACGATAATGATAACGATAACGATAACGATAACGATAACGATACCGATACCGATACCCATAGCGATTAGCTATGGCAGAGTATCGACAACGTAGCAGGTGAGTTTTGTGATCAATGCAGGGCAGGGAAGGCGATGTTGGAGGCAAGCCGAATGACATATTACCTTCATACCGTGACCTATAAACATATACATCCATATACATTAAAATATCGATTAATTAATATTTACACAAGAGATGTATTTACATTTTTACAGTTTGTAAAAACCAGTAGCAGGAGCATTAGTAAACTGGGTTTAATATCAATGAAGAGTATTTTTGTAGTTTTGGAACGCAATTTTTTGAAGTAATTGGACAATGTTTCCATTTGATATATATGATATACAATATACATATATGCATGTAAATAGCAGAACGAAAGACATGAAGACCCACGAATGTACAAAATTGATTTGTCCATATCGAATCGATCACATAGAGAAACAGAAGGCGCAAATGAGGTTAAAGTTGATTAATGAATATACCGAATGAAAATGAAGTTGTTACAGCTGAAAGCCCAATCGAAATGTGAACGGAAAACCCATTCACAGGTATCCCTTTAGGTTTTGACGTTATCTTCCATTTCTGTTTTGCAATTAGAACATTGTCAAATGTAGACACGGTCTAAAGGTTCCACATAATGCTAAGTATCCAAAACAATACAACAGAGTACACATACGGGAATTATTGGAATCTGGCATATCCAGTTTCCAGATTCCCATTGAACATATTTGATATCCGAGTGCATAAACTCGTTAGTATAATGAGTCCCCCGATATTTGGACAGCATCTTCTAGCGCAACAATAATTGTAATTTGTAATTCGTAACTTGTAATTTGTAAACATTTGTAAAGTGTAATTTACTACCACAATATTTTGAGCTTATTGACGTAACTCATAATACCAATTACAACTGTAGTCAGAAACGCCAAACGTAATCAAAACATTAAAAGATTAAGTGCACAATAAAAATAAAATGATTTGAAAATCAGAATAATACAAAATATTCATGAACAGATATACTTAATAGAAACTAATAGAAAAGCCGGATACTATTACACTCAGAAAAAGACATTGCATCGTTGTTGAATTGCCAGTTAATAAAAATAATTTAAATTTTAATTTAAATTAAATTCACTGCATTACGGGCGGGACCCCCCTTTTTAGACCCTTTAAATTGTTAGATAATTGTAGGTATTTATTTTTTACTACACCTAAAAAATTAATAATAAACAATTACTTAAAACATTGACAGCCTTCCAATTTCAATGCTTTGTAAGTTTTCTTAGAAATTTTCTAACATTTTTAAGTTTTAGAAAATTGGATACATAGCGAATAAATAAGGGTATTCTTTACAAAAACAAAAAAATTATTAAAATTATTAAAATGAATCTAACACTAAAACATAAAAGCCTTTAAAAAAGCTTCGAAACTTCATAGGTGTTTCATAAATAATTTGTTAAAAAACATTTTGTTGCTAAGGAAACCAATAAAAGTGTCTTAAATAAATTTTGTAGATTCACTTCGCTTTGTTCTAGACAAAAATTGTAATAGCTTATAATTATAATAGTTTAGGGAACAAAATGAAAGTTTATTAAATTTCTGTTGAAATCGACTTAACCCGACCTATTATTTTACTTAATTCTTGCTTAGTAAGCAGTAGTTAATAATAATTAAATTGTGGAAAATATGCGAAATTGCATTGAAAGTGTTTTTTTTTTTTTGTTTTTATGAAAATAATGAAAACAAAAACAGTTTAGATTTAGTAAGGAATATCTATATATTTTAGATAAAGTTTTTGTTTGTTTTGTTTTTAGTTCAGTAACCTAGGATTATTTTGATTATTGTTCAAATATTTCTTTTTAAATTCCAGAAATTCATTATTTTGCTTATTTCATCATCGCTAACGCAAGCATTTCTGACTTGCTTATAAATAAATAGCCGCGTAATTGTTAAAAATCACATAAATGTCAGAAAACTCCAAGAATATTGAACTGCAACTTAAGGACGTCGATGTCTTGACTGCTGGCATCGTGGCCGAATGTGTGAATGGTATTCTCGAATTTCTCCTATTTCAACGCAGTCAAATACCATTTGTTTACAAGACATACAAATATTATGTGGACAAATGGGATGAAAACGAGCAACATGAAACATCCGAAGACTCATTTAACGATCATCAGTTGCAACAGCAACGCCTGCTGGCCAAAGAAACCAAGAACGCCATCAGCAATATGCGAGAGCTAATACGAACGGCATTCAAGAGCAGCAAGTGCGTTAAGAGTTTGCGATTTCTGTTCGGAAACAACACGTTTATGCCCACGGAATCCTATACCATACACATTCCGCACGGATCCAAATACCACAGCGATACAGTACACTCCATGCCGAAAGGCGCTTTGAACCAAACACTTCTGGGCCTGCTTACTTGTGAGGAGCTCTACCCGCTCTGGTCCACGGATCTTAAGGCTACCAATGTCTTCCTGGAAATCGAAATGCTAACACCGGAACGCGAGACGTGGAGCTTTTCCCCCAAGGATGTTGTCAGTCAATTACCTCGTAGTTGTAAAAACGTTAATTTGCATCTGTTGCATGCGAGTTCGAAGGCAAGTTCAGGGTTAACCTGCTGCCAGAAACTGTCTATATACCAAGATGTTGAGATTGTCCACCCAGAGACTGAGGAAACCAAAGAGCATTCTGATGAAGGCGACCGTACTTCCATTGGCTGGTGGCAATCGGATATAATAGTGCGTGGATTTCGAACATCCAAATTGGACTTGTGGTCTAGTTAACAAATTTCACCGAAGGTGCCATTGTAGTTCACTCATTTACATCTACGATCTACGCAAGTTTCTCTTAGTTTATATTTTTTTTCAAGCATTATATTTTTGTTAGCATCACGAGGTTTCCAGCCCATAGTGCAGTGTAAAAAATCTGTATATTTTAAAAACAATTTTTTTCTATTTGTTCTTTATTAGGTATTATTGTTGCTATATTTATGTGCATAGTTATTTTTACCATAACTTTTTTTGCTGAGTGTAATGAGATGACAATGATAATAAAAATGCCAGCAAATATAATAATTTCATGTGTATTCTTTTGTATTTCCGTGATGCATATCTGGAACATACCGTTTGAACTGAGTTGTTGCAAAATATATTTGACATTATTCTCAAATCGTTTTTTCTATCGAATTCGTCATTATATTTGAGTATATTTAAGAACGTTTGATATGAAGTACATATGTACTTGCCTAACATATTAGTTTTCAGATCATTTTTATCAGACTAAACAGAATTACAGCTTACCTAATTAAATTCTTTAAATTCGCAAAATTCGCAGAACCGAAAGAGGGTAATGATAATAAAACCGATGACAAAAAGATTAAAATATATCGATCGCAATAATAATAAAAAACATAAAACGATGATACTGAAAAAACCAAAGCTAAAAAATTATAACGCAAAAGCAAGCAAAGAAACCAGATAAAATAATTAAGGAAAATCACACTGTTCTAGAAAGGTAGATATATCTGGGAGAGCAAATTCATCTCCTCCTTTCTTTAGTTTATGGTGCGCATGAAAATCAAAGTGAAAATTGGAATTTAATTTCAGCAGTGACAGCGCGAATTTCAGTAAATTTTACGATTCAATGGGAAACGATGCCAAAAATCGGCTTTTCGGGTCAAAAATCGAATTTTTTCTAAACATTTTTTTTATAAAAATCAATCTCGAAATAACTACTTACTTTTTACGCTGTAGATAAATTATTTGTGCACAATCAAGCTGATTTATTATAAACGTTTTGATCTCGAAGTAATAATTTTTTGTTGCATACCTTATTGGGCATATTTTCTGTGGAATGTAAAATTGACTGAAATTTCAAGAACGGAAGATACGTGCCAATTGGAGATGATGCCGCTTTCCCAGTATGGTTAGGAAATGTCCGTACGTGTTTGTAGAACAGTGTAATTAGAATAAAATTAAAAAAATGCATGAAAATACCATAAATGTATAATAGATGTGAATGTTAAATGTGACAAAAAAAACCATATATAAAGAAAATTAATTATAATATTAACCTTGAAAATTGTGTAAATCTATTCACGTACCGAGTATGCAGAGATTTATTTAATAAGATTTATTCAATTGCATTAAATTGGCATGTTTTATGGCAAGTTATATCAAATGTATGCATGTCTAAATGATTTAAAGCGCCAACTGCAAATGGCGCCGGTAACACGAACTTTAAATAAAGCTGATTGATATGCATAATGACGGCAAATTGTAGAAAAAAACTTGGCTAATTGTATTACGTATCGCACGAAAGTTGGGAGAAATGCCCAATTGAGTCGCATGCGAGAAATCGAAAATCGAATATCGAAAATCGCATGAGCGAAAGAGTGCAAATCGAATTTGTGGAGAGCACGAGCAATCAGTCAATATTGCAATCAATCAAGCATGGTTCAATCCAAACACATATACAACTACAAATACATATGCAATATACACATACATATGCAATATACATAAATAAATACTATCTATATAGGGGATCTGACAATGTCAATTCTCAATGCGAAACTTTTAATTGTCTCGCTTGACAGCCATTACGCATATCCAACACTGGAAAAAAACAAAACAAACAGCAAACACATCGCTATAACTCTATATAAATCAGATAACTGTACGATCTGCATATATATAGTATATATATATATATATATATATACTCATTCTCGATGTGCCCAAGTAAAGTATAATGTTAGACTTGAAATTCGTGCAATATCCCAAAGTTAACTTTCACTTTCTGCGTAAACGATATCTGGATATACCTTTTACACACACACACACACACACACACACACACACATACATACATATATACATATATATATGTCAGGATTTCAACTATTTACAAGTCTATGCGACCGTTATTATATGCACAGACAACAATAACCAGGTAAATGTAAACAAATAATTAGTGATTAAATGTTGTTCCAGTATTTTACATGTCCATTTTTTGCTCGTGTTGGTTGCAACTGTTGTTGCCATTGTTGTTGTCATTGTTGTTAGTTGTTGTTGTTGTGCCAATTCCGATTCAAAATCCGACCCAAAAACTAAATTTCTAGCTATAATTATGAGTTTGTCAATGAAAATCAGCTGTTTTCTATCCAATTTTGCTTATTTTTTTTAGCTTTTATTATCTGGCAACACTGGTTGTGAATCTCCTTTTTTTGCTCTCTCTCTCTCTCTTTTCTCTCTCTTTCTTTCTCTCTCTCTGCAGCACAACAACAACTAACATTACATACATAGTTATTTAAGCCTACAATAAATGTGTAGAATTAAGACCTGTATAGTACTTGAAAGAAAACTCTCTTCAACTGAACGTAAAGTTAACTTTTGTTCTATTTTTGATAGTAGCATATATACCTAAATACTATTTACTCTATATATAAATCAATACATATACATATGTACGTACATTTGAACGCTATGCATGTGAATGTATGTATGTATCCAATTATGTTGCCCACCAATTGCAAATTGCAATCAATGTCTAAGCATTTTGACAAACCCAAACTGAATTCACTTCTCCGTTCGAAGCTTGCAACTTTTAAAAAATCACTCTTAACTTTTCGGTATTCTATATTCTACTATAACATATATGTATTATATAACTGTAAAAAAAAAATAGTGGAATGATTTTCATTTAAATTTCTAAGCATAAATTTAAGATTATTAATGAAAATCATTTTCTAGCCCATACAACACAATTTCCGTTTACAATTTCCCAAATAATCAATGGATTAAGTTAAACATTTTAAATGTTTTATTTGGATTATTTTAATACAGAAACTTGGTTGAATTTGTAAAAATAATTTTAAGATTAATAACTGATATCAAATGTTATTTTTAGTTTAGGCAAATTGTTTGAAATACATTTTAAAAGGGCCCGAATTATGCTAGGCGACGAAATTGGTTTCGGCTTAAACTCTGCCCACATTAAAAGATGATCGAAATTTGGGTATGATAACTTTGTGTAGGTTTATGCAATTGACAGAGTTTCAATATATACATTCTTGATCTTTAAGCGCTTCGATCTTGGGAGCTATAACAGCTACAGACAGCAAATTTGGAATGTAGCGAGATGTGTGCTCTGTGCAAGTCAAGTTTATTTTCAAATTTGGATGCCATGGCCCAGTTAAGTTCTAGGGGAACAAAACCGAACAACAAGCGTTAGAATCAACACAGAAGCTACGCACTTGGCGTATTTGTAACTTTTTGCAATTTTAAACTATGCTGAAAATCGCATACGAATCGAGGCATAAACACCGAAGATATTGGAGAAACAATTTTGTGTGCTCGCTCTCTCGTTCGCTCGATTGCAGGGCGGCCGCCAAGGCATGTCTCAAAAGAGAAAGGAAGATGAAGCATTGCTGCTGCGCTGCGGCTGAAAGTTTACTGTAAGTGTGACTGTGTGCATGTGTGAGTGTGTGAATGTGTGAATGTGTGCGTGTTAGTGTGTAGTTGTGTGAAATGCTGTAAATATTAGTGTAAGTGTGGATATTACTTGAGAGTGGTGCAAATGAGTACAGACACTTCGTAGGCTGCTGCAAGGTGGCGTGCAGGGTATTAGATAGTCGGGTTCCTACCCAACCCGACTGCTTTGAAATGGATTAAAAATGGAATATATATTTTTGATGACGACGAAAAATCAATATACAAAATATTTCGTACATTTAATGCTGCTTATTTACTTATCGAATAATTTAGATAACTATCGAATGAAACGGCAAAATTTCGCTTTTTTTGTTCTATATACTATATAAATATCAGTTGTCGACTGATTATCCATGTCTATTTGAAATGAAGCTGGAACAATACAAATCTTTCTCAGATCACAAAAAACATATTAATTAACTGAAATTTTTTAAATTAACTTGCATTTACTATCGATATTTATTGTTTTCATATAATTTAATCGAAATGTATTGTTTGAATGTTTTATATAATTAAGTATGTACATTGGCTTTTCAGAAGCTATTTAAAGGCGTTTAAGGCAATCTCGTAGTAATGGACACTTGGAAAAACAGCACAAAATTTATCGAAATTTCAGAAATTTTATCAATAACATTTAAATTTAGTTTGCTTAAATTTTTTAGAAATCAATTTAGCTCTTGCAATTTTTAATATTTTAAACTGTTTTTAATCAAAATTCTATTATAGTTGTTATAGTTAAAAAAAAATATATAGATTCATTTTCTTGATAAGATTATTGAATATCGAACGCAGCTGCAATTTTTTTAAATACAGTTTTTTTTATTTATTAATCTATAATCTCTTATTAAAAAAGTTCTACTTTTTGTAATGCATAATTTTATTTATTAGTGATATTTTATCTGTTTCTTTATCGAACTTTCTTTATGTTCCCCTATCGATTAACAAATATAAAAGTTATTTGTGAAACAATATTTCATGCTTTGTGACGCTCGCTCTTCAGCAGCGCGGCCACCAAAGTGTGCCTTAAAGAGAAAGTCGGGTGCAACCGACTGGTCGGCAGCGAGCCTACCTTACGCTTGAATTTTCCCAAAGATCTTCGTTGAATTTGCATAAAAATGTGTAACAATTTCACTTGATATTAATTGTAAATTTGTTATTTGTTATTGTTCTACGTGCTCTACCTGTTGGGTCCATTGGGATTAGGAGATTGAAGGAGAGAGGAGAGAGGAAACAGAGGAGGTGGGGCAGGCAAGCTGATTGGCCCAAGATGGCGAACGAGTTGACAGTTGTTGGCTTTTAAAGCGAATGCAAATACAAATGTTTGATCGTGATATCATCTAACATTATCCTTTCTATAGTTTCCATTAACTTTACCGTTATTTTTAGCTTCCGCTTGTTTTTTTCAGCTTGCATAAGGGCGCAGAAATGGCCAACTTCCATGAGGTCGTCGCTGTTTTCTGGCTTGCCAAAGCCTTAACGCTAATTTTTTGCCACAAAATGATTATATTTAATTAGTAAAAGGTTCAATTGATTTAAAAAAGTTTATTTGATGACAAAAGATCAAACGACTTTTGTCAGAGAGAGCCCGATAGCAAGGTGTAGAATCATGCAGAATATGGTGCTTTCTTTTCTTGCTGTTATGGGCTCAATACTTGGTGCAACTTCACTTAAATTAATTTCTTTTCTGTCCAGAATAAGGATTAAAATGCAAATTGGGCTGCTTCTGGTAGTATTTTTGATGACAGAATTGGGACAGCTGCTCGCCTCCTTCTCTCTCCCTCTCTCGCTCTCTATATGCCTCTCTTCTTCTCTCCTTTTCACTCTCCCTCTCTGTCCCTGCCCATTTTCCCGCTGTCTCATTGTGAGCGTACACTCAGAGAAAAAATCAAACCATTCTTACTTGATTTGATTCAGAAACGGTTCAAAAGTCGTGTTATCCAGAAATTACTTGATCTGAGTAAGAACTTGCTTAATTTAAGTAAGAATCATGTAATCCAGAATGTCTTGATTTTAAGTAAGTTTTTGATGGTTAGGAATATTTCGCATTGATTTAAGCGTTTGCTGTCTTGAATTAAACTTTATTTTTACTTAAATCTATACTCATTTTTCTTGCATCAATTCTGTTTTTTCTTAATTCAATCGCAATTGGATTGAATAATACTAAAAAAAAAACCTAATTCGATTTTTTTGAGCAATTTTTTTGTCATGCATTTTTTATTAGAATAGTGAATTATTTTATAATAATAATTTAATAATTGAATTTCAATATTTAATTTTTACTCACATAATAATTTTTTTAATACTTACTCGCGACAGTAATCGAATCGGAATCAAAAACCCCGCAATCAAGTAATATCAAGCAAGAAACTTTCTAGAATTTTGTACTGATTTAATCCATGAAAATCAAGAAAGATTCTAACTACTTTTCCCTGAGTGTAGGTAGGCAAGCGCTGCCTTGTCTCAGCTTTCCAACATGACAAATGTAAATGTGGTTTAATGTCTCTAGTTGCTCTTGCTACGTGTATTGCCGTCTAATTGTTGTTTTTGTTCCGCCATCTTTGTTGTTGATGTTGTTGTTGCTGTTGTTGTTGTTGCTACTGTTAATGTTATTGCTGTTGTAAGCTAAGACTCAAGCTAAGGCTAAGACTATAAAAAGCAAGCGGCTACCACCGAACACCACAGAACAAACCAAACAAAATATTATACACTTACTGTGGACTGCAAGTAAATCTTATGCAGTTCACAAACATGCACACACACACACACACATGAACACGCACACATAAAGATCTTAAAGTATTGATGTCAATATAAATATTGATAAACATATAAGCGTTTTATACTTGTAATTCGACTTGTGACAATTACTTTACATTCAATGTTCCATACCAATTTTTTGAAGCTCAATTAAATGTTTAAAAAAATATATACACTATGCAAAAAGCGCAATAAAAAATAACAAAAAAGAAGAAGAAGAAGCAGAAGAGGCAGAAGAAGAAGAGCCTAGCTGGAACATGGGCATACTATATATTTTAATGGCGCTCTATGAAGGCAATTGTTCCCAGCAGTAGAAGACACAAAACACTTTCAGGTCAGCTGAAAATGCAGAGAAGAAACACAAATATCAGAAGCAAAAGCAAAAGAAAAGGATACAGAAAAAGAAAATGAGAAAGAGAAAGAAAAAGAGAAATGTAAATTGACGCACTAAAAATAAGCCCAATAAATATGATTGTCAAGTATGTAAATTGATGCAAAAAGGGCGTGGAGTAAAAGCAAATTCTTGCTTCTTGAATAGTTCAGTATGTTGGATTTGGATTTCGGATTGTTTTTTTTTTTCTATTTTGTATTTTTTTTGTATTTTTTTTGGTGTTGGCACCCAGGGGGAAAAGTGGGCAAAACTACGCATAATTTAGTGAATAATCAAAAGCAAAAACTGGCTAAAGGCCAAGGTATTCATATATGTATGTACAATATTGTAACTCCGAGAGGAATACCTAGGCATAAGGCATACACCAAGTGTAAATAGGCTTGCAGGCGAATGAGAACAAAAAAACAAAACGAAACAAAACAAAATAAAGAAATTTCTATCGATATTTCTAGCGATATTAAGTATGCGTAGCGTTGGCATCGGCAGTATGTGCAAATGCTGAAATATCAGTAAGAACTAAGCATTAAGTTTCGAAGCAACAAATTCGATTGCAACCGAATGTAACAATCATATGTTGACACATAATAAGTAACAATACCAAGCGACAAACTACTTACTACTACATATATGCAACTACTATAAAGCTGTATAAAATATACTATATCCCCATATACATATATAATCAACATATGCATAATCAATGAAATTATACAAATATATACATGGATTCTGAAATATATACTATATACTATATATACATATATGTAATGTCCCGCAGGACCCTAAAACTTGTATATGCTCACTTGCAAACATATTAATAAACAGCAAAAATATCTGAGTGTATTATTATGTGTCAAATAACAGCTATATAACAGCGAATAAATAGTTATGTGTATATACGCCCTTGTTTCATTTATGGGCGGGACTTGGCCACACTTGGATGAAACCTACATTAAGTATGCTAAAAATACATTTTTCACGCAATTTTTGCATTGTATAAAAAACTGCGCCCTTTGGTATGCAACGAAAAAATGCAATTCGATTGTTTGCTCTAGCAAATATATTTTTACATATTTTAAATTCGTAGATTTTATTATTTAACTACTACTAATCAACAAACTATTAATTTTAATAATATAAATATTATTATTCCAACATTAAACTATAATTTCTGTAACCATTTTCAGTCAATTTATATAATTAAATTAAATTTATTTCATAAATAAAAAATGTTCTACAAAGTTGTAAATATAAATTCCAAAAAGTATTATTTACTATTACAATTATATATTTTATTTTGCTTATTTTTTTCATTTACAAAAGCTGATTTTACTTAACATAAATCTGCAATTTCCTAAAATCTTTTTACAGGGTATTTTTGCGTGTACTACGTTTATCAAGCTCAGCCTAACCGCAGCCAGCTTTAACCTAATTTTAGCTGCTACTGTGCGCAAAGCTCAGCTTCTTTTGACCAATTTATGAGCATGATTAATGATAATCTATATTGGTAGCAGGACGATAATGCAACAGTTGCAAGTTGCATCGATGTTGAAATGTGGCCCAGACAACGGAGCAACCGTCAGGCCATAAATCACACATGCTGGCCAAGTGTGCAACGTGAATTTGGTATTGGTAGCAGGAAATCCGAAGCCAATGAAGAGCCCAGCAGCCGGCATTAAATATTAATGCGCTTCAGGCGACGCTCCACTGAGCAGAACAGCGTCCAGGCCACCATGGGCAAAAGTCAACAATTCTGGCATTAAATTTACAAATAAAGCCAAAGAGAAACTAAAGATATTCGGAGAAAAAACACTGAGCACAGTCGGACGTTACCGACAGCAGCAAATGCAAATATCGTAAGCAATAAGCACATGTATTCAATACACAGTCGTGCAAATTGCCTGTTGCATATCTTCGTTCTTGCTTATCCGATCGTAGCAAACTTTACAGCATCGACAAAGAATTCTATAAACTGCTGACTATGGGTCAAATAAAATAGCTGTAGTTATATAAGGGAAAGATGCAGGATTGAAAAATCTAAATCCAACCAATAAGCTTACTGAGTAGGAGAACCTACATACCAAAAATGGAATCTCTAGCTTTTATAATTTGCGAGATCTGCATAGGTGTTTATAAAGACGTACGCAGGGAAAGAGCTACATGGCTATATCGGCTCAGCTCGATGTACAGATCGAGAATATATATATTCATGGCCAACAAATTTTCATTTATTTCGAAATTAGCAAATATAGATCATTTTTATAATCGGGAACTACTCAACTCAAATGTAAATGTGCCAAAACTATTGACTTTTTGCCCACAGTGCAGTGCACACAGCGAATGATCGAAATTTTATCATTCTGCTCTTCAGCTGTTTCCCCGTTTCCCTGTTCCAACTGCTCCCCCCTTTCCCTATATCCCCCTATTCCCCCCCGCTCCCCTGTTTCTTCGTTGCCCTGGCATGTGAGGCGTGAAAAGAGAACGCTTGGCTTGGCTGCACATTCCACACAAGAGGCATGCAGCCACTTGGCTTCCTACTATGAAGAGCAGGCCAACAAGGAGCAGGTAAGGCAAGTACACCGCTACAAAAGTAATGCTAGTTATTATATTAAAAAGTTTGCATCTGAAAAAAATGGTCTCAAAATCGTAAAAATTGATTTGTTTGAGTTCGAATGTAAAATTTGCGCATTAAATGAAAAAAAAAAAAACATTTGCAATTCTTGCAAAAATTGTAAGCTCTTACACTTAAAATGTTGTAGAAATAATTAGGCACAGTTAATTAATTTTCTCAGTGTATGGCATAAATGGCTTTGGTAACCGACGTCAATCGAATCGTTTGCAATCAGTCATCAATCAGTGGCAATGTATTGTTCTTGCGGTTGCTCACATTGTTGCACAAATATGAAAGCAGAAACACACACACACACACCCACACCCACACCCACACACCCACACACACACACACACCTACACACACACACACACGCATTTAACTTGACAAAGAGTTGTGCGTGGGCCTTGGATTTTAGTGATAATCAGATGCAGGCAATTTGCTGCAGCCAAGTAACTAATTAGGCACACAAAGTGCCAAGCCGCAGGCTCAGCACGGCCCAAATTCCTCAATGGCCGCCAATATTTGGCAGATCCCGCATGCAAAATGGCCGCAGCCGCAGTTGCAATTAAGGTTAAGATGCAGGTACAGTCAGATCCTTAGCTGCGTCTGCAGCAGTTTACAAATTTAAATGGTTTGATTCCCGATTCAAAAGTAAAAAAATAAATAAAAATAAAAAAAATGCAATTGTCCGTTTTCTAGATATTCGAGGATATATAGAGGATATAGCGATATTGAGGATAGATAAGCTTTCATATCATGGATTCTCAATTTTCAGCTTAAAATTTGGCATGAATTAAAAAAATTTGTCTTATATTTCTTTTTATTTATCGGTTGAGTATTTTTTATATACTTTTTCACATTCCATGCTAATATTCGGTACATAATTTTTCGGTTATAAGTTTAACCAATGATATACAATTAATATTTAATAATTAATTAATTAAGCTGAGAAATGACACTTTTTACCATGAAAACATTTATAGAGTATTTAATAATAATCTGTCACATACATACATACAATATATACAATATTTTTAATTGTTGCCAAAGCTTACGTCTAAAGAGGAACATTTATATAATTTTTTTCATAAAATTTACTTGCAATTGCAATCAGTTACTTATATATACATATATCCCCGATGAACCGACAAATGTTCTATTTTTTTTTAATTCATCGCCCTACACACTGAAAAAATAGGTTTATTTGAAAAAGAATTTCTTATCGACCAGTTTATTATTATTGATTAATATATGTAATTTATTAATTAGTCGTTTATATTAAATTTATAATATGCAATTTATTATAGTTATTGATTAATTTATAATTTATCAATAAGTTATTAAATATAATTTTATATTATTTAATTTATAATTTTCCTATGTATAGTTTATAGTTTTTATCAAGTGTATGTTTTTAAGTGCTGAAAATATTCTGAAAATATTAGTTTAGGCGTACCAAATATTTTTGGTATTTATACGTTGGTTTATTTATTAATTTTTTACCAGTAAAGTTTATAAATCTTTAAAAACAACAAAAAATATGCATAAAAATGATAAGTATACATTTTACAATCTTTTTAACACCTGCAATTTTTGTGATTAAAACTGAATTTGGATGAGGAAATAATCTTTTATTTATCTGAAACGTGAATTGTCTTATCTTCAAATTGTTCAAGATAAGCTGCAACGAATTGCAATTGCTAAACAAATTGGTAGTAATCAAAATTTTATCAATTTGATCAGATAAAGAAACCTTTTTTCTGCTATTTAAATTTTAATGAAACATTTTATTTGTTTGGATTGTAGTACTAATACTAGGTAATTTTGTCTTAACTTATTTATATTTATTTATAGCAAATAAAATTTTTTAAAAGTTTTTTACTGTCAGGAGCGCCCGACTGTTGTTTTTATTTTTGAATTGTGTATTAGTATTTTATTTTTTAATATTTTTTTAATATTAAAGTTAAGTTATCTTGAAAAATGAGGCATATATAAAAATTTGCTCTGATCGTTCCTATGGGAGCTATAGGATATAGTCGGCCGATGTAGCCAATTTTTTTTGTGACAAATTACAAATATTTTAATAGATTTTTGGTCGCATAATTCCATACAAGCCGGATTTACCTTACAAATTAAATCTTTATTAAATAAAAAAAAAACAAAATTAATTTTTTCTATTAAATATATTAAAATTCAAGTGGTTTAAAGTTATATATTTGTTGTTTATGTAAGGCAAATAATTAATTTTTTTGCGCCAAGCTGAACCAATTGAATTGTGCACGCCGCATCACGGACATGCACCCCGTTGGCCGAGGCGGAGCTTTTAGCGCGGACACGAACCATTACATCGGCTGGGCTCTGGTGCAATCAGCTACATAAGTCGATATGTCATGAACTACGGCTGTTTTATGTCTCACATTCCCGATAAAGGCGGCGCTGATTGTTTAATAATTAATTCTCGGAACTTGCGAAGGAGACTGTTTGCCGAGACCGTTTAATTGGAACATGGAAGAGTACGTGATAATGCCGTAGATTGGGAGATATGGTCCAATTCTCGATGCAGGCGCTACGAAAGGCGATGGCTCTGCGGCGGTTCGGTTCAGTACAGTTCAATCGCTGGGCATTGACGGTTGTGCATGGTTCTCAGAGGCTCTCGCAAGTGCTACTAACTTAACCAATACCTCGGTAATTCCTGCCACACTCTGCTTCTTCAAAAAATCAAACGTTCGCGGGTTTTTTCTTTAACTTTGTGCCACTTTGATTAACTCTCGAGTGTTTTGTTTTCCGAATATAGTATTTTGTTTTGTTTGTGTGCAAGATCTTTTATCGATTCTGTGTGGGAACAGCTGTCAGAGAAGGTAAGCGAAAGCTGTACGCACATGTTGAAAACAAAAGCAAACACCAAGAAGGGCGTTCCGAAAATCATTAGCCAGCACTGGAACCCGATAAAATCTCGAGGAAAAAACCCATTTGACATCTGATAAATGCAAACAATTAATTTCATTTATTGCCTTCTCATTGCGCTGTTATCGCGTTGTATGAGAATATAATTAGCTCCTCCGATAAGATATAGAGCTCTACGTAGTATGTCTGCAGCGGTTTAATTAATTATTTGTGTATTTCTTTTCGATTGCCCGATTAGATCAAGAGCTAAGCGCATGTTTGCCGGAATAACCCGCCTGACAACAAAATTAAACGAATAAAACGCAACGAAAAGAGAAAAAAATAACACCTGTGAAGTGGGGCATATTCGCTATACACCACGTCAGAGTATTTGGGAAATATGTTAAAAATATTTTAAATATATTTAAATGAGCTTGAAAAAGTGTAAAACATGAAGCCAAGCAGATAGCTTAATAGGTCCATTAGATTTCCCATTATGCACGCTCTGATACGCTTTCGCTTTGCTTTAGAAATTTGCAGCGTATGCAGGCGTCGAGCATGCCACAACCACACATTGTATTTTTAAAAACTGTACTTTTAAAATATACAAAAGGGTATACAGTAGAATCCGGTTATAGCGACATTCAAGGGACCGACGATTTTACGTCGTTATATCCGGCAGACGCACTATCCGAAAGGAGCAAAAAAAATATTTTTTTTTTATATTATGGATGCCATGTTCGTAATAGGTTTTAAAATAAAACAAATTAATTTTTTAATCAAAACAAAAAATTTAATACAGTAGAATCCGGTTATAGCGACTTTCAAGGGACCGACGTCGTTATATCCGGAAGACAAAATCCATGATTTTGTTTCTTTTTCGTATTGAAAAAACACAAAATCCATGATTTTGTTTGCTTCTTTTAGCATTGTTAAAGAAATCAAATTTTCCTCTTTAAAGTTTTTTTTTGTTCGGCACGTCGCAATATCCGGTTGAATTGAAATGAAAAATTGAATTGAAATTGAAAAATCTCGTCGTTATAAGCGGTTTGTCGCTAAAAGCGGAGTCGTTATAAGCGGAGGCCGTTTCATATAAGTTTGTATGGGGACCAACCAAACCATCGAGTTTTCGTCGCAATAACCGGACGGACGCTATAAGCGGCGTCGTTATAACCGGATTCTACTGTACTTGGTTTGTATAATATGCCGAAGTTGTAGTATTTATTGTATTTTTGATCAAAACGACAAGCTGCGTTGATATAGCCAAATTCGTCCGTCTGTCTATCCGTCCGTCCGTCTGCAAATCCGTCCGTCCGTCTGACCGTCCGTCCGTCCGTCCATCCGTCTGTCCGTCCGCCCATTCGTCCGTCTGTACAAATACGTAGACCTCGTAAATTATTAAAACTAGAGACACGATATTTGGTATGCAGATACGCCTGTACACTAAGCAGATCGTATATGTTCTAAAATTTTAATACCTTACCCCCTTGCTTGGCGAATCACAAAAAACATCAGCAGCCACAATTTTCAAGCTACACACGTATTACTTGGCACATGCGTAGATAATGGCATTCTCTATCATAGCTGAGAATTGCGTTATCATCCGACAACAAACAGCGAAGTTATGCAACGGACAATTTGTTCGATTTTCTGCTGATGAAGGGGGAAGGGTTTACCTCATGCGTTTGCATACGCACTTAGCTTTATATGTGTGTCTCTCTGTATGTATGCATATAAGCACAAAGTACAGTGTCTGCTGCTGTCGGTTGCGTTCGACTCGCCCGACTGATCCGCTTCGTTCGTACGGCTTGTTTTTGTTTTTGCTTTGCGTTTGTTACTCATGCAAGCTTTATTTCGGCTTACTCTTCGCCTCGCGAGCTTTCGCTCAGGTTTGCTCATTAGAATAGCATTCTAACGGAGCCCAAACATGCGAGAGCCGCAACAAAACAATGCGATGAGGTGTCATAGGTCGCACTCATTGACAAGTGGTATACTATATGGGTGATTTATCCCTCACACACGTATCGAATGTACGAACATTGACATTCTGCGGCTGCAGCGTTATTAATTACATTCAAAATGCGCCGTGGGGCATGAAAAACAGCATTGTTCTTGATCGCCCTATGCACACGTCTCGCCAATTTCTTGGGTAAATAATTACTTAGCTGCAGATGTGCAGTTTTATCTTTATAAACCCCAAATGTCGTAAATTTAACCCGTATGCGAGTTGCGTTCGCATGGAAACAGCCAAAACAATCGAATGGTGCAGTTCCCTGCTAATTAGGCAGGTCATCAACCCACACACAGCAACGACATTGCTCAAGGTGTGTGTCTGCGCTAAGCCAACAGAAGGTACATTCGTTAGCCAAGTTGCACGCCAAAGCTAAGCAATTTAGCTGCATGCCCAAAAGTATGCAGCAGAAAAATGCTCTATGGCCTCAGTCAGCTAGCAAAAATATTGCCCAGAATTCAATTGACTTCTACTCGCATCAAATCGCTTTTACTTATTTATTTATTTATTTAACAAAACCTCTTGATTTTTTCTCAGTGTACTCGGGAACTGCCCGGTTGTTGAAAAGCGTTTGAAAGCCAAATTGTGTAATTGGCAAAAGTGAGAATTTTTGCTTTTATTCAAAATTAATTTGGCTTTTTTACAAATAGCCTGCAAAATTAAAAATTAAATAAAAGTTAAAATTAAAAAAAAAATTGTTAGAACTATCGTCAGCATTTAATTTTATATGTTGATTGAAAATGCTCTAAAAACAGTTATATAGTATTAATGGCGAAATAATATTGCAATTGAAGAAATTGAAAGCCAGTAAGCAAGTAGCCGATCAGCCGGACGCACCCGACTGAACAATAGCAGAACAATATAACATTTTATCCTCGTTCTCGCTTACCGCTTTATTCAATTTAAAAACTCTAATAAATACAAACTTAAATCGATTTAATTGACAAATTTTGAAACTAGCTTCAGTTAAAATTTCAAAAGATTTCAGTCTATAATATAGGCGCAAAATTATTTATATTTTATTTATTTATTTATCCTAATGCTACAAGTAGAAAACTTATAAATTATTGCATTAGTCACTCTAACAATAGAAAAAAAAAATAACAAAAATTTAATTAAATTAAATTATTGCACATTTATTTCTATAAAGAGATGAGAGTTTTTTAATAGAGATTTAAGGAAATTGTTGGCGAAATACGCGAAAATTCTAAGCATAACTTGAACGTTTTTGAACTATTTTTTTTTTTTTTTTTTTTTGAAATTTATGCAGCTTTATTTTCATGCTTTTTCCGCCAAAAACAGCTTTTTTCACTGATTTATAACAACTATATTTTTGCCTTTCTCTGCTCTGCTTTCTTTGCCTTTGAAACTCAATTAAATCAATTAAATGTAATTATAATTTTACAATAAGTAAAATTAATCAAAGCATCTGTTTCCTCTATTTGTTTGCAGCCTCGCAGTGTGTCAATTGGGACGATTCGCCTTTTAAGGTAAGTTGACCCGCAGCTTCTTAGCTTGGAAGCGAGTGTTCGAAGATGGCGTATGCGTAATGTGCCATAATAAGTTAATATAACACAAGTACGTATACTTTAATGACTTTCAAAATGCGTCATGGAACGCGAGCGGCGATTGCGGGCAGGGGGCGGCCAATAACGAGAAAAGGAAATGGCGTTAAATTCTGTCGAGCTCTCGAAACTCTTTGGTGCAGAGCCGTCAAATTTGCTTTGCTTTGTCTACCCCGTGCCCCGTACCCCCCTCCGTTTTGTTTGTGGAGTCAACAAGCCGGATTCCACGGACTCCCGCTCAGATATATAACATATATGCCATATAATAACGGCAAAGGCCGAATCACGGCTAGAGCAGCAGTTCCAAAAATAAAGGCTGTCTTCATGCCTCAAACCCAAAAAAAAGAAAAAAAACCTCTGGCTAACCAGAGATGGGCTCGACATTGTTTTCTTACTCCGCAGTTACACGCTCATGTTTTTTCACGTATTTCTCGTTTGTTTGTACAGACAGAGTTGCACAACTTTAAGCACAGGGTTGCATCTCAGCAAATTAGTTATCGATAAACACCTATCGCATTTGTTATGACATATTAATTTGATGGAATTTTTCACAGTGGAATTTAATGTAGACAGATCTTGTAGACAGTTCTTGTATACAGATCTTGTTCGCTAATAGAGCAATCGATAACACAGAAAATAATACATATGTATATCGATAACATATGAAAAGAGCTTTACCATCTGAATGCAACCAAATTTGTTTCAAAACGGAAACACAAAAAACTACTTGCAAAAACAACAGCGTGTGAATGCGGACTTCCAGCAACAATTGTTCAACTTTTAACTCTATTTATTCATTTGATTTTTCACTGTAGTTGGCGCGTTGTTTGTTGTTGTTATTGTTGTTTTGTTTTTGGCAACGTCACATACCTGTTTTTGGCTAAAATCGAGTACTTCCCAGGCCCCCAAGCCTAATGCCAAGAGCAAACAATTGAGTGTGCCAGTTGCTGATGATGCTATAATAATGCCGATGATGACGACTCTGACGAAAGGCGCACAGTAGCTTAGAGTCTAGGCTAGACAACGACTAGAGATACCCATTACTTTTGAGCATGATTAGAGCGAGAGTTGATCAGAGTTTAAATTAAAATTTAATTTAAAAAAAAAACAAAAAATTATTTTGTTTGATTTAAAAACAAATCTGAAAGAAATAAAAGTAACAACATAAATTTGATTACAAAATAGATTGCGCTAAAATAATTTTTGTTTACAAAAAGTTTTAAAAATAAATAAATATCAGAATTAATTCAAGATGAGATTAAATTTTACTAAAAGTAAAACTTATATATATTTTAATTACTTTGAAATTTTTAGAGAGCTCAGAATTAAATTCTTTTTACTTGCTTAACTTGCTTTGATTTGGGCAAAAGTTGAAGAAATATCTGATATATATCAACATTGATTTAGGAACTTTCAGAATTGATTAAATGACAGAGATAATAAATAATAATAAAAAGAATAGATAAAAATAATTAGCTAAACAAAATTTAAAACATTTTTGATTGTGCAAGATATGAAGAAATTCTGGATTACTTAAACTAAAGAAAACTAAGATAAATTTAAAATGTATCTCTTGATTTTTTGTTCTCTAATTGGATGACTTGACTGCTAGCATGCCCCGCCAGCTGCTGAGGCTTAGAGGGTATCGCAGCTAAACGTTAAGGCAAATATTGAACGTTGAGTTTCTCGCTCGGTGATTTACCTGATGGAATCTGCCCGCTGACAGCTTTCAGCTACCAAGAGTGCCAGCTGCTTGTTAACTTGTCTATGGTCAGTTACTATCGGTGACTATCGACTATCGACCCACTGATCGAGCTCCGACTGAACTTTGCTTTCGTCTGGGTATTTCCATAAGTGTACGCCCTCACGAATTGATTTGGTTTTTATTTTTGTGGCATGATTTTGACTGTCCGTGTCCGGCCAGCGTCAGTTTATCGCTTGTTCCGCCTGCTAGACAAATATATAGATATATCTACATATATCCAAATATCTATTCATCCGATTTGAGCTTGTGCTAAAAGCCAACTAAGCGTTTAGTGAAAACCGCAAGTACTCATATCGCCTATGAGTAGATAGATCTTTAGAATGTGAATATATATATATGTATATATTTTATCAGCATCATCAGGCGGATGCTGAAAATCAGCCTCTTTGCCTGGGCTTTACAGCGATTCTATATTTAATGGAGAAAAACGTTCGTTAAACGGATATTGATCGAACAAATTTTCAATTTATCTAACACGAAGTGCGATTACTATTGTTTAAAATCGATTTGAATAATTCATTAAAAATTGCAGAAAATTTACAAAATTTCAAGACTCAAAATAAGATAATTATATTATTATTATTATTATAATATCTAAATTATAATTATTTATAAGCAATTTATGCATCAATTTCCAATATGTTTTTAATATAAATACATGCTTAAAGGATGAATAAATAATATTTTATTTGTTTTTATGTAAAAATAAAATTTTTTTAATTTAATGTTTTATCAAAATAATTTCTATGTTGATCATATTATTATTAGTATTTCATTAGCTATTAAAAATATATAGAAAATGCATCTAAAATATATTTCAATTATTTAATTTATATTATTAATTTATATTATTATTCAATTATTTAATTTATAGCTTGCATTTCATCGAATCAGTTCCTATTATAGTATTAATTCCCACCTTTAGTCATGCTTCTTCGGTTGACTTTAGCTTTTAGTCTTTAAGCCTATAGACAATTTCACAATTGCATGATTAGCATAAAGTTTTTAGTTGATTGAATTGAATTTAGATGCACAGACTTTAGTAGAACTTATGGACTGTCAACACAAAATTTACTCACAATTTTTGCATAAATTTTTGCCACTCGGTTTCATGACTCGATAATTTAACTGACAAATTTGAAAATGATAATGAATTATATATAGATTTGATGGTATAAGGTAGGTTTATTAGGTATGATGAGGCCCAACTATAAAAACATGCAAACTTTATCAAATAAACTGAGAATATTCAAAAAGCAGAGTAGATAAAATATCATGATAAAATATTTAAATAAACTAAAAAATTCAATTCAATTATTTAAAGCTGGGATCGCAATTATTATAAGTTATAAAATAAAAATTGCAAAATAATTATTATTTGTCAATTTTTATCAAAATAATTAAATGAAAACTCTTGTTTAAAATTTGTATTTAAAAAAATTTAAAATATAAATTATTTTCCAATTTTTATTATAAATGCGATATTATACTTGCGATCCCTGCGATTCTTGCTATAAATTATTTAAATATAATTTGAGAATCGTTAATTTGACAGATTTACTAAATAAATATAATACAAAATAAAGCATTTATCAAGAATAATATTCTCTGCTTTTATGTTTATTATTACACAGTTTGACACAATTATGAAATAAACATTAATATAATGTTTATAACGTAATAATATAATATAATTACGATCAAATTTTGTATGCAAATGAAATGAGGGATTTTGCTCTCCAATATTGAAGGTTTGCTGATAAGAGTTGAGCCATGACAGAGGAATTAAATGAATTATGAAATGTATTGTTGTGCAAAGGCTTGAAGCATGACTGATAAAAGGCAGACGTAAGCCATCACTAATTGTCTATAAATAATGCCCCTGTAACACAAGACAGTTTCGATGGTGATAGGTTATGATTATGATTCTAAGGTGCACATGATGCACATGCACCGTGCAAATATTGAATCGGATGCAATAAATGCGGGTTTTTATGATTTATTTTTACTTTTATAAATCATGCGGTTGGCAGGGGCTTATCACATTTAGACATTATGTCAATGTTTGAACTGCACAGCGAGAAATATTGCCAGCTACAGTTGATTTGAAATGAAGATGCCTCAAGAAACTTTTAATTGTACTGAAGCATGCTATAAATTAATTTAATTTAATTTATTTTAAATAAATTTAACTATAATTTATATTCATTTTATTTAATACTGGAGTAATACCTAAAACACTTATAATTCAGAGCATTAGTCACGTAATATATAAACGTAAATTAATGTATTAAACTTATATTACGCTTAGATTATAAAACTTGATATACAATTTTAAATTTTTTAAAATTATATACCATGCTGTTTATATTTCAATTATTAATTTAATATTTAATTTTTGATTTTTGTCTCATAAATATTTAGAGAACATACTTTTCAAATTTGATGCGCTCTTACTGCATTTAATATTGAAATAATATAATTATTTAAATAAATAATAATATAATTATTTAAATATAAAACAATATAATTATTTAAAGAAAGATTAGTAGATAAAGAGGCAGACGAAGTGCTGAAAAGAAATATGTCTTATAATTATTAACAAGTTATTACTTTTATTTATTTATTTATTTATTTAAATGTTGACTAAGACCAGTCAACCAAAAATTAAATTACAGATTAAAATAAGTATAAGTTAAAATAAAATTAAAATAAATAAAATTAAGATTTAAAAATATGAGCAGAAAATAAAACTCCAAATGAGATGCAATAAATAATAATTAAATAAATTAAATAAAATAATAAATATATATGTAAATAAAAAAAGTAAATAAAACAGAAAAAGCTCTGTTATGTATTCTACAAATAATAAAATAAAACTTCCATAATTAAATAACAAATGATAATTTGACAATTTTTATAATTAAGCATATCAAATCATACAAAAAATCTGAGGTTATTATTAATTGTTTTATTTTAATTGATTTTATTTCAATTGATTTTATTTGAATTATGCAATTTCGTGTCATTTTGAATATGCATATGAACTATTAGAACTATTATTCATCCATTAGTATTGTAATTTTTAATCAGGCGTATATTTTAAGCTAGAATCAATGTCGAACTTTGCGCTAAATTCTTGATGTATTTGCCGCTGTAAATAGTTAATGGGCTGCCTTGTAATCGCCGAGATACAAATGGAAAACTAGTGACTAATGCCAGCGAGCATTGTCGCAATAAACAGCCTGATAAGGCAGGGCAGGGACGGCATCAAGGGGGGTAAGGGGGGTGAGGAGGGGAAAAGGGGGCAAGGAGTCAAGTGCCCCCTATGGGCTGACCTGCGATTCATGATTGGGATTTGTAAATGCGATTCATTCATAACTAGCCGCAGATGCCGATGATGATGCCGATGATGATGATGATGATGGTGTTTTTTTTCTCGCTTTCTGGCTATTTTTGCCGTTGCTTTTTTTGACGTCACTGAGGCTTGTTGGTGTTGGTGTCATTTCTAAAATAAGGCGCACTTTATTAGCCAAGATAAGTTGATATCGTTGCCGCCTCACGCCCCAGGTGCGAAAATTAGCAGCTCGAGATTTTCTGCGTTGTCATGGCGACCATTCACGACACTCCAGGGCGGACGGGGTGTGGGCGTGATGCCAAGGGGTAGTGGCAGGGGATGGGGAGGGGAGTGAAGTATTGCTATCTGTAGGTCAATGAAAGCGCCAGCAAAGCTGCTCGTATTAATGCCATAATGCCCCCCACTGAACAGTTTATGGAAATTAGTTAATCAGTTAATACAAATTTCGAGTTATGAAATTCAGCACAAACCAGTTTCCACAGTTATTTCATTATCATTGTAAGCGAACAGCAATCAAATGTAATATGAAAAAATTATACAAATATAAATTATTATTTTTCCAATATTATGCATGAATTATGGCTATAGCTTAGATTGACATAATTTAGCATTTATTATTTATTATTGTATATTAGTTAACATATTAGTAAATTTCAATTTAGATTGTCCTACATTTACTTTTAATTTCATATTAGTAGTATAAAATAAATAAAAAATAAATAAATAAAAAACATAAAAAAATTAATAAATAAAAAGCATAAAAAAATAATAAAACAATATGTTTATTATTTGTCCTTATATTATTTTTATTTTACTTCATTACTTGTTATTATTGCATAACATTTTAATTTTTTTTGTGTATCTGCATAAAGTATAAATATTTATATGTTTTTATGTTTATATAAATATTTTTCATATTTATTTATATTTGCATCGTATTTTATTGCTTTTATTATTGCACTTAGTTGCATTTAATATAATTTTTTTTTAGTTCACAAATTTTTTGTTTTCCTTAATTTTTTATGTTATTTGTATTTCATCTTGTATTGTTGTATTTAATTATTCTAATATTTTGAAAATTACATTATATTTGACTTAGAAAAAAATATATTTTATTTTAATTTTCCCCCATAAATTATTAAAAAAAATGCAAATAAATTCTATGTTTTTATCAAAATAATACGTATAATTAAAATGTATATTTGTGATAGCAATGAATCATCTGCAATTGCAAATCTGTATAAATATATAATCAATTAGGCACATTATTATTTATAGTTCAAGCTCATAAATAAATAAATAAATATATACATACTTAAATCAAATTTCATATGAGCAACTTTTTTGCAAATAATATTTGAAATGCTGAAATCGTTAAGGTTTTTTTATTGGATTTTTATTTATGTATTTTAGAAAACAACATTTTTCAACCTGATGAATGTTTGTAGGGATTTTTACGTTTTTTTATTTCAAATTATTTTCAAGCTGATATATGTTTGTAGGGATTTACACCCGATCCCCTTTCAGTAATTCCATTGAGCGTGTTGAATCATGCCAAGTAAATCATAATGCTGATTTGCTAAATTACATGCTAGTTGTGGTTGGAAATAATTATAGGAATTAGAGAACTTTATGCCCATAAAAACTGACTCAATCCAAGGACGTGAATTCAGAAATTTGCAGGAATTTTTGCAACTTCTAAATGTGCAGAAATTGTGCGATCAATTGCGGGGCTTGGCATACTGGACGTATGAGTAATGCGATCGCACAGGCATAATAACAACCTGCTGGAAGAACTGTGAGAGCTGAAACTGAAGTGACGAGTGGAATGATAATTTCTTGACTTGACCAACTCTTATAACTTCAGACTTCAGTCTTCAGACTCTCTTTCGCATTGGCCGGCACTGTCTTGGCCAATTTGTTGTTTGGCTTTCAGTTTCCATTGAAAGTCGACGCGAATCGGAAATGCCAAAGTTGGCTGAAGACGCGTAAAAACAATAAGCGAAGTGCAGAGACAGAAAAAGAGGCAGAAACAGAGAGAAAGAGAGGCAGTAAATGTTAAACAATTGTTGGCTGTAATACAAAGTGTATAATGTGTAGAATGTGCCACAAATCGTATCATGTTCAACGCTCTAAGTAGGTGTTTTCATCCAAAGAAAAGCTAAAGTTTATTTGTTTTTCATTTCAAAATCCCATTGAACTTATCCTTAATAATAAAAGATATTTGTGCTCAGGCTAAAACATATCCTATAAAAGCTATTTCGATTACTAAAAATAAAATAATTACTCCATTTGATCAACTCCCACATACCTGCATGGATGTGCGATACTTTCTAGGGGGCATAATGCCCAAATATCGCCACAACTTTGATAACGCCCGACCGCATGCTGAGTGTGTTCCACGACGGAAGAGCGGAAGTGCAACAACAACAACAAACAACAACAGCAACAACAACAAACATTGCAGTTTGCAGCGTCACATCCGTTGCGTGGCTGCATGTGCATAAATTATGGCATTATTCGCACATATGACTTCCCAAAACGGGTTTCAAACGAACCGGTTCGCAGTCGAAACTCCGAAAAAAATCTTGCAACTTAAAACCAAGCTGTGCAAATTTGATTGAATTGATGACTAGAACTAAATACAATCATTTGACTAAAAGCAACAATCGAACAATCGAACAATCGATTAAAACCGCTAACCGATAAAATAAAGTTCGATCATTAATCGGGCTTGAACCATTAATGCTTAATGCTACGACAAAAGCTTTCGACATTCCAAATGTTAAACGAATGAGCAGACGAACCAGCAACGGAACTTGTTAAAACGAGCTTAAATGGTGTGAACAACAAAAACGGAACCAGAATTGGAACCAGTTGAACCAGAATTGAAATCGAACCCATTAACAAAGTTTGCATTTTGGAACTACTACAAAAACTGTTGCACTCAAGCGATCCGGAAAGCGAACTAAAGTTAAAGATTAAAGTTTCCAAAATAAAATGAAAACATTTCTAAAACCGAGCTGGAACTAATCAAGCCAGTTAACCTGGTTTCGAACCAGTTCGTTGGACTTAATACACAAATTAAAGAAATAGAACTAAGGGCAATATCTGAAGTTTTTAATCGAGTTAAAAACATTGCTAAAAGAGCAGCTGGAATTAGCAAAACGGAGTGCGAACCAGCAACTAGGGTTCGAACCAGTAAACGGTTTACGGCAAAAACTTTGGGATTGCAAACCAAAAAGGATATTCGGCAGAAAAAAAAAACATTTATCAAGAGAAAAACTATTAAAAAAAAATCCTTTCAACTGAAGCTCTTAAATTTCAGATCGATTCAAGATTTTATGTAATTTTTTGAGTTTTCAAGAATTTTAAGTTTAACTTGCAAAAACTTGAGATCGAGGCTTATAAATAAGCACAGATCTTGAAGATTGGACTGGCTTTTTTTTTTTTTAAACCGTTGCAGCTTTTTTTAAGTGTGCTTTTTGAGAATAAAAATAAAAAATAATAAAAATTGGCAACACTGCCGTTGAGTCATTTGCTGCAATTTGATATACAGCAAAAGCTTTGTAGAAGTGCAGGCCTATACAACATTGTATGCTGTATGTATGTGTGTGTGTGTGTGTGTGTGTGTGTGTGTGTGTGTGTGTGTGTTGTCGCGTGGCGCTCTGATGAAATTTCCCCAGAGCGCGTGGTCAGCAGCAGCAGCAGCAGCCGACGTCAAGTCGTCTGCGACGCCAAAGCTGCGCTGTCTCCCTCTCTCCCTCTCTTTTCAGCGGTGCGCAGTGCTGCCACTTTTGACTTTAGACAAGTCGTACTTGAAAAGTTTCTAATCTGTAAACTACAATTTATACAAATTTTAATTATCGACTTAGAAAAAGCTTAAAAATACCAAATTAATTTTGAGAAACAGCTAGAATAACAGGCTGCTGTCTCATGTTGGAACTATATCGATATCTATGCTTATCGATATTTCCGATATTTTGAGCTTAAATATCGATAACAGTTTTTGCTGTCAAGTCTGTTTATATTTCTAATAAATTAATTAATTAATCTAATAAATTATAGACATATTATTTAATAGCCGATTATTTCAATTCTTGAATACTTACATTTTTAAATAAAAATAAAAATTAAATCAAACTAAAACATATCAGACTATAAAAATTATTTAGAAATTTAAACATAAACTAAGAAATATTTTAGGCGCTACACATACCGATAGATATTTTTTTAATCCTATTTAATAGGACCAAAACGACCTCTCTAGCTTTTATAGTTTAGCAAATTTCAGCGTTTATTGAGACGGGCAGACAGACAGACAGACAGACAGGGCTAAATCGACTCAGCTCGTCATACTGATCAGGAATTTATATGCTTTGCATCTGCCACGCCTCCTTTTGGCTGTTACATACATTCTGACAAAGTTATTAGCCCTGTATTTTCTATTTTTCAATGGGTACAGGGTATAAAAAAAAAAATATTTTTTTTTTATCGACTTTGCAAACTAGCCAGACTGGACGTGAAAACAGCTAAGCTGACAGCACTGTGGCGGGGTTTGCCGCACGTTCTCTCTCTCTCTCTCTCGCTCTCTCTTGATGTGTGTGGGTGTGCGTGTGTGAGGGTGTGTGTGTGTGTGTGTGGGGCTTTCATATGGCACGAGCGGCAGCGTCTGGAGTTCGTCGTGATTTTCGCTCTGCTTCGTCTGTGTGAGACGGTGTGTGTGCGTGTGTGTGCGTGTGTGTGTGCGTGTGTGTGTGTGTAGCTGGAATGCGATTGGCTGGCGGCACGATTGTCGTCAGCACTTGACGCCGTCGAGATGCTTTCGTGAGCTTTGGCTTCGGGCTGAGCTCGCGCCCGTTATTTATATGCTGGGCGAGCCATCGAGTATTATAAATAAGTAACAGATCTTGAAGAGTGAACTTGTCGCTGTCGTGCCGGGCTTCAGTCTGATATATTTTTTTTGCATTTTTTGCATTTTTTATTGTACAATTGGTGCAACACCAACAACTCTCAATTCTCTTGAACCAACAACAATCGCACACAATGTCAACAATGGCAACAGTTTCAAACGCTTCAAGTCGAGTGTTGAGTGCGCGCGGCGGTTTCAGCGAGCGTCGAAATAGCAAAAACCAAGCCAAGGCAGCCAAGGCGGCAACAGTTGCCGGCCTCACAGCAACAGTTGCAGCCACAACAACAGCAGCAGCAACAGCAACAGCAACACCAACAGCAGCAACAGCAACATCAACAGCAGCAACATCAACATCAACAGCAACAACTGCCTGCCTGCGATTGCAGACCTGCTACAGTAGCCTCTGTAAGTTAGTGCACCGCGTGGTAAATGCTGTGTTGCCCACTTTCATAGCTAGAATTAGAGAGACAACTTATGGGCGCTGCCACGCCTTTTTTAACAAAGTTATTAGCCTTGTTTTAGGCCATTTCATGTGCCTATATCCAAAGCTGTTTTTAAGTATTTGCACAATCTCATAAAACTCGCAATTATTGCACAAAATTTATCAATAGATTTGAGCTGATAAATCTCTATAAATAATTCTCCGAAATTGTTCAAATATAATTTATTAGTGTTTTTTTTTTTGAGCCAATAACAAACGGCAAACGAGAACAATTTTAAAACCGTTTTATTATTCTGCTCAATAATAGCAATATAATTGTTTTCAGTGTAAAATTAACAATTTTGCCTTAATATTCAAATATTGTTAAATATTGTTATAGGCAAATATTGAAATAATTGTTAGCTATTTATTTTTAATTCAAAATCTGTAAGATTCAAGAAAAAGCTTAAAAAGCTAAATTATTTGTGAGCAAAAAGCCAGAATTGCCGCTGCTGTCGGTTTTATAATTTTGATCTGCAAACACAGCAGATTTAACGGGGAAAAAGCACAACGGGCAAGCACTGCAGTGCTTCAGTGGTGGCATGTGGCATGTTGCATGTGGCATGCGCCGCATACTCAAGCAGCCAAGTTGCCCAGAGCCTACGCCAACCGTGATTCATGCAGCATTATTCTAATCTCCCTACGCCTGCCCCTGCCCCTGCCCCAACCCCTCCCGCTCCCTCTGCCTCTCGGAGTGTGTGTCAGTTTATTTATGGTGTTTGATGTACGTCACGCGTCAACGCTTCAGCGTTTGTTGTCTAAAGAAACAACAACAACAACAACAGCAGCGAAGAAAAAGCCAAGTTAACATCAGGCGGGCAGGTGAACAGCTGAAATCGGCTGAAATCGGCATCAACAACAGCTCCAATTAGACGCTTAGCAAGCCAATTAGTGCTGCCAATTGCCAATTGGCTAATTGGCAACCGAAATTCTATAAAATTAGCCAAACGAAATTCTGGCCTATGCCGCTAAGGGCCTACGAAAATGGCTAAAAATAGCGCAGGCCCAGAGTGCATTAGACTGGCAAAAAGCCCACCTAATTAAGCCAGAATTATTCGCCCAAGACGCAAAAATAGTTGATCAATATCTGCATCAATTGTTATTTATTTATAGCAATTGTTTTTTGATAATTACAATTTTAAACAAATTTATCAACAATTAAAATATTTGGAAATTTTCATTAATAGTTGAACTATATTTGCATACATTTTTAATAAATAATAATAATATTTATAATAATATTTAAACAGTTCGTGCAGCATAAGCAAAATGTGTTCTTTAAATTATTGAATATATAAAAAATGGCTACAAATATTATCCAAATTGAAAATATTTATGTGAATGAAAAACTTGAAAAGTTCCTTTAATTATTGAAATTATTAAATACAATATAATCCAAAAATATAACAATTATTTTAAATATAATATTTAAACAGTTTCTTAAATTATTGTAATTATTAAAAATATAACAAAAATATAACATTTATTTTAAATGGAATATTGAAACAGTTCGTGAAGCTAAAGCAAAATTAAATCTTAAAATTATTGAATATATAAAAAATAGTTAAAAATTGTATCCAAATTGGAAATATTTATGTAAATGGAATGCTTAAAAAGTTCCTTAAATTATTGAAATTATTTAATACAATATAATCCAAAAATATAATATTTATTTTAAATTGAATATTTCTTAAAGCATAAGCAAAATGAGTTCTTCAAATTATTGAATATTTAAAAAATAGCTAAAAATTTTATCCAAATTGGAAATATTTGTTATCCGACAAATGCGTTTTTAAATTAATTTATTAGTTGACATTTATAATATGTAAATGAAATTAATTCAAATTAATTTATTAGTTGACATTAATAATATGTAAATGAAATACTAAAAAAGTTCTTTGAATTATTGAAATTATTAAATACAAATATAATCCAATTTGGCAAATATAATATAATAAACTATATAAATAATAAAATAAAATATTATGACCCAGTTGCTCTGGGCTTAAAACAATGTTTTTTTTTAGAATTAATTAATTAAAAATCAATAATTAAATAATGTACTATTGTATTATAGATTATAAACATAATCAACATTCGGTTTGGTTTGCTTTTTTTTTTCTGGTGATTCAGGGAGAATTTAGTAATACAACTTGCCTAATTTATTTCCCAAATTAATTTTGTCCCTTTTTAATTTTCTTCTCCGCAGCTACTGCCAAAGTTTGGACCCTTCTGCTGCTGCTCCTGGCCATCAGCCATCCGCCAAGCTCCAGCGCACTGCCGCGTCGCCAGTTGGGCCGCCATCTTATACAGCCGCATCGCCATCATCACGTGCACCATCGCTCCGCTGACAACACGAACCTTGTGCGAGTGAGGTCCACACCTGCCCTGCTCCCCTGCCCCAGCATCAAAATGGAGGTGACCGCAGAACAGCTGAGGGAGGCCTTCGAGACCAGCAACGTCACCCACGAGGCGATGTCCGCCCTACTTGAGAAATACGTAAGCATCCAGAATTTTACAGCCTGATTCATGTAGATCAGCCCATAGTTTACTTTTCCTTAAGCATCTAAAGTTTGGGTTTCAATGTGACCGTTCGCGCTTTGCAAAAAAACCATTTAAAGTTAATTTATTGCGTTGGGATTTAAAAAAAAAAACGATTTAATATACATATATAAAAAATCTACAAAACTGAATAGTCTTTTTTGAGGGGTTTTTCGTATCCTATTCCAAAATTTTCTAATTTTGATTCCCACCGATTCCCAGCTTAATACATCATTCGATCGTAGATTAAAATCTTTAGTTTTAAAAAAATCTGCAGTTATCTGCCTAGAATTATCCGCCTTTGCAATATTTTTAACGAATAAGAAACTGCAAAGATATGCAACAGGAAATTTGGTTGTTTATATATTTTTGATTTGAGTATTTCCAAGAGATCAAATATTCAAGTTGAAAAATAGGAAATTTCCTTGGGAGCTGCAGGAGATGTTTTTTAATTAAATACCTCTTAACTAACGTGGGGCTATTTGTTCTATTGCGTGCTTCCAGGTTACAGATGAGATGAATCTGACCAGCATGGAGGAGGCCGTGGACCGATACGCCCTGCACTATCTGAGTCTGACGTATCCGCTGCAGGCGGAGGCGAACACCCAGAATTATTCGGGCGAGGGTACGCAGCTGCCGGAGGTGGAGCTGCCCCGGATATTGGAGTCCTTGAGCATTATCGAGGACCTGCTGAGGACGGTGAACAAAACGGTGAAGCCCAATGCAACCGAGAACTATTTCAAGCACTTTCTCGACATGATCCACAACAACAAGAGCCAGGTGATCGTCATGCTGAAGCTGCCGGAGGACTGCATTGCGGCTCCTGACTACGAGTACAATGAGAAGCACGACCGCCTGGAGTACGGCGTGGTCAAGGAGGCTCAGCTCATCCTGAAGGCCATCAGGGCGAAATATCAGTTCATGGTGCAGAACTCCGTTTAGGCGTTTAAGGCGATCTGACACGCCTCCTGCCCCCATTCAACAGCGTACAAGAAAATGCCAAAAAAACTACTAAGGAAAACCGCAGATACTAATTGATCCGAAGGGCTAACCCATCGGATCCATCCAATCACACCACATTATAATTCCCATATGCTCTATGTGCATTGTTTTTTTTTGATTAATTGTCCTATATATATATACGTATGTGTACTTAGTGTATCTACTGTAGTAGCTAATGATAATCCCACGCTGGAATTGCTTTCCTTATTTATTGTTTAATTTTAATCAAGTATTTATTATTATTTATACACTTAGTCGGCTCCTGAGCTTACGCTATGCATTAACTTTACGATGATACCATATAAAGTATATAGCATAAATCAATCAGATTTTCTTAATAATTGTCGGAAAATTGTATCTGTTCTTTATCGCTTCTGTTGCAAGCTCAAAGTATTACGAACTAATAAAAGAATTTTTTTTAAATGTTCCAAAACCCAACAAAACTTTCTAATTTATTTACGGCGCATATTTTGATATAATCTACATATATTTCAGCAAGGTGTACGGAGTAAAAAGTGCTCTTTTGATTCCAATTGATTAAATAGTTTTTTTTGGATTTCATCATTCTGTGTTTCTACACTGAGAGAAAAATCAACAGTAATAGCAGTTGAATTATACACCGGATGAGAAGTGCAATGAGATATAAAATTCTTGATTCGATAAATTCGTATTTCAATTTTTACCAACTTTTAAGCATAATATAAAACTTACTTTATTTACAGACTCTTTGAACTCAATTCAAATTTTATTGTAGCTTTTTTGCTTTAATTAATCTAAATTTTACTACGATTCTATTCAGACTTGTACTTGAATTCTAGAATAAAGTTTCTCCCTCCTCTTTGAACTTCAAAAAGCTTCAAAGTTGTAATTTGGCATGTACGTTCATCCATTACGATCGGATGCGAAACAGCGAAGATATGCAACATACAATTTGCTCTACTATGTTTGATTAGGTCAAACACATAGTACAGGGTCTACTCTGTGGTAAGTTAAAGTTTTTTTTAAGTTGAACTCTATTTTTCCTAGTTTTTCCTAGCGTTATCCGACTTTCCGTTAAATATTTTTCTTCTGGATTATTTCTTGTGGGTATTTTTATATTTCTTTTCGCATTAATTCCTCCAGGCCCATTAAGCCTGTGCATTTTGCAATTGGGAATTTTAGCCTTCACTTATCAAAAGTAGTGACGTTCTCGTCAATGTTTTTTGCGCTTATGCAGTTATGGATATTACGTAGATGCCATTGCGTATATGGTTTTATGCATTTCTACGAAATCGGATCAAAAGTTTAAATGAGAGTTATTTTTGGGTCCATTTGCGTATTACCCTGGCACAGAATTCGAGTTTTTGGTATGCCACGAATTAATGTGATATTTAAAAGATTGCAAATTTATTGTGAACTTGTCGTATGATTTATTTTTCCGCTTTTAGAGAGCAGCGGATTTGATTGTAGGGCCTTTATCTGAAGAGAAAATGATGCCGAAAGATAAGGGTACGCGTATAGCTGATTCCATACGAGAGCCATCTGCTCTTATCTAAAACAGCTGATGGCATAATACGCAGATTTGATATGGATATGGGTTATAGATAACACCGCTCACATGATTCTATAATGATGATAAATTTCTCCACTTCCAATGCGTACTTACGTAGATTTGTTTAGCTCAAAGGGAATTATAAATTATGCATCTAGTCGGACGCAACCGACTGTGGGAGCTTTTCAGTTAAAGTAGACAACATTATTTCTGCTAATCAAAAATTTGAATATGTAAATTTAAAAAAAAATCTAGTAAGAACGGAGCAGATCGGTCGGACGTAACTGAGAGTAGAAGACCTTTTACTTTGTGTTTGAATATTTCTAACTCACAGAGGAATCGAAATTAAATTGTCTGTTGCATATCTTCGCTGTTGCTTATCCAGTCGAAATGGAATTTATAGCATCAATAAAGAATGTGATGTGTTTATGCAGAGGGACAGACGGACAGCCAGACAGATGGGTATATAGACAGGGGTATATCGACTCAGCTCCTGATCAAGAATATATAAAATACTTTCTCAAGTCTGCCACGCCTTTTTTTTTGGTGTTTACACTAACGTAATAAGCGCTTTGGTACTTTTTTAAAATGCAGGGTTGTATCTGACGAATAAATCTTGATAAAAGCAGCGGAGGGAACTGCGGATCGGGGCTGAAATAGAGTTTTTCCCGACTAGGGCAAACTATTTCCGGCTGGAGACAGGCTGTGACGGTTTGTGGCAATGGAAATTGCCTTGACCCACCCAAAAATATCAAATCAAATCACAATAAAACTAAAAAAAGTGTAACAGCGCTGGAGCACGTTTCAGGCCAATAGGTGTATGTATGTGTGTATGTGTGTGTGTGTGTGTGTGTGTGTGTGTGTGTGTAAATAGCTGGAAGCGTTGAAAAAACCCAGAGCGTGTTAACTTTGTCAGCAGCTGACTCAGTGGGGCAATTCGAATATAACGCGAATATATACGCGATTGTTCAGTCAGCAGCTCCCAAAAACTGCTCGTGACGCTCTCTCGCTGTCTCTCTCTCTCTCTCTCTCTCTCTCTCTCTGTCTCTCCGTTAGCTTGGCCAATTTGTATGGCCACACGTATTGGGTTGCCCTGGCGCCATCTACAGCGATTTACCGTTACACTTGGCCGGCTTCAGTGCGGTTTATTCGAATTATTCGGTTTATTCGAGTTATCCGAGTTATTCGGCTTATTCGGGTAATCGGATCGCCCGGCAAAGGATCAGTTCGATCGAACGGTCGAACGGTCGAACGGTCGAACGCTAGGCGGTTGCAACCTGCACGTGGCAATGGCGTCCGCCAACAACAACCACAACAACAGCATTCACAGTGCTGACAGCTGCGCTTTTTTTCGGCTAGAAAAGTTAGTGTCGTTTTCCGATCAAGGCAAAGGCAGTAACTTTTCAATACATCAAAACTTTTCTTCAGATTCAGTTGTTTTAGCTCTTTAGAATGCAAAATTTATACAGATTTTATGTAAGTATTTATTATAAAAATATTAAAAAAAAAAAAAAGAATAATAATACGCACTTTTTTTAAAATCTTGGATTGCAAATAACTTTTTAATATGTCCATAAATGCAAATAAATTATTATTTTAAAGTAAATATTATTTATTCACATTATTATACAATATTATAATATTATTGTTTTTATGATAGGCAAATTTTTATTTTGATTGCAAAATAAATATAATTATTATGCAACTAAAGAGCTTTGAAGCCAGTAAGGACGCAGCCGATTAGTCGGATGTACTCGGCAGCTACAGAACAATTTTATTCAGCTTTTAAAGCATAAATTCACGTAAAATCGGAACTTAATAGATAAGTAATCCGTGTTGCCAGAAATAGTCAGATTTCAATTCGAAAATAACTAAAAAAAATTATATATCTAAAAATACTTAAAAAAATAAAACAAAGTAATATGGGCAATATATGTATGTATAAGAATTAATAATAAATAAAATAATACATTAAAATTACAATTAAAAAATTTGCTAATATCTATATTGATTGATAAGCAATAAAATTGGGGGAAAAGCTAAAAAAATTGGGGAAAAAGCCCAACATATGCTAATATGTGCTAAAAAAGTAAATTTCGATAAAAAAAAACTTGGGAGATATATTTATGGGATTGTAATCTCACTTGTTATTTAAAAACAAATTGGTTTTTTTACGGTTTTTTTCAACAATATATTTTAGCTTTATTTTTGTGTTTTTTCGCTTTTCTCCAAGCAAAATCAATAAAAATTAATAATTATAAATAAAATTAAAATACATTAAATTAAAAAATACATAAAAATAATAATAATAATTGGCAACACTGGCGCGCTATCTGGCTAATTAGAGCTTTAACAGTTAGCGCAGCGCGTGCCCATTGACTCAGCAGTGACGGCAGAGGCGACGGCAGCGCTGCCGGCGTCAGCAGAGGCGTTTTATGAATGAATTCAACGGGCAACAGCGCGCGAGAGAGAGCGAGGGCGAGAGCAGGAACAAGAGCGAGAGCGAGCGCGAGAGCAAGAGCAGCAACAGGTGAGCGGAGCAGGTTTCGCTCTCTCCCTCTCTTTCTCTGTCTGCAACAGACAAGACTAGACACACACACACACACACTCACACACACAGGCACGCTCTCGCTCTCTTGCGCTCTCCCACTCCGCGCTCTCGCTGTGCGAGAGAGCGAGCGCGCGCTTGACTGAGCGCATTTGGTGTCTGGCGATTGGTGGCACGGCTGACGTGCGCTTATCAGTTGAGCACAACTCAAATTAATCGTTAGCCAATCGCATTCGCTCTGCCTCTCTCACACACACACACACGTATCTCTCTCCCTCTTGCCATGACAACGCCCCAAATTGCAACTGCAGACAGCGTTGCCAGAAATAATATAAATAAATATTATTGCCACATTAAAATCAAATAAATTTTAAGTAATTAATTAATTAATTAATCAAATTACAATTAACTTGAATATGAAAAATAAAATACTTCTTTTTAATATAAATCATTAAAAAAGGCAGTATTGCCAGAAATTATTTAAATAAATATTATTGCCACATTAAAATCAAATAAATTTAAAATAATTAATTAATTTATCAAATTAAAATTAATTAGAATTTAATAAATTAAATAATTATTTTTAATATATAATATATAAAAGACAGTATTGCCAGAAATTATTTAAATAAATATTATTACTACATTAAAAACAAATAAATTTAAAATAATTAATAATTTATCAAATTAAAATTAATTAGAATATGAAAAATTAAACACCTATTTTTAATATAAATCATTAAATAGGCAGCGTTGCCAGAAATAATATAAATAAATATTATTGCCACATTAAAAACAAATAAATTTAAAATAATTAATTAATTAATAAAATTGAAATTAATTAGAATATAAAAAATTAAATATTAAATATTTTTAATATAAATCAATAAATAGGCAGCGTTGCCAGAAATAATCAGATTTGAATTACAATATACAACAAAATCTTAAAATAAATATTTAAAATAAATTAAATCATTAATGTTACATACAACAAATTAACAATTTATTTGTAAATAGATTTACAATAAGCATAAATCTTATTCCAAAAACTAGCCAAATTGGCAACGCTGACTGCAGCTGATTCAAGTTTGTTTCATTCGAATTTCCCTGGGTATTTTCAGAACACAATAAATTCTATAAAACCAAAAACCAATATGTGCGATAAAATCAATAATACTTTTTATTAAAATTTCTCCATTTAGCGTATCTTAGATGCCCTGGATTTTCCAACAGCTGCTGCTCCCATAGGAGCCCCTACAAAAACCCAATGGCAAGCGGAATTTATTATGAATGTACTTGGAAACGCCGCTTTCTTTATACATATATATAATAATATAATATAATATAATATAATAATATATAAATCATTATACTCATCGATTTCTAGTTTTAGATGGAGAACAAAATAACACTAAATACTGCGTATAAAATTAACTATAATTTTTACGATTGCAAAAAGCTGTAAGTTTCAATTTGAATTAAATCCAATTTTACTTTTAAATGAATTATATAGTATTTAACATAATCTGTAAATTAATATAAATAAAGTTAATGATCTGAATAGAAAAATAATGCAATTAATAGAAACTAAGAGTAAATATTGAGAGTAAAGAATCTTTAACTAAATTGTTGAAATATTTTTCAATATATATCTGTGAATTCTATGATAACAAAATTTCGTAATACTTTTTTATTTCAATTATTCGGCAAAATTATTTGTAACTATTAAAATTAAATACAATTTTCTTGTATATTTATTAAAAATTTATAAATACTGAACTGACTTAATATTATTATTAAAGTTACATAAACCTCTGAGCTTTTGAAAGAAATCAAAAATAAATATTGTGAAAAAATATTATTGAAATTATTTTCAATTATTTCTAATTGTAAAAATTTAAGTTACAAAATTTTATGGTACAATTTTGGGGAAAATAAAATATTCCGGCCATTTTTTTAAGGGATTTTAAAGACTCTTTTACTTTTCTACAAGTAAGTAAATAAGTAAAATCAGTAAAACTTATTTTAAGTTATTCATTGTAATTAGCTAACGATAATCTAGAATGTTAAGGCTCTATTAATTTAGTTTTATATTGATAAAGATTCAAGGGAATTAATCATTTTGAAGTAGGTAATAATTGCTTAAACTTTTTTAATTTTGATTAGTTCTAATATTTAAATTGAAATTAAATGCCACATATAGTATGCCTAAAACGTATAAATTTAGCGATATTTTATCAACAATTGATAGAAATAATTAAAGTTGAAAAAATACTGAAAGTTTGTGACTAATGATAGTATAGATTTGTCATATAATATATAAATAATCATAATATCATATAATATATAAAATAAATACAGAATTAAATAAAATTCAGAAATTAATGGGGGTTTCCATGGATATTTGCTTCAAAAAGCAAATTAATTGCTGCATATGATATGCAGAAATATTTAAATCTGACAAATATAAAAGCCATTTAATTTGATTTTCTATTAAAAAACATTTAAACAGCAGTTTTGAAGTGAATATTCATTGATTTGAAACGAATATTCGAATAATGTGAAATTTCAGGCTCATCATCCATGGCCAATGGACATTGCAACGGTAATTTGGCAAATCAAACAGCAGCCAAAGAGGACAAACAAACAAACAACTAAATAACAAAATTAAATGGCTAACTGAAAATAGGTGTGTGTGTGTGTGTGTGGGGGTGTGTGTGTGTTGGCAGGACACCTGAGGAATGTGAGAATTGCAGTAAAAATCATGATAAAGCGAAGCGATTTTACGCATAATCAAAACAGCACTAGCCTCTAAAAACTCACACCTCAATGCAGTTGTTGCACACCCACAAAACACACACACACACACACACACACACACACACACACACACACACAGATACATATACATATACATATATATAGTATCGGGGGTTTTGGTTTCGGTTTGGGATTCGCTTGGTTTTCTGTGCGGGACAGGAGCTGAGCAGCGTGTAATGATTATACCCTGTAAATAAATAGAATGAGCATGCCCCGTTTCCACTTAATTGAAGGCAAGAGAAGCTATTATAATATGCCAGAATTATAATTAAATTATTAAATTTTTAATGTGATACTTAATATAATGATAATTATTTATTTGCTTAAAAATAAATTATATAAATTTATGCTAAAAATAGCCGAAGATGTTTATTTATTTATTTATTCAATGTCAACTATGAACAGTCGACAGCAAATTTTAAATTGAGGTTACATATATAAAAAAACATATAAAATTTCTAATAAAATTAAATTAAAAGTTGAAGAGATAATAGGATGATGTTGGTTAACACTAATAAAATATTTGTACAGTTTTTACTACCAAATTCTAATTGAATTTATTTTTGCTTTTTAATTGACTTTATTTTGTTAAAATAAATTATGAAAATATAATATGAAAGGAACAATAATATATTTTCTATACCATTATTTTGTTATTTTCTTGCACTTTATTTTATATTAATTATTTTACAGAAAATGCTTTTATGCTAAATTTTATTAGTTAAAAATAATATGTTTCATTTAAATTAAATTGAACATGTAAAGAATTAATTATATATATTCTATAGTACCTATTTCATTTATTAATTTAATTTCGTTATCAAATTGACCAAAATATTGAATTATAAATTAATTAATATAAAATTCAATGCAAATTTAAAATTATTGAAAATTACTCAAAAAATTAAAATATATTCTTAAATATAAACATATAAAAAAAGGCCTTAAAATCTTTGTACACAATATTATTTGATTGACTGCAAAAATAATTATTTCTTTACAATTTAAATTGTTTATTAATTATTTTTATAAAAATGATTTAGTGTAATACAATATTTGGTATATCAAATAATATAAGCTTTAAGTTGACAGACGATGTGCTGCAAAATGTACAGGGTATGCGTGGAGTGAGAAGGCCAATTGAGGAGCAGTTAACCTCTACGGTGTTTTGGCCTCAACGGTGCGTGGTCGGGGAGGTCGGGAAGGTCAGGAAAGTCGGGAAGGTGTTCACCGCTTGCCGCTTTGGCTGTGGCAATTTAAGCGTATCCTTTCGATTAGATACGGCCGGTAAAACAAAATTACAGCATGACAAGCAGAGACAGAGCAGAGACAGAGATAGAGAGAGAGAGAGAGAGAGAGAGAGAGAGATAGAGAGGGAGAGAGAGGGAGAGGTGAACGGGGACCGCACACAACAACTCAATTTTGTAGCAAAATATTTTGTTGTCCAGAACGAATCGCAAGTAAAACAGAGACTGCGACTGACACGGACACCGACACGGACAGCCGGACGGACAGACGGACGGATGGACATACGGACAGTCGGACAGTGGGACAGTCGGACAGTCGGACAGTCGGTACTGCAAGGACAACGCATGCGGATGATGACTCGTAGTTTGATTCGGGCCCACGGACACTCGGTGGCAAACCGTGGCTCGGAGATCCTTTTTGGATGCGGCGATGTCCTGCTGGGAGTGCGCACTTTTTGTATGCGGACAGCAGCAGCAGGAGCTCATCAATGCAATAATCGTGTTTGTTTTAGATGAAGTTGTTTTGGGTGCAAATTGAGCGAGAGATACAAGCGGCAGATACAGATACAACTATATAACTCGACTCTCGGAGCGCACGAAACCCCTGGGATCACTGCTGCCCAGGCAGCTTTTTTCCCGCCACATCTGACTCTTTTTAAAGAGCATATGCATTCAGCTCTTTCAAAATTCATTCTAAGACAAGCAATAAATATGTAGATCTGTTCTCATTATTTTTCTTTAATTTAAAGCTTTTTTTTGTTTTTTTTTTTTAAATCAACACTGAGAAAAAAATCAAGAGTTTTCATAATTGAATCAAGAATTTGCTTTGTCAAATTTCAATTAGACAGAGAGTTCTTGATTCAAGCACGAAATGCTTTTCAAATTTATATTTACATTATCAATAGATTTTAAACTTTATTCTTGTTCAGGAATTTTATAACAAATCGTTTTTAATTTAAGAGCTTTATTTTTTAGAACTAATCATTCTTTATCTTCCAATGCGCTTATAATTGCTATATCTTTTATTGTCGTTCAACAGTTTTGTTCTTTATTTAAGACATTTAAATGAAATACTGAAATTGGGTTTTTTTTTTAGAGTAAAAGCAATTATATTGTAATTTTCTCGTTCTCGTTTTCCGCCTGCATTTTATCAAAAAAATCTGTTAAATTGAATTTAAAAAAATGCAGTTAAAGCTAAGGCCAAAATTTGAAGAATATCTCTCAGCGTATAATAAATATAAATGTTTTGCAAGTGAAAACTGACAACACTGCCTACAACTCGCACACACACACACACAAAGGCCGCTGCCATGTTGTGTATGTGTGTGTTGAGATACTAGCTGTTGGATGTGGGATCTAAGATGTTAGATGCCAGATCGTAGATCGTAGATTCCAGATCCCGTGTGTGTGGCTCGCGGCACAAATCAAGGGGAGTCGCCCCGCTGAGAGACACGGCTGCTTCCTGCTGCCGCATGGCCAACAATCAGAACCATCCCAGCCATACCAACCATACCAACCGTACCGACCATCCGAACAATTGCACTTACGGTTTGAGCACCCTACGCTCGGTACAGCTGGCTGTGTTGTTGGCCCAAACAATGCGGCTATGATTTTTGTAACAAAAAGTCACACACAAGAGCAAAAACAAAACAGCAACTAAATTTAATTAGCTCCTCAATTGTCCCACAGCGATAAGGGCATGCCAGGGAGGCGCAACGCGCAGAGAGAGAGAGAGCGAGAGAGAGAGAGAGACAGAGAGGGAGAGCAATAAAAATCTCTGCTCTATGCGCAAATTATGCTATATGGCAGGGCAATTGACATCAGGTACTCGAAAGAATTACGAATTTACCTCTTCTCGGCCTCTTCTGGGCCTCTTCTCGACCAAGCGATGATCATAAATATCGATATCTCGATCGGCAACCTGCTAATTGCCATCACCAGCTGCCGGTCGGATTAGCACAAGGTCATCGGCATAAGTCCATTTATAATCCATGTAAATATGCAGCGCAATAAACCAAAGCAAAGACTCGAAAGTCTTTGACTAAAGCGAATTCTGGATTTGCCAGTTTACAACCTGCACCTAAAGACAAAAATATATTGGCATAATATTTTAATTTCAATTTCAATTTCAATTGATATTCCTTTAGTTTCAGCGTTTCTTTTGACTAGCTTTTCTGCAGTTTTGATATAATATTTTAAATAAAATTTTCGGAAATACTTTTGACTAGCTTTCATAGAGCTGCAATTGATGCTTTTCCTTTTCTTTTTCCTCATTTTAAATATGTTTAAACAATATCTATAAATAATTTTTCGCATCTTATAGAGTTATGTAATGATTTTTTTATATACATATATACAAAAGCATATATTTAGTTCAATATAATAGGGTTAATGGAAAATTGGTAGTGAGAGATTTTTTATATAAATTTTTTTTTTAAGTTCAGATGAATGAGGTTGTGCTATTTATTCCATACTTCTCCTGGGGACATCTACAAGTGATCCTTAAAAAATTAATTAATAAATAAATACTTTCAACAAGCTATCATGCAGTTTCAATATAATATATCCAATATTTATTTAGTTTAATTTCATATACTACTTATTAACAATTTGCAATTAACTTTAAATTTGATTAAATATTGGTATAAATAATATTAACCATAAATATTAAATTTAAGAAGTAAATTCCATAAATTGTATTAAATCCTTCTAAGTCTAAGTTCTATTTATGGTCATAACAAATTAAATTAATAATTAATAATATTTTATTTAATACGAGATACAAGTATAAAGTTATAGTTGCGTCAATATCTTATATATAAACAATAATATAAAAAATTTAAAAAATAGGGCAACAATATAGAGTTCAAATGTATATTAATATATTTAGTAATGGTAAAAAAATATAAAAAATTTATAATAAATACCATATAGAGTTTATATGTACATTAAATAGATTCACAATATTAACGTTAAAAATATAGAATGTAAAATTATATTGTAAGTAAAATAATAAATGTGAAATATGTTAAAGAAAATATCAAAAATTCATTATAATTAACATAAAATATAATAAAATGAATAACAAATATGATATAGAAAATATGAGATACATTATAATAAATGCCGAATACGATTTAACGAATATCAAATATAAATAAGAATATAAAAGCATAAAATAATATTGTAAGTAATATGTAATAAATATTAAGTATGATAAAGAAAATATAAAATACATTATAATAAATATCAAATATGAATGAATATTAAATAAATAAATAAATAAATATAAATAAGAACATAAAAAAGCATTTAATTTAAATAAATCATTTCACACAAATCTGATAAATTGCATATATCCATAGATATAGTTTAGGGATCGGCTAATTATGTAGCTGCCACTCCAGTCCAAGTTGGCGCTTACTTTGTGCCTGAATTGTGTACAGTTAAGTAAGCTTATCAAGCCATGCGGCACTTGCGTGGCTCAAGGTCGTTTCATTGAGAGAGCGAGAGAGCGCTAGAGTGAGAGTGAGAGAGAGAGAGAGAGAGAGAGAGAGAGGGAGGGAGAGGGAGAGAGGGAGAGTTAGGCCAGGTAGTTGGCCTCTATTGAGTGAAATATTTTCATTGGATGAGCCTGCGGCCTATGAAGCCAGCGATGGCGACACGCACACATATGCAAAGCATGCACACACACACACCCAGATGCAGATGCAGATGCACACAGATACGAATGCATTTGAATGCGTAAATATGTATATGTATGTGAAGAGACCGGCTTGCAGCTGGTTGGTCTGCCTTTCGTTGCCTTTCGTTGGTCGAGAGACACACACAGAGAGAGAGAGAGAGAGAGAGAGAGAGAGAGAGAGAGAGAGAGAGCATGCACACACACGCACACAGATACAGAGCACACACAGATACAGCTGCAGCTCAGGTAGGAAAGAGAGGTAGGAAAGAGTTCAGGTATATGGCCTCTCGATCAGGCCTGACAGGCAGGCAGACAAATGGATATGGACACAAGGCTCAAACACACACACATACACACACACGCACACACACACCCACACACATAGAGAGCAGGGTTACGAGCCCGGTTCGTCGTTTGCCGGGCTCTTGCCGTCTTCTGTCCTCCGTCTTTCGTCTTCCGTCTGCTGTCTTCTGCCGTACCGTTCGTTTCTCACATGGTTTTTTGGCTTTGACTCGGGTTTATCGGTTCTCCGGTCTCAGGTCTCAGGTCTCTGCCTCAGCTTCAGCTTCAGCTTCAGCTGCTGCCTCTGCCTCTGCCACTGCCACTGCCGCTGCCACAGTTTCTGTCTCTGTCTCTGTCTCTGTCTCTATCTCGGCCTCTGTCTCGGCCTCAGCCGCTGCTCAACAAAGAAAGCTGGTCGAATTGAGCTCAACTTTTGGTTCAGTTCGGTTTTGTGCCTGGACGTGAACAGAAGTGTCCGCGAGAAGTGTTCTCCAGTCTTCAGACTCTACAGAAAACCATCTATTCATGCAATTCTGCAAACAATTCGTTGCGTTAAATATCAGTTCAACAAACATACTATCCAGAACTATCAAGCATTTTTTTAATGTTCAAGTGCTCAAGTGTCTAGAGAATTGCCACACAAAAAGTGCATCGATCGATATCGATATCAACAACGGACCAGAACTGGATTATATTTCAAATTGTTAACCGAAATAAACTTGTATTCAACTATAATGTGGTGTGTGTATTCGTTTGGATTTCTGCATTTATTTATACCCTATATCCGTATATCCATCTGTATAGTGCTTGAATTTTTCTAGATTTTTCTTGTGTGTGTTTCTGTGGCCCATCAAAATTATTCCCATTTATTGCCATCGATTGGCCAGAAATTGCGCCATATCCTGTGCATATAAAGCAAAACGGTTTGGTTTTAATAAAATAATTCTTAAAAAAAGTTTTACGTATTTAATTTTGTTTGACAATATTTTTACTATTTTCAATAGTTTTCACAATTTATCCAAAAACTTGGCAACAATTTTTCACAATATTTGGCAAGTTTTTTTCACCCATTTTAAAAGCTGCATATATTTTTAGAACAATTCTAAATTATTTGCATGTCTCTCGAAATTCTGTTCACAAACTTTTTAAATTGATTTTAAAGATACTATTAGAATTTGTGTAGAATTTTCAACTCAGAATCAATTTTAAATCTCTGGAAACCATTTCAAAAATTATTTCATTTCAATTGTAATACTTTGTATTATTTTTTAAAAATTTATAATCATTTGAATAAATTCCAATAGAATAATAAATACCCAAAATTTTGAAAAAAAAAAAAAAATAAAACATATTTAAAATATGTAACATATATAAACAAATTCTTGAAATTCGGAGCAAAGAATTTTTAAATATGAAAGAACTTCACATTATTTAAAAAAAATAGTTCACAATAAATTTTTATATATGCTATCAAACCCAGGGTTGAAAAAAGAACAAACATTTTGTTTGAAATATTAAACATATTTTCAAAATATATAAATTAACCAAAGAAAAATATATTTTAAAATATATTACAAAATATAAATTTAAAAAAGGGACATAAAATTGCAAATATAAATAATTTTAAAGCTCTTTTGCAACTTATGATTATTTCAAAACTAATTGAAATCAAATTATGAAGTAATTAACTATTAATTTCTTATTCAACTTGTGAATATTTTAATATAAATATCATTTGAATTATGAAGAAATAGACTTAAAAATTGCTAAAAAAGCAAATATTTTAAAATATATTCGGAAATAAACTATTACCAAAATTGGACGGAAAACGAAAACGAAATAAATAAAAATACAAATATGCAAAATTATATTTTAAATAAAAAATAAAAAAGATTTGGAGTCATGCTCAAGATTATTTTTCAATTTAATATTCAACTTGCAAATGTTTTAAAAATAATGCAAAATTATTATTTTAATAAAAAAGACTTAGAGTCATGCTCAAGAATATTTTTCAGTTTAATATTCAATATTTCAATTTAATATGCAACTTGCAAATGTTTCAAATATAATTGCATTACGAATGATGTTTTTAGAATATATTTTCAATTTGCTGACATTTTTTGAATTATGTTTTTTTTTTTTTGGCTTTTCAATTTGAAGTGCAGGCAGAGCAGGCAATGGTTTAGTTTGTTTAGAGAATTAAAATTTGAGTTAACTGTTATAAATTTCAAGTGTACAATATCAGAGAAAAAGGCAAAAAGGGACGTTTTTATCGCTTCTAAAAAACAAAAAATGTGTGAAAATCCGACCAAATTCTTGAGATACAAGCAAGCTGCATTGCTGTTGCCCATGGATTGTTGAAGCCTCGCGAAGTCGTGCCAGATAAAGCCGAATATATACACATATATATGTATATATCGATATATATATCGATTGAGATCAGCAATCCAGCGCCAAATCGCCTGCCATGTTAATCGCATGATATTCCATTGTGTGTGTTTATTATTTTATTATTATTATTTCGTTTCTCTTTGCATTTCCTTTATACATTTCGTTAATTAAAATTTTAATTTCTTAATTGCAAAACAAAATTCACGAACAAAACTAGATACTTTTGGCACAAGAAACACACACACACAAAATCGCAAAAATATACATTAAATTACCAATCAAAATTCGCACTAAATATACCGTTTACCCCTCAACCCCCAACCCCCACTCCCCCTGCCACCCACTACAAATTCGCTAAAGCATATTAAACAACCTCTGCACATATATATTGTTATCTTATCGATTATCAGCCGGTTGCCACTGCGCTGCAGCCGAAGCTAAAGGCAACAAGACGGCAACGGCAACAACCACACGGACCAGGCCGCACCACCAGCACCACAGCAACACAGCAGCACCAAGGACGCGATCCCCCCACCGACGGCTGGACAATGCGGCCATGTGGTCCCCTCTGCTCCTACCGCTCTTGCTTCTGCCCCTCGTCCGCCTGCCCCCCGCCAGCGCCATGGCCACGGCCAGCGGCGGCCTAACCGTCATCGAATCCTCCAGCACCACCAGCACCACTAGCAGCAACAGCAGCAACAGCAGCAGCAACAGCAACAGCAGCAGCAACAGTAGCGGTTACAGCGCCATCACTTCCGCCCCCGCGGCGCCCCTCGCCAGCAATGGCGGCAATGGCGGCAGTGGCAGCAATGGCAGCCACACGCGCAAGCGCCATCGCAAGCGCAACAGCAGCTGGTACGACTACCGCAACTACAACGACAGCACCACCGCCCTCGAGTGGCTCAACCCCTGCGGGGGCAGCTACTACACGCCCACCGCCACGGAGCGCAGGCGAGCGCATCGACCCAAGCAGGTGAGTCGCACAGGGTAGCAAAAACATCAAACTTCTTTACAACTAATACCATTTTTTTTTTGCAATAAAATAATAGATTAAAAATTGATACAAATAGTTTAAACAGTTATTAAAAAAGATATTAAAATATATAAAGAATTTAGAAAAAAAATATTAAAATAATTCATTAAAACTAACAATATTCTTTTGCTATTAAAAAAATTTAAAAGTTAATCAAATATATTTAAAAGATATTAAAAAAAATTAAAATATATACAGATTTAAAAAAAATATTAAAATAATTAAGACAGTAGACTTAAGAATTTTACATATTTTTTATATTTTTGAAAATCCCAGTAAAAATAATTGAAAAATTGATTGATCTCAATCAATCAAAATATAATAATATTATAGATTTCAAGCACCAATCAAGACTATTAAATAAATATAGATACACTTCAAAAGCTAATAAAAAAAGTATGAGAAAAATATAGATACATAGTTTAAAAGCTAATAAAAAAAAGTTATTAACCCTGTTTTTCCATTTTTCAAATGGGCACAGGGTATAAATATAAGAAAATTGCAATTGTTGTCAAAACTATTAAATATATTCCAAAACGATTATTAGTATTTGGCTTACGTAAAATGGGACAAAAATATTTAAAACTGTACAACCGAATTACAAATATTGAATTAGAAAATATTGCAGTCAACATTTTTGAAATATTGTGAGACTTAAAAGCCCAGGCTAACCATATGAGTTAGAAATATTGTTAAGCAGATAGATGAAAATAAATAACTAAGAACTACAAATCATATCATATACAAACAAAGCAAATAGAAATCGATTTAAACAGAATTAAATGAGGTAGCAATTAATTTTTTAATATTTAGGATATTTAGGAAGAAATTGATAAAAAATAGTATTAAATGAATATTTAGATGTTATACTTGCCAAGATCATTTATTAGATCTTCATTCAATAATTCAAAACTAGTTAGAATATTTTAGCGTACAACTAAAAATTAATTATTTTTAAAACATTAATTAAAATCGAATTAATTTGTGAATATTCCGCTCTGTCTCCTGCAGATCTTCAGTCAGCTTAAACGCGCCGCAGGCTCCGAATATCGGGTGCTGAACAATAGCTACGAGCACAAGGGCATCGATATCAGGAACATGCCGATGTGGTCCCTGCACCATCTCAACTACAAGTTCCTGCCCAAGCTGAAGCCCAACTCCACGGTAAGTGCCAATTCCCAAACAAATCCGACTGTTTTCAAAGGGTATTTGCTATATAATGTATGGGCAGGCGCGCAGCGCGAGCTGTGTGTGCACACCATGCATGCAGTCTGTTGCCCACGCTCTCTTCTCCTACTTTCTCTTTTTTTGTCACTCGCTCTCTTTCTTTACCTCTTAGGCTTTCTGCACCTTGTATTTAAGAGTATTTGCTAGCAGGCGCGTAGCGCGAGCTGTGTGTGCAGACCACGCATGCAGGCTGTAGCCCATGCTCTCTCCTACTTTCTTTCTCTCTTTTCCTTCTGTCACTCGCTCTCTTTCTCTCCCTTTTAGGCTTTCTGCGCCTTGTGTCTAATCCCCTTGCTCTATTTTGCCCTTTTCGATCGCAGATCGCCCTCAAGCGCTGGTACCGCAACATGCAGACCTACGTGGCAAGCTTCGCCTACCTGCGGCGCGTGCAGGTGAACTGGGACCGCTTCCACCTGAAGCGCGAGTCCCCAACGGCCCGGGAGCTCAAGAATCTGCTGCTCAGCTCCAGGAGCATGCTCTGCGAACTGGAGCAGGCGGTGAATCACACGTATCCGGTGCTGCCGCCGGGGCGTGCCACGGCGAAGCAGCGGCGATTGGCGCAGCTGCCGCAGATCAGCCGCAACGACATGAACAAGCGCCTCAAGCTGCGCAGCAAGCGTCGCCCAGCAGCAGCAGCAGCAGCAGCGACGCCAGCAACACCGACAGCAGCAACTGTTGCTGAGGCAGACTCGATCGATATGCGCTTTGTGAAGCATCATTACTACGAGTTTCTGCGCACCATGTGGCAGCTGCTGCGGCGCGACAGTCGACGCGAGCGCCAGCAGCGACGCCAGCGGCGGCAGCGTCGCCAGCAGCAGTTGCAACAGCAACAGCAGCAGCAGCAGCAGCAGCAGCGTCAACGACAGCAGCAGCATTGGCAGCAGCAGCAGCAGCGATTGCTGACGCTCGCAGGTAATCGCAATGAGTTCAATGAAGTGTCCAAGCCGCTGCTGCTCAATGCCAGCACCCGGCGCGGCAAGCGGCAGCAACCGGCAGCAGCAGCAGTTGCTGCCGCACGCCAGCAACATCAACAACAACAACAACAGCAGCAGCGGCAGCAGCAGCAACGGCAACGGCAACGGCGTCGCGCGTGAAAACAGAACAATCTTATGTAATATAGAACCACACCGAGAATACGCAGCCAATCAGCTTGCCTAGTTTCATTAAATTATTCCATAGAGTTAACAAAAAATGAAAGAAAATCTTAAAAAAAAGCACAAAAAATTAAAATCATAAAAAAATTAACAAAAACCAGTAAGGACAATCCATAATCCCGCTCACACGCAGAGGCAATCTATGCACAAGCCACGCCCCCAACCCCGCCATCTGCAACTCGCGCAAGTTGTCTGTTGCATATCTTTGCTGTTTTCCAAACGATCATTACGCAATTCACAGCATCCAAGCAGAATGCCATTGGTTACGCACTTGTCATATTACAGGAAGGTAGACCCGAAATTGTGGCTGCTGTGTTTTTTTGTGTTTTGCGAAAGAGGCAGCGGAGGTATCAAAATTCTAAAAAAAAATTTGACCAGCGTACAGCATAGGAGAGCCTGAATACCAAAAATTGTGTCTCCATCTTTTATAGTTTCTGAGATCCAGCTGTTCGAACGAACAGACCGACATGGCTATATAAAAGAAGAATATTTATATATATTTAGTTTCTTCTGGGATCCCCGTTTTAAAGTGTAGGGTCTCTAAGGCAGCTCCAACTCCCTGCAGCTCTCAACTTGATTTAAGTATTATTAAACTGTTTAAGCCTAGTTTTAAGCACGTATTTATTGTAAACTCGTAACTCTTACTTAAGCTCAATTCAAGCTCAATCAGCTCAAGCTCAATCTCAATCCCCATCCCCATCCCCATCCCCATCCCAAACTCAATTCCAAACTCAAACTCATTTTGAGTGTCAATCCGCAGCCGTTGCCGTTCTAGTCATATAAGCGCAACTGTACTCCCAACTTTTACATTCCAATCCAAAAAAATAAAACAGAAAAAATGACAAAAAAAAAATCCATTTCTAGTTTAGTTTATTTAGCAGCTCTGACATCCAAAACCAACTCGAAAGTATTAGCATTTCCTCAAACATAATTTAAAATTAATTTAAACATTAATTTCCCTAGCTCTAAGACTTAAATTAAATTTTAGTTGGTAATCTAATTTTTTTCTGCGTTCAGTTTTAGTTTTGTTCAGCTGTGATATAGGCCTGCTTAGCTAGTTTTTTAGCTTAATTTTTTTAACATATTGTACATAAATTATTTTATCACAATCGCATTTTTTTTTGACTACATGATACAATGTTAAGCTGTAAGAAAAAAAACCTATAATTAAATGAAAATAAAATAATTTTAAAATAATTGCAAACTTTTCTTATTCCTTCTGGGGTTTCTTTGGGACTTTCTGCTTTGAATTTTTGGGGAATTTTTATTTCTTTCAGTCAACAGCAAAATTGAATTTCAAATTAAAATGAGATATAAAAATTTTGAAAATGTTAAAATCAAAGTAAAAGTTTTAAAGTGGGTTGAGAATATAAAAATTTTAATCATGATCTGAATGACGCAATGATATTTAATTAAATGCCTATTCAAGTGCCCGATTTATAAGAATTATGTCTCCATATTTTATTTTTAAATAATTAAATAATTTAAAATTTTTTTAAATAGATAAAACTAATGGAAATCAATAATCATTTTTCAAAAAATTAAATTGAAATTCAGCATTTGGCTTTTTAAATTCCAGCCTGTCTTGTGATTGTTCACAAAAGTGTACAAAAAATATTTTGCATTTTTTAAATGTTTTTTTTTTAATATGCAAGAATTTTAAATAGCGCAAAATTATGTTCAAATAATTGATTAAATATTAAATTGATATTTATACTTTTAAATATTTTTTTTTAACATTTAGTTAAAATATGATCTCTACATATTGAATATTCCTTATTTTCATAAAATTCCTGCATCATTTAAATGCTGTTATTATATCCATATGTTTTTTACATATACATATTTTAAATTTAATTTTGATTAAAATTGCTGCATTATTAAAAGGAGATTTCTTCAAAAAATTAACACGCGCATATCTTACAGATTGATTAGGAAGTGCAGCTGGACTTGCTGAGAAAAGGCAGCTATTGAAGTCTGGCGCTCAGTTAATATTTATGTGGGGTCCATAGAACGTGTCTGCTTGTAATAGAGTGAGAAATCATACAGAGAGAGCGAGAGAGTGAGAGAGAGAGAGACAAAGAGAGCGAGAGAGAGTTGTAGGTTTTATGATCATCGACATTGGCATCGGCGTTAAACTATTAGCACTTGGTGCTCAGCACGCGCAGCCGGAGCAGCTGCATCGAAATCGGGACTGGGAATCAGGGGAATCAGGGGCATCACAGCCACAGCTCAGCTGTGACCGAGGAAAGTCGCAGCCACGCCTTTTTCCCGTCAAATTTGGCCATTATTGACGAACAATCGCAAGCAACAACTTTTCAATTGAAGGTTAAATAAATTGGATTTTTTTTTAATTTTTTTTTTAAATTTATTCCAAAATAAACAACAAATATGGTATATCTGTTGTCATTATTCTGCTCGATATTTTAAATCTAACGCACAATTTTTAGCAGAAAAAATAAAGAGTTTTCGTTGCCAAAAGTTCATTAAGACAGAGAGTTCTGAATTTAAAGAAAATCTTCCATCTTTAAAATAATTTTTTAAATAAATATATAAATGTTTTAAATAAATTCAATTTTTCGCCTTGATTAAACTAAATTTATTCTCGATTCTTTGTGAATTCTAGATCGAAACACAATTCATCTAAGAAGTTTATTTTGTAGACCAAATTTTTCATTACTTTTTAGTTTTCATCAAAAAACGTTGAAAAATTTAATCTGCCAAATTTCTGAAATTTGCAAAAAATGATCTGACATGTTTAAAAGAAAATTTGTTTAAAAAATTCGAGAGATTATGGGCGAATTGTTGTTGAAAAGCACAAAAAAATGTGCCTTTTCATTGCACATTTTTTGCAGTGTTATTTTCTTGGCCAGCTTTTTGGTCAATAGAAAATGTGGCAACACTGGCCAGAAGCCTCCACCTGCCTACCTGGCCAAATGTGATGTCTGAGTGTTAGCGTCAATTGCATTGGCCTTGGCATTGGGTCAACAGGCCAACAGACGCAGCTCATCAATGGGCCAAAGCCGTTTGAGCCGAGTTCTTTCAGAGCTGGCCGGCAATTGAGTTAGTTGGCTAAGCCAGCGTTTAGGCCACAAAGTAAGTGCGGCAATTGAGCCAGGCTCTGAGCTAATCCCCCGGATTTATGCAAATTTACTTTATAAGCGTCTTGGCTTAATAAAAATAAATATGCCAAGTGGCAGCTCTTTTGCCAGATTGAGAGATTGAGCGACTGAGAATGGAGAGATGAGAGCTGAGAGCTGAGACTGGGGATTAGCAAACGGAAAACAGGCAAAACGGAAGCTGGCCATAAGTTGAGACGGAGAAGACCTTGTTTAGGCCATTGTTATGTTGAGCAGGGCCAGCATGTTGACATGCAAATGGCTTAGACACCGGACCGGGCCATAACCAATTGAAGTTGGCAAAAATATTTGAATATTATGCCGCTGCCGCTGTGGCTAAGCCGTTTATTGATGGCAATCAACAAGCAGACTGAGACACACACCAGAGATGCCCATTTTTGTAGCTGCTTTTGGCGGGAAAATGGCGAAAATAATAATTCAAAAAGTTAAGTTATTATCAAGATTTTCCATGGATTTCTTCAAAATATCGAATGTAAACAACAACTATAATAAAACTTTATTTATTTTCTTGCTATTTTATTCTTGGTATTCAATTTTAAATTTATGATATTATTGAAATCAAAATATTTAACATCTATAACTATAACATCTATAACATCTTTTTATGGCGTGCCATAAACGATTTGAAATAAACTCGATCTGCTTATTAAATACATCTACTGATAGCAACCAAGATGGATTCTCCAGCTTTTGTAGTTTTCGATTTTGACCCGTTCATACGGAAGGACAGACAGACAGACAGACAGGGTTAAATCGACTCAGCCCGTCTCCCTGATCAAGAATATATATAGTTTGTGACGTCTGCCATGCCTCCCTCAGCCTGTTACATACATTCGCACAAAGTTATTAACCCTGTTTTTCTCATTTTTCAAATGGGCACAGGGTATAAAAACCGTCAAAAATTTCCAATTATTGCCAGCAACTGGTTTGCAAATAATCAGCTGAAGTTGACGGGAAAAAAGCGCACTTGGCAGCACTGACTGTGACTGAGCAAGCTGAGCTGCTTAAGCCGACCTTTGGCAGCGGAGTGTCAAGTGTTCTTCAAGAAGGAAGCCGAGGGATCTGCGGTCCTAAAGTAGGTGTTGTTATGTTTTTAGCCGTCATAAATATGCTAAAACTTGCTAAATATTTAAACAGCCTGCACAATGAAGGCAAAATGCCAAAAAGGCTCTCTCTCCTCTCTCTCTCTCTCTCTCTGTCTCTCTGCTTTCTCTTTCTCTTTCCCTCTGTCTTGCGGGTTTTATTTGTTGGCCAAGACTCTATTGTCCTTTCTACCTGATCTCTGGCTCAACTGAACTAGCTGTTTGTTTTACTTTTTATTTTCCTCATTTCCCTGTTTCCCTCTTTGATTTTCCTTTATTTTTTGGCACATGAAATTTGAATATGGCTAAGGCCATGGCATGGGCTCGGCCGGAGATTAACAACATTTAATAACCCATCATTTTTCGTCCCGTTCGCCATGGTTTATTTGCCTTTTGTGTGCACAATTTTTGGGCATAATGCAGATAACTGCATTTTGCTGCTTGACCAGCCCTTTGTTCTCCGACTCTGCCCCTCAGACCCAGCCTCCGTCCACTTTTTTTTGCTATTGTCCTTTTTATTTTACAATTTCTTTATCATTATGATTTAGATGTTTGGAGACTGTACTTTGAACAAGAACAAAAGGGTCTATTAGGTTAGTGCAAATGCAAAATGTCGGTAACTTCCAGAAAGAGGCGTGTAGACCCCATAAACATATAGATATTTCTGATCATATGATCTATATAAAAATTTATATCCCGTAAACCAAAGAAGCTAGAGGTACAATTTTGGAAATTAGGTCACATTGCGATCGAATAAAATTCAGCGAAGATATGCAAGAGACAATTTGCTCGACTTGTCAGTAGAGTTCAAGTTTTTCTACTCTCGATTACGTCCGACTGTAGCCCTCCGCCCGACTGATCTCTTCCGTCCCTACTTGATTTTCAGTAGATTTTTTACGGTTTTCTTGGTTGCTGGAACATTCTCGTGAAATTAGGCGAGATAACAAGCGATAGAGACCGCAAGAGTGTGTGAGCGAGATAGCTGCTGGCACTGTCAAGTGCCAAATCGATTATCGGATTTATCTGACAGCCAATCGATAGGCATTTCCATCATCATTTGTTGACACGTGCAGCTCAATTTAATTCAATTTTCATCAATTCAACTAGCTTTATTTTGCCTAATGGAATTAAAAACAAATTTCAAAGAATTAAAATTTAAATTAGTTGAATTTTTTATTTTCATTTTCTTTTGCTGAATTTTCTTTCAGCATACAAATATTATAATTATTTTTAATTAATTAATTTAATCTTTTTTATTTTTTCTTTTTGGTTGCATATAATTTTTCATTTCATTTCATACCCAGATTTTCATAATCATTTATTTTTAATTCAATTCCTTAATTTAATTTCAATTTTAATTTTTTGGATTTGTATTTTTAATTTTGTATGTCAACTGACAGTAGTTGACAATAATTAATTAATTAATTAATTAATCTTGTTTTGTTCTCGAATTTTATTAGCAATCGAAATTTAGATTAATAAAGTCAAATAAGCGGATTAATAAGCAATGAATGTTAAAATTATATACAAATATTTATATCAACAAATTATTATTTTTTAGTTTAAAAACTCATCAAAATTGACGTAAGAATTTTGATCTTGGATATAGAATATTCCGGCTTATTGATTTCTTTACTTGATTCCAGTACGAAAACTTTTTCTCTTAGTGTATAGACATATTGTATCATAAAATATAAAATTAAACATAAATATTTACCTAAACAAATTGTTTTTAATTTAAAAACTCATCAAAAATGACAAGAATTCGAAGTGCGTGCTTAAATGAAGAATTGTTGATCTTGGATATAGAATTTCCTTATTTGATTCAAGTAGGAAAACCCTTGATTTTTTTCTTAGTGTATCTTTTATAGTGTATCTCTTCAGTCTGTCGCTTGATGTAAGAATATCAAATAATTGTGAAATTATTCAGAGCTACAAATATTTTGAGATTAAATGTGCTTCAAAGACGCATGCCCTGTTTACTTGCCCTCGAGTGTGGCCGCTGATAAATCAGCCAAACAGAAGCTCTCGAAATAAACATAAAAATATTTGATAGATATGCCCATTAAATTTCGATTCCCGTTGCAATAAAATAATGCTAAAAATAGCCATAATTAGTTTATCAAAGTGCGCATAATACGCTAAGTGCCATTTGTGGTTTCTCTGGATTTGTTTGTTGGTTTTTTGTTATTGTTATTGTTATTGTTATAATATTATTTACGTTATTTGACTGCATGGGAGTGTAAACACATATCTCAGTTTATGAGACTCTGACGCAGAGCTGTTGTTGTGCTCGATTGAGAATTCCCAGTGGGAAAATCAATAGAACTGCAGCTCTGAATGCCCTAGGTATGCCCATGTCTAGCTATAAATACGTACGCACATACATATATATCGTATATCGTATATCAGATATAGATATTGCTCTAGGGGCATACGGGTGCTGAAAACCCTGGGTATTTGCGTCAGTTTCATACTATGGTTCCGGTGCTCGACTTGAGAATGTAAATCACGCACTCTAATTATATAATTTGTCGACGCTTTTCGGCTGTGTTTCTGACCATTTTTTAACATTTTGTTAACCATTTTTTTGTTTTTTTTTAAGCTGTTTTTATTAACACACACTTTTATGGTCATTTATGTAATTTCATAGAGTGCGAGCACATAAATTCCCCCTCCCCACTCCCCACTCTCCAGCGACAGCAACGAGTTCTCATTTAAGAGTCTCTGTCTCAGTCTCAGTCTCAGTCTTAGTCGCAGTCGCAATCTCTGGGTTGAGGTTTGGGGTTTGGGGTTTGGGGCTTTTGGTGTTTCATCCACTGCACTCTGGGCAAAGGCTCAACATTTCGTTATGAATTTTAAATTTATCAAATTCACATTTTATTTTATTTTATTTTATTTTATTTTAGATATCCGTTCAAATATAGCTTGAGCTCAACAAACTTCAACAAATAGTTCTTCGACATAAATAGAATTTTTCGGAAAACAAAAATTTCGTTTACTGGACCTCTCTTTCTTCCGATGCTATACAATCAATATTAATTATTAATGAATTATTTCGTATTTTATATAAAAAATTGTGATTGTATACTGCTTGGTATATAACATACAATACAAAATTACGTTGCACAACTTTTGATGTCTTCAATAAAATCGATGCAGTAACTGCCATAACACCTAAAACACACATACAGATAACACATTGGATAATTTGAAAACAACCTATACCTTTTAAAAAATAAATGCATTATACATATATTAAGTTACATACCATGATCTACTTTTTGCATGTTTGCATTTTTACAAAATATTCTATTATTTATTCTATTAAATGTTGAAAATAAAACAGCAGACTTTAAAAGCGTGCAAAAAATGAGGGTTTTTTGTTAAAAATGTACAAAGAACATTGTGCTGTACGGAGGAGCGCGTAGCGCGAGCTGTGTTTGAATCAGTCGCTCTTACCATGCTGCGTGGTCGCAGCGCGAGATTTGCTAAATTAATTTATTTTGTTCTACCTTGATATTGAGAAATCAAAATATTATAACCGCATTTGAATAATTAAAACACAAAAAATGGAATTTATGTGGAACCAGAGCAAATAATAATATTAATAATATTCTGGTATATTATTTATGATTGATTGTCATGATACTTGTTGGAGTTTTAGATTTGAACTGAACTCTGTTGTGTTTTAGATTATATTTGCTTAGGTTCGGGAATGACAGGAATATCATTGATGTATGCCAAAATGTCAGTCTTCTGCCCATGGTGCAGCGACTGTTTAGGGGGTACGGTGGGTAACAGGGGGTTACGGGGGATTTCGGAGCTGGCAGGCCTAACAAATTTTGCGTATGACTTAATAAACATGTCGTTGAACTGTCGCCAGCAGCACTTTTAGCTGAAGTTTATGGCTCAGACGCGCCTGCCTAGCTAGTTGTTGTAGTTTTTTAAGCACCTCAAAACACTTTTTAATTGTTCAAAACTATATACACATGCATATATACACATATATACATATATATATTTTTTCTTTTATTTATTAGTGGTGTTTTTTTTCTGCTTTTTTTCGTGCACATTGAACTTGAGCCGACAGCGAAAATAAAAGCCAAGTAGCAACACCAAAGAAGTTTTTTTTTTTTTGTTATTACCATGAGTAATATTTTATTACACTTTGACACTGAAGGAAAAACTTCACAAGAACAACGAAAAAAGAATAAACAAAAAACAAAACAGAACAGAAAAACACCAAAAACAAAATATAAGAACAAACCGACATACCAACAGCAAATTGTGAATTAAAACTCCACTCTCGCTCTCTCTCTCTCTCCCTCTTTCTCATAAAAAAGAACGACTAATTAATACCCTAAAAACCCTGGCATAAATTTGCTAATTTTTGGCATTAAGCAACATTTGATAATGATCTAAGTTAGCCCTTTAGTAGCAGAACAAGGGGTATCTAAAGCATAATCATGCTCAACTCAACTTGCAATTGAATTTATTTATAATTAATATTAAAATGTCATTTAATAAAAACAAATAATAATATTATTAATTTTAAATTAAATTAAATTTACAAATTAGAAATTGTTTCCCAAAATTCCTATGGGAACTACAAAATAAAGTGCTTCGATTTTGATCAAACTTAGTCAGATTGTTTATGCAGATTTAACTTTGGATAAATTTCATATTAATAGCTTCAATAATTAGCAGTAGGAAGCGATCGATCAGTCGGACGTAACTGACAGCAGGAGATTCTGTATTATATAAATATATACATATAAATATATATGTGTATATCTTGTAATAAGGCAATCTACACCGCAATCCCTTCGCGAAAACGAACAAATTGTCTGTTGTATATCTTCGCTGTTTCTTAGCTGATCATAATAAAATTTACAGCATCGATACAAAATGCCGTAGACTCATTACATGACAAGTTACAAATATGTAGCTTGAAATTGTGGCCGCTGTTGGTTTTTTGTGGTCAGTGTGACGGGTTGGAATCAAAAATCTAAAACAAACTTGATCTGCTTACTGCATGGGAAAACCTCAACACCAAATTTGGTGTTTCTTGTTTATACAGACGAACGGACAGATGGACAGACGGACAGACAAATAGAGCCATCTTTTGTACTTGCTCAAAGTACAGGGTCTGAAAAAAAAATAGTTTTTACACATTTTGGTATTAAAGGTACAAAAATGTGACAACTAGTTTTTTTTTTGCTTATTATAAATAAAATATCAAGGAAAAATACAACTCTGAGCGGTATTGTCAGAAATATCGATGTTTTTACAGATATATTCAATTGCAAAAAAATGTCTTAAAATAAATTGTGTAAAAAAATTAAAAATAAAAAATAATAAAAATGAAAATTATATAAAATATAATATATATATTTTCAAATAGATTAATAATAGGCATAAACGCTGATTGAGGCTGCATTGGTATTGTCAGAAATATCGATGTTTTCCCAGAAATATTCAATTGAAAAAAAAATATTTTTCTTAAAATAAATTGTGTAAAAAATAAAAAATAATAAAAATGAAAATTATATAAAATACAATAAATATATATACATATTTTCAAATAGTTTAATAATAGGCATAAACGCTGATTGAGACTGCACTGAATTAATCGCCACTTTTGTGGCAAAACACCCCACTGTGCGACAAGGGGCAGCGCAACAGCAACTGCAACTGCAACTGCAACAACGCGAGGCAACCTAAGCAGCGGTAGCAACAGGCTACTAACATGTTTATGCCACTTTTATGAGGTGGCAATAAAATCGAACCAAGTACGAAAATAAAACACGAAATATGTCTATATACGCACACTGGATAAATGTTTATATATATATAGGTATATATGGGTGCAAAAGGCAAAGGGCGTCGCACAGGAGACTTTTGCCACACAAGCCATCTTGCTTCCTACCACACGCTGTTGCACCTACGCTCTCGCTCCGTCTCGCTCTATTATTTGCTCTCCCTTTCAGCGGCTCTCGGTGGCAGGACACAATGACTTCATCGATTTATAGCGGTCACGAGTGACGGCGATTTGGTCTTTTGCTCTTGCTCTTGGTCTTGGTATTTGCGTTTTGGCTTCAAGTTTTCAACTGCGTTTTGCCACGTACACTTAGAGAAATTTTCGCACATTTTTCAAAATCAATTCTTTCAGCCAAATTTAGTTTTGCTTTTGAAAACAATTAATGCATCGCAATTTTATTGAATATTTTATTAAAAAGGTAGTTATTTTATTTAATTCAGACAGCTTTATTTAAATTCATACATAAATGCATATTATTAAATATTAATTAAAAATGATATATTTGGTTAGCATTGATATTTAGAGATGCAATTTATAATATATCATTTTTTTCTTATGAATATTCTATTTTATGTTATTAAATATTAATTAAAAATGAAATATTTGGTTAGCATTGATATTTAGAGATAAAATTTATAATTTATTGCTTTTTTTTATTAATTTTTAATTTTATGTTATTAAATATTAATTAATAATGAAATATTTGGTTATCATTGATATTTAGCTATGAAATTTTTAATATATTAATTTTTTATTTTATTAGCAAGTTTGTTGGAACCTGCGTACTGTACATTCTAATTTTTGATGATGAAATAAATATTTATAATAAAAGTAAATAATAATAATAATAATAATAATAAAAGTATATAAAATACAATTACACAGGATTCTTTTTAATAACAAATAAAATAAAATAAATTATTAATGACCGTAAATAATTGAAAGTAATTAATAAATCAAGAGTATTTATTAGTTATTACTATATTTATACGAAATTCTTTTTTAGTCTAGCCAGCTCTAGATTAGTGGAAATAATGTCAAATTTTTTAACTCTCCTACCATGTAATGAACCGGTGGGTATAGTTTTCGCTGAGTGTACTGTCGCCTTGGTTTCAATTTTTTGGTTTTTGGGTTTTAGTCTTGCTTTGCTCGCGGCTATGCTCAACTTGCGTTGCGTTTTTATGATGATATTGTTTTGCAGTTGGCAGTTGGCAGTTAACAGTTGGCTGTTGACATTTTTACATTCATACATTTATACATATTTACATTTTTACATATTTCGCATTTCACATTTGGCTTATGGTGCGCACTTTAGCCACACACACTCTCATTGTGCGGATTAAGCCACGTCTAGAACGGTTTGCCCCTGAGACAGCGCCTTGCCCTGGTTTACTGCCAGTCCCCTCATCCCGATTTCTGTCCCTGTCCCTATCCCGAAATGAACCTCTTCCAGGAAGTCACTTGTAAACGCGCTTTGCTACCTCATCCACGGCTGCGTTTTATGGTCTGTCGTCATAATCACCGCCACAGCATCGTGCAGTTCACAACATTTGCCATCTAGAATTCCATCCTCATCCTCATTCTCAGCCTTATCCACATCCACATCCACATCGATATCGGCATCTGTATTCGACTTTGTGCCAGTGACACACTCGTAGCTCTATTCCCATCCAATTCCCTACCTGCCACGCCCCGCATCAACCGCTTTTCATTTATGGCTGCTTACATTTAATTGTGCTAAATCATTAATTAACTTGTGACTATCAGCTTAGCCGTTCCTAATGACGCTGAGCACCGTAATCTCGCTTTCTCTGAATTATTTATATTTGAAAACTTGTTTCAATCAGCACACAAAATTAATCCACTGATTAGTTAAATTATTTTTATTTATTTAATTATTGTTATTACAAATTATTACTCAAGATTACAGATTTGTATTACAATAAACTAAAGCAGAGCAACTGAGATCTTTAGGCTGTGATCAGTTTTTTCCCGTATGTATGTATATGGTGGATACCGGGTCCACCCACAGCTCGCGTTACGCGCTCGCCCATACTGTTAAATTCTAATTAATGCTCCTCTGGTTTTTCTGTCAGATTCCGATTTCATTAGACATTCAGGACACATAAATGAAATTGTAGAGACTATTTATAAAGCATAGAGAACTTGACAATACAGATATATTATCGCTGATTATACTTATTTATCATATTACTGTTATTAATCCTTATTAGCAAGTTAAATATATTTTGTTTAAACTTTCAATAATTATTAAACTTACTGTTTTCAATTTCAAATTTAGTAATTAATATTTCATATGTTAAATATTTTAATTTAAATATAAATTACACTACATTTCTTAATTAATAATACTAAATGTATATATGTTTATTTACGTTTCCAAATTAATATTTTTGTAAATTTTACTCAAATTCTTATTTATTTAAACAATTGTAAAGCGACGCATGATTTCACAACTGAAGGTGAGAATTCAGAAGAATTTTTGTAAATGAATATTATTAAATTAAATTTATATAAATTTATATATCTAAATTTGTTATTCGGAATGGAACATTTCTTAATTTCCATTTCCAAATTTATACCTTTCAATTGATATATCTTGCAGTTCACACTCGCAATTGATCTGGGAATTTTGTACATTATTTGCTTTCATCGCAACAGGCACCGTTAACACTTCCGTTAGACTAACAGAAAACTCCCACCATCTTATTGTTGTGCAGGTATGTGTGTGTGTGTGTGTGTGTGTGTTGGAGAGTGTGTGTAGTCCTGTTTGTTGTGTTGTTCTTTTGTCGCCGCTGCCGTTGTCAATAGAGCGAAACAAATATCAGGAAATGTCATCATTTTGTAAGCGCATTGAAAAGGACTTGCTGGGGACAAATTGAATTGAACAAATCTGCTGACAGTGTGGCCAAATCAGCTTTTTTCCCGTCAAATCTAGCTGTTTATTAGTATTTTTTAGAAATCTTTAAAAGAAGTAAAAAGGGTCTATTAGCTTAGTGCAAAGAGGAAATGTATGTAACAGGCAGAAGGAGGCGTGCCGCGCCCCATAAAGTATATAAATTATTGTTCAGGACAACAAGACGAGTCAATATAGCCATGTCCGTCCGTTGGTCTGTCCGTCTGTCTGTCTGTCCGTCTATCTGTCCGTCTGTATGAACACCTAGATCTCAGCAACTATAAGAGCTAGGGACACTATATTCGGGATTTAGGTTCCCTTATTCAGTAGGCAGCATAGGCAGATTTTGGATACCTCCCCCCCTTCCACAGCAAATCGCAAAAAGCTAAAGTTTAAAAGCTATAGACTTGGCATGCTTGTAGCTTATAGCAGCATTTTCCGCAATTATGAAAAATTCTGCATAAAATATGAAAATATTATTGATCTGTTGTCATGATTTTTATCGATATTTTCTAATAACATCACTAACAGTCTTAGCAGATCAATGGTAAGGAAAAAGTCATGGAAATTCTTTAGCATAACCGAGCTATTTCCTATTTTTTTGTTTTTTTTTTTTTCAAATTTTGCATTTGCTAAATAGAAAACTGGCAACACTGCACAGGACACAGGACACCAAGGCGCGCCACACACATGGCGCTGCAGTTGGATGAGAGCTGCCTGCTATGACACTCGGCGGCCCAAGAAAAGTGTCACGAACAGCTGCAGGCGCAGTTGAGGCAGAAGAGTCTCAAAATTTTCTCCGATTTGTTGTTGTTGTAGTTGGTGTTTTTTTTTTTTTTTTTATTTTTTTCAGTTTTTGTTTGAACGTCTTTTCTACTCGTTGTCTTGTTTGCATTGTTCTCGCTCAACAGATTTGATCAGTTTTTAATGAACTTCATTCATGTTTGAATGACTTTGATCAGTTCCGCTTTGGGCTCGCCTCTCTCATGCTGAGGGCTCTCCATCTCTCTCTCTCTCTCTCGCTCTCTCTATTTTTCTCTTTCTCCCTCTCCTTCTCTGCTGTGTTGCCTTTGCCCTTCAGCTTCACTTTGGCCCGGGCAAACAATAGCAAATACACAAACCTTTTGAACGCGTGCGGCGTTTGTAGCTCAGCTCCGATTGTTGTTGTCTTCTGTTGTTGCTGTTGTGACAGTAACAAGAAGTCGTGTGTGTCTGTGTGTGTGTGTGGGTGTGTCTGTCTAACTGTCTCTCTGTCTTTCTCACTCCGTCTGCCTGCCGCATTAGAAAGTCGCCTTGGCGCACGCTGCGTATGCGCAATGTGTCATCGCAAGTTGGAGTCCAGGCTAATCCCGCGCAGTCGACGTCTAAGCCGCTTTGCAGCCAAGCCAGCGGCAGACGCAGCCACAGACAGAGACAGAGACAGCAACAGTCACAGACAGAGACAGAGACAGAGACAGAGACAGAGACAGAGACAGAGACAAACATAGCCGACGCACTATGGCCGAAACTTCCAATAATCAGGACAAAAGTCAGTTTTTGATTTATGCTTATAGCCAAAACTATTTAAATTGCCTTTCAATTGTAAATTGTCGATGATTTGAATAGTTTGTTATTTATTTCAAATTCAAAAATTAAATTTATTTAAATTGCTTATTGGAAATAATATCAAAATTATTTAAAGAAAAAATTCGTATATTTGTGAAATTTATTAAAAAATTTGTAGAAAACAATATTCTATTCATTTTCTACTGCTAACTAAAGTTACAGCTTTTAACTGAGAAAAGAAATAATAAAATACAACCCAATTAATGTGTTTTGTTTATTTTCAATAAATTTAAATGAAACAATAACAGTTGTTTGTTTAAATAATTTGTTTATTGTAAAATGAGTCATATATTTTCTGAGCATATATTTTTATATATTTTATTTTTTAAAAGAGGAATCGTAAATGATATATATTGTTTATTTTTAAAAACTAAATACAAATAAAAAGTTTTTCTTTTTAATAGTTTGTTTATTGTCAAAAGAATTGCTATTATGTTTTTCTAAAGTTTACTTTATCACATATTTTGTAAGCTTTCAATAGAAAAATCTGTTCAGATCCTGATTGCTTGTTCATCATGATCTTAAATCGTTTTTCTAGCTACGAACTAATGTTTAATGCTTAATATTTATATCAAAATTCAATTGTTTAGATTAAAGTATTTGCCTCGAACAATAATTATAAAAATATAAATAAAAATAATATTATTTTTTTATAAATTATATAGTAAGATTTAAAAACATTTCTGCTCAAAAAAATTTTATAAATAAAAACAATTTTATTAATTTGTTAAGAGAAACATTTTTTTAATATTAGCATAATATGTCAACTGTTTTTTTTTTTTTAATTTTTTGACAAGGGTATTTGGCTTTTTGCGCCACTGTGCGAGGCCGACAGACGTCAACCTTCAGTCGTCAGCGTCATCATGATGTGGCTGAAGATCATCAGCTCATGCTCATCAGCGACGCGTCAAAAGATGCAACGAGGCGTACCAAATACTTGCCTGCACCAAGTGCCGACGCTCCAAGAACAAGCTAGAGACGAGAGGGAGATGTAGAGGGAGAGGGGGGGAGAGAGGGATAAAGGGAGAGAGAGAGAGAGAGAGAGAGGGAGGGGGGAGAGAGTGAGAAAGGCAGGTGGCACACACAATTGATTGAGGGTCCTTGAAAGGGTACAAATCATACGAATGAGAAAATTTTATTAAATGTCCCACAAAACGCAAACCCAACTTTGTAATCCCCCTTCCACCCCCCTTCCATTACCCATGCCCCCGCTCCTGCCCCTGCCCCTTGCCACACAACTGAGACTCTCATATTGAAATTGTTATTGTGGCTGTCAGAATCCAAGTCAGTGCCGGCATGGCATAGAAGTAGAAGATCTACTCAGACAGGCTGACGGAGTTGCACTTCATGATGATGATGACGTTTGCTCATCATCATGATAACGATAATGACAATGATAATGACAATAACGATTATCATTATTGAGGCACTCTTGCTTTGATCTCCTGCAACACCAGCCCCAGCCCTCCATCTCTCTCGCATTCTCTCGTACAAATGAAACGTCTAAAAACCGGGTATACTAACTTTGTGCAGCCCTGACCGTCGGTCTGTCCGTTAGGATAAACGCAAAGATCTCGAAATCCATAATAGCTAGAGCAGTCATTTTTGGAATGTAGATTGGTGTATACCTTATGCAGATCAAGTTGGTTTCACATGAGCAAGGACACGCCTCTTAACGCCCTAATCGATAGCAACCAAATACCTTAATATTGCACATGGAATGTTGTTATTCGGAATATCTACTCTCTACCATTATTTGTATCCCTTCTGATAAGCATATAAAAATCGATTTCTTAACACCAAAATTATTAAAGACAAAAAAGTAAGAAGAATAATTGCTGCGGTGCTTCGGTTAATGTTTTATGAATATTTTGAGATTATATTTAAAATGTAGAGCAAAGGGTGTGCTACAGTCGGTTGCTTCCGACTGATCGGCCCCGTCCTTGCCGGTTTGTTTCTGCCTCATGGGCGCAGCAAGTGGAACCATAGAGTTTGCCGCCAAAGTTGACGCATTGTGTCATTGTCAAGTGTTGCCTCATATGCATGTGTGTGTGTGTGTGTGTGTGTGTGTGTGTGTGTATGTGCGTGTGTGTGTGTGTGTAGAATGCGTCTCTGCTCTATTTGTATTTATTTGATTTGTGATTAATGCTGAAGTGTGGAGCAGCGTGTGAGACCCTTTATACAAATGCTTAGAATTCTATTCCTTATATATGTATATATTTTAATAATAATATACCAATATTAATTAAATAATATTTATATATATATTGAAAATAGGTTTATGTATATGTGTGCCTCAGTCAGACATTCAATTAACGTTTGCTAATCAATTCATTACAAATAAATACATATATTTAATATCATTTTGAATTTGAATTTACTGTTTTATTTTAATATTTAATATTAATTATTGAATATTATTAATATTAATTATTATTATTTTAATGGGAAAGCATTTAAATTTGTAAATTAAATAAAATTAAATTGATTAAAATTATGTTAAGGTTTAGCAAATTCAATTTTACAAAAGTAAAATTAAATAGAAAATATTTAATTAACTAAATATTTATAATTTAGTTTTGTGTACTAATATGTTCCTTCATGTTTAATGCTATTAAATATTAAATAATGTTTGAGAAATTAACCCATATTACATGCACTACTCAAATTTATGATGCATAATATGAGAATAATTGTAACTGCAAATGGCTTGTAAACAAATCAATGAACTTGTCACAACGCAACTTGAATAAATAATGAAGTTAATTGAGGCATTAAGGCGATTACACTGGCAGCTGTTAGAGCGTTGCGCATACGCCATGTGAGGCCTGGAAAAAAACAATGGCAAAATTATATAGTTTGGCCAGACAATTGGCAGCGATTAGCCATGGTCAATAGGCGAGGCACACCTGGCGCAGTGGGAGTTAATTGAAGCATTGAGGCATTGACGCATTGAGGCATTGAGGCAGGCAGCGTATTGACAATACCTGCCGAGCGACATTTGATAGAGACGTAGACAGAGACGGATATAGGGAGAGAGACAGGGAGAGTGGCAGAGAGAGCGGCTTGTTGGTTAGGCTGCTGGGTTTTACATGCTGTTTTTTTTCTTCTTCTTATACCCTGTACTTTATAGTACCAAAGGGTATATTGGGTTAGTGCAAATTAAACATGTGTGCTACAAAGCATATAGATTGATCAGCTGAATCGATTAAACCGTGTACGTCTGTGCTTCTGTCCGTCCATATGTCTGTTTTAGATCTGCCAAACCATAAGAGCTAGAGACGCCATTTTGTTATATAGGTTTTCCTAAAATATAGGCTTATCAAGTGTGCTTGAGAATTTCGATAACTGTTCTTCATTTTAAATTTAGATTCCTGATCAGAACGATGAGCTGAGTCGATAAATTCATGTACGTCTGTGCTTCTGTCCGTTCTTATGTCTGTTATAGATCCCGCAAACCATAAGAGCTAAAGACGCCATTTTTGCTATATAGGTTTTCCTATAAAATAGGCTTATCAAGTTTGTTTGAGAATTTTAATAACTGCTCGAAAACCGCAACAGATACAATTTTAAAGCTGCAGATCTGTAATCTGGCATAAATAATATTTCGAGCGGTTGCGAAACAGCGAAGATATGCAACAGACAGTTTGGCGGGAGAGTGTTTTGCCTCATGTGAGCGCCTTGCGCTTCGATTGCCTCTTTGTGTGAGCTGCTGTGAGAGTCTCTATTAGAGTCTGCTGCTGTCGGTTACCTCCGACTGAGCTGCCACGCCCCCTACTGGAATCTTTTGGTTTGCGCCTGTGGCTGCTTGACTTGGCTTGGCTGGAGTTGGCTTTGGGTGGTCCTAGACACGACACTTTAGACATTTTGTCGTTGCCTTGCAAATTGCGACGAGCAGCGAGGGCGGAGGCAGGGGGCGTGTCTAGCACAGCTGGTCGCTGTTGTTGGTGTTGTTGGTGTTGTTGGTGTTGTTGGTGTTGTTGGCGTTGTCGATGCCGCCGCCGCTTGTGTAAATATTTCCTCATTTTATTTGTGCCACACAAGAGACGCAGGGCAACGCATGTGCAGGCGGCCGGGGCATATTGTTTTAACACATTAGCAGCGCAATGCAACAAATAATTTCCATAAAACGACAATATCGTCACTAAATGGAGCGGGGCGGCAGCGGCGTCGGCAGCGCCGTCGACTGCGCTGCCCGCCGTGGGTTTTTGAAGTCGATTTCAATGCACGCAAGAGATATGTCACAGGAAGAAAATATTAGTCTTTGTCATTAGGCAAAACAAAACAAAACAAAACAAAAAACACGCACGAGAAGAAGCAGCAGCAGCAGCCTCAAAAACCATACAGCTTGCCATGCCGCACAGTGGTTCAAAACATCAATTTGCAGCGTACAAATCTCCAGAGATTTCCTATCGAAATGTGGCGAAAAGTTTTACAATATTTTACAGACATTTTTGAACTGAAAACAAGTTGCTATTTTAAACTGAAAAGTCGAAAAGTCTCTCAACTTTTTTGAGAAATTTCCAAATTAAAAATAAATTTAAATTGTATTTTTATGGCTTCAACATTGAACAAAAAAAATTAGCTACATTAATTATATGTAAAAAATTGGTAAAAAAAATCCAATTAAAAGTAAAGCTGAAATTCGGCAAAAACTTCAATATGGAACAGAAATTTAGTAGGTTGGAAATAAATTCTCTGCATTTATTTTAAAATATTTTTTTTTGTCTAAAATATTATATAATTATAATGAATTGAAAATCAGAATAATTTTTTAAATATTTATAAAAAAAAAGCAAATAAAAGATTTTTTAATTTTTTTTTTGAATTGTAGAAATTGAATGCAAATTTATTTTGAAGTGTTGGATATCACAAAATACTTTACAAATTTCTTTTAAATAAAGCGAAGATTTTCTAAAATATTGTTCAAAAAAAAGAAATAAATTAGGACAAAAAAGCAAACATTTTTTGTATTTAATTTTAAACCCTAATTTTTGGTTTAATATATACCCAAAAAAGCATACATATAATTTATTTTGCATAGTGAGAAAATATTGAACTCCATGAATAATTTTTTTGAAAATATTTTGCACACCTTACACAAGTTCAAATTTAACAATTATAAATATTGAAATATCCTATGGTAAAATATATAATTAAAAAAAATAAATATTATTTTTTACTTAAGTAAATAATTAGTTTTTTTTTCATTTATTATTGTTAATTTTTTATTTGCCAATTAATTACAAATAATTTCGAAATAAAATACCAGCAAGAATTTGCAGCTAAAAGCACAGGAAGACTTCATTTTTGCCCGGTTGGCTTGCAGTTTTGGCCACAGTACGCCGTAGAGCTGGCTAGATACTTGTCTTAGTGCCAGTTCCAGTCGGAGTTTCAGTCGGAGTCTCGGTCAGAGTCGGAGTCGGAGTCGTAGTCGGAGCCAGAGACTCCGCTTCAGTCTGTATGTTTGCCCACCAACAAAGTTAACACTGGAAATGTCCAAGAGCTGTTGTTGCCACATTCACATGATTTAAGCAGCAACAGCAACAACTAGCAACAACAACAACAACAACCACAACAACAACTTAAAGACAAAATGTTTCCCATCATAAAAACTCCACGCTGCCGCATCTTCATAAAAAAAAGTCCAAAAGTCCAAAGCAAAGTAAAAGAAAAACAGAAAAAATAGAAAAAGCAAAAAAAAAACAAACCGACTTTAGACAAAGCAAACGAAATTAAAAACGGTTCAAATGGTTTGCTTGTGTAAGCAATTGGCTTGTTCCATCACCTAGCCCCAATGCTGCCCCCAGACCCCCCCTTCCCTTCCCACCCCTCCCTCCTTCCGCCCCCCCTGCTCTCCGCTGGACACAGCCCACGCTCTGTCTCCGTCTCTGTCTGCAGCTCTTGCTGCGGAAATGCCACATGCAAGCGTCAGCATGAGCAAAGGGGAAGGGAGGAGAGGGAGCAAAGTGGCAGACAATGGGCCAGCGAGGGGCAGGGGGCAGGGAGCAGCTGGCTGGAGGGGGGGAGGGGGGCACAACATTTATTGAGCTGGCAGATCAGCAGCATTTTCCAAGTACTTAAAAGTACCTCGTTTTGCTTTTTTTCCGCTCATGGGGAAAAATATTAGTGTGATTTTTATATACATACATATATACATGCATATATGGGAATTAGGGGAAGGGGAGCGGGGGTGAGGGGGCTGTGACTGCAGGTGGTTTTTGGTATTCAAACAAATTCCCCTTTCAGTGGCGTTTCGCTTGCATCAAAAAGGGGCATAAATGGATTCATTGAAAAAGCTGCGAAAAGTTAATCATAAAAAATAATTGCAACTATGGACATTCATTTAGCTAAACTGGGCGTGGCAATTACACAAGTAAATACAAATTTATCGATAAAATGTTGCATATTTTCGATATTATTTTTTGAGTATTTTAGACATGCATTTTATTTGCAATTAGATAATAAACAAATTCTTGTTTTCAGATCATTTCTAATAATATTTTTAGTTATATTTTTACAATATTTTAGTTTTTATTCCAAAATATTGCAAGTTTTATTTAATAATATTTGTGATAATATTTTACAATATTTTAGATACAAGATTTTTTATATTTATTTCTTTATATAATATTTATTATTTGGTTAATTTCAGATATTATTCAGCATTATTTTAAAGAGTTTATTACAATATTATTTTAAAAATTTGTTTATCTTAAGTATATATATTATTGTGTTGTTGATTTATTTCTAATTTAAATCCCATTCAGTGCCAGTTGAGTTTATTTTCGATTTTAATTAATTAAACTTGAGTAAATATAAAAAGTCTACCTCCTATTATGTAAATATATATACTTTAATTACAACAACTAAAAAATTTAATATTTGTAATATTATTGCATTGGCTATGATTGTATTAAAAGTTTATTATTTTTTAAATAGGTACACAAAAACCAAAAAAAAAAGTCTTTCCCCCAATATAAAGATTTATTTGTTTGCCTTCAACAATTAAACAATTAAAATAATAATTGCCCTTATTTCATTTGGTATACCCCTATTTAATACTGCTAATTTTGTTTTTTTTCTGCGAAATTCAATCAAAAACAAAAGCATTTCTGTTGACGAAAGCAGAAAGCATTTAATCTTTCTGTTAATATTTGTATTTTGAGTTATTCGCTTTCACTGCGCTGAAGATTCGATAAATTTCAGCGCACAAATGCGATAAACCTTTGCGATAAACCGTTGTAAAAATATTATTTTTTCCAGCAAGAAATAAACCCACGAATTTCCGTTTAATTGGGTTAAAAATAAAATAAAATAAAATTTGTGCTCTATGGAGACCAGTCGATTAGAGAGAAATTATGCGAGGAATGCAGCACCGGAAACGCAGTCAACACCAGAACTATGCGTATTTGCTCAGCACTAGGCAAATAAATCAATCGAACATACATACATATAACTCCATAATAGGGCATATATACATATATACATACATATATATATATATCGTACTTACGTAGTTATGAATCCAAGGTCCGTGTGACATATAAAAGGAAATGTCTTGTTTTACGTTAATGCCAAATTCTTTGACGTAGTTTGGGTTTTTTTTTTTACTTTTAAACGGAAATGCTCAGACCTCACGCCGGACAACCGAACCAGGCGAGGGTTCGAGCATGGGTATTACTGAAATGTTCTCTTTCCGCAATTATTATATAAATGCAGTAAAATTTAGTAGCATTTTATGGCTGCCCACAAGAGTGACAGGGCGAAAGAAAGTTCCGAGAAAGAAGCAGAGCCAAAGGCAAAACTATTAGAATCTGGGCTTAAAAAATAAAGGAGTTTGGCTATTTTTTTCGGTCTATTTCTCTCTCTCTTTCTCTCTCCCTCTCTCTCTCTCTCTCTCTCTCTCTCTCTCTCTCTTTCTGTCTTTTTAAGCACACTTAACTATTTGCCAAATTCTTGCGACATTCAAAATTGTCTCAGATTTTGGGCTGTCAGGCACAAGGCCACAAAACAATGTTTCCAGAGAGTTTATACCCTGTAAAATAAACATGTAAAGGCACAAACAGCTAACTTTATTAAAGCTATATTTATTTGTCTTTATATTTTAGCTGAAAAGCAGCGTTGTCACTTTAGCTTTTATGCTGAAATTTTGCTTTTTTAATTGGCGTTTGGAAAAATTTATTTAAGGCTTTCAGAAAATATTTTTATTTAATTTATGAAATTATAAAAGTTAATAGGTTGTTAACTTAAAATTATAAAATACAAATTAAATAAAATTGCACAAGAAATTAAAATTAAATTAAAGTTAAATTGAAGTAGAGTTTATGTGTTTGAAATTAATTTAATTATCAAATCGAAAACGAACAATTTTGATTAATAACTTTTACAATTACATTCAAATAAAATTGTACGAAAATAAACGAGAAAATAAAATAAAATTATATACAAAATTATTGTAAAATTAAGGTAGCAAAATTGAAAGCAGCTTTATTTACAGGGTATGTTTGCGTATGGCAGCAGTTGGCAAAAGCTGCGTTTGCTTCATTTAGAAAATAAAATAAATGTTTTGGCCGCATTTTTGAAGTACCTGCGAGGCGCCCTTTGCCAAGCAGCCAACAACAGCAAACAGAGCAAACAACAACAACAACAACAACAACAACAACAATCACAACAACAACAACAGCAGCGTTTCTGCTGGGTTAATTTTTCTGAGAAAAACGTCAGAGTTTCTCGCAATTTTATGATCAATTCATTGAATTTTTTGTTGTATTTTTTTTATTTTTGTTTTGCGCCGGAGAGAAAAAACCGCACACATGACGACGACAACGGCAAACAACACCAAAAAGCCGCAGCAACAACAGCAACAACATCGGCTACATATGGCAACTTGTTGCTGGTTATTGACTCAGCTTAACAACAACAACAACAACAACAACAACAACAACAACAACAACAACAACAACAACAACAGCAACAACAACAACAACAACAACCGTTAAGGCAACAACGTCACTGATAAGACGCGCTTATCACTGCGTGATTTTTTGACGTGTATCCCTCGAGATCCAAAGCCCACGTCATAGTTAAATGGCATCAGCGTCACTGCTGCCAAACGCGCTTTTTTAACGCCAAAACTGGCGGTTTTTAACAAGCCAAATAATCTGCAACTGCGACAAACGCAATTCTGGCTTTTTTTCAAAGATAATTTAGCTTCATATTATTTTATTAATTATAAATGTTATAAATTATAGTTCTGTTATCATTAATTATTCTAGCTGTTTTAATTTAACGCCAGGCAAAATGCACACTGAGAAAAAAACTAAGCGTCTTCGTACTCTACTCAGAATACAACTGAAAGCTCTTAAGTCATGTATAAAATCTTTCAAATTCCCCCTTCTATTTTTATTAATTTTCAAGATTTAATTAAGACATGTTTTCAGCTTAATTTAATCATGCTTTAACTGAGCACAGTTGTTTGGCTAAAACAGCTAAATGCGCATCACTGAAGGCAGCAGCAGCAGCAGCATCCGCTTGAGCGAGCAAATACATAAATAAAAAATAAAGCTATAAATAAATAAAAATTAATGTTAGTGAAAGATGCTTAACATTTTCATTGAGTTGCTCCACCTCCTCTGACTGGCCTCCCCTCCTCCTGCCCCCTCTCCCCTCCCCCGTCTCCGCCTCTCCATCCTTTGCCACCTCTCCCCTCAAGCTGCAACTACATACTATATTCAGTTGCAGCTCTGGGCTTGGCAGCCACAGCAAAGCGCCCAAAATGCCGCAGGCATTTGTTGCATTTCCAGCTGCACCGTGGTACACAAGCTGTTGAAAAAGTTCTGAAAAATAATGCAAATATATTGTATCAAAAGTATAAAAATTCGATCAATATGTTTATTAGTACTTATTGAATTTTTAATTATTCAAAATTATTCACTTTTCAGTTGTAGATATATAACCAATAAGGACGGAGCTGATCAGTCGGACGCGCTATAATGAATTAGACATATACGCCGCCGAGCTACGCCGCCGCCGCCGCCGATTTTTGCCCATTTTTGAGCGCCGCCGCCGGATCTTAAAAATATCGGCGCGCCATCGGCGAGCCGTCGGCGCAAAACGTTTTTAAACAGTTTAAAAAAATTATAAAATATGGGTAAAATTTATAAATATCGAAAAAATGATTTCACTGTTGCCAAATCCGTTTATTTAACTCCAGATCTAGCAGATTTTGAAGAGCATTGGCAATACTGTTTATATGTCGTATGAGCTTTAAATTGAAGGTGTTAAAAACAACCAGAATGGGCGGAGCAGATCAGTCGGACGGGGCCGACTGTCTTATACCCTGTACCACAGCTCGCGCTGCGCGCTCGCCCGTACAGTATATAATTTAAAATGTTTTAAATATAATCTAATCTATTTATAAATAATTAATTCAGAATATTTTATTTCTTACGCATGAATTTGACGCAACGGATCACGCCAAAATACATTTGCACTTTAAAATGTTAAGAATATTGAAAAATTGTAGAAAAATATAATTGGGATTATTCAAATTATACATTAAGCACAAAACGTTATGGCAACGAAAATCGCAGATAGAAATCTGGCCACACCATTCGGTGGTAGCAGGTGCTGTTGCAACCCCATTCGCCTGTGCTATTACGCGCCTTATTGGCAACATTTTAAAATAAATATTTAGTGTGAGTTAAATTTATTAATATGTACGATATTTATTAGTGTTTAGTATTATAATAAACAATATAAATTATTTTGTTCAAAAAATATAATATGTATCAACAATAGTAAATAAATTATTAATTATTTAGCAAACATATGAACGCAGCCCAACAAGCTGGCAACACCGCTGCCGCTGCCACTGCTACTGCCGCAGCCAACATGTTCGATTTGAGATGTTCGATGCATACATGCATATGTATATGTGTATGTAAATGTCTGCTATTAATACATATTTACGAATAATCTTTAAATCGCCAAATCTCTCGTAATTATGAACCGATTTGGATGCAATTTACAGAATTGGTAGATATGAGCCACCTCTACAGTTCGTAGAAGACAAAATTCATGTAAATTGATTTGTATCTATTTAATTAATACATGAATTCTTTTTAGGTTCATAAAGGGCGACAGGGGCGTGGCATCCAACATTTGAAACAAACTTGATCTGCGTATGGTACATACCTTTCAAAAATGACCAAAACGGCTTCTCTAGCTTTTATAGTTTAGGAAATCTCAGCGTTCATCCAGACAGACAGACAGACAGACAGACAGACAGACAGACGGACAGGGCTAAATCGACTCAGCTCGTCTCCCTGATCAAGAATATATATACTTTGTGGGGTCTGCCACGCCTCCTTCTGCCTGTTACATACATTCTGACAAAGTTATTAACCCTGTATTTCCCATTTTTCAATGGGTACAGGGTATAAAAATTGTTCCTATTTTTGTAAGAATTTTTTACAATTAAAAAAAAAAAGCCAAAATTCCCGATTCGCGCAGATTCATAATTTTTTCAGCAAATGATCTTCAAAAATCGAATATCTTTCTATTTAAGATAAAAGTAGTATATAGGAATCTGATTTATAAGAATGTTAATTTGTACAAAAGTGCCTGCCAACGTGTTTGGTACTTGGTACTTAACAAATTTAGTATAAGACTCCTTAATATTCGTCCTGGAAGGACATGCATTTGAAAGGTATTGCATCATAGATCACGAATCCATTTAAATTTTGGCAATAGTCAACTTGGTTCAAAAGATATGGGAATTCAATTTTTATTTTTAATTTTCAAAATAAAAATTGCAAAATAATTATTATTTTCAATTTTTATTATAATAAATGGATGAGATTGTATGTTCCGAACAACAACCTTCTATGTTTAATATTACGTTTGTTATTCGGTTTTTATCGATTAGAGCGTGAAGGGGGCGTGGCATCCAACATTTGAAATAATCCTCATCTGCGTATTGAATACACCTACCGATAGCAACCAAAACGCCTGCTCTAACTTTTGTTAGAGCAGACGGAAATCGCTAAATAGACTCAGCTCGTCTCCCTGATCAAGAATATATATACAGGGTATAAAAAGTTCTATATATTCAATAATTGCATACGCCGCCGACGAATTTGCAGGCTTCGCTTGCGCCGCCGACGAATTTGCAAACTTAGTTGGCGCCGCCGCCGCGCCGATTCTTTCTAAAAGCTTCGCCGCCGCCGCCGGTTCATTTTAGCACCTACGCCGCCGCCGCTGAAAAATCCATCGGCGTAAATGTCTATAATGAATATACCCAGCGTCCAATATGTTAAATATAATTTACAAATATTCATGAAATGTCTAACGAAGCAAGTCAGCAATGCATCCTCTAATATTCCGATCTGTAACCGATTTCAATGTGGATAAAAGCAGGAGACACGGATGAGAAACAGCGGAGATATGCAACTGACTATATTCAATAGCAAATTCGAGCCTTCCATACTAGTTTAAATTTTTTTTCTGTTTTATATGATTTTTATTTACGACATCACTGTTTGTCTAAGCCCACTGTGCGAGCCAACGCGCTGGTGTCAGCTCCGTCATCCTGTTGATTTGTGTTGAGGAAGCAAGTGCTTATGTCCACGGGAGAGTGCAAGGATGCGAAGGGGGCGGGCTGTGATGGGATGGGACAGGACAGGACGGTACTGGACGGGACAGGACGGGACTGAATGGGATGGGATAGGATGGGACGGATTGGGATAGGATAGGATAAGATGGGATGGGACAGTATAGGACGGATTGGGATGGTATAGGATGGAATGGGATGGGATAGGATGGCACGTGGTGAGATGGAATGGAATGGAATGAAATGGGTTGGGTTAGGACGGGACGAGACGGGACAGGACGGGTCGGAATGGGTTGGGTTGGAAGGGAAAGGCATGGGATGGGATGGGTTGGGTGGGTAGGTGTTGTAGTGTGTTATGAATGACGGCGGATCTACTTAGCCAGAGCATTGCTGTTGCTCTTGATGCCCAGATGCTCGAGCTGATGGGTCTGTGGCCGGTTGTCCGTTGCTGATGATGATCGGTGGCTGATGATCATGCTGGTGGTGCTGTGGCTCAGATGGATGGCCATGGAAATTTATCATCGTGAGCCAGCAGCGGACAGAGCAGCAGTTCAGGGACTCCAGGAGGTGTGGATGGCGCATGCGCAAGGATCTAACAAGCGGGAGAAAAGAGAATGGTAGACTGGGAGACTGGGAGAAAGGGAGCGAGAGCAGAATTAATATGTGCAGAGATAGCGGACGCAGCTTTTATGCTTTTATTTATTTATTTATTTTGCTCGTTTTTTGCATTTTCGGGGCCCCTAAGCTGCGGCTCGTTTCGAGTGTTGAAAAGTAAGGAAGCTTTAACAAATTACCGCCCAGTTGCCGGCACAACGAGCTGCTTATAAAACTTGTAAAAATTTGCCAAGCCAACACCAAAACTCCAGACACATCTCCATGTCTCGGCTGCTGTGCCCAGCGGCCAAAAGCAGAAGGAGACTGCGACGAAGACGGAGACGAAGAGAGAGAGAGAGAGAGAGGAAGAGGCGGAAAGAGAAAGAACAAGAGCAGGAGAGCGCGGTAAAGAGGCTGGCGGCTAGCATTAAAGAAGCTCTCTGAATACTCTGGTACTTGGCGCAGGCGCATCACACACTCTGGCCAAGATCTCTCAGCACAGCTCAAGACGTACACAGCGCGAAAAACGATATTCTAAGCATTAGCAAACTTGGAGAAGATGTAAGCATGCACAAATTGAGTTAAGAATAACAACTCTGAAAGCCAGTAATTTAGTATGCGACAAACCCCGTCCGTCCGTCTGTCCTTCCGTCAATAGCCTCTAGATCTCGGAAGCTATAAGAGCTAGAGCAGTAATTTTTAGAACGTAGCTGTGTATATACTGGATGCAGATCACGTTTGTATCAATTATTACATGTCAAGCCCCATTTACGCGATAGTCAATAAAAACTGAACAACAAACTTACTATTCAATATAGCCGGTTGTTAACTACAATTTATACATTCTACTATAATATTTGTCTTTGCTAAAAATCGTTTTGCAGTCGGTTAATAAACAGCGAAGATATTAGAGAAACAATTTTGTAGGATTTGCCTTTTATAAGAAAGGTCGGGCCCTTTCGAACGATCGACTTTGTTCTTATTACGTTAAAACTAGATCTTTTGTCGTACTTACTAGAAATGCCTGCTTCTTTCAAGAATGGCATTGTGCTTGCTAGTTTTTCTCGCTGTGTAGCAGTGGCTGCAACAGTTGCCTGGTTTCGCCTTATAAAGTGAGCGTGGAGCGTTGAGCGTGGAGCAAACTTACTCATGTCATGACAGCCAACGAGCAGGCAGCAAACTTATGACTGAGTAATTGCTGGTGATATTTATGCGACGAAGCGTCCGACGATGTGACGCTGCAACAGCAACAGCAACAGCAGCAGCACCACCAACACCACCAGCACCACCAACACCACCAGCACCACCAGCAGAGGCAGCATTTCTTGAGCAGCGCTCGCTGCTTATTATCGCTTGCCCCACAATGCGTTCTCCATGGCATATCGATTATGGAGTGGAGGACAGGCCAAGTTCAGTCAAATTTATACATTTATATAGATCTATTGGTAAATAGGAATATAATTATACCTTTTAGTTGTACTGATCAGCTTGAGTTTCCCTCGTGTGCTTTCTCCGTGATTGATAATTGATTGATAATATATCCCTCTATAGGACGTAACTGACAGTAGCAGACACTGCACTTTGTATTTTAAAACTCGCTGCAAAGTATTTGAAGCCCTAAAATCTACATTTTTTGACCAAATGTTGCCATGTTTGGTTTTTTCTGCATTAATTGGCAATACAATTTGTTAACGCATCAATGCTTACGATCTTAAAATAAAATCTTTTTTCCTTTTAAGGAGAAGGTCTAAAAATAATCGTAAAAAATTTCAAAATTTTTTTCTTTTATTTATCACTCAAATTTTATTTTCGCTTTGAAATGATTGAGAAAAAACCACATCGCTTGAAAATTGGTTGAGTTTTGGTAAAGTTATGCATGTTCAAAGTTAAACAATAATGTCTTTTTTTCGTTTAAAGAGTGATAATCCTTCCCTTGATTAAAATATTTGACCTGAAATCTAAATTTTTCGACCAAATGCTGTCATGTTTTCGAATTTTCGATTAAACAAAAATTGTATTAAATTTATAATTTGACAATATATCGATATTTATCGAAGCTGAAAACCATCGATATACCCTTTATCGATTGTCTTGCAGCGCTAATTGTAGGGTACTCGTATTGTTGTTGAGCTGGGCAGCTGATTGTAGCGCTGTTGCTTCCAGCGTTGGAACAGTCACACACACACACACCGAGACACACACACACACACACACACACACACACTGACAGTGAGACACACACACACAATTGCAGACCGTTACAGCTTACACAGATGCGTGAGTTTGGCGTGTGTTTGTTGCTGTTGTGGGCTTGCTTCGAGTGGTTGTTGTGGTTGTTGGTGGTGCTGGTGGTGGTGGTGGTGGTGGTGATGCTGCTCGCATAACATCACATACCGCAAAACAGTGTGTTTGCTGTCTTTTGGAATGTAAATCATTCGCTAAGTACGCTTGATTTAGGCGACCATCACACTACATTCTTCGACGGACGGAGTCGTGGCTCGACTCTCTCGCATGGAGTTGTAGCATGGAGTTGGAGGATGGAGGATGGAGGATAGAGGTTGGAGTCTTGGCCTGTTGCTGGTACTGACAGATGGCTGGGCCGTCTGTCTGGCTGCTTTGGATGCTGCAATGCAGATACATGAAGCACTTTCTGCAGCATCAGACGGCGATGATGACGATGTTGACGAGGCTCTGGCCTGACGACGAAAGCAATACGCCATACATAACTCATCGCACATAATGAGACTGCAATAATTCACTTGCTCTGCATGCTCGTGATCCTCGCGGCGGCATTCAACTGCATATAAAGACACCAGCCAGAGAACGACCAGGCACTGTTATACTGCCAACAACAACAGCGACAGCCACAGCAACCAGACCATGGTCAAAAGCAGCCACTGCAACTGCAACTGCAACTGCAACAGCAGCAGCAGCAGCAGCTGAAGCTGAAGCTGATGCTCTCGGCTCAGCTCATCTCAGCTCAGCACAGGGGCGGTTCTACCACTCCACAACGCCATTCGGGGGCCCCAAAAATCCAACTTTCATTCTAAAACCGTTATAAAAACCGTTAAATACAAAATGGATGTAACCGACAAACTGGAGCTGCTAACTGCATAGGAGAACCTGAATTTCAAAATAATAGAATAGTGGTTCTACCCCTTATACCTTCCGAGATCGACGCGTTTATAGACGGATGCAAATGGCTATATCGACTCCGTTTGTCTTCCTGATCAAGAATATATATACATTATGAGATCTTCCTAATACATTCATTCGTCCAAGGCTATTAACCCCGTTTTTACGCATTGGGTACAAAGCTCCTATAAGCTTCTCCAGAAGAGAGCGAGGTAAATACTGCAATGTTGTTTCTTCAATATCTTCGGTGTTCCTTAACCGATGCGCTTTTTATGATAAATAAACATAATGATAGAGAGTAGATATTTCGAACAACAGTCTTCTACGTTCAATATTGCGCTTGTTATTCGGGTTTCATTGATTAGTGCAATATTTGAAATAATCCTGATCTGCGTACTATAACTACATTCGGATATTCTCTTTTGGATTCCACGATATAAGCAGACAGACATAGAAATAGACAGACGAACGGACGATTAAGCTCGTCATCCTGATCAAGAATATATATATTTTCTTTCTCATATATCCCATTTGCACTGACTTTTGTAGCATTTGTGCAGTTTTCTAGACCAAAAACCTAAAAACACTTTTGGGCTTTTTTTTTTAGAGTTTAGGGTCTAAAAAATAATATCAATATTGTTGGTCAAATTTCGATTGTTTCGATTAAGACTTGATTTTGTAATATGAATACTTTAAATTAATGTAAATTTTAAATAAATACAAACTGTTGTCAACAAAATGCACAATATTTAACGCCCTCTTATGGGGGGACGCCCAGCACCCGCTGGATGCTGAAGGCGGCCCTGGATGGGCTCAGTGCAGTGGAGTTCAGCTCGTCTCCGCTCTGCTTAGCTGGTACGCAGTTGGAAATCTTCATGCGCTCCTAGTTTGCTGTAATTAAGTGTAATGAGCGTAATTGCTAATGTGTGTAGAGCGCATGCTGCCGAGCTGAGATCTTGGCTAAGCTTACTACCAACTACCAACTACCAACTACCAACTGCCTACTACCAACTGGTCAACTGGTCAACTACTGCGATTTAGTTATAGCCTCGTTTGCTCTGCTCTTGCTCTTGCTCTTGCACTTGATCTTGGCTCGCTTTGGCTTGGCTCTGTCTGGGCTTGGTCTGGTCTGGCTTTGTCTCTTGGTCTCTTGGTCTCGATCTTGGTCTTGGTCTGGGTCTGGGTCTTGGCCTTACTCTTGACTGGCTTTCGCATTGATCGGCTCGATTTCGTTGCGTTTTGTTACACATTTCTTCTGGCTCAACTTGGTCAGCATCGTGTAGAAGTGAAATTAAAATGTATGACAAAGTGCGTGCAATAATTCGTGCAAGTTTAATGAGTCTCCGCAATGTGGACATTTGTCGTCGTCTAATTGTACTAGATATGGATATTTTAATTGAATGAGAACGATGTCTTATTAGTCTCTGGCAATTAGTCTCTCTCTCTCTCTCTCTCTCGCTCTCTCTCCCTCTCTCTCTCTCTCCCTCTCTCGTTCTGTATCTCCGCAAATGCTTCTTGGCTAAGTTAATCAAATTGTGCCCTTTCCCATGGGGCATATTGAAAATGTCAGGGAATCTGCTGTATTCCACAACATAAATATTACAAATACATTTTTAATTTTATAATTTATACTTATATTATATTATAAAATATATTATTTATAGTTTTGATACCCTAAAATAAAATATAATTTATAGATTAAGTAAGCTATTAACTTCAACTTATAGCTAGCTGCTAATAACATTTTTTGTAATTTAAAAAAATTTTAAATCCGTATTCTTCAACTTATGTGTTTTGATGATCAATTAATTTAATTTCATTATTTAATTTAATTTTATTTTAATTACTATTATCTTTAAAGCAGCTCATCTAATTTATGCTTCATATTCATAATTGCAATTTCTGTGAGTAATAAATGCAATTAGTGAGAATTTTATTATATTCTATATATTATTATATATGTATAATATTTGTTTATAAAATTTAAAGTACAATAAAAATTAACATTCATTTATTATTTATATTGAATTTTTATAATTACATTAAAGATGAAAATTTTTTTTACATTTTATTTGAGCATTTTAAGCACAGACAACTTAATCTTTAATTTCAATTCAAGTTGGAAACTTTAAATTGCTATTTGTATTGTAATTTTGATTCGATTGATGCTTAAAATTAATTAAAATAATTAAATAATGCTTGTTTTTTATTGATTGAAGCAGCTCATAGACGTGTCGACTTGACGGAAATTGAACAATATCATTAGGGTTTGTCATCCTTGCACTTGCACTTGGCATTTTTGTAGTCCATTTAGGGCACGGAGCTAAGTAGTTGTCGAATGCCGACTGACAGAGTCTGGCGATAGTTTATTGAACTATTGGCCAGGACAAGGGGTTGACATTGATGTTAACCAGTTAAGCAGTTAACCAGTTAAGCAGTTGGCCAGTTAACAAGTTAACAAGTTAAGCAGTTGAGCAGTTAGCATGTTAACAAGCCAATGAAATTATCAGATCATTCAGAGATAACACCACACAGTTCACATTCCAAACAACGACTCGAGTCGCGTCTTTCCTGCCCAATGCAAATGCCAAATATTTGTGCATCGCATTCGTTTGTGAAGTTTGTCTGTGTGTGTGTGTGTGCGTGTGTGTGTGTGTGTGTGTGTGTGTGCGCGTGTGTGTGTAGTTCGCACGTTCCCATCATCCTTCTAGCCAAAAGGATTGCGTTTGTCAATATTTGAGCAGGCACTTGTGAGGCACGTTCTCTCATTCCAACAGCTCTCACTCCCTGGCAAACATTCATACATGCATTCATACATACATTCATACATTCGTACATACATACATCTGTTTACATACAGATGTGTCCATTGACTGATTGCCTCGACTGTTTGACCGATTGGCCTCAGTCTCTGCATCGCTTTGGTTCGCCTTGGCCCTCGATGCAAAGTGGCGATAAGGCGGCAGTTCGAAAGGATATAGCATATAGCTGCAGATCAGCATAAATACACTCAGAGAAAAGCAGGCAGAGAAGTTTTGGCACTTCAAAGACTAAATCAATCAAAAATAAACCATAGAATTCACAAGCTGTTCAATAGACTTTAATATCAACAGTAAATACCTTAATCAAATTAATTTGTTTTTAAAATTTGTTGTAAAAATTCTAATACTGAAGAATTTGTTTGAAATTTAATATATAAAAATTTTAAAACTTAAGAAAAAAATTCTTGACACTGAATTCGAATATTATAACGCTTTCAGCTCAGCTCACAAACCCCTATACTATATCTCGAGTTTTCCACAAAATATATTTTAAATCTAAATAGAACATTTTTTGCTTATATTATGAATAGAAATATTATCGCATTTTAGTTCGAAATGTTTTTAAAATCAGCCGAATAGAACCATGGATAGCACTGAAATTAATCAGATTTTTATACTGATTAATTGATTTTATCAGAGATTTTAGATGAAATAAAGTTATGCGTGAAAGGGTTCAGTTTAATTCAGTTGAAAAAGGGTATTTAATTAAGCAATGATTAAATTAATTTCAAAACGTATCTTGTTTTTTACAAATTTAGAATTTTTAATAGCAAATGGTCTTGAAAAAAAGCCAGATTTGTCGGGAAAAAAGCGAATATGACAACACTGGCTGGCTGCTCGATCGCCTCGTCGTCTGTCGTTTGTTGGCGCCAACCTGGCCATTAATTATAACAATTCCCAATGCATTGTCACACACACACATACACGCACACACACACACACACACACACACACACACACACACACGCACACACACAGAGCCTACTCCCAAACACGTACAAGTCGAAAATTTATAGGTCCTTTGGTGTGCGTGAGGCATGCCTCACCTGGGTGGTGGGCCATTTATTTCACCTTTTGAAGCGCAGAACTGCAACAGCAACAACAACAACAACAAGATGCAACAACAACTACAACAACAACAAGCTGCAATGCGGCAAAGGTCAAGGGTCCATACCCCTGCCCCTGGCCATTCGGTTTGCATTCATTGACAATTAAATTTTTTTTGTGTATTTTTTTTATGCCCATATACCCATTGAAAATGGCTAAAAACAGGATTGATAACTTTGTGCGAACGTATGTAATAGGCAGAAGGGGGCGTGGCAAGCATCATAAGGATATATATTATGTATTCTTGACCAAGCTAGATTTATATTTCTTGCAATGTAGCTAAATACCAAACTCAGATCAAGTTAATTTCAATTGTTGAATGCCACGCCCCTTAAGCACACTATGAACATAAATAGAATTCGGTGATATATTTAAGAGATAGATTTAAGAGATTTCTGTCTTCTGTATTTGGTAGAGCTCATTAATATCCATCAATTTCGTAAATTTCATCAAATTCGGTTTATAATTGAGAAAGATATGATGCATTAAAGTTTTGTTTTTTTATTCTAATAAGCTATTAGATGTGTGAGAGAGATGGAGAGATACATGCAAGTATGCAAGCATGTTATAAATAAAAATTAATAATCATTAATTATAATCTAAAAAATAATAAAAAAAATATTGAAAATTTTATTGAATATATTGATTTTATTTTGTATTTGTAATAATTGATATTTTAAAAGAATATTTCGAATATGTGATATAGGGTGTTCAACAGTCGGGAGCGTGCGACTGATCTGCCAAATGGCCGATTCTGGTTTTGTTCTGGCATTGATCACTTTATTGTCCTGTCGTGTCCAGTCGTGTCTGCTGGGGTTCAGCTGTCGTTGTTGTTGCTGTGAGAGTTGGGTCCTTGGTCCTTTTGTCTGACCTCAATTGAATTAAATGCAATTGTCGTTAGGAATTCCTGAAGTGGGCGCATCGGCTTTGATGTGCCTCGACGTCCACTCGAAATTCTTTCATAATTTTTGTCACTTTTTGTTACAGCCAGAACAATAGAGTTAGGGACAGGGGCAGGGACGGGGGTAGGGACATTGTCAGCTTCTATTGCCCATTTTGCCCAATTTTGTTTTGCAATTGAAACACCTTTTAACCTTATTAAGCGGAAAACTGCACACAATACGGCCGGGAGAGCCTCGCATTGTTAACCGAGCATAATTTATTTGATCCAAGGCGCCGGCCAGACGCTTCTTCAAGCCAACAACAATTAACGTGGCCCAAACCCAGACAGCCTACTTCTATTGTGCTCACAGAAATCTGAAAGATCGCACAAATCCCTGATTTCACATGGCTGCAGGAGGCACAGATATTTTCGACAGTAAATAAGCATTTTTCTCAATCGAGATTTCTTCTTTTAGCTTCTTCTGCTACAAATTATCTTTTAGTTTTAATTTAATTTAATTCAATAAGTTGGTTTATATAAATTTAATTCATGCAAATAGAGTGGAAAGTTTTGATCAAAGACCTTTTTAGACCCAGCACTTTAGGGTCTATAAAGTTAGTACAAATGGAAAATATATAGGCATGCCTTGATCTATTTAAATTTTTGTTAATTAGGTTATCCTAAGCAGTAAGCAGTTCAGGGTTGTTTTAGACTTTTGATACCTTTCCCTCTTCTTACGTTTACCCCAAAACATCATGGCTACAAACTTGTAATGTGGTGTGTAAGTAGTCCATGGCATTATCCATCGATGCTGGGAATTGCATTACGATCGGTTAAGAAACAGCGAAGATATGCTACAGACAATTTGCAACAAATTGTTTTGTTTAAGTTGTTGAGTAGTTTGCCCAGAGTTTATTCGATTGCTTCCGACTGAAGCCTTCCGTCCGACTGATCTTAAATAAATTTTTAGGGTTTGATAATTGATACTATTAATGTATTTCTTGGGCCTCGACACCTTGAGGTTTGCCTAGGACGGACGGAGCTTGTAGAGTTGTCAGTTGAAGTTTTGATAGTGTCAGCAAAGACTCTAGAATATCGTATCGGCCATATGAGTTTGGATGTCTGATGTCCGTTAGAGAGCGCTCTTTTCTGCTGCTGTTCGAATGCTGAATCTCTGATTCGATTGCCTCACAGCTGCTGAAAAAGAGCTGCGATTCCGTGAAAGACGAAACTGCTGAGGCTGTAGAAGCCACAGAAGAAGAAAATCGAGAGAAGATTTCAACACCTATTCCCAGGCGTCTGTCGTTGCGGTTGTCCGGAGTGTGAAAATGCTGATTCGGCACTCTCGTGAGATTTCCATCGGGTTCTACGCAAAAAGCGCCAACGAAACAGAATTTTGCAATTTATTAGACACATGCAAGGAGAGGGCCAAGGGCAGAGGTGGCTAATGGAAAGCTGTTGACAATTTCTGTGCTGTAAACAAATTTCGATTTCAATAGATATAAAAGACGTAGCGCCTGGGCTGCTGAGCTATATATAATATTTATTTATTTATTTATTTATTGTCGACATAGCAAATTAAAAATACAAATTAAAATAAATATTGAAATTTAATTAAGTAATTAAATTAAAAGTGAATGATAATAATAATCTGGGGATGAAATTGAATAAAAAATAACATGCAATTAAAAGAAAAAATAAAAAATATAAATGTAAATAAATTTAAAATTATGTTCATGTAAATTATTTATTCAATTCATATTTAACACAATTACAAATATTAATAAGAAACAAAAGTAATATCATATTCAAACATTTATTTTCAGAATTTCATTTAATATTTTTGTTTTAATTTTAGAATACCAAAAATCTGAAAACTGCAATATTCAAATTTTAGTTTCTTATTGGAGCTATTTATTTAATATAAATTTAAAATACAACAAATAAATAAATGTAAATAATATACTGTTAAAATTGCAGGCACAAATGCTTTTATAGTATTTTTTAATCTAATTTATTTCACTTAAAAACAAACATAATATTTTTATTAATTTTATGCCATTTAGATAAATTATAAATAAAATACCTGACGTAGAAAAACTAAAATTATGCTGTAAATATTCTTTTAAATATTTATTTAATATTATATTACCAAAAATATTTTCAAATAAGTGAAAATGATTTAATAGTATATTTAAAATTTTATTTATTTTTTTACTAAATATTCATAATACTAAAAATGGGAAAACCTAGAAAAGAAGAAACGTTTTGGCTCTTGAGTTCAAGTTTGGGGGGATTTGTGGTTGGTCGGGTCTGGTCTGGTCTGGTTTAGACGCATTTAGGACCCATAAATGTAACGCCATTATCTATAAATCTGCAGCGGAAAACATAACTCAAAAATAACAAAAAAGCAGAAGAAGAAGAGACACAGCTAACACAAAACCTAAACGAAATAAGATATTTTTAATTAATTGTCACTGAAAACCGAAAAAACGAAACAAAACACGAACAAAATACATACAACAAGAGCAACAATACTTTTATGAGAAGCTGCACGTGACCGCCGGCAAAACAGCAACAAAAACAAATACAAAAAAAAAAAAACAAAGAAATATATAAAAAATTACAAAAAAAAAAAAAAATGAAAAAATATAAACTAAAAAAAAACAGAAACAAAAATAAACATTTAGATTAAATCAGCTGCAGTCGAGTCCAAGACGCAAGTTCATTGAGGAACACACAAAGTAACAGGCAGAGAGCAAAGATAGAGCGGGAGAGGGGATATGGAGGGGAGAAGGGGGGCTAAACCCTAAGCACAATTTAGACATTTCTCATAGAAAGACATAATTTTGAATTTAATAAAGGCCATCGCATAAATGCGATCGTAAAAACCTATCAAAACTTAAGATAGATGAGCGCTACGTGCACTTGCCGGAAAGTCCATTAAAACGGCGCTTCAGGATGGCCCAAAAAGGGTTGACAAGACAGTCGGAGAAAGGGCAGAGGAAGAGGGAGAGAAAAAGTGAGCAATATTTTTGGATTTTTTTTGTTTTTGGTGAATGGTGCATAGTTGCATGTCTCTCTCCGAGAAGTGTAGCAAGGTGAAGAGTCAAGCAGGCCGGGAGGCTGAGGGGCTGACTGCATCGGGGCCATAATAAAATCAAGGTGATAAGCATCTTTAGTATGTCCCAGGGGAAAAAAAAGAAACAACAACACAGAGATGATCGCCGGGGCAGCGACTGCTGCATATTAAATTGTTGAATCAGTCACTGAGAATCCCAGAGAATCCCAGAGAATCCAAGAGAATTTCAAGAGACAAATCGGAGCACGTACACAGCGTCCGAAATTAATGACAATTGCTGATTGTGTGAGATAAACGAGCGACGCAGGCGCAGGCGCAGGCGCAGGGCAATTGGTGGAAACCGCGACAAACGCACACAGCCAAGAGACATTAGTAACACACAAAAGGAAGCACTCGGAGAGCGAGAGAGAGAGAGGGAGAGAGAGAGGGAGAGAGAGAGGGAGAGAGAGAGAGAACACCCGGACACCAGGCTTACGAAGACCAAGAGTCCAAGTGCAGGGTGTGCGTAGATGCCTCAGCCACGATAAGCCCAGCGAATGAAAACCAGCAGGAACGGCGCGGATCAGTAGGTCCGCAGGCTGCGGTCGGACGGAACCGACAGCAGTAGACACTGCACTTTGTGTTTCCACACACAGCGGCATTCTATGCGCTCAGGCACAATCAACTCGCATCGTCTACCAACTCGAGAGAATTGCGTGCTGCATATCTTCGCTGTTTCTTATTCGATTGCCATGTAGTTTACAGCATCGACGGAGAATGCTATGGGCTACGTGAGAGCCAAATTAAAAATCTGTAGCTTTAAGGTTGTAGATGCTGTTGGTTTTTTGTTTCATAGGAGAACCTGCACATTAAAAATGGTGTCTCTACATTTTATAGTTAGATAGTTAGATAGATCTACAATAGATAGATAGATAGATAGATAGATAGATATTTAGATATATAAATTTAGGTGGCTGCTCTACTTTTATGCGGTAATCGGAGGAAGGGTGGAAGGTATCGGAGATATATAAAGTTTATGATAACTAGGTTTTCATATGGCAAGACAGAGGGACAGACGGACAGACGGACTTGCCTTTACCGACTCAGATCGTCATGCTGATCAGGAATAGAATATTCTATGTATGCACATTTCTTATTTGTACTAACTTATTACACCCATTTCTGCTGTTTTAAACTACAGGGTCTCGAAACCCAAAGAAACAGCGCTCCCAAAAACACGCCAACAACAACAACATCAACAACAACAACAACAAAAGCAACAATCACAACAATAACAACAATAACAGAAATTGTCGCCATGCCACATGTCGTAAAAATTGTCGAGAAGGAACCCATAGCTAGTATGACAAGCCACAACAACAGCAGACAGAGACAAAAGAGAGAGAGAGAGAGACAGAGAGAGAGAGATGCATATAATGCAACTGTGGAATTATTATATGGCTCATAAAATATTTGAACAAGTCTATAAATGCCGCGTAATTTACTTCTTGCTGCAATTAAAAAGAATCTCCAACAATTCGAAATGAAATTGTTTCGGCTTTTGTTCTCAGCATACCCTGGCAGGCATTGGGACAAGCCAACGGGTATATTAGTTGCTCAATAAGTTCATAATCGGTTGCATCTATATTTTATTTTACATATATTTATGTTATTTAAATATATAAATTTATATATAATTTATAATGTTTAATTAATTCAAACTTTATTTATTATTATTTATTCAATAAGTGTTTTTTCTCATTTAAGTTATTACACTATTTATTTAAATTAATATTATTCAAAAATGTCAATAATACAACTAAGAGCTTGCTATAATAATTTTGTTAATTTATAATATTTAATAATATTTAATAAATTAAGCAGAAAAAAACAACAAAATGCAAGTTAACATGTATGTTAATTTGTATTTAATATATTTCAGTTTAAATGTTAATCTATTTTTTTATTGTTTATATTATTTTTTATTTTGTTTATTTTATTTAATTTTAAAACATCAAACACGATAAACTAAAGTTTTTAATTTTTTAGGTGTTAGATATTCAATTAATTTATTTGAAATTAACGATTTTTTAATATATTTTTATTTATATAATTTAAATTTTATATATATTCAAAAATGAATATTTACTTCGTTTAATTATTTATAAAATTTACATATTTGCTGATATATATCTATATATTATTATATTTAATATTGTTTAGCAATTGCTTCAAATGATTTTTGTTTTTATGAAACCACTGGGTAACTCGGCTGCCAGCATACCCATTGATCTGTGGAATGCTCGACTTGAACACATTGCAAGCGCAGGAAACGCTGCGTATGCGCAATGCAGCTGCCCGGCTCAATCGTTGTGGGAATCAGCATCGGCATCGGCATCAGTATTCGTATTGGGTACAGAATGAGAATGGATTTTGAGCCAGTGTAATTGATATGGCGCTACGTTAATTGTGGACCCCCCACACACACCTCTGCAATTAAATCTACAAAATAAATAAATCTCTTAAATGCGTATCATTTACTTAGTTGTTGGGCTTAACGCGCAGGTTTTATTATGTGAACATATAACTGTGTTAAAAGTATTCATCTATTGAAAATCAGAATGAACAAGATGCGGATAGATAAAGAAATCATTTGTATAAAGTTTAAGCTATAAATGGAAAGAACAGAAGAGATAAGATATAAATTTGCTTGTAAATCTGTACAAGTTCCATAAAAAATCCCTTGCCATTATTATGAAAATTTATTTTTTGAATTTACATATTCTTGATCAGATCGCCGAGAAGATATAGCCATATCCGTTTGAATGAACGCTTCGATTTCGGAAATTAAATATACAAAATACTCCATACGCAGATCAAGTTCATTTCAAATGTTGGATGTTACAGGCTAATAGATAAATTCGAATATCCGAATAGCCAATATCCGAGGTCTGAGATCCGATATATACTCTCTATTGTTTTATTTATTTATATTAAAAAATTTATAGAAATCGGTTGATAAGCCTAGAAGATATTTAAGAAACAATATCAGGTTTTGTTCAGTTTTTACTTCCAATCAAAATTTCCCCCATTTCCCCATTGAAATAAAAACCCATAGAATTCAGTGTTGTACTTCGATTTGCTGTACAATTTGATTTGAATTTATTGTATTACAAACATCAGTTTTATAGATAACTTAAACTAGATATATTTAGTGGATGCTTCAAGTTCTATAAATGCTAGATCTTAGAGCAACTGGGCGAGATATTTGCATGTTTATTTGGATTGTCTGGTGCTTGGATTGTATGTTATTGGATTGTGGTGTCTTTAGGAGCTATTATCACAGTATTTTCATAACTTAAGCTAGTTGTGAGTGTTGTGAGGAATGCTTGGTTACCAATAAATAATACAGTGAAATTTGATCACGCAAAAAAAATAATATGATATAAAATTGGAAATCGATAAATATACAATAATAAATACGATATATGATTGTCATGTGTGTAATAAATAGTTAATGCAGTTGTTAGAAATGTGGGGGGCGTTTCGAAGTTCGGATTCGGAAGTCATAGCCTTTGTGTGTGAGAATTTCTTTTTAAATATACAAAAAAAAAAAAAAAACATCTATATAAATATATATAAAATATTATATATATAAGTATATACTGTTGTTTAAAAATAATAATTATGATTATAAAGTGCTTGTTATGGGCGCTCAACATTTGCAATTATATTAAATAAAATTAGAGTCGAGATGTGTGCATGGAAACGGAACCGGAACCGGAACTAGTTCTGACGCCATGATGCCGTTGTTTGTGCTTGCGCCGCACTGGAGCTTTGCCCTTTTGCTTGTTCCTGTTAACGCACTTCTTCCTGAGCTGCCTCTGCGTGAGCAGCTTTATCTTCGGCAGATACTCCATATAGCTGATCTTCAGATATATCAGATCCACCTCATTCGGCAGAATGGGCGGGGCAGCGGGCAGGTTCCTTGCCGCCAGCACCGCCTGCCGGTTCAGCTCCAGCAGCCGCGTCGTGAACTTGTTCACGTTCCTCTCCATGACGCTGGCCCGGATCGTCCTGATCGGCTTCGACTGGCGCCTGTGCGGATAGAGCCGATTGGTCGCATTTATCGTCTCCTCCACCAGGCAGAGCTCGCTCTGGCTGCTCTTTATCAGCCGACGCAGCTCCGCGGACATCACGCCCTCCGCCCTCAGATACTCGTGGTCGAAGTGCAACTGGGCGCGGTACGCGTACGTGAAGAAGGCCACGTACTTTTGCAGATCCTGATGCACGTGATGCAGCTGCAAATAGAAGAAGAAGAAGGGAAAGAGGGGGATTAGTTAAGTTCGAGATTAGGCAAGATCATTTGGAAATCGGGAATGAAAATGAGAAAATGAGCAAAAGCAGATCAGTCGAATCACCCTATATAATTTGTATTATATTAATATTTTATTTGGTTTCAGCGATATTTTCATATAACTTATGTATGAATATATATACTATAAATTTTATTTTAAGCTAATTCAATTTTTGTTTCAACATAAACTTTAATTTGTTAAGTTCGAAATTGAGCAAGCAGTCGGATTTCCCTATTAAATTAATATGAAATAAATATTTTTTTAATATACATATATAATAAAATTATTAAATAAATAAAAATATAAAATAATATTATATAAAATAATAATTATAATAATAATATTTTATTTGGTTGTACCGATATTTTTTTATAACTTATATGTGTATGTAAATTATAAATTTTATTTTATACTAATTAAATTTTTTTTGCAACAAAAACTTTTTTGTTAAAATAAGGCAAGCAAATTGGAAATCGGGAATAAAAGTAAATCGTAGGCAGCAGTAAGGATGCAGCAGATCAGTCGGACGTGCCCTTAACCCTATTTAATTTATATCTACTATTATATAAATATTTTATTTATTTTTTTTAGTTAAATGTGAATTTTTATCTTTTCTGTAAATTTAATTATATTTTTATTATATATTTATTATATTTAATTTATATCTACTATTATATTAAAATTTCATTTATTTTTATGGGAATTTTGATCTTTTGTGTAATTTTATTTATATTAATAATAATAATAATAATAATAATAATAATTTATTATTATATATTTATTGTATTTATATTTATTTTATTTATTTTTGGCAACTTATATATGTATATAAATTATATATTTTATTTTATACCAATACAATTTCTTTTTCAACCTCAACTTTTTTATTTGTTTTTTTATATTATTATTCCATATGAATTTTGACATAATAATTTTGCTTTAAGTTTTTGTTTTTGTTGTGTTACTTTTGTATAATTGTGACTGAAATTAGCATAGCTAATGCCAACAAATTCATTAGCATAAAGTTGAGCTTTATTTTGTGTTGTTTGGCTAATTAACTAATAGTTCGGTTGCCGGCGATAAACCGGTTTATATTTGTAACTCAGACAGCCCCCCTTCCGCACTGCCACTCCCCCTCTGCCCCATCACCCACGCCCCCTGCCCGAAGGGGCGGCGAGTTGACTGAACTCCGAGGCGTGGGCATTTTGGCACGTAGTGCTGCATGGCACCTGATGCGAAATCGAACCAAATCAATCATGCGACGCGTTGGCTGAAAGTGAAACGAACGCGCGTCGCCCCCTTCCGGCAACAACCCTCTCCGAGTAAGCGCTAACACAGACACGGAACTCTCTCGCTCTCGCTCTCTTTCTCTCTCTCTTTGTCTTTCGATTTGTATATAGTATATAGAGTATTATTCTCCCTATCTGACTGCTGATTTCGCAAGCGAGAGCGCGCGTTTCGCGAGCTGATGACGTTCGTCATGCGCTCTCACGCGCTCGGCTTCTTATCGCCGTCGTCGTCGTCGTCGTTGTCGCTTCGTTTGTCGTCGTGTTTGTTGTTCATCGTCATCGTCATCGTCATGAGCCTCGTTTATCGGCGTGTTCATTCATGCCGCTGTCGGGGGAACCCACAGCGCGCTCTTTCGCATGAATCATGCGCGCGCGCGCGCGTTCCCAGCGCGCTTCTCTCGCCCCCTCTCCCTCTCTCGCTGCCCTTCTCGCTCCCTCTCTCGCTCCCTCTCTTGTGTGTGTTTGCATAAGTGTGTCTGTGTGTCATATATCTGATAAATCTGGCAGAAACTATGTGCGAAATGCCACCAAGTGACGTCAAAAGGCCACGCCACGCGCACTGCAAGTTCTTAGGAAAATCGCTTATGAATATCATGTTTATTTTTTTCCCTTCTTGTTTTTTTTTTCTTCACTTTTTATTGCCTATGATTTGTTTGATTTACGCAAATTGAGCTCGGTGCAAATAGCATTTCCATGTGAGGGCATCATACGCCTTATAAATAGCTCGGCCTTTGCCTTTGCCTTTGCTCACACTCCCATTTCCAGAGCCGTCATCGATATTACAAGAATCGCAGCAACAGCTCATCACAAGCACACAACACTAAATAAATAGCAATAAAAAATACAAAAAACAAAAAACACACGCAATACCCACAATTAAACCAACTGGCTGAGTCTTCCGATCGTCGCCCTGACGATTAAAAATGGTTTAAGTAATTTTTGATACCTGCTGCTTTCGTAAAGTCCCAAAATAATATGTGATTTAACTAACTTAATCTAAAGCGATCAGTAAAATAGTTTTAAATTGCAAAATTGTTTAAAATTGCAATACGTTAAATATTATTATATTATTATAAAATCATAAATAATATTTAAAGTAACAAAAGAAGAAAGAAAAAAATTGAGAACTCTGATTTAACTAGCATAATCTTAAGCAATCAGAAACAAAGCAATTTTTGGATATTTTAATAAATATATAAATAATATAAATATAAATATTTAAAATATATTATATAATATTTAAAAAAAATTCAAAATATATCAAAATCTATCAATTTGACTAGCATAATTTAAGGCAATCAGAAACTAAGCAGTTTTTGGATAATTTTAATAAACAATATTTTAAATGTATAATAATTTCAAATAAATTATATAATATATAAAAAAAATTTGAATTATATTAAAATAAAACTAAAAGAGCTATATAAATATAATTTTTTGCTCTGTTTAAATATTTGACAAACGAACCAAAAAACTGTTGAGCAAGGCGATTAAAAAGCAATTCTTAATTCATACAAAATTCTTGCATTTAAGATAATATTAATCGGACTGCAAACTCTAGAAAAATTCCATATTTTGATGATTGAAAATCGCAGAATCGCAGAAAGCAATCAGCATTATTATAATCGCTTGGCAAGTCATCAGTCGATTTGCCGCAAGTGTCACAGGCATTGACGTAGCTCTTGGTCAAATATCGTGTTAAACGTACAATTGTTGTTGCTCAATTACTGCTAAAACCCACTTGCCACTGCTTTAAATTACCAACAATTTTTTTATTGATTTTTTTTGTGTTTTTTTGGGTTTTTTTCCGATGCGGGGTGCCAATGACGACAATGAGAAATTCAGCGAAAGCCGCAGATTGTTATGCCATTATTAGGCACACATTCACACAGCCGCTCTGAGATTGATGATGTTGTCCGTCTAAGTTTAGATCACTACGAATGAGCCATCATCATGTTGATGCCTCCCATCATCATCATCATCGTCATCATCATCATCGTGAACGTCATTGTCATTATCATTGGAGTCAGAGAAAGCCACATTCAATGATGAGTTGACGATTTTTTCTGTTTCTGCTTCAAAGTCGACAATCGACAACTAAAGTCCAAGTTTTGTGTCTCTTATGGGTTCACAGGTGCATTGAAGACACCTTTGATTCCCGGCCTTGTGGCTCAATAAATATTTAAATATTTAACAAATCAATGCAGTCACTGCAGCAAATATCCAGTTAAAATTGCCAAGATTCGCATTGAATTTGAAGTTTGGCAGCTGGCTCTATAGGCATCATTTAATATTTAGCTTTAATTACTAACAAATCTAGCGGGCTGCGTACTTGAATTTAGTCTGTATTATTATTTATTTAATTATTTATTTATTTATTCTAATGCTACAACTATAAAACTTATAAATTATTGCATTGGGCACTTTAACAATTTAAATTAAAAATATAAAAAAAATATAAAATATTTTTGTAATTGTTGTCCAGCTAAGCTACGTGTGAAAATACACAAAAGTCAATTGAAAATGTGAATTTCATGCATGGAATTTTAAAACTTCAATTGGGTAAATTCTCAAAAAAAAAAAAAAAACAAAAAAAAACTATAAACTGCAAGAGCTAAATAAAAATAAAATAAATAAACAAATATTTTACTTTTGTTTAGCGTAAAAGTTTTGTTGATTTCACATCAATAAACAAATCAACGAATAAAATATTTGTTTAAGTTATTTGTAAAAACAAAAAAATATATTAGAGAAATAAATAAATTGGAGAAATAAATAAACAAATAAAATTTAATAAAATTTGACTTTGATTTAATGTAAATTAAAAAAAAAAATAAATAAAAACTGCAAATATTTTACTTATGTTTAGGGTAAAAGTTTTGTTGATTTTAAATTAATAAACAAATCAACTATTAAAATAACAAAAAATATGAGATAAATAAATAAACAAATAAACTGTAAAAATTTGATTTTGGTTCCAGTTTAAATTTAAATTTCTTTAAAACAAATAAGCAAAAGTATTTTATTTTTGTTTTGTACCTATAAAATTTATTTGAACTTTACGAAAATTGAGTTTATAATTGCAGATATTGATTGATATTTATCTATGTTTATCTAGTTTGCAGTTTGGACTCCAATGACGTAAGCATCAAATGATATTGTGTTCTACAATATTTGCAGGGCTTAGATAATCCCATGTGTAATTGTCTAGGTCTTGTGACCAAGAAATCGGGGCCCTTAGATAAGATTGCAATAAAGCCGAAGAATGCAATGATAACTTGGAAAATTAAAAAACTTGAGAAGAATGCTGGCATATAAAATAATAAAAAACTGAGTAATTCTGTTATGTCAGTTTGCACTAAGCTCAAATAGGACTTTTATGGTGGATATTTCGCTGAGTGTATTGGACTAGAAAGTGAATTATTCACACGATTCATGCAATCAGTTTTATTGGATGGTCATAAATACTTCTTCTAAGCCGGCACAGTCCGGTATTTATTTGTCATAAAATGAATTTGTTTTTTTTTTCACATCTCGAGTTTTAATTTTTTAATTTTCAGTTTTTTATTTTTATTTTTATTTTGATTTTGCAGTTTTATTGTGTCGCGTGACGCGCAGTCGGCGTCTGTTTGCGCATTAGCGCATCATTAGCTTTTACGAGTGTATAATCATAAATGCATATGGAAATCGTATTCGGTTTCCGATTTGGATTCGGATTCCGATTCGGATACGGATTCGAATCTGTATTGTTTATATACCGTTGTTGACAGCTTCGTTTAGCGGCGCGTGTCCCAGGCTTGTTGTTATTGTTATACCCTGTACTTAAAAAAAGTACCAAAGGGTATATTAGGCTTGTGCAAATATATATATTCTTGATGAGTGGAGTCAATATAGCCATGTACGCCTCGAAAACCATAAGAGTTAGAGACAGAGTTTTTGATATTTAGGATCTCCTATCGAATCGATCGGTTTGTTTAGATTTATCCAAAACATATCGGCCACATTTTTAAAGCTACAGTTTTGGTATTTAACATTTATGTAGCTTATTGCAATACCCAGCGATGCTGCAAAAAACACAGCGATCGGCCAAGAGATAGCAAAGATATGCAAGAGACCATTTGCTTCATTGTTATTAATGACACACAAAAACCAGGCTCTCTTGCTGTCGGTTACGTGCGACTTATCTGCTGCGTACCTACTGCTTTTATTGTTATTGTTTATATTGCGGCTCGAGTTGAGATCTTTTTTATTGTTTTTTGTTTTGTTTTTGTTATCACAATCAATTAGGCATTGAGGCATTGAGGCATTAAGGCATTGCAGGCATTCGAGCCAATATACTATATGGGGTGTATCAGATTATGGTATTATTGTATTGTATTGTCGTATTATTCCATCCATATCGCTTGGGCCTCTCAAATAAAACGTGAGCTGCGGCAACAAGTCGCGTGCGCCTTCAATTTGCATTCGTCTCGCATTTCGTTCTACAGTTGACACTTTTAGTTGTGTATTTTCTGAATTTATTTTATTTTTTATTTTTTGTGCTTTTTTATTATGTTTATATTTGTGGTTTATTGGGCTAGAGTAAATACCTAGCTAGATATATCTATTTAGCACTTTCTCTCTGTTCTATACACTTTATTTCATTAATTTATTTATTGACTTATAATAAATTTAATTTGAGTATTTAAATTATTTGTAAAAATATTATTAATTTAATTTGGTTATTTTTTGTACATTTCTTTTGTTTTATTTGATGTTCATTTACGTTTTTTTTGTAAATGATATACCTAGGTAGCTTGCTCTTTATTAATTTAATTTAAAACCTTTTATTTATGAATTTATTTTTATTTAGTTATTTTTGTTATTATATTTATTTATTTATTTATTTTTAAAATTTGGTTTTGTTTTTCTTTGCTGTTTAATAGTAGCTACAATATATTCAGCATCTTTTCTATTCTCTCGACTTTTATTTATGTATTTTTTTGTTTATTCATTTATATTTTTCTGTAAATAATTAATTTTATTTATTTATTTAGTTATTTATTTATTTTTTTTGTGCATTTTTGTTACATTTTTTGTTATATTTTTTTTTGCTGTTTAAAAATATCTGCATAATAGTTAATCTACTCAGTATCTTTCCTCTGCTCATCATCTGCCCGATTCAAAACATCTCTAGCTCGCTTATTCATGTCATTCATTGTTCACACTCATATGACTAACTCGCGCTTCGTTAGCTTGTGACGCTGCTATTTTTTTATATTTTTTTTGTGTTTTTTTTTTTTGCACCTACGCAATGATAAAATGATAAAAATAAAAAAATAAATAAAAATCGCAGTGAAATTGCCGCGCTGCTCACGTGACCCAAAGTCGAATGCTCTAATCAATTTGGTTACTGATGCGCACTGAATGGGTATGAATATGAGTGTGAATATGAGTGTGAATATGGGTATGAATATGAGTGTGAATATGGGTATGAATAAGGGTATGAATATAAGTATAATTATGAGTATAGTTGTGAGTATGAATATGACTATAAATGTGAGTATAATTGTGAGTATGAATATGAGTGTGAATACACTCGGTTTGTTGCCTACTCACAGTGTGTGTGCTGACATTCAGACGGGGCAGAAACTCGTACTGCTTGCCCTGCACCTCCCACATGCCCCTCTTCCTGGTGTCGATCGCCTGATTGGAGTTCGTATTCGGAGCCGCAATGGAGTTCACAGGATGGCGGAGTTTGTCATTGGCCCGCAGCTCCTGCAGTTCGCGCTCAGTTTCGTTTTTCAGTGTACGCAGCAGCTGCAAGGGGAGAAACGGGAAAATCGATTAAATAATTAAATTAAACTCGAAATTTTAAGCGCAAATGCTGCCCCTCATTAGGCAGTTAAACAACAACTATTTTGAAACCTAATTGAGCATTTAATATTGTTTAAGGTATATTCTATGCTACACTCGGAAAAATTAAGCATCATTCGTTGTACAGAAATAAATTCTTAAATTAATTTTGTTTTGTTGTGAAACTTGAGAAACTAGCAAAAATCGGGTTAATATTTAAATTAGGTGCAGTTCGTTTTTTAATTTAGTTTAATTGAAAAATGTAAATATTTAATTGCATAAAAAACTTATTATATTTGTTAATACATATATAAATTTACATAAACATATTAAAAAAATTATTAAAATTTTTAAAAAATGTTCAAAATTAACTGCATAAATCTTAAACAATTATTATATAAATTATTATATTATTGAAATTTTTAAAAAATGTTTAAAATCAACAATAATTATTAAATTATTGAAAATTTGCAAATTATTTAAAATGAACTGCAACATTTTTATAAAACTATTTTTTAAAAATTAAAAAAATAACATATATGTATATATTAATTAAATTATTAAAAATTAAAAATTAGTAAAATAATTTATTTAAGTTAATTTTTAAAATTAAGTGTGGTGAGCAAGATGTGAACAAAACTCACCTTTCTGCGCTTGCGGCAGGGGTTTTGTGTTTTGACGGCACCCGCCGCCCCCTCCCCCTCCTGGCCCATCCAGTTGCCCCCGCAGGCGTTGCTCCAGTCGGGTCGGGAGCTGTTCAGGACCCTCTGGAAGTTCTCCTGGAAGCTGTTGTGCCTTTTATGTAATCTCACCCGCGCCCCTGCGCCCCACAAGCTGGCGAGGCTGTTGTTGAAGGCGGAAGGAGCGGTTGCTGATGCGATGGCGGGGGCGATGGCGGGGGCGGGGGCAGCCATTGCTAGTTGCTGTTGCTGTTGCTGGCAGATGAGCAGGAGCAGTAGCAGCAGCAGCAGCTGTGTGAGGAGGGGCGTGGTGGCAGCGGAGGTGGCCGTTTTGCTGTGGATGTTGTTGCTGCTGCTGTGGATGTTGTTGCTGCTGCTGTGGATGCTGTTGCTGCTGCTGCCGGCGTTGCTTGCTGGAAGCGGGCAAACAGTTGTCGTCTGTAAGAGAAAGAGATGCGAAATTTAATTAAGTTTTTTATTTAATAAATTTAAAGAATTAAAATTTAAATAAATTAATAACTTTTAAAATATTAAATCAATCTTTTCCCTCATGTAAATTATTGGATTTCCACTTAATTTTAATTTATTTTTAAGCTAAATTACATTTGAAATTGGTTTTAATATAATTTGCATTTAATTGTAATTTATTGTGATGGTAATATTAATGCAAATTAATCGCAAATTAATTGTAATTCAATTTAAATATATGTTTTATTAATGCTTTATTTTAAATCAGTTTAATTAATTTGTTTATTTAATTGTATAATTTATTTAAGGCTTATTCCAATTTATTTATGGTTTTAAAGTTGTTTTGACTTTTGAAATTCATTTAATTTTTTTTGATTTTTATTTAATTTTGTTTTAGTTAAATTGGATTTAAATTTTACTATTAAATATAAATTTTAATTTGATAATTGATTAATTTGTTTTTTAACTGAGTTTTTCAATTTTCGCATTAATTTAGTTATATTTTCCATTTCAATATCGATTTCTATATCAATTTATTCTGTAGTATTTATTTAATTTGCAATTTAATTAATTAATTTTATTATTAATTAATTATTTAATTATTAATTATTATTAAACTTAAACACTTTGAAGAATAATTAAGTAAATGTAAATATCAGCTTAAGGTTGCAGACAGGGGAATTCCCTAAAGGCCGGGCCGAAACGTGCGTGGTGTGGCGTTATCGTTATCGTTATCGTAATCGTTATTGCAAATGTTAATGTGATTGTTTGTGTTTTTATTATTGTTTGTTATTTGTTGTTGTTGTTGTTGTTGTTGTTGTTATTGCTGCTGCTTTAATTGCGTGTGTCGGCTGACATAATTATTTAAAATTAAAGTCTAAATTGGGCTGAATCATCGAGCATTTGCGAATCTCCGCTACAAAGTCAACGAACTTGCCCCCTGCCCCCAGCCCCCTGCCCATGGTCAGACCACTCTTTGCCCCTTCCCTCTTCTCTCCCCACTCCCCTGTCCCTCTCTCCAACCATTTGACTTCTTGCATACTTTTGTGAAATTCATCGGAGTCGGAGCCGAAGCCAAAGTCAACCGTTGCCATCACTGTTGCCAAATCAGCTTTTTTCCCACCAGATTTGGCTGTTTTTAAACAAACATTTGCAGCCTTTTTTCAGCTCTTGTACCAAAATTTACGCTTAATTAAGATCGATTTAATTAATTGCAATTTCAAGTTAATTTACATTTGAAATTGATTTGAATTTAATTGCAATTTAATTGTAATTTATTGTGATTATATTAATATTATTGTGATTATGATAATACTATTGTAATCAAGTTTTAAATTAATTGTAATTTTATTTTGATATGATTGCATATTATATTATATATATTATTTAAATTTTATTTCCAACAAGTTTAATCAAATATTTTATTTTAAGCTATAAGATTTTAGATTTCCTATTTAATTATTAATTTAAAGTACTATAATACTTTACAAAGTTAAAACTTTTACTTAATATTTTTGATACTATTTAAACAGTTTAATATTAAAGGATAATTATTTTTAGAGTAAAAACTATTATATTGTACTGCAGTTTAATATTTAAGATATATTATTTTTAGAGTAAAACTATTATACATATGTATTTGACTAAAATTAGAGAGTTTGAAAAGCACTTAGTAGTAGAAAAAAAAAAAAACAGGTTTATCCGATCTTATTTTCCTATTGTCATTACTTCGATAATAATAACTTGGCTATTTTCTAGCTTTTTTTAATTTTTTTTTACGTTTTTTTTGCGCCCTTCACGCGATAAAGTATTTTTTTTTACGAAAATTGGCAACACTTGTTTGGCATTGCCATCGGCCGTTTGTCTCTTGTCTCTTGTTTGTCGCTTCTCTCTCTCTCTCTCTCTCTCTCTTCCTCTCCCTCTCCCTTTCTCTTTCGTTTTCCCTCTCGCTCTTGAATTGTTGTCTTGGCCCGGACCTTGCCAAAACGCCGGCGTCTTTGCTGACGCATCGCTGCCGCTGCCGCTGCTGCTGCTGCTGCTGTTGCCAAACCACCCCAGCCCCTCTGCTCCCCCCGCCGACAGCCCCCGCTGCCACCCACTAAACAAGCTGGCCACGATCAAGAGACGGCCCGAACGTGTAAATTAATTTCACATGTTTCGCTTTTGGCTTTTTGATTTCAATTCAAAATGTTTTGGTAGCTTCGCTTTCCTCCTCCCGCCCCCCGCTACCCACTTCCCGCTCCCTATTCAAAACTCTGCTCCGCTTTGCTTCCATCTGCTCTGCTCTGGCTTTTATTAGTTCCAGTTCCAGTTCCCGTTCCAGTTTCAGTTCATAGTTTAGTTCCACTTGCACTTGCGATTAAATGCCATAATATATTTATAATTCTATACCCTGTAGTACTAAACACTGTGGGCATGATTGACTAGCAGCTACATGACGAATCATTTATTGATTAAAATTAATCACAGGGTATCTGTATTTTTTTATGTTCTCATCTATTAATTATAGAAATTGTAGGGTATTTTCAATTGTTCTGCTGTTTCTATTAAATATTTAAAGGGTATCATATTTTTATTTTTATAATTTATTTTTATTGTATTGTAATTTTAATTTTCAACCAACTAATTATAGGGTATCTTTATTATATGTAACCATTTCTTGCAAATAGTTATGAGTTTGGTATTAATTACAGGATATCTGCATATTTATTTAATTCATATTTTGTTGTTTATATGTATGTTACTGACAATGTGTTATATATTCAACAGCTTTTTAAAGGGTATCTTATATATCTTACAATTTAGAACACGTAATTGTAGGGTATCCAAGAAAAAAACAAAGATTGATTGCAGTGCGTGAACTTGCAGTAGTTACAGGGTATCTAAACTCCAAATCATATGCATATTATAGAAGAACAGAAGAAGTAGAGGCTTATGAATTTTTAAAAAATTTGCTATAGGGTATATGCTAGTCGAGCATGCTGTTTCGGCATGATTGCAACGCGCTTTGATAAAAAAAATTACAAACATATTGCTCGATTTCCTAGAAAACGTAGACGGCTTTACTATTGTTTTGTTTGCTAGATTTCTGGGTCAAAGTAGGCTGTATTACACACACACACACACACACACACACACACACATACACACACACAAACACACACACACACGTGCATGCATTGTGTTAGTGGGAAGAGGGAAGGGAAACAAAAAATGCATAAAGCTATTAATTAGCTAAGATTTCGAATTGAAAAAAATTAAATTATTTTAAAATGAATAATATATGATTAAAACAATTTAAATTGAAATAAATTTCGTAATATTAAATTAAATTAAATGCAGTTAAATTTAATGGAAAATAAATAAATATGTTTTATAAAAAATACAAAAAAAAATATAAAACAAATAAAAATATATAAAAAAGTATATTAAAATAAATTTAATTAAAAAAATACATAAATAATAAAAATAATATTCAATATTCAATATTTAAATTAAATAAAAAAATTAAGTTAGTAGAGTTGCCAAGTTTATTTGGCGTAGAATAATTTAAATAAAAAACAAACTAAAAACTGATTTAACCAGAATGGGCGGAGCAGATCAGTCGGACGGGCCCGACTGTCTTATACCCTGTGCCAAAGCTCGCGCTGCGCGCTCGCAAATACAGTAAAAAAATGTATTTAAATATTTTACATATAATTTAATTTATTTATATTTTGTGTTCATTAACCGATTTCAATGCGCTTTTCGAGATAGTTAAATAAAATAGAAGAGAGTTTGTGTTCCAAATTACAACATTCTATGTTGAATATTACGCTTGCTATTTAACTAACTAACGTCAAATATTCAAACACACGCACAATTCAAGCGCCAAGCAACATGCTTGGTATTGCTGTCCCTCTTGCACGCTATTCCCACACGTATAGCGGCTGCGCTTGGTTGTGACACATGCAATATTAGGAAGCTTATATCTCCTTTGTTTATAAACCGATTTCAATGCGCTTTTCAGGACAGTTAAATATAATATAAGAGAGTATATATTCAACATTAACAACATTCTAATATTCATATTACGCTTGTTGTTGAACTTTTAAGTTCAACTATTGTGAAAGCTTATATCTCCTGTGTTTCTTGACCGATTTCAATGCGCTTTTCAGGATAGTTAAATATAATACAAGAGAGCTTATGTTCCAAATAACAACCTTCTATTCTGAATATTACGCTTGTTATTCAACTTTGTATGTTCAAAAACACGAGGTTGTTTGGGTTTTATTGATTTTTGGGCGTCAAGGGGGCGTGGCATCCAATTTTGAAAATAAACTTGATCTGCGTAAGATAACTACCTATCTATAGCAACCAATACGGCTTCTCTAGCTTTTGTAGTTTCCGAAATCGACGCGTTCATACAGACAGACGGACAGACAGACAGACAGACGGACAGACAGACGGACATCGCTAAATCGACTCAGCTCGTCTCCCTGATCAAGAATATATATACTTTGTGGGGTCTGCCACGCCTCCTTCTGCCTGTTACATACATTCTGACAAAGTTATTAACCCTGTTTTTCCCATTTTTCAAATGGGCACAGGGTATAAAAACAATAAAACAAAATAAATAAATATATTAAATATCAAAGGGCAAGCATTATTTCATCAGTTTATAGTTTAAACTTTAAACTTTAAAGCGATGACTCTGACAACAGTTAAGTGTCTTTGAAACGTAAAAACTGTATATAATAATATAATAATAATAATAATAACAACAAACTGAACACGTTGATAAGCGGCCAAGTGTTGGTCAGAAGGGGCGTAGGAAAGGGGTTTTTAAGGGGGGCAGGTGTCTTTCGTGCCCTGTCGAAATGAATACGCACCATTTACACATAAATTTCCAATGCGTCCTGTGGCCCGGGAAATTCTGCTGCGTCAGCGTGTAGCCGGAAAAACACACACACACAGACACGTACACACACACACACACAGACACACAGCACTTTATTCGTATTTAAATTAATTTGTTTTTCGATTGCGGCAAACTAAAACAGTCTCGATTGGGTTTTATTCAAAGGCACATAAAAAAATATATTGAAATAAATTAATTATAATTACGAAATTATTAATTCGCGAGCGCCGATATCGATATCGATATCGAATATTGTAGTATTGATATTTATTTATATTTTGGGGCCGCTTCGAAGAGTCGACGACGCGCTGCGTTTGGCTGCCTGTTTTGATTTGATTGCGATCGAAGTCGAATTTCGTTTGGCCAACAACGGCCAACAGCCGGCTCTCTAGCTAGTATTTGCCAACGGCCAAGAGTGCCAAAAGCGGAGCAAAAAAACCCAGAGAGCGGAGCGGAGCGGAATGGAGTGGTGAGCAGAGGAGCAGAGGAGCAGAGGAGCGGAGCGGAGCGGAGCAAGCGCCTCTGTCTGAGCGAACCGAACTCTGCAGTCACAATGAGCGCACTAATGAGCCGGCTGAGAAGGCACTCCGTGTCTCTGTCTCTGTCTGTGTGCCTATGTCTGTGTGTGTGTATGTGTGTGACTAAGTGTGTGTGTGAGCATGAGTGTATCGACACTCTGACACTCTCAGCGCTGGCGCCCGATAATGAGCTTCGCTCGGATCATCATCATGAGCTTCAGCCGGCTATGACTGTGCTCCAGCGACGCCGCCCACGCCACGCCCCTTCGGCAGCGGCTTCCGCTCAGTGTTGCCAGATTAGCCAGATTTACGGATTTGCAATATATCTGCAAATAAATAAATCTAATTTAATAAATATATACATATAAATAAATAAAAATAAATTTATAAAAAAAAAATTAAACAAAAATGCAGCATTTTAATTTAAAAATAAAATAAATATGCAGCAAAATAAAGTATATATAATATTTAAAATTATAAATTATGCTAAAAAAGCATTAAAATGATTAAAATTTAAACTAAATGGAATATTAAATTATCACTTAAAATTAATATATATTTTTAAATAGACTTAAGATAAGCAAATGTTAAATTCTAAAATAAGCTAAATTTGCAGCGCTTTGGATTTTCCCTTAGATTTATTTGCAATAACTGAAGCATGCTCTCTTCAACAGCTGTTGCACACACACACACACACACACACATACACACATGCATACAAAAAAGCTCTTAAGTCAGCTGAGCTAGACAGCACACAGTGCACATTGGAAAAATCAACTGAAATTTGTGCATTTTTTGTGTTAATTATATTTATTGTTATTGATATATTTTAAATATCTTATATTAAAATAATTATTATTGAAAAATTTTAAATTTTTGTATTAAAATAAAATAAAAAACCAGTAATGATACAGCCGAACAGTCGGATGCAACCTGCAGAACAATACAACAGTTTTTAGACGTGCGCATTTTTAGCATTGAGAAATATTGAGAATGAAACATAGCGGTTTTTTCTATATATTTTGTGCAAATTGTTGAAGCTTTTTTTGAGCTTTTTTTGCAGCACTGGCTGAGTGAGCAGCTATTCTAACACTCAGCTTGCATGTGTGTGTGTGTGTGTGTGTGACTTTGACTCTGGCTCTCTGTTGTTTTGTTTGCGAGTGCGCGGTGACCACGACATTGCTCTTGTTTAGTATGGATGACAATCAGATACTCACACACACACACACACACACACACACACACACGTTGCTTGTGACGTTTGATCAGCTGTTTGAGAGCGCAAAAAGAGAGAGAGAGAGTAAGAGAGTAAGAGAGTAAAAGAGAGTGTGCGATTGATAAGCGTCTAACGCGGCGTTGATTTTGTTGATTTTGTCGGAACAAGGCATGATAAATAAAAAGCTGGCAAAGTTGGCTGGGTTATTGGTTATCGATAAGCCGTTATCAGTTATCCGTTATCAGCTCAACTCACTTTCATGCTAAATAAAATACACGACCCACTGACTGAGTGTGAGCGGCACCCATGTCAAATCACTTCCGATTCTGACGATTATTCATCGCTGTCATTGCGTGACTATTGCATACAGGTGGGCACAGTTAGGGTCACAGAGAGAGACAAAAAGAGACAGAGACAGAGAGAAAGAGACAGAGAGAGAGAGGGGGGGGGCAGACATTGAACTGGCGACGTCACGAATTTCAGTTATTTCCGTTCAATTTCACAAGAACTGCGATATTACTCATACGCGGCGGTGTCTGGCAGGCAGCCGGCTAGCAAACGCTTTTGAGTTCATTCATGAATGGCGAGCGAAATTTCGCCACGGCAAATACCAAATGCCGAACAATGATCAATCTAAAAAATATTGAGCGCTTGTTACTCATATTGGAGGCGACTCCATGTCGGCTCTGGTATTTTCGCTGCATGATTGGGCCAGGTTATTTATAAACTATTGTCGAGCGTCGAGCGTCGAGCGTTGGAGGCGCGGGCGTGAAGTTTTCATTTTGGGTAATTTAAGTTGGTTTCTTTTTTTACGGTTTATTTTCCTCGATACGTTTGCCACCTTCGCAACGACCTCCGATCGAATTTCTTGCGCCTATTTAGCATTCATTATGGGGATTTTTTTCGGCTCCAAATTGGGCGTGTATTTTGTGTTATATTGCCTAATAAGTGCTTATGCTCTGTCTCATGTCCCATGTGCCATGTCCCATGTCTCATGTCGCATGCCTAATGCCTGATTGCTGATGCATGCCCGGCGTATGAGTAATGTTTGACGTATGACAAACGAGCTGCAATGGCATGCGGTTAAGGGCGTCTAATGAGCATCGTCACTTGCACAGCCACTGCCATTAGAATAGAAACACTTGTGGCATTTCCACAGCTCCATGAATTACCTACACGATTAACCCCAAGCGTTTACAAAAATGCATGTAATTGACCTGGGTTTATCCTACTGTATTTATTGGCATTTTTAACCGAAATTTAAATAATTTATTTAAACTATTTTATTGCAATAATTTTGTAGATAATGCAAAATTTCTTAAATAATTTTAAAACATTTTGTAAGCGAAGAAAAATATCTTTAGAAGCCAAGTGATTAAGCTAATATTGATTTTATTACAAGATCATTGTTACGCTAATTTTATATTGTAAAAGTAGAGTTATTTTTGTTTTACAATCTTTCTAGAAAATTTCCATATAATTATATATTTTGTAAGTGTTTTTTTGTTTTTTATATATTTTTTTAAAATTAAATTATCATACTTCACCATGGAATTATACAAATTACTACACTACAGTAAGAGTATACCATAAAAAAAATAAAAACCAATTTTATTTTTTCCCAAAATTAAAAAATAAAAAATTAAGCTTTCTGCAAAATACAAAATATGTATTCAAATATATTATATATTATATATTTTTTTAAAAAAGTAGAGAACACACAGATTTAATTAGTGCACAATTTAAAATAATAACAATAACCAAATATAAATTTCAGAGCCTCATATTTATTTATATTTAATGAGGGATTATGCATTTAATTTAAATATTGTCCAAAAAACAATATAATACAATAGAAATAAAATGATCAATAAGATGGAAACTAATATGTTCTAGTATTTAATTGATAATTAGAATATTCTATATTTATTTAATTAACATTAAAAATAAAAAAGCTCTTAATCATTATAATTTTTTTTAATATGCATATTATTTACATTATATATTTATATCAATTTTAAATAAATTTTTATGGCAAATTAAATGAACAGCAAACAAATATTTTGTTTACATTTTTATTTCATGCATAGTTAATTTTTGTATTTAAAATAATGTAATATATTTCAAGATTTAAAAAAAAATCGTTTTATTTATTCTTCATTTTTTTCTAAAATGACCTTGCATTTTGGATTATACTATATATTGGCCACAACTTGATCTGTCTGATCTGTCTGTTGCTTAAAAATATATTTCTATAATTTCTGAAAATTCTAAACTTAATATTTAAATCTCTTTATTGTGTGCCTTTAATCAATTAAAGCACCAATCGAAATAAAATTTAATTAAACGATAACTAAATAAAACTAATTTGATAGAATCAAGTTTATTATACTCAATTTGTAGCTCATGCCTTCAACTATAGGATTTTATTACTCAGTATACACTTTTAAATATATTTATTTATTTATTTATTTAATGTCAACTACTGTCAGTTGACACAGAAAATCAAAATTAAAATAACAAATTAAATTTAAATAATTAATAAATTAAAAAAAATTGAAAGTAAATGATAACGTAAAAGTTAGATAATCTGGGAATTAAATGAAATGAAAAATTATATGGAATTAAAAAGAACAATTAAAATTAAAAATATACTTGTAGCACTAATTATTTTATAACCATTACATTAATAATTGTAATATATTTAAATACATTTTAATATTAACTACAATCAGGCCTTGAACTTGTCAATTAAATAAGTTAATTACTTGAACTAAAGCCACGTTTATATAAATAAGTGTGCAGTTATTAATCGTTTTGATTTAATCAGGTGCAAATTGCCGACTTTATTGAGACATCAGTTAGTGTAATAGCATGACTAAATGATCGAACTGGCCAATTGAATAATTAGCTTACGATGTAAGCACCTTTTTGTGGCACATTGCATTGGGTTCTTTGAGCCGGGCCGACTCGGGATGACTTGGGGTAAAAATATTCACAGACGACGTACAAATTGTAACCACATAATGCTAATTTATTGGCCAATCGATTTGAAACAGCGACTAAAATGCAGCGAACGGCGAATACCAAAAATGAGTCATAAAATCCATATATTTCACGGCTAATGAAGTTTTTTTTCTGATTTTTTTTGCTGATTTGTGGCTTTTTTATATCGCTCTTTTGTGTGTGGACGTGTTTGTTTGTCTTGTTGTTGTCTGGCTGCGAGTTAATTTGTGATTTAGTAGCGGCAGGAATCGCAGCTAGTTTCATTCATAGTTTCTGGCGTGGAGCCACGGGGCGTATACGTAATGTGCTGCTAAATTAATAAGTTTCAATATTTATTTATACGCAAAGCAAAGGGCCAAAAGGTAGCTGCAAACAGACGCACAGAGGGACGGAGAAGAAGCGCAGCAAAGTGAGTATAATTGGGGAGTGTGGAGAGGGGAGGAGGGGGATGCTGCCCCACATTAATGGCCGGCAATTTGGGTAGCGTTGGTCTGCATGGTTTTCATGTTTGCCGCCGCTCGAGAAATTTAAAAGTTTCACACATAACAAAGTGCGAAGGATGCAGATCGCCAGAGCCAAACTTAATTAGCGCCCATTGCAGAAATATTTACGGCAAAACAAAATAACACCCATTAAGCAAAAACAAAATACAAAACACGCGAAACGCAAAAACACAAAATAAGCAGCGCAAACGCGTGATGATCACTGGGTAACGCCCCTGACAAACTTCCAGCCAAAAAAAGCACAAGAAAAAACCCCAAAAAACAAAAAAAAAAACAGCAAAAAACAAAAGGAAGCGAGCTGAAGAGTGCAGTGCAGACCACGTTCAGTTGCCCAAATAAAACAACAACAACAACAACAACAAAAGCAACAACAAAGCCAACTTGAGCATCAAAGACCGCCACAGGAGCGCGGCCAAAGCCCAGGCCATGGGAGGTGCAAAACGCCTCAACCTCAGCCTCATCCTCAGCCTCAGCTTCAGTCCCAGCCTCAGCTTCAGTCTGACTTCCAAAGTCTCAGTCTTCAGCTCAGTCCTCCCCTCGGTCTCCATCTACATCTCCGTTCCCGTCTTCGTCTTCCTCTGCGTTCCCCGTCGCAACCGCAGCACAGTGGTCCACATGCTATTGAAAAAATCAACAAAACTACATAGTTCTAGTGGAGATATCAATATGAAATTTAGACCAACATCTAGATATATATTCCCAATAATTAAAAAAAAAAAGTAGCTACATGCAATATCAAATAGCCATCATAAAAACGACAGGGCTTCTCCAAAAGTATGCAACCAAATTGAATCTACTGAAGGATCTACATTAAATTTATTTAATTTATTTATTTATTACAAATAGATTATAAATCAATATGCAGAAAAAAACGGCTGCATTCTATGCTATAGCCCCCGTAAGAACAATTGGTACAATTTTATTTGAATTTTTTACTTATTTTTCAACATAATTTAACTTGAATAATTGGCCCTAAATTTTCTGTTGCATATCTTTGCAGTTTCTTATGCGATCGTAATGTCATTTACAACATCGATAGTGAATACTAAGGGCTGCGTATAAAAAAAAAAAGAAATGTATGTCGCTTTAGAACTGTGACTGCTATACAATCTCAATTCGCGGATATTGATATTGATAGGCGGATATTGATGCGGATAATTTCAGGAATCTAATATCAGATTTATTTTAATCTAAAGATATGAACTTATAATCAAAACAAATACAATTCTGAAAGTGGTTAGGGAATACAACTAAAAGCTGAAGGAAAATGTAAAACGGGAAACGAAATCCCCTTAAAAAGAGTACTCAGTTATTTTCACTTTTTACACGATACACAGAATTGTGCAAACATTTTTGTAGTTAGCTTAAATCAAGCTTAATATGTATTACTTCAAAGTTATTGGATTGGATTTTCAGTAGTTTTTTGATGTTTGAAAATGAGGCTTTCCCCCTACAAAATCACTATGCAACGAATTGCCAGGCACGTGATTAAGGTTTTTTTTGCCAATGGTCGCTTAAAAAAAAAATTAATCCGTAATGCCAATTGATCTATAAGATGATTAAGCTGTACAATTTTGATATGGATTTTTCGACGCTTGTCGCATGGAAGGGACCACTGTGCGCGGGTTAACTGTCCATTCCGGCGGCGGTCGTCATTATAAGCCGTCACCTTGTTGTGTAGACATTGGCCATGGCCACCGCGCAGAGTCCCAGCTAGAGCCCACAGACGGTTGCCGCATCCAACAACAACAACAACAGCAACAACAACAACAGCAGTAAGAACAACAACAACAACAACAACAACAAGCTCATCCACATATGAAACAAAGACAAACTGCAAACTGCTAATCCGGTTGGAGTTCGGGTTTGGCGGCAATCGCTGAAGTGAAATCAACTCGTTAACTCGTTACCAAAACTGATCCCATTTAGCGGCGCATCGCAGCGCAGCCTCGGCGCCAGCCAGACAGTCCCAGCGAATACCCTACAAAGCCATCGCAACGACCATATCGAAATCGGTTGAGCCCAAGTTGGGTAAAAATCTAAGCTCTCATATCATAGTGAAAACGTTTTTACTCGGTGCACATTTTGGTTTTTATTAACATTTAGAGAAGTATTCCACATCTGACAATAAATAATTCCATCCTAACCATCCAATTTTTACAGTGTAAACCACGAAAATGATTTTTCCCCATTTTGTCAACCGAAATTTAACTCCTAGTATACTTTTTAAAATGATCTACGTCTTACTTCAAATTCAAAACCAGCAGCTGTAGATGTAGACGACTGTAGAATGCTCTGCACCCTATGCGAAACACAGCAGATATGCTTCTTCTTACTTTTAATATTCATACCACGTTCAGCAATATTAGTTCCTTAATCATTTTTGTGTTTATTAACCGATTTCAATTTCAGGATACATAAATATAAAGGTAGACAGTTTAGCTTCCGAATAACAGCCCTTGAAGTGCAATATTATCCTTGGGTCGGTTTTTATTGATTAGGAAGTAAATGTAGGCTTGATAGAAGAAGTACACAACGAGCCAAGTCGATAAAGTCCTGTTCGTCGGTCCGTAGATCTTACAGCTCTAACAGCTAGAGACAACATTTTTGGGATTTAGGTTCTCCTATGTTGTACATTGACAAGCTTGTTAAAGAACTTTGATACTTTTCCTCCATCCCACCCTTTGATAGCTACAAATATGTGACATAAGTAACCCATGGTATTCTCCGTCGAAACTGTGCATAACATTGCGATCGGATAAGAAACAGCGAAGATATGCAACAGAAGGAAGAAACGTCGCATGCATGAGCTATGGATCTAATCGCTAGCGAGTTCAAGAGGTTAACCAACTTGTATTGCTCTGGATGACAGGATCTTCGACTCCGTCGGTTACGTGCGACTGATCTGCAATACATTCGCTGCTTCAGTGTAGAGCAGGCTTTTGTCCGCCTGGCCGAGCCCTGCGCAAATGCGAGAAGACGCAAAGAGGTTGGCCAAGTTGGCGGCGGCAACGGCGGCATTGACGCGACGCATCCGCGTCATCAGCATCATCATCACCAACACCAACACCAACAGCAACAGCAACAGCAGCAACACCAACAGCAACAACAGCAGCAACAGCAACAACATCAACACCTTCGTCATTATCAGCGGCAAGTTGGGTTTTGGAACGTGAAGCAGAAGATATGACTATAGCTATAGCCGAAGTTGGAGATGGAGTTGGAGTTGGAGTTGGAGTTGCAGATGGAGTCGGAGTCGGAGGATGGAGGATGGAGGATGGCTGGTTGCCTGAAGGCGCTGTGGTTGGCGCTGGTCTCTCATCGGATCGGAGGCCGCGCCGTGGCAATTGCAGGGGCCTATGCGAAAAAGTAGGTGGTTATGATGATATACTTTGGCTGTTTGGCTTAGCTGTTGAAAGCGAGCTTATGCGGCTTCCGCTGCAGTTGCCACAGTTGCCACAGTTGCCACATTCGAGTCTGCTATGTTAGTTGTCGGCAATATTGTTGCATGGTTATTGGTTTCGGGGCAAACGATGCGTCGTCTTCGTCTTCGTCTTCGTCGTCGTCTTCGTCTTTGGCCAGAGCAGGATAAGAGGATATGGCTCCGCTGTCCCTGCCCTGCCCCCGCGCTGTGTCTGGCCTCGGTCTGAGGACGGTAACGTCCATGTTATTAACTTATTTTCAACCAATAAAACGGCAATGAAGCCAACGAGCCGAAGCCGAACTCAAGCGAACAGATGAGAACAGCACAGCGTACACTCGGAGAAAAACATCTATTTAACCAAAAATCAAGTAATGCGCACTTGAAACTCACTAATAATAAATTTGATAACATGCATTTCTTCAGTGTTTTTATATTTGATTTGATCTTTATATACTCTACATACATATTCATTTCAGTGTATGTTTGTCAATTTCATTAAATTTAATATATTTATTTCATTTTATAGTTTTATTTTTGTTGCATCCACAAAGTGGACACTTATTTGAACATTATGATTTAATTAATTAATTAATTTATTTTATTTTATAATATCATTTTTTTTATTCTACATTAGAGTATTTTTATTTTATACAAATTGACGGCTAATTTTTAAAATTTTTTTATTTTGTTTCATTTTATTTAAATTTAATCTTAGTATTCTATTCAATATAATATATTTTTAAATTAATAAATAAATTAAGTTAATTTTGTTCTCCATTTTATTATTTATTTATTATATTCAATTTTTTTTATTCTATTTTATATAATATGTTTTTTTAATAAAACCAACTTCGCTCGGTTTAATTTCAGTTGCCTCTTATTTCTCTCAGTGCAGAGGTGAGAAGTGTTTGAGGCGAAAACTGGCTAAGTGGCAAACGGAGGCAGAAAATGCGGTTCCCACAGTTATTATTTTCATAGGCTGAACTATTTGGTGTGGAAGTAATGCGCTGACGGTGGTGTTGGTGGTGTTGGTGGTGCCGGTGGTGCCGGTGGTGTCGGCGGTTTCGATGACGATGGCGCCTCATTTGGCATTGGTGTTGATTGGCCCAGGCAAAAGTGTCAAATAACAATGGCCATGGAGACAAAGACAGAGACAAGCGCCAAAGGATGCAGACCGAGGGAATAGTTTGTCCAAAAACGACCTAAAAAAAGAGGGAAACCCAGAGAAGTGGAACAAGCGCAGGGACGGGCAGGGAACGGAGGGGATGGGGATGGGGAAGCATTGCAAGTGTTGTAAAAATTATTGATGGCGCCCAACGTCAGGTCGCCTGATTAATGTGTGGCCATTAATCTTGGCAGAGCAATGGAGCCCAACTGCACTTGCCACAAAACACAAGAGGCGGCAGCAGAAGATATAGAAGTAGAAGTAGAGGCAGAGGTAGAGGTAGAGGTGGAAGAAGAAGCACGACAACTACACACTTCAACTGATTTGACATTCATCAGAGAGACACACTCAAACACTCGGGCGGACCACACAAAGTGGGAACGGTAATTGCAATAAGACAACGGACAAACGGAGAACAAAAGACCCAAAACCAGATTAATAATTATGTAGAATGATAGTTCCTTTTTGTCGTTTGCTCGCAGTACACTCGCAAAAAACAGTCCAAGTAAATAGCTAAGATATTGCTCATCTCAATTTGAACTTATTTATTTAAATATTTAATTATTTGATTTAATCAAATATCGATAAGGCAACATTTAAAATAATCAATTGAAAATAAAGTAATGATAAAATCAAGATGAAAATAATTTGGCATTTAGAAATGTAGTAGTAATATCACTACATAGAAATTAAACCAATTACAAAACAATTTAAGCAAGATTTTTTTAAACAAAATATTTAAATTTGGAATTTTAAAAGAAATGACAATTTGAATAAGTTGCTTTAAAATCACCTACATTTTATTCCCCGTATCAAATGAGGGGCAAAAAGTTAGCTTAGGAAAGTTATGACAGGGGCAGCGCGCAGCGCGAGCTGTATGTTTGCATATCTTATTATATTCATTATTATTCATTATCTTTAAAATGTAGAGTAAAGGGTATTCTATAGTAGGACACATTTAACTGAATATTTTGGCCCAGTTTCCCTGTTTCTTTAAGATTCTGTTCGTACATTAAATTGATAAACTTTTCTCCGAGTGTAGTATTTATCCTCGGATTCAGTCTCCCCGCCACGGCCTCATTCCCAGCGCCTTCAATTCGTATCAAATCGTAATGCATCGAATCGGTATCCGTCTGCTATGCAACTGAATCTCAATACGAATCCGAAACCGTTCTGTGTCTTTCCTCCTGTTTTTGTTTTGAAGTGTACAATTTCACAACATTTAATTCAGGATTTGACGGCAACAGGTTCGTCTTCGGGCATTGAGCGACAGGTACACACACGGACAGTCGGACACTCGGACAGTCGGACCTACAACAATTCAATTTTTCTTCTCTTGATTTCATTTCGTTTTTATTTTTATGTTTTTACTTTTTGTTTCTGATCTCGGCTTTTTTGTGCTCTGCTTGTTTTTTCCGTATGTTTTGTTTTTGTTTTACAAGACCTCCCGCACATGTAAAACATGCCGATTCATAATTCTGCATTTTATGCTTTAAGGAGGCAACGCCGAGTGGAGATGTTGATGATGAGCAGCCTCCGCCGGTCGCTTTTGGACGCCTCACACAAAGGTTGAATGACAGCGGCTGAGACTAAAAACAAGCAGGAAGCAAGGCCACAGTCGGACGCACCCGACAGTAGCAGACCTCATTGTGTTTCAATCAATCTGGCAAGCTATGCGCGTATCTACAAAATATTCCACCATCACCTAGCTCTGACCTACCGAACGAATTGTCTGCTGCATATCTTGCCTGTTTTATATGCGATGTTGAAATAATTTTCAGTATCGATGAATATAATTTGGATATAAGTTTGTAAATTATAAGACTGTAGCTTCGAAATTTTGGGTGTAGGAAAGGTATCAAAATTCTAAGACAACATTTGTTAGCGTACAGCCTCGGAGAACCTTTATACAACAAATGGTGTTTGTAGCTCTTAGTTTATAACTCTTACGGACGGACAGTCGGACACGGCTTGGCTCAGCTTGCACTAACTTAACAGGCCCTCTGGTATTTTTTTTAATACCGGGTCTAGAAATACTTAATAATAAAAATAATAAGAGGATAATACTAAACTGCACTGCCCTGTGAGATAAACATCGAGGCGGCCAAATGGGCAGGCGACCACCCGACTCAGTTGGAACTAAGGTACAAGTCGCAGTCCCGATCTCCCGCTCCAGCCATCTGGAATGACAGATTGGACCACCATTTGCACATACGATGATCCAGAGCCAGAAACTGAGACTGAGACTGGGAATCGAGCATCGATTTAAGGCTGAGCATGATCAGACAATAAAACACAAATCGCCAAACGTGGAAACCTTCCTCAGCGAAATGATAGATTGACAAGGCAGAGCTTCAAGTCTCTGGCATTCGCAAATCGCCGGTTGACAAACTGTGTGCAGTTGGTAATTGTATATTGAATACACCCAATACTTTGATCCATGTTAATATGCCTTATCAATTTAATTGCAGGGTGCAAACAACAGCAGGAATACAACAGTAGGAAGACGAAGGAGAACAATATTAAATAATATTCTAGATTTATATTTAAATTAAAATAGAGTTATTTGTAAAATTGCAAAGCTAATGCCAGAGTGTTTGGGTATTAGAATTTAATATTTAAAAATTTAAATTGGGGTAAATTATCATATTATAATAAATTATAAAATGATTTATATTTAACGGTTTATATTTAAATTAATATTTGATATACGGATTTATTTCTAAAATTGTTGAAGCTAACGCCAGAGAGTTTGGATGTAAGAATGAAATATTTTAAAATTAAAGTTGGGGCAAATTATCAAATTATAATATTTATAAAAAAATATTTATTTTTTAGCTTTATATTTAAACTTATATTCTTTATACAAATTTATCTGTGAGATTGTTGAAGTTAACGTTTTGAGTTTGGATATTATAAATTTACTTTTTAAATATTTTAAAAGTTTAAGCAAAAACAATAAATTAAATTAATTGAGGAATTAAAAATTATAAAACAATTATTTCACAGATTTTATCATAATATATATATTTTTTTAAATGAGATTTATTTGTAAAATTTTAAAGCTAATGGCTTGCTAGAAAGAACGTTTGAATCAATTCAAAATATTTCTTTAAAAAATATATATATTGTTTCTTGCTTGTTATTTGGTGGTATGAAAACTAAGTAAAATAAACATTATTTAGAATGGAGTTATGGAAAACAATAAATGTTTAAGAAAACCTCTAAAAAAAAATTAAGAACACTTGGAAAAAAAGCACATAAAATAATAAAATATAAATTTGAACAACAGTTAAAAACCAAAACTATATTTAAATTAAATAATGTGTAAATCAACTGAATACAAATAAAATAAAAAATAAAAATTATATATATGTAGAAGAATATATTGTTGAAGGTTCATAATTGCACATAATTTTATTGGATAATTAAAAATAAATGGGCAAAATGATCTAACTATTAATGAGGAGTTGTAAATGATACACATTTAATGGCAATTCACAGATCGTTTCGATCGCCATACCAGAGCCCATCCCATGAGCTGGAATACCATGCACATGCCCATTCCGATACTCAATTCATTCCCATTCCCGTTCCCATTCCCAATCCCATTCCGATACCCATACCCATTCCGATACCCATACCCGATTCCCCAATCCCATTCCATCCAATTCCATCACATTAAATCGAAAGACAAATGAAGCAGCAGCTAAAGCAGAAATACGATAATTGAGTGCTCATTTGTCTTACACGCAGCGAGCTTGTTGCAGCCACAGCCGCTGGGAAGCGAGGGGGGGGCCCAACTCTCGGAGGGGCGGTGGGAGTGGAGTGAAAGATATTCAGTCAGTGGCAGGTATAATATATGGTATGGCATCGGACTACACGAGTTTTCATGCCCACATTGACGGAGCCCAGGGCACAAATCTTTATGACAGCGCCTCGGATTTGTAAGCTGCCCCCGTGTGGCTGCCCCTTCCCCCTTGCCACTCCCCTTCCCGCTTCCCGCTTCCCCCTGCCCACTACCCTAGTATTTGGGCCCAGCATTATTGTATCGAATATCCTGGCATTCGGCTGTCCACTTATGCAATGGCTCCGCACTCCTCACTCCCAACTCTCTGCTTTATTATACCCTGTACCCCTGAAATGTGTAGAAACGGAGTTACTCGCTTTTTGCAAAGGCCGAAGAAGGCGTGGCAGAGCACACAAAATATATATATGCTTGATCAAGGCGACGTTCCAAGCCGATATAGCTATGTCCGTTTCTCTGTCCTTCTGATCTTCTGACCGTCTGTCCGTCAGGATAAACGCTTAGATCTTGGAAACTATCAGTGCTAGAGCACCTATTTTCGAAATGTAGATAGTTCTATAGCAAACGCAGAGCTGGTTTATTTAAAATATCCGATGCCACGCCCCTTATATTACAAATATATTATATTGCACTTGGAAGTTTGTTATTGGAAATATATACTCTCTACCAAAACATTTTTCTATGCTGAAAAGCGCATTGAAATCGACTGTTGAACACTGAAGTTATTAATGAAACAATATTGCAAGCTTTGCTTTGCTTTCCCTCGCCCTCGCCACATGACACTGACAGTTAAGTATGAAGAAGCATTGCTGCTGCATTTCCTATGCGATGCAGGGTATGCTACAGTCGAGCACGTCCGACTGATCGGCTTCGTGCTTACTGCTTGTCTTTCGAACTTTGTTTGCAGTTGCATTCCGCAGCCAAATGAATACCGAGGCGCAATTGTTGTCGATTGTCGATTGTCGATAGTTGTTACTGCCGTTGTTGTTGTTGCAGTTGTTGTTGTTGCTGTTGTTGTTGCAGTTGTGGTTGTTGTTGTCGATTGTCGGTGGTTTGGCCACGCTGCTGTCATAATTATAGACACATCAGCTGTTTGAGCCACTTGCAGCTTAGAGTCGCAGTGGCAAGTTGATTTGATTTTCCTCAATCTCAATTGTTTTGTAATGGCCACTGCAACTGCAACTGCCATGTCGATAACTACATGCCACACACACCACACACACACACTAATACACACACCACGCACACACACACACACACACACACACACACACACACACACACACACACACACAACACAAATTGATAAGCAAGACTCGTACATTGCATTGACAAACTGACCGACTGCCTGATGGACTGACGGATGAACTGTCCAACTGCCAACACACTGAGAAAAATAAATCACAGTTCGAGCTTAAAAAGTTGAAAAGGACTACATATTGTAAGGTAGGGTCGGAATACATGGAGTTAAAAAGTTCCTAAAAATACTTTTTTTGGCTCTAAAATCTACATTTTTTAACCAAGTTCATCAATGTTTGGTTTTTTGTTAATTCTTAAATAAATATTTTATATCAAAGCATACATAAGCAATAAGTTTTAAACAAATTAAATAAAATTCTAAATAAATATATAATGAAATCAATTCAAAAGCAAAATTAAATAAAATATTTGTTTCAATATTAAAAATAAATATTATTTCGATAACAAAACACACACAAAACAGTTATAAAACAATTAAATAATACAAACATTTTAAATGAAAATACAATTAAATTAAATAAAAAAATAATGTTAATAAAATATTCAATTTTCTCTAATATTCAATAGAAGAAAAAAACATTTTAAACAATGATATCTCATCAAGAAAGTTCAAATGGAAGAAAAAGTGTGCTTAGACTAATTTAAACAAATAAATATTCAAAAATTAGTTTAAAAAATATAAAATAAATTGAAATAAATTGAAATAAATTTCATAAATAGATTGAAAATAAACAATAGAATATAAAGTTCCATGAGATAACTAAAAATTGAACCACATTAAAAGCGGATGCATTCAACAAATACATATTTTTAAAATAATTATAAAATACATTTTGCTAGAGTTTTTCTCCGAGTGCAGCAGCAGCAACGGCAACGATATCACTTGCCGCTCATTCGATGGCAAATTAATATAATTATCATTGCACGAACCGGAATTACACGACCAACAACAATTGTACAACGACAAAGTGAACACCAAATAACAACAGCAACAACTGCAACAACAACAGCAACAACTGCAACTGCCACCACTGCAACAACAACACACTGTACACAATACACTGAACAAAACCAACAGAAATCGTACTTGAAACAGGAATTTTTGCTGCTAAAAATTCAACGATCCACAAAACTCTTTATCCAAAAATGAAATTCTTTATTTAAGCAAATTCTTCACATTCTTATTAGTCTTTTAATTAATTTTTAAGATTAAAATAAGTTCGTTTATAACTTTATTTAATTCTTCGCTGCTTTTTATATGAACTTAATTCATTTTCTTGCCATATTTTATATGAATTCCGTTTCGATTTGCACTTGAATTCAAGCACAAAACAAGATTAATTTTACAGCTTTCTTTTAATTTTGTTTTATTTGTTTATTGTTTTTTTTTTATTTTTTATTAATAATTGAATATTTCTCTGAGTGTAGCACATAATAACTGCGACTCTGTGTCCAACTGCAACTGCAACTGCAACATCCTCAATGTGTGCGATGCGAAACAAAACAAAACAAAACCAAACACAACGAAATGGCGAACGAAAACAAACAAATAAACAATCAAAGAAACAGCGAAACCCATAATTAACGCCACAAACGCAAATATTAAGCCAGACTCTGTGGCAGGGACAGGAGCAGGGGCAGGGGAGGAGAAAGGGGCAGAGGATGAGGCAGGGGGCATGGGGCAGGGGCAGAATCACAGTTGCAGTCACAGTCAGTGCTGTCAATTTTTTTTGATATTCATAGCTGTTTTTTTGTGGCAAGAGCAGCAAAATAAAGCTGAATACATTTGCAAAGCAAGCCGGAAAATATGCTTGAGATTTTCCATGAATTTTTCCAAAATTTTTTTATATGTGAGAGAATTGTTGCCTGTATTACAGATCTATTTTAATTTTGAATTGAGTTGACTTTTCAATTTGCAAATGGATTTTATAGATTTAATTTATCCAAGTTTTTTAATGGAATGAAATCGGAAAACGAGAACCACAAAAATTGTAAATGGAATGCCAACAAGCGATATGGCAACTTACTGCACTGAGAGAAATAATAAATAATACGATCTACAAAATAAAGCTCTTAAATGAACCTTGTTTTGTTCTACAGTTCGAAAAGAATCGTTAATAAATTTATTAAAAATTAAAGTAAAGGGTCTAAAAAAGTTTAGGTCGATTCATATTTAACTTACAACTTGAAGAAAATAGAAATGAGAATTTGAAGCATTCGCTTAAATGAAAGATTCCATTCTTGAATCAACAATTTATGGTTTTTTTTTGTTTATATTTCAAGTACCTTTGATTTTTTTCTCAGTGTGCATTCACACGCTACATATTATGCTCTAAACAAAAAGAAGTTGAGCAAGGTAATGAGAAAAGGCTGCAAATTCTATCATGAATTTTGCACAATTTAAGTAAAATCTGACTTGTTAAAAAAAGCTAGATTTGTCTAAAAAAAGCGCATTTGGCAGAGTCACAATCGTAGTTGGAGCCTCAGCCTCAGCCCCAGCCTCAGTCACGTTATCGATAGCCGCAATCTGCAGCCTGGCAGCTATTATGTGCCGCAAGTGCGAGTATCTCTAAGATACGCGTTGCATCAGATACACACGCTCACACACACACACACTCCTCTACTTAAAAAAAAAAACAAAAAAAAATTAACATTAGAGATGCAGTAGCCAAGAGTGCAACAAGTGGCGCTAGTTGCCAGCTAACAGGCTTAGATCATGCGCAGATACGCGCCACGTACTGTATAGTTAGTACACTGAGAAAAAAAACGATTATTTACAAATGTAATTGAAACTGCAAGCCATTAGATTTTAAAGCGAAATGCCAGTGTAACTTTAAAAGAAAACAGATTAAATAAATTTCATTTTATTTTCATTTCATTTTAAACTTAAACAGCAATAAATTATTGAATTCTACATTGAAATTACACTTTTGTATTTTGTTTTTAATTGAATTTAATAAATAAACACAAAAAAAATAAACATATTAATTCGAATTCACGAACCAGGCTTAGGTTATTATAATGAGGAATCCAGAAAAAATCTCACATTACCCAAGATAGAACATAACATTATCAGCTTTTGCTTTTACCTAGCAATGAATAGGCAACTCTTTTAATTAATTATTGATAAATAAATAAAAATATATTTTCTATAAATATTAAGAATCAGAAAACAGAGAAACTTTTAATTGAATACAATTTTTTATCCAATAGTTCACGTAAGTATTTAAAAACGAATTGTTTTAAACATTGTGGTTAGATTATTAAAATTGGAGTTATTTTTCTCTGTGCATACGCGTGGTTGATGTTGCTTACCTAAGTCGCCAGAGGGCGTGGTTCCAGTCAAATTAAAGGAATTGTCAATAATACCACACTTTAAGCTATAGATTGCCAATATTTTGATGCTGATTTAGTTATAAAATGTGCTTACAAGTTTTACTATAGGCAATATTTCTTAAAAAATATTTAAATTTCTGTATTTCAATATATTATAATATCTTATTTATTAGCTTACGATAAACACAATTCTACGATAACAATACGAAGTATTAAATTAAAATACAGAAATTAAAACACACTATAAACTTTTTATGCATTAATATAAATATCAATAATTTGTTTTTATTTTAGTTTAAATAAAGGAACATTTACGGCAGTTCCCTCAAAGAAAACTAATATTTTTTTTAATTTGTCGAAGAAATACTTATTAAATTAATAGCTCTAATTAACTCCAATATTTGGCATAAACAATTATATAAATAAAAAATAATTAATAAATAAAATAAATAAATAAAGGTGGTGATAAAAAAGACAAAACTATAAAAAGAAATAAGCGAAAGTAAAAAAACATTTATTAATTTTATTTAAATTGTATTTTTTTGATGCTTAATTTAAATTTGTAATTTAATATTTTTTGTTTGATTTATTTTGTGTTGCTGCTTATTATGTAACCTATTTATAATTATATACTTAATTAAGGCAGATGAATCTTATTGATTGCATTAATTCTATGCCAAACAAAATGCACAATATTTGCAAATTTAATTAATTTAATTAACTAATTACATATTTAATGCAAATTAAAACGAATGAGCCAAAACATTGAACCCAAAACTATTGGAATTTGATGTCTTAATCGGAGACGGCGTTTATGTTTGACTAGTCGGAGCCAGTCCCAGATGGATATGGCATTTGCGAAATATTTGGCTCTGATTGAGTTGCAACTTGCAACTGCTGCCAGTGGCAGTTGCAGTTGCAAAGTTGCAATGGGGTTTGGGGCTGGCTTTTTTTGGCTCTTGACAAGTGGCTTGTTAACAAATGTAATTAACTGTAATTAGCGCACCTCCAGCGGCCGAACAGTTCAATTACGTGCACAGATTTGTATGGAAGCGGGGCAGCTGACATTTGTATAGCTAGAAATATTGCTGAAATGCTGCTGCAGCAACAACAGCAGCCACAGCAGCAACAGCAGCATCAACATCGCAACAGTTGCTGCTACAACTGCAACTGCAAGTTCTTACTGTGGAAATCGTGACTTTGTCTCGCCGATCCGATAAAAAAAATATACAAAAAACAAAAAAAAAAGCGAGTAAGGATGGATCAGATCATACGAGCGAACGGCTGCAGTCGGACGTAACTGACAGTAGGAGACACTGCACTTTGTGTTTCATTCTGTTGCATGCAAAAAGTGATCGTTTGGTAAGCTGTTGTTGTTGTCTGTTGCATATCTTCGCTGTTTCATATACGATTTGTATAACAATTCACAGCATTGAAAGAGAATATCTTGAAGCGATCCTTTAGTAAGCTACTCTCCCCTTTGACCAGTCTTTCACATTGTCTGTTGCATATCTTCGCTGTTTCATATCGTAATGCAATTCACTGCTTAAAAATTGTGCCTGTTTTAGTGTTTTTTGCCTTTAGCGGGGAATTATGTGAGGGAATCTGAGTTCTAAAACAAATTTGATCAGAGTGCATCATGGGAGAGAGGGTTCACCAAGGCTTTTAGCTTCTACAGTCAGCGACATCTAACCTATATAATATCTATATCTATCTATAAAATATGGGGTACAATAGATCTTTTAGGTCGCAGTACAGAATTTGCTACACTAACCATAATATCTATCTATATAATTTTTTTTTTTTTTTTTAAATTTACAGTTGTAAAGCGACGTATGATTTCAAAAATATAGGTGAGAATTCGGGCTCGACGTCTATCTATATAATGTTTATCTAACTAATATCTATCTATATAATATCTATCTATATATATATATATTTGTAATAAACTTGATCATACAGCATAGAATAAACTACACACCCAAAATGGAGTCTCCAGCTCTTGTAGTTTGCTAGATCTAGGTGTTTATAAGGACGGACAGACGGACATGGCTTTATCTATAATGAAGAATTTACCAGTTGCATCAACCTAATATACCCTTTTGCAGCTTATGCAGTACAGGGTGTGGAGCGAAGTGCCAGCGCAGCGAAGGCAAAGCGCATGAGCGAAAAATTTACCCACCAGCAGGATATTTCAGATTGCCCCAAAAGAGCAGAAAATGTGCGCAAACCCTGGCGATGCGGACCCAGCGATGGCGACGCTTCCTTCCCCTTCCACTTCCCCTTCTCCTTTCCCCCGCGCACAGCTTGAATGCCAATGGTGACGATGATCATAATGATGGTGCACAACTGCAACGTGCGCAGCCCTGCAACCTGGCAACCCTGGCCGCTTTGCAGTTGATTAAGCGGCGGTGCGGCAAACAAATTTGCATATTTCATTGAGCAGTTCAATCAAATGGAGGACACCAAAGCCGTCGACTGAAACAAAACGTGGACACAACGTCGCGCCACAAACTACATATATATTTTTTTGTATTTTTTTTTTTTTGTATTTGTATACCCTTTACTTTAAAAAAGAAAAAAGGGTCTATTAACTTAGTGCAAAAAGGAAATGTGTGTAACACCCAGAAGAAGGCGTGCCACTCCCCATAAAGAATATATATTCTTGATCAGGACGACAATCTCTGTCGATATAGCTATGTCCGTCTGTCCTTCCCTCCGTCCGTCCGTCTGTCCGTCTGTATAAACACGTAGATCTCAGCAACTTTAAGAGCTAGAAATACCATTTTTGAGATTTAGGTTCTCCTATTCAGTAAGCAGATAAGGTTTATTTTAGATTTTGGATACCACCCCCCCTTCCCACACAAACCGCAAAAAATTTGTGTAGCCAGAGGTTTAACGCTATTGATTTGAAATTTGGTATGTGACTTGTTTATGGCATTCTATATTGACGCTGTGAATTTCGTTATTTCGTTATGCGCATACTTAAAGTAAAGGGTCTCCTACTGTCAGTTACGTCCGACTGTAGCCTCCGTCCATATATTTTTTTTTTTTGCAGCAACGTGGCAAGATGCAAGCGCTGCGATTAGGTCCGAAATAACTCATTCATACGCAGCCGTGAAGCTGGGCAGGATATGGCACTCTCTCTCTCTCTCCTTCTCTCTCTCTCCCTCTCTCTGTCTCTCTGTCTCTCTCTGGATGTGTCTGTCTGTGTGTGTGAGCCTAATCTGTGGAATGTCATCACAGCAGCACAGAACAATGGCCCTGGACAAATGCAAGTGGAGCCAGAGCCGGAGCCGGAGCCAGAGCGAAGTCAGAGTCAAAGACGCGGCTGCACAGAGTCGCAATTGACAGTCCAAGATGGCGAGATCAGCAGCCATCGCCAGCCAAGATGGCGATGCGCAGGGCATTTGCATAAAAGCTCGCCCACTCGCCACAAAAAAAACAAAAAGTAATTTTTTTTTTGTAATAAAAGCAAAAATGAAAAAGAAATGCGAAGCGACATACTGCCATCTTGCTGCAGTATAGACGCGCTCTCGCTCCTCACTCTCTCTCTCGCTTTCTCACTATCTCTGTCTCTCTCTCTCTCTCTGTCTCTCTCTCTCTCTCTATCGCTCTTCTTTAATGCAATCGATGAAGCGCACTTAATGCGGGCGGACACTAAGCCACGTGTGAAATTCAATCGCCTGCGCACCTCGTCTCCGCTTAACCCAAACCCCAACCCCAACCCCAACCCTAACCCCAACCCCGAATCCAAACTCAAACCCAAAACTCAAACCCAAGCTGAAGCACAGACTGAGCTCAGCTGAGCTCAATTCGAATCGCATCGGATCGAATCGGATCGGATTGGATCGTCCTGCTCGCACCGTCATCAGCCCGGGCTCAAATGTCGTCCGCCTGGACACCTCGTTAGCTGCCGCTGCTCTGCGGTGTGGGGTCCCCAATCCAGGTCCCAATCCCAATTCAAGTCCCAATGCCAATCCCGATCCCGATTCAAGGCGCGCTCGATTCGGTTTCGGTTTTCATATTTTGTGAGGTTCACCGATGTGTTAACAGGCGGCGGCTGTCGCATATTAGGCAGGCCTCTGGCCGGCTCTCGCTTCCCCGCTCCACATAATCGAGACTCGCTTCGCTGCGGTTCAGTTGAGCAAACTGCCGTCCATGCACCATGGGCAAAAGCGCTGCATTCACCGGCATAAAGTGGACAAAACATTTAGCTGCAAGGTAAAAAATGCAATATTGCTTCTTTAATATCTTCTGTGTGTATTAAACGATATCAACGCGCTATTCAGCATAGATACATTTGTTGGTAGAGAGTAGAGCCACACAACAATCGATTGTGGGTATATCGATGGTAAAAATTAATGCGTAATCGAATTAAATTTCAAAATTATGCAAACAAAAAAAAACAAACATGATTTTAGGGCCAATATTGGAAGCATGGGGGGATTATTAATCCTCAAACAAATTAATTAATACCTTGTTCACACAGCTCGCGTTACACGCTTTTCCGGAAAGTCAGACAAATAGCTTGAGTCGTCTTCCTGGTCCTGAATGGATCCTATGGAGTCTTTTTATAAATGACATAAAATCTCTCAAAGTTATTAACCCAATTTGATTGAACAATAAAAGAACAACAAACTATGCATTATTGTCAAAAGAAACATTGGCCTAAAAAACCCACAAAAACCGAGAAAACGGTAAACATGAAAATAAATGCCAGATAATATGGCAATTTGGCCCATTGTGCACATTGCCGTTGTGCCTGACGAATTTCGCAGGCAGCAGGCAGCAGGAACTGGCTAAAGGCTGAAGATAGCAAGTGTCACGTCAAGCACATAAATTAAATACACAGCAACAACAATGGCAACAGCAACAACAACAACTGCAACAACAACAGCAACAACAACAGCTACAATACTAAAACAAGACTCGCTCTTATGTATATTTGCTTAATTTGGAACAGAACGAATGCAACATACTCTGCAAATTCGCAAACTCGAACTGGAATATCAAATAATTTTAAAAGTTAAATTTTGTTTGGTGTCAAATCAATATTAATAACAAAGCTTCAATGATTTTATTTTATACTTTAGTAAACCTTTCATTTAGCTATTTTTTTTTGTTTCATTGTATTAGAGAATTGAATTCACAAGTACAACCGAGACCTTCTAATAAAACATATACTTACAAATGTCCGACAAAGCATAAGACAACACTTAAAAATCAACAGAATAAAAATCAAAATAATAAAAATAGCATTAAATTATACAGAAAAATAAAATAATAATAATTATAAAATTTACATAATACAAAATTAATAAACTTGTAAATTCAATGTTGAACACAAATGTTAATGTAAGTTATAAACTACTTGAATAAAAGCTTTATTATTATACGCTTAATAAAATAAAAATACATTCAAATACAAAAAAAAAATGCTAAAATAAAATAAAACATTTAATAAATCTTGAGAATTTATTATTTTTATCAAAATTTAATTATCAAAATTTGTATTTTTGTTAGAAGCATAGAAAAAAAAAAAAACAATAAACAGCATATTATTGATTTTATTATATTTGATATAATTTTGTTTATATAAATTGTATGTTGTAAGCTGATACTTATGGCTAATATTTATAATAATTAATAATAATAATTTATAATTAAAATAGAAATTAATATTGATATACAGATCAAAAATGCAATATTGTAAATTCAATTGAAACTACTAAAATTAAATGAAAACTTAAGTTATTTAATCAGCTGTATCTGAATTAATTTGTGAAACATAAATGCGGAATTATTGTCAAAAACGGGAATTACAAATTGAGGAAGCTGGGCAATGCCCGATAGTCCGAATACCCTGGACTGTGGAGGGCAGCTCGAAGAGGAGCAGTCAAAAGAACATGAATAAGCAGTTGATCGCAACGAGCACAAGACAAGATAAGCAGATAATTTTCTAGGCAGCCACCGTAAGCAAAGTGAGCGGCAGAGAGGGGGGAATGAGAAGGGGAAAGGGAAGGGGAAGGGAAAGGGAAAGGGGAAGAAGAGGCGACGAAGGGATGCCGGCGATGCCTTCAAATTGGACCACAGAGGCTGTGCCTGGTACCCTTAGTAGCGACATGATGTTTTACTAACCAGCGAACGGCAGAGCACAGAGGACAGCGGAGAAGGGATAGGGGATAGGGAAGAGAGGACAACAGACAATGGCGATGGAGGGAAGACGAGGGACGCGGGACAGACTGATGAGCGAGGAGGCTGCTAATAATTTGTGTACGCGACGCCGTCGTCTCTGAAGCCGTTGCTGATGGTGATGGCGATGCGAATGCGAATGCGAATACCGAAGATCGAAGACTGAATCCAGGCTGAAAGTTCAGAAATTTGGATGGCGGGCATACAATGGAGGCCGTGTTGGCAGGCATTGTCGTCCTTCGTTTCATGCTAAACGTGTTGTTGCCAAATTGTGAACAAGATTCATTCATGTTTCAACACGAGGCACACAAAACGCTGACACAAGTTGTTGTTGTGCATCCAAATCGTGTTGGATTCTGTTTCCATGGCCATCAACCGTCATCGTCATCGTCATCGTCATCGTCATCGGATCGGCAGCGTCTTGCTGCTCTTCTTCTGCCTCTCCTGCCTCTCCCGCTCCTCCTTCTCCTTCTCCTTGATTTCATTCTTGTGTTCGTCGTGTGAACAGACAATAATGCCGCCAACATATTCAGATTTATTTTTATTTCGCTTTTTATGCGAGTCTCTGCAAAATATTTGGACAATTTGATGTAAGCATCTTGTGGCGTTGGCCTATGCGGCGTATGATTAATGAAACCCATCCGCATGGGGACAGACAGTAATTAGGGAATTTGAAACGAAACCGCACAAAGGTTTTTGTGATTCTCTTTCTTTTTTTTGAAGCTTTGATGAGGGATTCACGCTGTGACTCATCGATTCACATTAGAAAGAGCCACACGAATCAATTGCATTCATTTCTTTACTTCTCTTACTCGGTATGAATCTTTTCTTTATGAATTTCCAAGGATTCACACAATTATTTAAAATTTGATTGGATTGCGGAGGCCAAGCTTTGATCTAAGACAACTGAAAAGTGCAGATAATTCAACATTAAATACTAAAGTAAATAGTAAATTAGCTTTTCCAATATATCTAATATTTATATAAAATTTGATTGAATTTAATTTAGATGCATGAAAAAATTTAATAAAAATATGGAATACAACGCCAATTGATTTTTATTCAGAGCCAAGAAAATACAAAAGAAAATACATAATAAATTAAAATTATTTATATTTATTAAACAAAACTTAAATATACTAGGGGGGCATGGCATCGGAGGCTTTCGGCTGTAATTAATTAAAATTAATAATAAAATAGTTATATTGGAAAAGCAAAAATATATAAAATATGTGCTTTAAATAAAATTTAATTAAATCAATAAAATATTTTTAGAATAAATATATAAGTATATATAAAATAAACAAAGTTTTTATTTATTCACAGATCTGTTAACTAATCAGCTTTGATTTAATCCCAATAAGATTATTTCCAATATTTCAAATAATTTTTTTTTTTTAGAATTTTAGGTACAATGAAAGTTATTTATTTCCGAGTTATGCCATTTACTTAAATAAGTTTCTTTTTTGCCGGACGTTGATAGCAGTAATGAATGCAATTTCATTTATGATTAGGGCAAGTTATTGCTTATCTCGAACTATGGCAGTTTTTCCGTAATATTTCTATTTCCAAAGGCGCCCCCAAAGACTGAAGAGGCCGCCGAGACGAGGCCTAACCGGAAATACCTGACATTCCACAGACATACCGAGCCAGTTAACAATAAGAACAACAATAAAACTAATAATAAAAAAAAAAAATCAAGCAGAACAGACACACGGGCTTATACTTTAAAGTGTGCCTGGAACATTGCACAGAAAAAAAAAAGAAATTGATATACATATTGATATAAAAAAGAAAAGAATAAATATTGATGAAAGACAGCCAAAAAGTTTTAAAATTAATAAATTGAAAGGCTCAAAGATAACATGAAAAAATCATAATTAAATAATTTCCAATTTAATAAGAATTATAGTACATATTGAAATAAAATAGTTTTTAAAATTATATTAATTTTAAATAAACCAAGGCTTTTTATATACAATATACAATTACAATGAATGAGAATAAAATAATTAAATTGTTAAATTAAATTAATGTATATGAGAATAAAATATTTAAATTGTTAAATTAAATTAATGTATATAAAAAGCAGCAAAAAGATTTAATTTATATATAAGCTTAGAGATATTGAATATTTTTAATCATAATAAAATTATATTTACAAATAAATATTGTTTATAATATATTTATTTTAAATAAACTAAGGATTATTATGTACAATTTACAATTAAAATGCATAAGAGTTAAATAAATAAATTTTTAAATAAAATATATGTAATAAATATTGATAAAGCAAAAAGATTTAATTTACATTTAAGCATGGAGATATTAACAATATATAGAAAATTTAATCATAATAAAATGGAATTTACAAAATAAAATATCTGCTTGTTTGAAGTCAGTTAGTAAGTCAGTCGGAGCAAACTCTGGATTAATTAGATGCAAGCGACATAAACCTGGACATTAATGCGCAAATGATAGGAATCATTGAGCAGATATTTCTTGCGGTGTGCCTGGTTTCATTTGTTGTGTTTCTGGAGATGTTTCTTATTATGAAATTAGACTGAACACAACAAACATTGTGGGAGCGAGAGGGGAGAGAGCGAGGGAGGGGAGAGAGGGGAGAGACAGACAAGGAACGACAACGGCGACACTTGGCCAAGAGCTCAATGAATGAAACCGAAATGAGAAATGAATGATACCAAGCGCATTGTTAGCTCACACGACAGACATGGACAGCAAAGGCAGGGGCAGGGGCAGGGGCAGAGGTAGGGGCAAAGGTAGGGGCAGGGGCAGGGGCAGGGGCAGGGACTGAGGTTGAGGCCTGCGGGTCGATCCCATGGTCCAACAAACGAGATCAAATGCGATAGCGCCACGAAACGAGCCAGCAGCCTCCTTTCTCCTGTCTTCTCTTCTCTCTCCTCCTCTCTCCTCTCTCTTCTCTCTTCTCTCCTCTCTGCTCTGTGCTCTGCCTCCTGTCGCCGTCATCCTGCCCGGGCAAACAGTTGCCAAGAGCTGTTGTTGCAGCAACGTGTTGCTCATTTAGCTGGCAGCCAGCACGGCCATAATTCAACGCTTTTGATAACTGCGTTAGGCACCCGGCAACCGGCAATCGACAATCGAAAACCGGCAACCGCCAACCGGTACCGACGGCACCACCGAACCACCGAACCACCAAACCACCGACACCGCCAGGGACAGCGGCCCAGGATCGGCGCGCGTCAGCACTTGGAGCTGGGCAAGGGCGAAGCTGAGGCTGCGATTCCTTTTGCGTAGCTGCCAGGCACAGTGGTACAAAAACTACAAAAAAAATATAATTAAAAAAAAAAATAATAATATTTTAATTAATAATACTATATACAAGAAATTAATGCTTGAAAATGCAATAAATTACTTAAATTACTCAAAAAAATAAAATTAAAAAAAGGGAATAAATAAAAGCATAAATGCACGTTGCAGAACTGTCTGTTGCATATCTTCGCAATTTTTTATCCGAGCGTAAACGATATATCAACAAACCGATCTATATAAATCTAAGTTTGGCTTCAATTTAAATATATATTTATTTATTTATTTATTTACAATAATTATTGTCAACTAACGTCAGTCGACACATTAAATTAAAAATTTAATTTGAAATAAAAAATAAAATTAAATGAAGGATACAATTTAAAATATAATAAATTAAATTATTTAAATAAAATAAAACATTCAACTAAAATGAATAGCAATGAATGAGAATACAAGAAAGTAATGCAATATAATTCATAATGAGTAAAAATTTTGCAGTGAATAAAAATTAGGTATAAAATATATATATAGTAAGTATATAAAGGTGAAATGGAATATAAGCTATGAACATAAAGTTAATTAAATTAATTAATTAATTAAAGTTAATTATTTAATTAGAGCTACCAAATTTAGTTTCAATACTAAATTCAATGATTTGTAAAATGAAATCTATGATATATATATATAAATATATTTATATAATTTATAATTATAATTTTATAAACTTCACTATAATATCAGCTAGCTGGTACCACTGTGGCTGGCACCCCTTCCCCCCTCCCCTTGGGCTGTGGTACAAAATGATTTTGGTGTTTGGCTGCGCGATTTGTTGTATTTGATTTGCAGGCATCGCCGTCGCCGTCGCCTCTTGCTCTTTGCTGTCCATCGTCAACTTGCCATTGCTTTTGCACTTATTCTTGAGCTTATTTTGCGCATTGCTTTTGATACCCTGTAGTCCACAAAATGCATAAAAACAGGGTATAACAACTTGTGGATCTCGGAAATTATAGCTTCAATTGCCAAATTTTGAATTTGGAAATCAGATTAGTTCAAGCAAACGAATTTTATGGCGTAGAATGATTTAATTAAAAACAAATTGTAAGTTATGTAAATCTTAAAAATATGATAAATAAAATAAAATAATAAAATAAAATATTAAAATAAAATAAAAAATATTTAAATAATAATACAATAATAACAAAATAAATGCTAATAATTCTAGAATTAACTGAAGAATTTCGTTTCTAAAACTCAAAACTTGATTTCTGTTTTATCGAACTTTTGAGATCGAGAATGCTACAGTATGCTGTAGTCGGTTGTGTCCGACTGTAACGCGTATAAAAAAATTTTTTTTATTTTTATTTTTGTTTTTTGGTATTGGTCTTTGTCGTCATCATCGTCGCATTCCTGCGTGCCGCGCGTTTGCATTGTTCGCTTTTCGGTTCATTCAAATCCTTTCGGTAAAATTCTTTTGTTTGGTGTCAAGTTTAACAAATATTTGAACGACGGCAACGGCGTCTCTTGTTTTGTGCCATGTTGCTGCTTGTCATGTTGTTGCTGCTGCTGCTGCTGCTGCTGCTGCTGCTGTTGCTGCCTGGGCTGCGGGGGCGTATGAGTAATCAGCGTTGCCCGCAATTAGTTGGCCTTAGACAAGCGCAGCGTTGTCCAAACTAGCCAGCGATTAGCTTTAACTTGATTTGCCAAGTGTCGTTATGGCCAAGTGAATTTTGTTGTTGTTGTTGCTGCTGTTGCTGCTGCTGTTGTTGCTGCTGTTGCTGCTGTTGTTGCTGGCCCATTGTTGCGCTCTTATCTTTTGTTGTGCGAAATGTTTGGCACCCCGCGGCGCAGCTCACAAAATGCCACAAGAATTGAGTCCAGCAATATGGACTGCTGTGAAGATCATCGTTGTCTGCTCAGTTGCTGCTGCGACAAACAACAGCAACAACAACAGCAACAACAACAGCAACAGCAACAGCAACAACAGCAACAAAAAGATGTAAAAAATGCAAGCGTAATTGTTTGTTTATTATGGCAGTTGACTTGTTGTTGCCTTTATTATTATTACAACTTTTATTTTTATTACTCTTGCTATTATTATTGTTGTTTAATGCTAATGTTTTATTTTTATTTATTATTATTGGCTTTGTCTGTGCAGCGTTTTAAACCAATCGCATCTAAGCGCTTTAAGCCAACCAAAATAAACTCGTAAACTCTTCGTCTGCAGACACGCAGAGAAAAATTCTAGAATTCCGCTAGGAAAACTCTATAACCCTATTGAAATTAATTTTTGCTAAAGTTTATGACATGACTTGAAAATAAAAAAATTGTTTTCTATTATTTTGTTTGTATCTTTAATCTAGTTTTTTAAACAAATAAAATTATAATTTTTTATATGGTAAAATAATTTTTTGGTATGTAATTATTCTCTGTTTTCTTTCAATTGGAACTATGATTTGGTTAAGATTTATTTCCATAATTTTTTATAGGCATTTAGCAGTTGAATAAATGCTACTTAAAATACATTTCAGTGTCAGCTAAACATATAAATAAATACAACAATATATAAATCAACAAAAAAATAATAAATAGCCGATTTTAATAGATAAAGTAATAAGCCTATTTAATGGGATTAAATATATACACTTGTAAATATGTAATGAAATTATAATACTATGTCACTCTGGTAGAAATAACTACATACATAATAATACAAAAATAAACAAATTAAAAAATAAAATAAAAAAGGTGCTTAGTTCGATGCAGCAAAAATGTATTTAAAAAATATATTAATCAATTTGCCATCATTATTATAATATAATAATTGAGGCAGAGGCAGCTAAAGGTTTATTTTGTTACGAAGTCACAATCTTTTGGCTTATAAAATTATTAATTTAAAGTTTTTATAATTTTTGTTATTATTAAAGTTATTCAATATGCAATTTTCAAAAACAAATTGTATAAATAAAATTGTATAAATAAAATTTCCAATTCCATGGATATTAAACATTTTAAATTTACTTTTATTGATTTTGATTGGAAATCGGTTGATTTACTTTGAAGATGTCGTGACTCTATGCTTTTTAAATAATATACTATATAATAATTAATAATTAATATAAAATATAATATAATAATAATTTTAACAAATTAATTTCAAATTATATTCGGCTTGTTTTTTAAATCTTCTACCGCAACAAACTTGCCACAACCAAGTACAGAGGAAATACTTGAGCTCACTTTCGGTTTCCACAGCACAAGGAGCTTGCAGTGTCGCCATGCAGATAGCATCAGACTCACCCACACACACACGCACAATCACACACACACACACACACACACACACACACACACAAAGTTTTGACACTTGAATGGGGGCTGAGTCGAGACCTCGAGAAGCGTCTTCTAGCTGTGGTGTTGGAGGCGTTGCAGTTGCAGTTGCAGTTGCAGTTGCCTCATGCTGTGGCGCTATGCAGCGATTATGGCAACGGATTAACTTCCTCTTTTGGTAACTGCTGCTGCGGCTATTGTTGCTATTGTTGTTGGCATACCCTGTACCCGCGAGACGGGCAATACAGGGTTGATAACGCTGATGGTCGATGAGATCTATTAGAGCTAAAGTGAATGTATACAATACGCACACAAAGTTTATTCAAGGTCACATTTGTTGAATGTCACGCCCCTTCCGCCCACAATAAGCATAATTATGTTTATTTAAATATAATTTTAAATTTAAAAAGTTAAAATTGTGGAGAAAATAATATGTTATGAAAATATCGAGCCCTATCCGCGTCAAAATCGTAAGCAGCAAAAGCAAATTTGACAGGAGAACCTTTTTTTCGCGAGAACGCGTTCGAAATGCGCAGCATATGTGGCGCTTACGATATATTTGACAGGCTGATATCTCAGTAAATACGTACAATATAATAATGAAATTTTTTATGTAGAAGAACTGGTTAGTTATGTACATAATTGCATAAAAAACGGCAAATCGAAAAAATTTTGATTACAATTTTTTCGCGGAATGGGCTCGATAGATTTAAGGGTATTTTAGAGGGTATTCTACAGTCGAGCGCCTGCGACTAATGCTGTTAGCTGAGCTTACAATGCTGTCACTGGCAATCTGCTTGTTATTGTAGTAGTCGGATTCGGAGTTGGATTCGGAGTCGGAGTCGGAGTGGGATTTGGAGTCGGAGTTGGCACCACCCGCTGCCACTTTGTGTGCCCATTGTTGGCTGCTGATGGCAGTTTACCGATTACCGATTACCGATTGCCGCATGAAGCGAGGCGCATTATCCACATGACACACATAGTTAATAATACGTAATACCCACAAATCCGAGGCAGTTGCGGCCCAAGCACTTAAACACTTTGCCGTCTATTAGGCGCACGCTTATCGTTTATCGCCTGCAAGTCGCGATAAGGCGCGGCGATAACAAAGCTGCAGCGACCCCTATCCAAGTTGAACAAGGTCACGAGTTAGGGGCATGCCTAGAACTATGCAATAAGTTGCAGATCCAAAAGCTATAGTACTATATATGATCAGTGCCTGATGATGAATCAAATATATATTAAACTGCCCCTGATAAGGAAGCAGATCTATTCCCCAAACAAAAATAAAAGTATTAAATAATCTGGTTTAAATATTTGTGCAGATTATTTCTCTATTGGTTTATAAGATCTTAAAACTTATTGTAAAATTTAATTTAAGGATGGAATAGATTCAATAAATAATAAATAAACATTCGAAAAAAACATTGGTTAGTTATGTACACAATTGCATTAAAAACCGAAAATCGAAAAATATATAGCTTACGATTTTTTCGCCGGCGCGATATATTTAACTAATATTTTCATATATTTTAATTATTATAATTAATTTAATAATTATTTTTTTATAATTATTTATTTATATTAGTTTCAACCGCAGAGCATTTGTCTCGTTCTTGTGCTTGTGTTTTTGCTATTTAATGAAGTACAAAGATTTATACATTTTTAATTTCATTCAATTGAATTTAAAATTTTAATCTATTGTTATTTTGCATTTATTTATAAATTTATTGAGCTATTGACAACGATTTTAATTCACTTTCCGGCACAACTTTTTCTAAACTTCTCTTTCTTTATACTCTTTCTATATAAATGCGAATTTTCGAGATTCTTCGCACCATTTGAGACGGATATTGATGCTTAATTAATTAATTACTTAGCTTATTATGCAAGCTGATGTGTCTAGCGTTAATTACTCGGCTGATATGGAGCTCTTAAATTAATATATTCCCAGAAATCTCTGATTGACTGATCAATGGAATCTGGAAACTGGAATCGGAATTGGAATTGTTGTACGGAGTTGTTGCTATGCCCAAATGCGTTTGATCTTTGGCGCGACTTTCTTCTGGTAGATTAAAGCGATACAAAGGAGCAGCAAACGAAGAGAGAGAGAGAGAAAGAGAGAGAGAGAGAAAGAGAGAAAGAGAGAGAAAGAGACACGCATATATAACTAGCAGAAGTTGAACTGCAGGCACAATTACACAATTACAATAACATTTCACAGATCACAATTCAGAGTTGCCTCGAGAACAGTCTGTCTCGCTCTCTCTCTCTTTTTCTCTCTCTCTCGCTCTCTCTTGGTTGGACACTCAAGTGATACTCGATCTTTTTATGGCCAGGCCGTGCCCATCATCTGGCATTCCTTTTTGGCCGCAATTTATCACATGCCACTTGTAGCCGGATTTTGATCTAATAAAAACTGTCAAAACGTTTGCAGGATGCTGGGAAAATATTTACACGACGCACAAAAGGCTAACACCAACACACACACACACACACAGAAAGAGAGAGAGAGAGAAAGGGAGAGAGGGAGAGCCAGGCATGCACAGTTAGAGTCCCGGACAATAGGCACAGGATCAAGGATCAAAGGATCAAGGCTGCTCGGCAGGTCGCCTCGAGTCTTGGGCGGTATGACACATCAGAAATTTAGACATTAAAGCAACTCTGTCATTTGGCAATTGCTCTTCTTCTTCTTTCGCTTCTTCTTCTCCTTCTCCTTTTTCTTCTTCTTCTGCTGTCTAGGGGCAGTTTGGGTGTTCGCCCCAGGCTCTCCGCCTTCGGCTGGCTATTGAAAAAGATGAAAGTGAATCGTAGTTGTAGGCTGAAGAATGCAGCCGTCGGTCAATTGAAATAAAATGAGAGAAAATAGGGAGAGACAGAGAGGGAGAGAGAGGAAAAGAGAGAGAGAGAGATTGGTGCATGAAACAGAGCGTAAGACTCTCTCGAAGGAGCAGAGAGAGCATCCACTGCACCGCTGGGAAATGGCACTACACAGCAAGAAATGCGGAGATCCCAATTTAAATTCAAATGAACTCAGTTTAACAGCTTGTAATCTTATTGTAAAACTCTAGATATAAAACAAAATTTATAAAAAATTACGAAATAGGAGAACCTAAATCCTAAATATGGTGTCTCTAGCTCTCGGACAGACAGACGGACATGGCTATATCGACTCGTCTTGTCGTCCTGATCAAGAATATATATATTTTTTGGGGCGTGCCACGCCTTCTTCTGGGTGTTACACACATTTCCTCTTTGCACTAAGTTAATAGATCCTTTTTACTTTTTTAAAGTAAAGGGTCTAAAAACAAGCTTCTATCTTAGTAATTAAATTGTAATTTAAGTTATACCAACAGTTGCAATATTGTTTCACAAATATCTTCTGTGTTTTAACGATGAATGCTGACAAACAAAATTACATTCTACATTCTATTAATTATTGTATTTATAATATGTTTTAATAATTTTAAGCGTAAATTGGGCGTGGCATTCAACATCTGAAATAAACTTGATTTGTGCATGATTTGCATCTAGCTTTTTAACAAAAATGGCTGATCTAGCTCAACTCGTCTCCCTGTTAAAAAATATATATATAATTTATGGGGTCAGCCATTCCTCTATCTGCAAAGCTATCTAAAAAACGCAAAAGTACACTGAAGAAAACCACAAGTGCCGTTTGAAGCTCGCACATTGAAGTTCGATTGTACTTAAATATGGAATTTCTGTCGCACTCGATTCGAGTTGCGTCTACTTCATTTTGACCATTTTGGGTCTTGGTGCGATATCAAGAACGGCATTCTTCCTTTTTTTGTCGCTGTGTAGGCCTGCATCGATGTAGGTTCTCCGATTCCGAATGGGTTTCTCTTGGTTTTGGTGTTGGCTTGTGGTAGTTGGTCTCGATTCTTGGGCGGCCCCTGCACGTTTAACTATTTTTATAGAGTTCCAGGGAATTATCGTGCACTTTGCTTCGCTCTCTCAATCTTCGAAGATGTTTCTATTAACACATTGTTAGACCTATTTACCTCTCTCTCTCTCTATGGTCATACATAGATATATATTTATAATTCTTTTGGTTCGTTTTGTTTCACATTTTTTGGTATTTTATTTGGTTTTTCTAGTTTGCCGACAACATTGCCGCTGGGAAAACTGTGAGGCTGTCAACGCCGTTGCACAAACAAAATATCAAGAAATGGAAAAGAGAAAAGCATTTTAATTTTCCTCTGGAAGCATTGAGTTTGTCAGCCCCATTTCCTGTCGAATTTGGCTTCATTCAAGCCGTACTTTCTGCCTTTTATTTTTATTTTGGCACAAATGTTTCAATGCCAATGCTTTGAGCACAAATCCCCAAACCCAATTTGAAAACTTTGCAAAACTCTGGAACTCCAAATGCAAATCGGAGCCAAGAGCAAGACAAAGAGCCCGTTTGACCTTGTCGTCGGCATATTGGCCATATTCAAAAGAGATTAGCCCAAAGGTCTTGGCCTGCTTGCTGCTTGACTTTTGTTGTCGGAATTCTTCGGCTGTCATTTTGTTGCATGCATAAAAATATCGATAAATGTGCTTAGTTTGATTTATGGGCGTTATGTGATTACGAGCCATCATCAGGGAGCATTATGATATTTCTACGTTTATGCGTTTTTTTATTGGCAAAAATATTTGCCCATTCAGGTAGATGACGCTACCATGTCTACCAATATTTTACTTTAGAATCTCCTTCAGTAGAATTAGTTTCTCTTTTTTTCATTAGCTACGATATTGGGTATTTTTAATCAACCTACTGCATCTGATTTTTTTTCATTTAAAACTGGTGAAGTTTATCAAAATTGTTCAACAAAATGCCTTAATTCCAATAAATTGTTATATTTTTATTTTCTGTCTGCTAATCGGCATTAAATTAATTAGTTGAAGAAATAAGTTAATTTAATAAACTTAATAAAGTTAATTTAATATAAATTCATATTTATTCATTAAATTTAAATATTTAACCAAATAGAATCTAATGTTAAACTAATCTTAAATTAATTAGTTGAAGAAAAAGGCAAATATTATATTTATTTATTAAACTTCAATGTGTGTTTTTTGTATTCATGTGAATCGAATAGATAAATTGAACAAGTAAATAAAATTAATCTAATATTAAACTAATACATATATAAAATAAATAAATAAGTAATGTTTAATTAATTGGTTAAAAAAAATATGTAAACGGCCGGAAGAACCCACCCAACAGAGGGAAAGCAACAACAATATTAACAAAAATCCAACAAGGCCCAAAATACCCAACAAAAATATTATTTTTATGTATTACATTTTCAATTGAATTCATTATAGATAAATTAAACAAGTAATTAAATAGAATCTAATGGTAAACTAATAAATAAATAAATAAAATAAATAAGTAATGTCAAATTAATTAGTTAAAGAAATAAGTAAATATTATATTTATTTATTAAATTTCAATTTTTATTTTTTATAGGTAAATACATAAATAGAATCTAATGTTTAAACTTCAGTTACCAATAAAATCTGGCTAATTATATACAAATCAACTATATATGATTGGAACTTTGGGTGTGGTCGCAGAATAAGTATTTGGAACAAGGGCTCAATTGTGCGGGCAGCTTGTTTTTTATTTTTTTAATATTTTTTATTTTAATTTTTTTAATATTTATTTTTTATTTTTTCATTTGTGGGTATAGAGTGCAGACAGCAGTCAAATGTTTAGAGCCAGCGCTGTGGCTGCTCTTGTTATTGTTATGAATAAGTTAATAACACGGCGGAAGGTGGCCTTTGTCGTGCCCCGACTTGCCACGCCCTGCCCCGACACCGCCCCGAAGAAGGGGCAACTGAGGCAACTGAGGCAACTGAGGCAGCCCAGACAGGCAGCGCTTATTAAATGATTGAAGCCTTTTGTGCCGAACCGAGAGAGTCAGTTTTGTTGCTTTCGGTTCGCTTCTTTTCTTTTTGCTTTTTGCTTTTTTCAGATCTTTTTTTCAGATTTTTTTTGTTTTTTTTTTGGCCAGCCATAAAAAGGTGGAAACTTTTCGCAACGTCGAAGGCGACCACCATCAATAACTGACCACAACGAGCTGGCATGGACGGACGGACAGACAGCGGGACGGAGGGACGGAGGGACAAACGCAGAGACAGAGAGACCGCAACAACAATATTTATGATTTGTTAAGCAAGCGGCAGTCAAACGTGCGAAAGGATAATCACAAGCGCCTGCTGCCACGCCCCCCTCCAGTAGGAGCCGCCAGAGTCCAGTTAGTGGCTCCGACTTCAGTTCAGCCTCAGCCTCAGCCCCTGCTTCAGGTTCAATTTCAACCTTAGTTTCGGTTACAGCTGCACTGAGAGAAAAACTTCACCAAATATAATTAATAATAATAATATAAATAATAATAATACTAATTCTTGATTGAAGTTCATGCAAACTTGTACCTAAATATCATCTTAAGTAAAGGAACAACATGAAAATAACGTAAAACAAATTGAATGTTGAATATCTTCGCTGTTTCTTATCCAATCACAATGCCATTTGCAACATCGACGGAGAGTATTATAAGCTACTTACATGCTAGATTACAAGTCAGTAGCTTCAATATTGTTGCTGCTGTGCTAAGCTGATTTGGTTCTGTTCGTCTGTTTGTATCAACGCTGCGTTCTTGGGAACTATAAGATCTAGGGCAGCTATTTTGAGAATTAAGATGGATATATACAGTGGCTATATCAAGTTTAATTAAAATGTTGAATGCCACGCCCTATGTACGCCCTAATCACATAACTAGCGTAATATTGAACATAGAAATCGTTTAATAAGCACCAAAGTTATTAGAGAAACAATATTACTGAATTTGCTCAAAGCGCCCAACAGACAAAAAAAGTAAGAAGCCGTATTGCTGCTGTGCTGTGTGTGATGTTTAATTTTATTTATTTATTCTATTAATTACAGGAGAAATTCATAATGCCAAAAAACTTATAATTTAGTTACAGAATATATAGATGTAAACTTAAATTAAACTGAGATTATAAAGCTTGAAAAACAGTTTTAACAATTTAAATATTATTTAAAAATTGAGTATAAAATATTTTGTTAGCATCGAATTTTTCTCTCAGTGTAAGCGCTTCTTTTGCTCGTTTTCAGTCTCAACGCAGGCGTCGTGTGTGAGACATTTCCAAATTGAGTCAATGACTTTTATTTTTATGGCTTTCAGCCGGAGCAGCATCCATGAGCCATCACCTTCATCAGCTCGATCATAACCATATATCCATATGAATATACATATATACATATATGTAGGTATCTGACAGATACAGATACAGCCAGAGTTGGACTCAATCCAGGCCAACGGCATTCAGCAAATTGCCGCAAACTGCAGTTTGCACTTGCATCTGGGCCTGGAACGGCGCTGAGTTTTATGGCAATGCGAATTGAGCTATTAGCCGCAGACATAATTTATTCAGATATTACACTACTATATAAACTACCCAACTAGATATGCGGATCACGAATAATACACTCTACTTTCATTGGCAAGTGGAGGCTTATCAAATTTGTACCATTAGCTAATTGAATCGTCATATATGGCTTCGACTTGGCTTTGACTATTCGGGCAACTTGATTAATTGCGTATTAATGAGATGGCCTAACTTCATTATTTATTGACTCATTTATGTATTTAATTCATTATTTAAGTCTCACCTACATTTAATAAAATAAAATTACCAAATAATATTTTAAAATTCTGTAACAAAATATGAGCTGAAAGTTGCATTTTTTGATAATTTGTATATTTTTTTATAATGAATCTTTAAAAATATCAGGTTCTTAATTATATAGTTATATCATTAAACCTTCATTGGCAAAATCTGAATTTGTTTTGTTTTTTCTGCATAATTTTGCAATATAATTACTTACAGCATCAATTCTTACCATATACTCCCGAAAATGTCATATTTTTTAAGGGGAAGGGCCTACAATTTTCGCAAAAATTACAAAAATTTGTCTCTTAAATTTTTTACCTAAATTTTAATTTCTATCCCAAATGATGAAGAAAAAACCACACCGCTTGAAAATCGATTGAGTTTTGGCAAAGTTATGCGCATTCAAAGTTAATCAAAAATGGAATTTTTATTTAAGGAGTGATAAATTCTCTATATTATCAAAATTGACCCTAAAATCTACCCACTATCGATTGTAAGTATATTAGTATTTGTGCTCCTGCTTCTGAAAAGCCGAGGATTATCTGAATACCTCGATTACGTCCGACTGGCCAAGTAATTGAACGGGCTGTGAGACCACCAGCAGTGCCAACGATGGCTACTTGCAACATTATTGATTGCCACGCCCTTATTTGCCACCCAAAAGTGTGGGCGTTAAGCGGCAGCACAACACTCGATGATCAGCAGGATCAGGAGGATCAGCAAGATCGGGGATACGCTGCACAAAATGCGGATCGTTGCGCCCATAAGCCATGGCAATCGACATCAATTATGCACTTCAGAATTGTACAAATCATGATATTGTTGTGGCTGCAGCTGCCACAGCAACAGCAACAACAACAGCAACAGCAACAACAACAGCAACAGCTGCCACTGAGCTCGAGCCCAAGCAGAGATCGAGATCGAGCCTGAGATTTGGCTAGGGATTCGAGTGCCTTTTGGGGCAGGCCAAGGGCAGAGCTCAAGAGCTGTGAAATTCTTGGCTAGCAAAATGGTTGAGGTCCAATAGGCGCCTCGGCGGTTATCAATGGACAACGAAATAAGATTTTCGACCCTGTACTTAAAAAAGTCAAAAAAGATCTATTAAGTTTGTGCAAATAAAGAGAAAGTGTTGCAAACTATTCAAAGTATATGTATTCTTGATCAGTACGACGTGTTAAGTCGCCCTAGATCTCGCAAACTATATGACCTAGAGACACTATTTTTGTTGTATGTATGTATATTCTCATAATGTGACCAAATATCTTTTAGAATTTTGGTATCTCCCATCATTGATCTCGGAAACTATACGAACTAAATGGAAAATTTTTGGTATTTAGGATCTCCTATACAATAAAATTTTATTATCATTTTAATGACTCTCTACAAGGGGGAAGGGGGAGAGGTATGCAAAATCTAAAATAAATTTGAGTTGCTTACTGAATAGGAGAACCTAAATCCCAAATATGGTGTCTTTAGCTTTTGTAGTTGCTGAGATATGGGTGTTTATACAGACGGACAGACGGACAGACAGACGTATGAACGGACGGACATGGCTATATCGACTCGGCTTATCGTCCTGATCAAGAATATATATATTTTGTGGGGTCTGCCACGCCTCCTTCTGGGTGTCTACAGACTTGTGGTCTACGATCGGTTGAAGATATGCAACAGACAATTCACTCGACTTTGTTAGGGGGGTTTCACGATCTCACGATCATTCAGGGTCTCCTGCTGTCGGTTACGTCCGACTGTAGCCTGGCGCCCGACTGATTTTCTGTGTAGATGTTGCTGCTGTGCCTGTTTATGGTTGGCTGCTTGATTGCACAGGGCGAACATTAAGGATTAAGGATCGCTGATCAGCGATCATTGTTGCTTCGTGGCATTGCTATCAGAGTGGAGGGTGGGGAGGGGGCGAGCTGCGAGGGGGCAGGTGGGAATATTGGCAGTAAAAACGTTAACAAGCTGCGTAGCGCCGTCGGCGGCGTTAATGTCGAAATTGGCGCAGGCGAACGTGTTTCTTAATGAAACAAAGCTTGAATTTTAAATGAGCATCATAAAGAACAATGAAAATGCAAAGGCAACAGCGAATCAAAGGCAGCAGCGACAGCAGCAGCAAGAAATACAAAAGATACAAATAAAATTGAATAAACAATAAAAAAAGAAAAGCAACAGCCATACGTACTACTTCCCAGCCGCCTCCCCTTCCCTGCCAAGCATCTACATATAGGCTCCATACCTCCCTGATTCCCGTGTCCGTCAAATGTGCAGGAATTCGTGGCAGGAGGATCGAGCTCCGAAAGCCAAAAACCGCAACATCGCTGAAAATGAGCAACAAAAATCAGAGCAGCCTTTTATCACACAACGTACTTCAAATACCCTAACGCAGCTACAGTCGGACGTAACCGACAGTAGAAGACAGCGTACTTTGCGTTTCAATGGTTATTAAAATTACCACAAAGTAATTTATATATTTAGACCCTGTATTTTAAAAAAATAAAAGGGTCTATTAATTTAGTGCAAATGACAGCTGTGTGTAACAGGCAGAAGGAAGCGTGGTAGACCCCACAAACTATATATATTCTGACTCAGGACGACGAGCTGAGTTGATATAGCCATGTCCGTCTGTCCGTCTGTCCGTCTGTCCGTCTGTCCGTCTGTCCGTCTGTCCGTCTGTCCGTCTGTCCGTCCGTATGAAAATCTAGATCTCAGCAACTATAAGAGTTAGAGATACCATTTTCGGTATGTAGATTCTCCTATGCTGCAAGCAGATCAAGTTTGTTTTAGATTTTTGATATCTCTCCCCATTCACCCGCTAACCGCGAAAAACAAAAAACAGCCAACGAGATCTTGGAAACTAGAAGTGCTAGCAATACAATTTTTTGGTATTTAGGTTCTCCAATGCAGCAATTACATCAAATATGTTTAAGTTTTTTGATAACTCTTCGCATTGGACCGCTAATTGAAAAATAATTTTCCAACAGTTTTCGGTTTTAAAGCTATGATTTTAATGGTAAAGATACGAGATTTGACATGAACGTAGTCTATGGCCTTCTCCATCAATGCTATGAATTGCATTACAATCGGACAAGAAACAGCGAAGATATTCAGAGATAATATATTTAAAAATATAATCACCTAGATCTTCCAAAGTATAAAACCTAAAAATACCATTTTTTGCTTTTTAGGTTCCCCTATGCGGCAATCAGATTAAGTTTGTTTTAGTTTTTTGATAACTCTTCACATTGGTCCGCTAATTGATAAAAACAATTTTGCAACAGTTTTAGGTTTTAAAGCTATGATTTTAATGGTAACTATACGGGATATGGCATGCACGTAGTCTATGGCCTTCTCCATCAATGCTGTGAATTGCATTACGATCGGATAAAAAACAGCGAAGAAAACACAAAATACAGGGTCTACTACAGTCGGTTACGTCCGACTGTAGCACCGTCCTTACTGGTTTTATTATTATATACACATATTTTTTTTTATATTCACATATATTGTCTGTTGCATATCTTCGATGTTTCGCATCTGATCTATGGAGATTGTTATAAGCTATGGTTGTGCCAAAGCCTTAAACCCGGAGAAAAGAGAGGTTGTATCAAAAAACCCAAACAAACTTGATTTGATTGAAGCCTAGGAAAACCTAAATGCCAAAAAATGGTATATCTAGTTCTTATAGTAGTTTGCGGGATCAAAAGACGGACAGACGGACGTGGCTATATCGACTAAGCTCTTCGTTCTGATCAAGAATTTATTTATTTATTTATAATTTATATATAATATTTATTATATAATTCATAATTTATATTTAATGTCAACTATGAACAGTCGACAGAGAAACTAAATTAAGATAAACTTTACATATAGCATTTAAATTAATAATAACATTAAATTAAACGTTTAAAACATAAAGATAAATGGATGAACTGGGGATACAAAAAAACCAAAGGTAAAAAATTAAATGGAATAATTTTTTAGGATTAGGAAAACCCCAATCAGACCTAGGTTACTGGCTAGTTGTGTTAATCTATATAGATTTACATATCCTCTAATTTAAAAGACCCATTTCTAAGTTTTTTCAGTAAATTGCTTTTGATCGATATATTTATCGATATGGCACAATCGATATACCCTTGTTGTCTAGTGTATGGAACGATAATCATATGGAAGTGGATGCAAAAGTTGGCAACGCTACGGCTTAAAGGATCACAAATGATTTTGCGGTCAAAGATGAAATGAAAGGTAAACTGAAACTTCGGAGGGGCTGAGGATAGGATGGGATGGGATGGGGATGGAGGAGTCGGGTTGAAGCGTTTCGGTCTCTGGTGCTGGCCATAATTGGTGCTCATCTTAATGGCATTAAAATTGCATTATCGCTGTATTTATTGAAACGGTTTGTTTTAACAAGATTAACTCGATGATACCGCCAAATCGAATGAAGGAGCTAGGAGCGGAGGGAGCGGAGGGAGGGGCGAAGCGGAGGCAATCGGCCATCGAGACAGGCCCCAAAATGATTAACAGCCAAAGCCGACGAAACAAGAGACAACAAGCAGCAACAGAACGGGAAGAAAGACAAGAGAAGAGAAGAGAAGAGAAGCGAAGCGAAGAGAAACAAAATGAGCCAAAAACTGCGTTAAATGCGATGCTGATTTTATTGTTGTTGCCCGTTGATTGGCATGCCATTTAGTGTTGTTATTGTTGTTATTGTTGTAGTCGTAAAAATGTTTATAACATAATTTCATATCATTTAATTTAGATGATTAGATTCAATATGCCGCTCATTCACAGCAGCAGCCCCAAGTAGCTAGCAGATACATTTGTATCTTTTGCCCATGACGCCGATACCAGCATCTGTTGAGCCATTTATCAAAGGCGCAACCGAAACAACTTCCCTCTTCTCCATCTCTCTCTTTGTCTCCATCTTCAACTCCATCTTCCTCTCCCTCTCCCTCTCCTTCTCCGACTTCAGCTTTGACTCTGGCGTTGACGTTGGCGTTTCCGCTAAGGCCAGTAGCTACTACTATTATTGTTGTTTGGCTTTGTGTTTGAAATTGATTAGGCCATTGAATGAACAACAAAATCAGACAAAATCAGACAAAATGAAAACGAAAATGAAAATGAAACAAAATCCACCACAACAATACGCCTAATAACACCTTGTATCTACATAAGCGTTATAAAAACCACACTCGGAAAAATCAAGAATCAATCCTTACACAAAATAATTCTCCTAAATTCATCTTTTAATACCGCATACCCATTGAAAATGTTTGGAAACAGCATTAATAACCATGTGCGAATCTATGCAAAAGGCTGAAGGAGGCGTGGCACATCCCTAAAAGTGTTAGTATTTGTAGTAGAAGTGATCGTGGAGGGATTACGATTCCGAAATTGGCCATAAAATCTAAAATTTTCAACCAAATGCTGTCATGTTTGTTTTTTTCTGCCTTATTTTGCAATACAATTTTTTTATGCATCAATTTTTAGGAATTTGAAAAACACTTGATTTTTCTCTCAGTGCACTGACAACAAGTAAAATTCACGATTTATGTAAACTTATTATTGTAGTTTAGCTAAGTTATTGTTATGCCATGACTAATGCTGTAACTTACAAGTCCTTTGTGGCATTAGCAAATTTGTAATTAAATAAATAGCGATAATAAAGCCATATAATGGATTACACGCATAAGTACCATCAATTACTTCCGAACTAAGCCCCGTGAGTCATAGGCGGAGTCAAAGAGGTTTACGGCCAACTACTCGATGCTCGTGCCATGGTGGTAAGCGATATATAAGCTAGATTGATCACAGCTCTATCTCTATCTAAAATTACAAAAACAATTCATTTCAATAGCTACAGGGTATGAAAATAACGAAAAGCATTCCAAAGTATACCGTTTTTTAGAACCAGAAAGAGGCGTGGCAAAGCCCACAATGTATATATCTTCTTGATCAGGAGCTGATTCGATATGGCCATGCCCGTCTATCAGTCTGTCCATCCGACTGTCCGTACGTATCAACACATTGATCTCGCAAACTATGAAACAGCAAAGATATGTAACAGACAATGTGTTTGATAAGGCAGAGGGGGATATGTCGCATGCAAATTAAATTACATTAGACTAATGTACGTACTCTTAGTTCAGCAGGGGGTACAATAGATCTTATAGGTTGCGGTACAATAGTCCCCAATTTTAACAATAATAAATTATTTTGTAGTGTTTATTAAAATACAAATTTCAGGGTCCCCTACTGTCGGTTACATTTTAAAATATTACTCGATAACCGATTTTCACAAGCTTTTCAAAATTTTGTAGAGCTTTTTTCTAAGGATTTCCTTTAAAAATCGCACAGTAAAATAAAAAAAATTCGATGAGCATAATATATTTGATATTTATACACTGTACTCATAAAATAGCTACAAAGCGTTAATAGTTTTGTTTTGTAATTAATATACTGAGGCACCTCCTAAGTAACAGCAGTCGAAGCTTAGCCAGAGTGTATGGAATTTTCAACAATTTCCGAATTCTAAGCTGCTCAGTTGTATGGGAAGCTTCCCAACCCGGACCTATTGGCTGATGATGCGCCGCTGCATTCTGAGAACTTGCTAAATGCTAAGCCAGTTGGTCATTGGGCCTGGGAGTCTTTGATTCGGATGGATGCTGTATTGGCAACTAATTTCCCTTTCGATGAGGTCCTCGATCCAATATGAGCCAGAAATTCATTGATGATCCAATCGCAGATCACAGATTGCAGACCAAATCGCCTTTTAGATACACAAATGCCGCGCGCACTTCCAAGAAGCGCACATAATTATTATTTATGCATACAAATTAAACGCTGCGAAATATTTAGCGAAAATCCGCTCAAAGTGCTTATTTATGGCATTTCGAGAGTCTTGACTCTGGGCTAGAATATATGTTTATACCCTGTACCTATTGAAAATGTGCAAAATCGGGGTAAATATCCTTGGGATATCCATATACTATTGATCAGTAGGATGAGCTGAGTCGATTTAACCATGTCCGTCCGTCTGCATCTGGCTGAGATCTCGGAAACTATAAGACTATTGATAAAAATAATAGAATACATATTTATTTATCTTTACTGAAAAGCGCATGAAAATAGGTTGATAAACATAGAAGATATAGAAGAAACAATTTTGCAAAAAAATATAATGCGGACAAGAAAGTAAGAAGAAGAAGCATTGCTGCTTATAATATTTTCTAATAAATAATCTATAATATTTAAAATATTTTTATAATTTATTTAAAATATCTAGGGTACAGGGTATGCCACAGTCGGCCGCATCCGACCGTGGTGCTTGCTTATATTTTTGATGTTGCCAATTTCATCATGGTCTGAAACAAAGACATTCCCCTTCGGTCTGTGCCTGGCAAATTGATAATATTTGGCAATTAGCCGCGAATCGATACTGCTGATATTAGACACTAAACCAACTAGTTAAGTGTTTATCAGGCAGTTTGGCATTCAATTTAAATATAATGATCATATATCAATGGGCTCTGACGCACGACAATTGACGAACTATGGGGCACTTTCTTTTAGTGATATTGTGCAATTGCTTGGGGCTCAATTAATGTGATTGAACATTAACACCAGTCCATAAATTAAATGTCAACTTGACTTAATTAAACGGTAGACGAGCCCTCGCCTCCAAAGGCGTGTGTTAACAACCGCTGCCCCTGATAGCACTGATTAAATAAATAATCTCTGTATGTGTAGAGAGCTATATATATTCGATGGATTGATAAATACGTGCACTGGGAGAAACGGCAAATATTCTGATGTTCAATTGAAAACATACATTTTGGTTTATCAACGCATCAAATTCATGAACAACTCAAAAGTCACAGGGATTTTGTAATAAATTTATTAAAAATCAGTTTACAATAATAGATTAAAACACAAAAATGTAGAAATAAAACGCATATTAAATTTATTTATTTATTTATTTAGATATGTTATCCCATTGCTACAAGCATAAAACTTATAAATTATTGCACAAGTCACAATAAAATAAAAACGAAAATTAAATTAGAAACATTGACATAAATGACATAAATTTTAGTGCTGATATTTATAATATTAAAAATTGATTATTAATTGATAAAATAATAAATATAATATTAATTTTAAAAAATAATAAAATTCAATGTTTTTACTAAAATAAAATAATATAAAATACTTAAATATACTAAGAATAAATTTCAATAAATGTGTGAAATTGTTGCCTTATAAAATAATAAATCAATTTGAACTAAAATAAATAAACTAACAAAACTACAACTTTGAATAAAACGTGTTTAATAATAAAAAAAAATATTTAAATTAACAACGCAAAATTGTATTTCACTATATTTTTATTATATACTTAATTATTATTACTTGATATATATAATTATACTTATTATATACATATTAAAGTCGTTAATACAGAGTTTTCAATTTGAATTTAATTTAGTTTTTAAGCTAATTTTCGATCTGTTTATTAACATATCTACGGGTTTGATCGGGCCATATTATATATTTAATTGATATTATATGGTATATATACCATATTTATAAATATTATATGCATATTATGGTCGACTTAAAGTAAAATTTTTTTCAATTGAATTTACCTTTTGAGCTACTTTTTGTACAGTGTATGAACATATCTACGGTTTGTCTGATTGAGCATTGCATCAGCCAACGCGCACGCGGCAACTGCCGGCTGTAACTACCCGACGATCAGAGCTTGTTGGTGCAGGGTAGCGTTTGCTGTTACGGCAAGTGGCAGGTGTGGAGCGAGAGAGCCGATATACCCGATATGCCCGATATATGCGCACATATCTCTCGGTACACATCGCGATGAGTCAGCCGTAGTTAACTGTAGCTGTAGGTCGGTGGTTGCCCCGCATAGCGACACGGTTTGATTTGCAATCTGATTTCACTGCTGTTGACTTGGCTGACTTGGCGGCTTTCCACAGCATGAGAAATAAAAGCAGATAGCAAAAAAACAAAAAAAAACAGCGAATAAAAAATAAATAAATAAAATAACTACGACTACAAATGCCAGTCGCGTGCCTTGACGTCATTGCCAATTAATCAAAGGTCGGCATTCAGTTGAAATTGGCATGGGAAACAAGTAGGCGCTGTGGCTGTAGGGTTGCCCACTTGCCATAGAGTTGAGCCATCTGGCAACGTCTAATGCCAATGGCATTATTTTTAGAATTTCTGTGGGTTTTTTGTGTTCCGCCTGTAGTTTTACTCATTTAAATAATAGTGTGAAATACTCGGGATTTTACGGGCTTTTTTCTGAAATTGTTTTCAACATTTTGTATTTGTACGTTAACATGTAGTTTACAGTTCTGAGATACAGATACATCTAGTATAGTCTGATCTGTAGTTCGTCATTGCATTTGGTGATTTTTGTTGCGCTAGGTTAGGACTTTCCATGCCTTAGTCAAATCTATTTATGAACACAATTAGTCTGAGTGTACAGTCTGATTGTGAGTGTCGGTGTGAACAATTCATATCTTAACAGCCGACAACCTGTTTCAGCTCGATTAAGCCAATATTATGAAATAGTTTATAGCGGTTATTGGTTTATTGGCTTTACTGATAAACAATTGTCGAAATTACCCATTTAAACTTGCGAACTTGTCAATTATTCAAATACATTCACAACAAATGCGGTTCAAGCACCGCAGATTATCAACATTTTAACTATCCACAATGGAGTGTGACTTTTTATAAATGTCAGCGGGATATACTAGATTTTTAGTTGATTGGTAGCTTAGTTCATGCTAGAGCAATTAATAATTACTTGATAAGTATATATCTCCATTATTAATTACTTGATAAGTATAGTATATCTCCAAGCCTCAGTTGCAAACATTTGACACTTGCGTTTAGCAAATTAGAATCATTTAAAGCCTCTTTTAGGTTTCTTATTTTAATTAATATAATCTTCTATATTTGATTAACCACATTATATCTTATGAATTTTATATATAATATATTATATATATTATTATATTATTATAATAATTTAAAGTCTCTTATCACATAGATATTCTTCTACATTTGATTAACTACATCATATTTAATAAATCTTAAAAAATTTTTTATTATATATATTATTATATTTTTTTAGGATCAGTAATGTACGTTCGATATTCCATAACTTCTATCCTATATTCATACTCTATAATCTATATATGCCCACAATTCTCATCCTAAATCATATATATTTATCTTATACCCACTCTTATATTATATGTATATTTTGTCTTCCCTATCCTTTTCACTATCCTGCATTCAGTATATCAAATATCAAATAACTGATAAAAAATTTCCAATATTTTCTAGGGTATATAGTATTTTAAGCTACATTCTATATATCCATGCATATATCCTAAATATTAAATATTCCCATATTCTCTTTATCTCCAATCTCTCTTTATCCTACATGTCATACCTAATGCATTACACCCTATTACATCTTTCCCTAGTGCTCTAAGTTATATTGTCTAACTTCTAACTTCTTCCTATGCATAACATCTTCTACCCTGCACTCTAATTCCATACCTAATATCACTTATCTCATATTCTATGCTTTCTCCATCTTCCATTTTAAATCCCGACATTTTATATCTTAAAATCGATCATTTGTTTTATAAACATTTTTTCTATATGTTAGCTATTTAACATCCCATGTTCGAGATTTTATATCCTATATCCCAAATTCCGTGTCTATTTTAGAGTAAATATCCTTGCAATAATATACATATTTCACATCCGATATTTCATTTCGTATATCCGATTGTTATTGTACAATTTTCTAAAACCTTTTATTCTGTCCCATATCCAATAACCTATTATATATCTTAACTAATCAGCATCCCTTCAAATACTCCATACTATATACCGAGTTTCGCGTCTAATATCCGTTTCGAATAATATACTATTTAGCGCTTATTATTCGGAGAGAGTATTATTAATTCGATCATCGTGAACTGAAGGGTTTTTGCTTATTTTCCCATGGCATATTTTTGGGTTTTCTGTCAAATGATTTCAATTTTTCAATTTTTTAATACGCCTGTCATCCGGCGTGTGGGACAACAACACGAATACGAATACGAATACTACAATAAACCTGAATCAGTGAGTCAAATTTTTTTATGATGAGTCTCGATCGACGGCTAATCAATTGAAATTTCATTTTATTTTATTTCGTTTTGTTTTGTTTGGCTATCGGTATCGGTATCGGTATGGGTATCGGTTTATTTCTGGTTATACTTGAGAGGGCAAAGACTGTTGCCAAGCCGGCTGTTGGTGCTGTTGTTGCTGCTCATTCATGCGTCGGATGCTGCGCCAATTTGGGGCATTTTGTAGGTCAGGGTGGCAACGCCAGTGACGTCAGAGCAGAGCAGAGCATCTCAGGTCTCCATCTCTCTCTCTCGCTTCTTGTGGCGTCATCGGGCATTGGCCATGACGCATGGCCCCAGATTCAACTTGGCCGTTGCCATTGGCTTTAGCGCTTTTATTGCCGTCGATGTCGAGGTGGATGTCGATGTGGATGTCGATGTGGATGTCGATGTGGATGTCGATGTGGATGTAGATGTGGATGGCGATGGCATTGTGGGATTTTAGCGTAGGCCGTTATGGGTCTCTAATTGGATTATTAGAGGAAATGATTGCGTTGCGACGACGCGACATTTGATTTATTTTTGGCATGATTTTTGTTATGATTTTTGTTATGATTTTTGTTGATATTTGTTGATTGTTTTTATCGGTTTGCGCCTATGCCAATTAGCCAAGCGATGCCGTGCCGTGGCCCCTGATTAATGTGGCCCAGTGCGCGTTTATTGATCTACGCGTGTAACATGCCACCTACATGGAATTAGCGCAACGCCTTATCGGCTGATTCATAGCCCACTGATAACTGATAAGACGCCTGAGCCCAGCCAGCCATCCCCCATGCGGACAGGTTGACTAATTGATTGATAACCCCACGGTAACTACTCAAGCTCTTGAACCTTTCGTTTCAACTGAATTACACCGCGAACAAATCTGGAATATGATAAAAATATATGGACGGGGCAGATCAGTCGGACGGAAGGCTACAGTCGGACGTAACCGACTGTAGGAGACCGTTTTTTGGAGCTATTTAAAATCTAAAATACACTTGATCTGCTTAATGATTAGAAGAACCTAAATCCCGAATATGGAGTTTCTAGCTCTTATAGTTGCTGAGATCTGGGACGAACGGACGGACGGACGGTCGGACGGACGGACATCGCTATATCGACTCTGCTTGTCGTCCTGATCAAGAATATATACACTTTGTGGGGTCTGCCACCCCTCCTTCTGGATGTTACACACATTTCCTCTTTGCACTAAGTTAATAGAAAATTTTTACTTTTTTAAAGTAAACGGTCTTATAATCAAATTTCATTTACAATTTTTATTCCAAATATGCTTATAATATTTATTACATTTTATATATAATCATGTTTTAATTATGAATTCTTCTGCCGAAATATAAAACCTCCAAAAATTGTATATTATTGATTCTAATTGTAAATTCAAATGCGATTTGAATTTTTTTTATATTTTGTATATTTTCAATATATGAATAACTTACTTAAAACAAAAGTTAAGTTTGGAAAATAGAAGCTAAATCAATTAAACTTAAGTGTATGATACAAATTAATTAAAGAACGGTTAAAATGTATCAGTTGTAGGGCTTTTTAATTTTCTTTAAGAATATTTTTATTAAGCTTGTATTGTGCAATTTCGAATTTAATCGAGGAAAAATATTTTTTATTTTTATTTTATTTGTTTTTAAATTAATTTGAAAATATTACCAAATCTGTATAACCCACAATTCAGAATTATGTATATTATTTTTATATTTTCGAACACCCAGCCAAATTACTAAATGATTCTACCCATTAAAGTGCTTAAATCAATCTTATTTTGTTAAAGAATTCGAGTAGAAATCGAAATAGAAGCATGCAGTTATTTAATATTAATATTATTAATAAAGGCAAAATACGGCATAATTGATATAAAATAATTAAAATATTTAAGCCCCGCTAAAAATGAAGATGAAAATGAACTCTTTAATTTTCTGCAGTGTATGCTCGGTTTATTTCTTTTATAATTATTTTTGAAATAGTTTTTGTTTTGTTTAACGAAATTGCATGGGGTTTTTATTATAAAATTCGAATCGCAGCAAAAGTGTTGGGCATTCCTTTCGCCTGTGGCATGTGGCATGCGGCATGTGGCATGTGGCATGTGCCATCGACAGCCTCCATGTGGGGGCTCTCAATTATGCGCGAACACAGACTGCATTGCATATATAGAAGATCGCCATATCGCATATCCCATATGTATATTCCGCATGGCATTTCTTTGCCTTCAACTGTGGCAGGTTCAAAAACCTTTTGCAGTTTTCAAAATAAATGCAACTAATACATGTACTCCTACTCCTACTCCTACTCCTACTCCTACTCCTACTCCTATTCCTTCTCCTACTCCTTCTCCTACTTTTCCTTCTGCTCCCTTTGGCAGTTCGTGTGCTCAGTGTCCCAAGTCTTCAGTGTCTTTTTAGTCTGTGGCTGTATCAAATTTGTTTAATTGTCTGAACGGCGGCGGCAACGTTGTTTCTCTCTCTTAACCCAACACTGTGAGAAAAATGAATTTAAAAGACACAGAAAAATAAAAAACATTAAACCAAATTTCATAAATTAAATTAAGTATTAAATTAAATTTATGGAAACTTCAAACTTCAAACATAGAAAAAAAAAAAATAATTGAAATCTTTTATATTTTAAAAGTTAAAAATAAGTTACAATATAAATAATGTTAAAAATAAATCAGTATCTATTATATCATTAATTTTATAAAATATTATTATGAAAAGCCTTTCAAGATCTTATATAAAAGATCTTATATAAAGTATTTAAAGTTTTTATTCCTGTTGTAGGATTGCATTCTGATTTCGTTCAGATTAACAAAATATTTAAAAGCTGTATTAATTTAAGGTCAATTTTAAATAGAAAATTACAATTTTTCATTTTTGAAATATGGCCTAATTTTAGACCCAGATTTCTTTCAGTGTGCTGCTTCTGCTGCAACTGCAGCTTCATCTTCATTTTCATCTTAGCCTTCCGTCTCTCCAGACATGGATTCTTCAACATTGTAAGCGCTTTTGCTGCGTTGGCAGCTTGTCAACTTTTTACCTCCGACTCCAGCTCCACCTTCCTCGTCCTCCTCCTCTTCCCCCTCTTTTCGCTCTTGCCCCTTTTCCCGCTTTTCTGCTGCTGCTTCTTCGGCTGCTGGTTGTTGTTCCAGTTCTTGTGCTCCATTTGTTGTGCAAGTTGTTTGCGCTGTAAATCGATACATTTGCTCTGGCTACTTACAACACGCTGCCCCTCCCACCGCCCTCCCCTTTCTCCCGCCGCCCAACGACAACAAACAACAAACAACAAACAACTGCAACTGCAACTGCAACATCAAAGCCTCTTCAACGTGTTGTGACTCCGCTTTTCGCTCACGAATGAACGTGTGCGGCTGATGGGACTTTGCTGCGGCTTTGACGGTGGCCATTGCACACACACACACAAACACACACACACACACACACACACACACACGCACACAGGGGCATACAGTATTTATGTCATACAAAAGCCAAGGCGAGGGATGCTTAAATTATTCCAAAGTCCGCAATCATTATATTAGTTTTATTTTGGATATACATTTAAAGATTTTTTATTATTTTCATAATTTTATAAAAATTGTAATTAATTATTCCTAAAAAAAATGTAATTTATTAATACTCCGAGTTAATTATTATTGGTGTAGAACAACATAAACATCCAGATGGAAATGCATAGATCGTAGAAAAAGAACGAAAATAATCTTATTTTTAGGTCGATTCTAAGTGATTGGTTTTTTTGTATAAAATTCATAGATTCTTTTTCCTGAAGTTTGCAATTTATTTTAAATTTGTTATTTAAATAAAATTTGTTATTTAATAATTTAATCTAAATTTGTTTCTAATTTTATATTCACCATTATATATTTATCATTTTACATTTTCCATGTAAATTATTAAGCCGTGTTAGTAAATTTTAAAATAATTGATGTCCCCTTTACGTTATATTTATAGTTTTTGTATTCATTTAATTTAAATTAATAGATATTTCATTTGAAAGCAAGCAATGTTATTGGGTAATAAAATATATTTTATTTTTAGTTTAGTTTATTGCTATTCCAATGTTCTAATATATAATAAGGTGCCTCTAAGTAAATAAATTTATTTATTAAAAAAATATTAATACAATTGTTAACATATTTTGTTGTTATTTTAAAAAGTACATGCTTCAATATAATTTAATAAAAATTTTGATAAACATATGTTTAACTTATTTCTAGGTTGTGCGATAAATTATAAGTAAATCAACCTAAATGGCTCAAATATTGAATATTATTAATTACAAACAAATATATAATTAATAAATAAACATTTTATGCTTAAACAAAACTAATCAAGATATTGAATTGAAGACGGAATTATTTTATTAATTTTAATAAAAAAAAATATTTGCAACTAGGTGAAGTAATTCAGTAGCATATATGCCATAATAATATTTGATTTTTTATTCATTTATTTATTTACCTACATATTCTCAAATTTAACAGAACTTGGCCGCTTTGACAGATCATTAGCCTCATTACATGGACACATCAAATTACAGCGAGCTACTGCAGCTGCAAAGCCCCGATGATAATCATATTGAAGGGGAAACAAGCGCAAAAAAACATTAAAAAATAGAGCTGGCCAATGTCCAGGGAAGCATTGAATAGAGCACAAACAACAAGAGCAACAAGTATAAGAATAAGAACAAGAGCAAGGAAAAGGAAAAGAAAAATAAAAAGAAGCAGAACAAGAACTGTGGGAGCCAGACGAAGGCAATGGACAGCATAAGACTTGGAGCTGCAGTCGGGGCCAGACTGAATCCGAAGCCAAAGCCAGACCGCATCGTAGGCGGTACACAGCGCAAAAAATCGTATATCAAAGCAGTTGGAAATTCGTTGAAAAAATTAAAATTTTAACACAAAACAAACAAATAAAACCGAAGTTTTAGAATTCGAAAAAATATGCATGATCTTAAAGAAATGAATATATAAATATTAACATTAATATAATATAATTAAATATAAAATATATATATTAGTATGCATTAATAAATAATAAATAAATAAAATATAATGAAACTAGTTTTTCTTCAAATTATAATGAAAATAAAATGTTTAAATTTGCCAATTTTTGTGGCGCCATCTATTTGTCATTTTAGCAAGTTTTAATATAAAGCTCCATTAACAGCAGGAAAATGAAATATTTTAATTTTTATAATTTGGTTACCGATTATATAGAATACAATTTTAAATACAATTTAAAAGAATTTTTTAAATATTATACAAAACAACTGTTTTTTTTTTAAATCTATTTAGTTTTATTAATCAATAATTTTAATGATGTATTTTCTCAACTTTAAAGAACTCTGATTTTCAGGATACTTTCTGCCTGTGTATTTGCTGCTGCTGCAGCTGATGATGACGTTGCTGCTGATGATGTTCTGGATGGCGATGATGATGATTGGCAAACAGTTTCCCTAGAGAAAATCGAAGTCTCGCAGTCTCGCAGCCTCGCAGCCTCGCAGTTGCCGCCCTGCAGTCTCCATGTTTCCAAGTCTCCATGTCTCCATGTCTCCATCCCATCCAGGGTCCGCACTCCCGCGCTCTGCTCTGATTTCTGGGTCATATTTTGCCCAACTTGAAGTGCCAATTTGAGTGCCAGAGTGACATTTGAAGCCGCCGACGACGACGACGACGTTGCAGCAACAAGTTGCAACAAGAACAACAAAAAACGAAACGAAGCGAAAAATAAGAAAAGAAAAGCACAAAAACAAATGCAAAGAAAAACGCCACAAGCACGACATGGTCAGGTTGTTTTAACAACGATCCAGAGACGAATTGTTTTTTTTTCCTTTTCTGCACTTTTTTTTTTTGCTTTTTTGTGCATTTTTTGTGCATTTTGGTTGCTGTTTTGCTTTGTTTTTTACGAGCCGCATATGTAAATCAACGCTCGACGCGATGCGTATGTCTGGGTACGGCTGCGTACGTGCACGTGAAGAATCTTGAATTGCAATTTCAATAACGAGACACGAAACACTTTCAGCTCAACTCTGCCAGCCACTTGCCACATGCCACATGCCGCTTGCCACTTGCCACTTGAAGGCAAAGCCCAAATAATGCCCATTATTCTGGCGTTAGCAGCAATAAATCCAAGTCAGGCAGCACAAAATCCAATCCAGCATCAATTTTTATATTACAATTTAAGGCGAAGACCTCGGTTGTTCTATAAAATAATACAAATAATTATAATAATAAATGAAAAAATAATAAATAATTTAAATTATTGTAGTTGTTTTCCTATTATAAATTATTGAATAAAAAGCGAGGCACGCCAGATCTAAAATAAGTTTCGCCGTGAATCGAGTTTTGTAAAAGCAAAAGCAAACCGTTACAATCGGCTAAGAAACAGCGAAGATATGTCATATGCAATTTGCAGCACTAGGCAGTATAGGGTATTCTTCATTCGGATACGTTCAAAATATTCATATACTCGCATTAAAAAATTAAAAATTTAACTAATAAAATTAAATACGAAACAGAATTTTAAAAAAATTTGTTTAAATTTAAAATGGTTTTTCAAGCTAAGTTTAATCTTAATATTATGTGACTAATGCTCTAAATTATAAATCTTTTGTACTTGTGGCAATAGGAATTTTTCCAGTATTAAATAAATAAATATTAAAATGAGTTTGAACCAAAAAAAATAAATAAATAAATAAATATATTATTCAAAATATTTTTTTTTGTCAATTACTATTTTCAATATATGAGAAATTTCAAACCAATTTTTTTTCCAAAATAAAACTATTTATAAAATGTAATTTTCTAACTATTGTATCCAATTAATTATTGTTCTTTTATTAATTTTTGTTGATTTTTATTTTTAGTATTATGTTTATCATTGTTTCTCATTGTTGTATCGAATTGTTTTTGTCTGTTCTTGCTGCATATTTGGAAAATGTGCAACGATCGCTGCGAAGAAATTTCCTAATTAGTCGTGATATTTGTGTATTTATTTGTTCAAAGCTTCGCAATTTTGCAGTTCCAAACCCACCACAGAAAAGCGAACCCATGGGCGTTTCAGGGGGGCAGCACAATGGAGAGGGGGGAGAGGAAATAAATACTTAATTGCTCATCAATTGCTGGAAAGTCGAACTGACCCACACAAACAAATTGTGTTTGCTCTGGTCTTAGCAGTAAATATGCCGAAGGAACATGGGGCAAGCTCGCTGGTGGATGGTGTGGGGAGAGAAGGGGAGGGGAATGGGTATTTTGGGAATTTTGAATATAAATTTTTTACGCATACGGATATTTTTGGCAATGCGGATCATGAACGCCACTCGACGTGCCTTTCTTTGTCGAGTCAAAACGGAAGTGTTTGCATGATGTGTAAGAGATTCCCATAAAAAAACAGATCGATGCAGCCACAGACAGACGGACAGAGAGAGAAAGAGAGAGAGAGAGAGAGAGAGAGAGAGAGAGGGAGAAAAAGAGACGAAGACAAACGACTTCTCAAATCGCAAGAGAGAAAATTCACACGCAATGAGCTGCACTCCAAGTTTGACGTAATGCCTCAGTAACTTAAATATAAGTTGAAGATCTTAATACAAAAAAAATCTAATAAATTAAATTTGAAGAAAAAAAGGAGGATTATTAATTTAATAGTTAATTGCAATTTACATTTAAAAAAAAACCTATCTTAACTTTAATTTGGGGACCAAAATCTAAAACAGTTTTAGAAATGGAATTCTAACTAAAATATAATTGCAGAATGAAATTAAATCACTTTAAATACAATCAAGTCAATTAATTTGGAACAGAGTTATTAAATAATTTGCACATAAAATTAATTTATATTAATTTCAATTTTAATTAAGAGACTGCAGAAATGTTACAAATCGACGATTTATTTATTTATTTATTTATTTAAAGTCGACTAAGACTAGTCGGTTTAGAGAAATTAAGTTACAAATTATAATTAAAAATAATAAAATTAAAATTAAAATAATTGAAATTTAAAATATTATATATTAAGATATTATAATTTATTATATTAAAATATTACTATTAATTTAAAATATAAGATAAGAAAAAAAATAGAAGATCGAAGTCGAAAATCCAAACTATTTTTAGTAGCTTAAGAGATTAATGTAAACACAAAATAATTTTAGCTAAAATACAAATTTAAATTGCTTTTAAAGCATATTATAAAATATTAATCAATATAAAATCGGAAAAATTCTATTAAAACAAAAACTGAAATGTTGGATAAAACCCACATTATCTTGTTTATAAGCAATGGTTTATAACTAAGTGGCAACGCGTGGCGATTTGTTTAGAGACATTGTGAAATTATATACAAGAGTTCTCTGGGTTTTTTGGTGTTTGTTTGGTTGGTAAGACAGCCGTTATTTATAAGATCAGGAATGCGGCGACTTAAATAATATTTTGCTGAATTTTTGACATGGCTTAGCATTGATTCATCAGCCGGCTACGGATTCAGATACAGATGGTATTATGCTAATACAGACAGGTGACTAAGCGATAGGGTTGTCGCAAACCTATCGAAAATCGATATATATATATATATATATATCGATTATATATTTTAAAAAACTATACATTTAATCGGTCTATATATTTTGTTTAAATATTGAAATACGATGTATTTAAATGGGTTTAAAGGGGTCTATGAAATTAGTGCAAGTTGTGTAACACCCAGAATAAGGCGTGGCAGACCCGATATAGTATATATATTCTTGATCAGAATGACGATCTGAGTAGCTATATCAATAGCCGTCTGTGCGTGCTTTCTCTGGCTTACTCCATCGATGCTATGAATTGTATTATGAGAGCAGTATTATAAAAACCGGCGAAGATATGCAACAGACAATTTGCTCAACTTGGCAGAGGGTATTTGGGTATTTTATATTTTGTGGCAATATTAAAAATAATTAAAAAATCGAGTGTATCGATAACTTAAACTTAAATAAATAGTTGATAACTTTATCGATAAGTATTTCCATTTTGTGGCAATTTAAAAAATATTTTAATATAATCGAGTGTATCGATAACTTAAATTTAAATAATTTAAAGTTGATAACTCTATCGATGCGATGTTTTTGAGATGCCCGACAACCCTGCCCAGAATCTGGCTTACGCGCCCTCAGCCGCCCCCCCGCCTGCCCCTTGCCAAGGCAAATGGTGAATGGTGAATAGTAAATGGTGAATAGGGAATGCTGAATGAGTGTCAACATGGGAACAACAATACAACGAGGCGCACGCGACAAATGTTGACGCTGACGTTGGCACGCGATAAATTCGCGCTCAGTTATTAATTAGTCATACAACCGGAGAGTTTCTCCGTCTCTCTTTCTCTCAGTGTATCTGTTCCCGTCTGCCGTGTCTCAGTGCAGGGAGGGGGGCGCTGATAAGCGCCTGTATTCAATTATGCCTGGCAAATATATTAATAATATAATCAGACAAAATCGTCAAATATAATGCCTGCGATTTGTAGGCATTAAATGTCAACAGCAACAAAATCAACAAAATCGACAAAATCAACAAAATCAACAACGGTGACAAGACTCACAATTATAATGCTGCGATTGATAATAAACGGCAATTACTGCGAATTGGCAATTGCTTGGCCCTCGCCTACGTCACAGGACGTTGCGCATACGTCACGCTCGCCAGGCCCAATAAATAGTGTATCAATATCTGTGTAGCGCCAGCTAAGGTAACCTATAAATAGATCATATGTTGGGCCCTTCGACCCCATATCCCTCGTATCCCTCATATCCCTCAAGCAAACGCCGCATGAGTCAACGCACCACAATTCATGGCCTTTCTGCTTAATTTTTTGTTTGTCTAGCCCACTGTACACAGCGGCAAAAATCGAAACTCTAAATTGACTCAAGAATTTAAAGTCGCAACGAAACATTCTATTTAAAAGAGTGCAAATAAAATAGAAATTTAAACTACTATTTAATCGGGTCTCTTCTGAGCATACATATTAAATCTTTAAATTGCAAATGTCAAATTTTTGTTATAATTAAAATTAAAATTAAAATACAAATATAAATACAAATTTATATCACAGCAAAGTCTTGGTTTAATTATTTTATTTTATTTATATTTTCAAGTTTCTTAAACTTAAACTCAACTTTAAAAGCACAATTTTATTTTATATAAAAAGGTTTATTTATATAAAATAATTTTAAATAATTGTAAATAATATTATTTTATATAAAAAGGTTTTTCAAATATTAAATAATTTTAAATAACTTTAAAATAATAATATTATTTTATATAAAAAGGTTTGTTAATATAAAATAACTTTAAATAATTGTAAATTAATTTTATATTATATAAAAAGGTTTTTTAATATATAACAATTTTAAATAACTTTAAAATAATATTAGAAAATATTATAACCAAATTTTATTTCGAATGTAGTTTCATTTTGTTTCTAAGTTTGCATCGAGCTTAAACAATAATTTTCACTTCAAAGTTAAAGAAGAATATACAACTTAAAGCACTTCCTAAATGCATAAAATAATTTTAAATATTTTAAATTTTAATTTTTATTAATTTTAAATTTTAAATAATTAATAAAATTAAAAATTTACTAAAGATATGCCAATTTGATTATATTTTAATTTTAAATCTGCACAAAATTGTGTGCAAAATTTCTCCCGTAGTTGATGCAACTTCTGTTTGAGCTGCGTGGCTTTGCGAACGAAACTTTTGATTCTTGATTTCTCTCAGTGCAGCTGGCACTCGTGTCTACATTTTGGGGTATCCAAGAAGCGTGTGTCACACACACTCTTGGCCCATTACTCAACCGCTGTGATTCCCTGGGCCGGGTTCAAAGTTCGCTGGCAATTACCAGACAATACACGGGCCATGGCGATAAGACAATGGCAATTCGCTTTAAGGCGCCTTTCAAATCGTTGCCAAACTATCGGCATTGTTATTGTGCCTCGGTTAATTATCAATTTTGTGATATACAATTCCCCCCATGCTCCCCTCCCCCCAGCAATTAGCCCTGTGGAGCATGCCATGTAAAAGCTAATTGTGTCTGTGACTCAAATGGAATTGTGATAAGAACGCCACGTTCTTATCGGAATTAGCCTGGCCAACACTCGAGCCCTAGACAACACTTTCGCTTTTACACTGCCAATTACAATTTACACCCATCAAATGGCGATTAATTGAAATCCACTTGGGATAGTACCGATTGTCCATATCGTCTATATGGTCAGCTGATAACCGGAACGTTTATTAATTAAATTATCTATTTATTCATTACCAACTAGGGCCTGTCGAAAGACAATCTAAAGCACAAATTAAAATTAGGCATACAATTAAATTTAATAATAAAGTTGAATTACAAGTTTAAAAGATAAAGGTGTATAAAATCACAAATTAATTAATTAAATACAACGAAAAGCAAGACTTGCAGAAATTTTACTTTCCATTTAATTAAAGTTTTATTCATTTGTTTTTTCTTAAATTTAATTTTCACAACGCTTCAATGATTCAAGTTAAGCCATTGCTTATAGATTATCATTATCATTTGCTTTTAATTTAATTCCTTAATTTAATTTGTATTTTTAATTTTCTATGTTGACAGTAAATAAATAAATAAATAAATAAAATCTTACTGAAAAATAAACCATTATCAAATTCATGCAGAGTTTTATAATTTTAATAAGCTCAAATAACTTATAATTAAAATAAAATTAATAGACGAAAATTATATCATTTTTTACAAAATTAAGAATTTTGCCTTAAGCTATTAACAATGAGATTTATAAATGCTTATATGTATTGCTCTCTGTATTATTAAGTTAATATTTATTTATTTTAAATTATTTGCAAATTATTTGTGAAAATGTGACACGAATGTGATGGAGTTTAAATTAAAAATAAAATTAGCCGACTAAAGGCTTAAATGCTATCGCTCTTTGGCCTTAATATAAATATAGATTTTAAATAAATACAACAAAAAGCCGTTATAATTATCAATATTTATTTATGGCCATTAATTAATGGAAAGTTTGCGTTGCCATCAAATTTTCCAAGACATTTGCAGCGTCATAGTCGAAAGTGAGAACGCAGTTAGTTGGCACATAAATATTGCGATATGGGTCATAGAGTGTGCACAAGTGTGAATACGGGTACTCATACTCACACTCACACTCATACTCACACTCACAGCAATTATCTTTCAAAGGTCGCACGCGTCTTTTTTGGCTGAAGATTTGTACTTTGTACCTGGAGTACACGTAATTATTATTATTGTGGCATTATATGAGCGTATTTTGTGGGCCTGTTCATGAATCGATATGGAATTTTAGATGTATTACTTATACTCGGAACAATGATAAACAGCAAGACATGGGTTATTTCCCATACTGCGTTCCGCTAAAATATCTCTATATGCAAGTTATCAAGTTCGACCAGATCATAAATCATCCATTGGTCAGCGGTTGGGCTAGGTAAGCGCTATATCATACTATATAGCCAAAATAACCAGAGAGATATCGGCGAATTTTAGTAGCCGTAGAGCTGACCTACTAACAGCTGGACATTGGAGCATGGGAAGTGTAGTAATATTTATAAATTTCAATTGTAAACAAACGCAGATAGAGAATGCGTAATGTCCTTAAATAAAAAATGAAGAAAGTTTAAGTATCTTAAAAGTTAAATTTATAGTTTAATGATTTTTAAATTAATCATAAAAATCTGTCAGAATTAAAATAGATATTAAATAATAAATATTAATATAGATATTTAACACAAACAAACATTGTAATTTATAACAAATATTTAAGAATAATAATGGAATAAAAATATAAAAACATTTTAATTTAAGATGTTTATAAATATGCCAAAAATTCTCATTTATATTAAAATAAACTTTTATTAGATATTAAATTATATTATAGATATTAAACACAAACAAACATTGTAATGCTATATATAAAAGTTGTGAACAAATATTTAAGAACCTGAGGTGGAGTAAAAATAAAAAAAAAAATAAAAACTGTAGATGTTTATAAATAATATTTAATTTAGTTAAAAAAATTAATTATATTAAAATAAACTTTTGTATCTGAACTAATTTTAAAATATATTTCTTATAGCAAATTTTGTATAATTTAAATGTTATTAGAAATCTAATCAATTTATTGCTGCGTAGAGTAAATTAGTTAATAAATATTTAAACTAAGTGACAAATGCTGAAAATCATCCATCATGTAGAATCAAATATATCAGGCTGAAAGTGCTGTAAATTAATAGATATATTATAATAGATTAAAAAATATAAATAAACGCTTCTGCCATCCAAAAATGTTGAGACTGTTTAGGCGCAGTTTAAAATGCAATTAAATTGTTATCACATCGTCATGGATGATTCAAAGTCTGAATGGATTCGAATGGATTCGAATGGAAATGAATTGAATTGAATGGAATTGAAATTAATAATACTAATGATCCAATAACTGATCCAAGTCGATGCCTGCCACTGACGCAATTTGATAAGCGCCAAGCAGCTAAGTGGAAAAAGTAGAAGGAGTAAATTGCCATGGGCCCTGGTAAAAAATCCCCCCATAGGTGTCAACTGATTGGCTGAAGGGGGATGGGGGAATGGGGTGTGGGGTGTGGGGTGCTCAGGTGGGGGTACAATCGTGAAATTTGAATGCGTTATCAGCTGAAGCACAGAGAGGGAGCAGGGGGCGGGGGGCAGGGGAGGGGAGACATCGAATCAAATCAAATAATAATTATAAGCGTGGCGCAAATATCGTGCGCTTTACTGACGTCTTCGCTGCCGGCGTCAGCGTCGCAGCCGCAGTCGCAGTCGCCGTCGGCAGCGAGACTGTGCCGGCTGTTTGCGATAGCAATTGACAACAGTGCTGTCGGAAAGTTGTATCCAAAAGTAGCTGAAATTAAGTAGATCCAATAGATTGATCTAGAATAGTAGTAGCTTAGAAAAAACTAAACAAAATAAATAATTTTTATTTGGGCAAAAAAACTAATATTATATAATATAATAAATAAATAAATAAATAAAAAAATAAACAAATAAAAAATAAATAAATAAATAAATATAATATAAATATATATATAATAAAATAATAAAAAAAAAAAAAAACTTGAATTGGGTATATAATAAGAGCAGCTCGTGTATTTGAGTGCTCCTTCCCATAAGCAGTGCAAGTTACTAGAAACAATTGCGTGCATTTTCTCACATTTCACTCGCAATAGTCTTATTATCGTGAGCACTATTGTATCTATTGTATTTTTGCATTTCGATCAGAATATTTGATATCCAAGAGCACTTAACTAAAATTAATATAAAATATAAATGATTTTTCTTGTTTAAAATGAAAATGTTTTTTCTTGTTCCAAATTCAAGTATATCAACTTAATAATTGATGATATGCTTTTACTAATAAAAACTTTTTAGCCATTTTCAATGGTGTAAAAAGCAGCTAAGCAACTGCAATTCTAGCCACAAATCAGCCAAAGTGCCAGCACTGATTGACAAACATATCGAACTATCAATGGCAAACAACGACAACGACTACGACAACGACTACAATGACTCTGACTGCGCTGCCTGCCGGAACGGCGACTGCGACGCCGACTGCGACGGCGACGTCTGCGTCTGCGTCTGCGTCTGGGACTGCCTCACACGCAGCGGAGCGATTTTCGTATAAATATAAATTTACGCGCTCAGCTAAAATCATGAATCAGTCTCGTTTAGACACACGCCAATGATAATCGTCGGCTCGCGAATCCGCAATCGAACCGCAAACGAACTGAAAACAATATTAAATTAAGTTCAATTAAACTTAGTAACTGAAACTGAAGACTTAAACTAATCCCAAATAAATCCAAGAGAAATTCGCACATCAACTGTGAAGCGTGACAAGTGCCGGCAGCCACTTGTTAGTATTATTTAAAGTGCATACACTGAGCGAAAAAACAAGCAACATGTGCCAAAACACACACGAGACAAGTAAGTACAACAAAAGCCAAGTTTTTTTTAAATGTATAAAAATAAATTAAAACATTGAAAATAAAACGAAAATATTTAATAAATTTGTGTAAAGCAAAATTAAATATAAATACAAAACAAAATTATAACAAAATTTACAATATTGAAAACAAAATAAACTCAACAATAAATAAAACAAAACATCAACAGTTTACAATAAAATGAATATATTCAATAAATTTGTGTGAAGCAAAATTAAATTAAAATTAATAAAACTAAATTAAAATAAATATACAATATTAAAAAAAAAAATAAATTTGTCATAAACAAAATAAATTCAACAATAAATAAAACAATAAACATTAAGATAAAATAAATTCATGAATTAAATTTGTGTTCCAAAGTCCATAAATTTGTTAAAAATAAAATTTATTATCAAGCCAAAAACCAGCCCCCAAAACAGCAATAATAAATAGAAAAAATAGAAATAAAATAAATTAACAAAAGCAAATAAAATTTACGATCGGAGTGCAATCGATATTTTCGCAGCGATGTTCTCAGCGCGATAGGCTTACAGTTTAGTTCCATCAAGAGCGTAAACTCAGCTAAACTCTATGATTTATCGATTTGTTTATCGAGAGGACTTCCCCCAAAGCACAATGTGATGGATTCGTTTTTAAGCAGCGTTTTTGCATTTGCGATTTGACATTTATTTATTTTTAAACCATCAACACTAGATAAACAACAAAAACACGGCTATAAATACCCAATACCCACCCAGGGCACTTTGGCCAAATTTCTATTTTTAGCCATTGATTTGGCCAGTTTTCTGCGAATTCCCACACGATACGCGCTTATCGGCGTCATGTGCATGTTTACGGCCCCAACCGAACCTGAATGAACATGCCAATCAGCTGTGCCAACAACTCGCCCGCTTTCCGATCCAGCTGAATCAGATCGCAGCCCAAACAAAAAAAACAAAACAAACAAAAACAAAAAACTACAAAACTTTGAAATTCTCGTGCCTCATATACAGAATTTGCAGACTCAAATTGTGCATAACTAAAAATAATTATAAATTAATTTCTTAAAACAAAATTTATAAATGCAATTTAAAGCATCAAATTTGAGAAATAGTAACATAAATAACATAGATAAATTGTTGTTCATAATATATAAATATTTTTGGCAGCGTATAGATTTCGCAAAAACAAAAAAAAAACTTAAAATATTCAATTTTTTTTTAAAATTATGTGTTCGTTTTATTTTGATTTTTATTTGATTTTTAACTAATTTGTAATCAGCTTAAATATTCTGCTATCTACTGCTTGCGTAAAATTACTAAAAAAAAAAAAAAAACTTTCTTGATTCCAGTAAAAGCTAATTTTCAAGTTTCATTTAATTATTTAAATTTGTAATTAAAATTATGTATTTTATTTATTATTTAATATTTATATATAATTTTGGATGCAATGAAATACAAATTAAAAAATTTCGCATATTTTTGCATATTTAAATTTTTGATTTATTTTATTAATTTTTTCAAAACATTTTCATATAATATGTAACAAGATATAAAATGTATTTATTTATGGCATAGTTTCTAAAGTAGTATAAATTTTTGTTAAATACTATATATTTTTTAAATGCAGCAAATGCTCGATTTTATATTTTAACTGAATTATTTTATTTATTTTTTTTTTTATTTTTTATTTTTAATTTGTATTTAATTTTTTAAATTTGATTGCATTTTGTTGCGCTGTCTGCATTTATAGCAGCCCATGAATCAGTCTCATCCAGAGCAGCAACTGCCAGCCGGCACCTGCTTACCTAATCAGCTGCTGGTAAGCCAGCACGTGCGCCAGTGCTCAGCGCAATCGCTGCACGCGTCGCAGTCGCAGTCGCAGTCGCAGTCGCAGCGAGCAGCGACAGTTGCTGTTGTTATCAAAGGCCGACCTACGACAACAGGCAGCGATTGGGCTGCGAATGAATTATGAATGAGTTATGAATGAATTATGAATGATGTTTGGGGCATTCGCGCTGTCTCCGCGGCGTCTGCGTCTCTCTCTCTCCCTCTCCCTCTCCCTCTCGCTCTATCTCTGTCAGATAAAAAGCGAGAAGCGTGTAGAAAAAAAACCCAAAAGGCAATAAGAAGAAATACTTGGGGCTATGAGTAATCGCAGTTTCTGGTGAAATTCAAGCTAAACACAAATTTGTTGCCGATGACAAAGCCGCAACAAATTGAGCTCAATTGAATTTGGTCAAAAAGACGCTTCGGCCTATGCGCTCTCTCTCTCTCCTCTTTCTCTCTTCTCTCTCTCTCTCGCTCTCTGTCAAACGCGCTCTCTCTCTCTCGGTGGGAGGCTGTTGTAACCGCCTTATCAGCGCCGACTCACTCAATGCCGAGTGAATAGCTCGTGTGCGAGTGCGTGAGTGTTTGTGTGAGTGTTTATGTGAGTGTTTGTGTGAGTGCAAGTGCGAGTGCGCGACTGGACAGCTGGCAGTTGCATCGCAGTCGCCGTTCAGCGCGCACGCATTGTCCAGTCCGTTTTGCAGGGTATCGCCAGCCGTTCATACCCGCTCCCAAAGCCGCCAAGAGTCGCGTTCAAACAGTGATCGAAGCGTTCTAATTGTGATAGTTTTTACCAAGACATACACATGTGCCAAGGTAGGCAGCAAAATATTAATATATTAAACATAAATAGAATAAATAAATAAATATTATATGCAATTATTAAACATAAATAAATAAACAATAATAAAAGTAAATAAATCATCCAATATCAATAAATAATAAATAATAATATAAATTCATATAAATATATATTTAAATTAAACATAAATATACATAAATTAATTTGTAAATAAATAAAAATATATAAAAAATAAAAATGAAATAAAATAATATAAATATATTATAATATAAATAATAATAATAATAAATATAAATTGTGAAAAAACCTTACTGCTTTCAAAGAACCGGATGTACATAGAAAAATATAAATAAAAATAGAATGAACTTAATGCAAATAAAATCATAAATAAATCGATAAAAATATCGTGTATAAAGAAAAACATAAACAAAGAAATATTTCTAATTGAATATTATTATTTAATTATTTGTTATTATTTTTATTAAATATGCATAAATATATTGAGAATAGGTAAATAATTCAATTTCATTTCAAACAACTTGCAATAGCTTCTATTTCTTCTCACTCTGTCCTTCACTCACTCCATCAGTCCCTCGCCTAGTTTCAGATTTTATGCAAAATTGCTTCCCTAATAACTTCCATGTTTAGCAACCAATTGCAATGCGCTTTTTGGCATAGTTTAATATTATGATGGAGCACATAAATTTCGAATAACAGGTTTCTACATGCAGAATAGCAAATTATATGATTTTTCATGATTCCTGCTCGAATAGGGCGTGACAGCCAAATTTTGAAAACAACTTGTGCCACGTACCACATACAACTAGCTACATGCTAAATTTGCCTGCTCTAGCTCTGCTAGCTGCCAAGATCGAAGCACAATTTGTACTAACTTGCTCTTGATTTCTCACTGTGTACTTGCAGCAAAGCGCAGCCAAAGCCCAGCCCAGTCCACACAGAGCCAAAGCAGCCGCATCAGCAGCAGCATCTACAGTTACACACTCCTCATGACGCTGACTGCGCTGCTGCTGCCCCTGACACACGCGCGCCATCTGCACGACGTCGCCCCGCCCCGCTCCCGCCCCTCCTGGCCAGCCGACCCCTTCCACGGCCTCGACGAGAGCTTCGGCGACAGCATCTACGACAGCAGCAGCAGCAGCAGCGAAGAGGGCCACGACCGCCATCGACGCAGCCACAAGTTCCCGTTCTTCAGGCGCAGTCCGGCGGAGGAGGCGGCCGCGCCCCCCGAGTGGGAGAATCCCTGCGGGGGCGTGTACGAGGAGCCAGCGGGTTTGCTGTCCGCGGAATCGGACAGCTCAAGCCAAGGACGCAGAATCAAGCGCAAGGTGAGCTACACTTGAAAAAAAATAATAGTTTTTTTGTATATTGGAAAACAATCGAATCGATAAAAATCGATTTCCAAGCGTAATACTTAGCATGGAAGTTTGCTATTCAAAATTTATGCGCGCTACCGTTGTACTTAACTATGCTAAAGAGCTCATAAATATCGGCATGTAAACACAGAAGATATTAGAGCGGCAATATTGCAAATAAACCAAAAGCTTGGTTAATTCTGACTTTACTCGCTTTCGCTGCATAAATATCCGGCTGTAAACACCTAAGATATTGAAGAGGCAACATTGCAAATAAACCAAAAGCTTGGTTAATTCTGACTTTCCTAATGTTCTCCGCTCTCTATTTATTGCAGTTTCTGTGGACGCTGCGCAACAACACCGAGAAGGAGTTCCATCACATAAATCTTACCGCCAAACTGGACTATGGCGACTATCTGTATTGGCAGCACGAGTACAAGTTCCTGCCGACCATGGCGCATCCCAAAAATACGGTGAGTTGAGAGAGAGTCTAGAGAACTGACAACCGAGAACTGACAACTGAGACCTGCTCCGCCTGGGGCGTCTTAGACCAGTTTGTGGCAGTTGCTGCATCGATTTCTACCTTAGCACTTTACTAACCCGTCTCTTTCAACAGAACCATCATCAGATCAAGCTGAAGACCTGGTACCGCCACATCCAGACCTTCGTGGGCAGCTTCGCCCATCTGGGCAAGGCGCACTTCCGGTACCGCGATCAGCACAATCCGCCCCAAGACGACACCACGCGCGAGCTGCACAATCTGCTGAAGAGCGCGCGCGAGATGCTCTGCGAGATCGAGATGACGATCAACAGCTCCTATCCGAACAGTCATGGCGCCAAGCTCAGCCATGTCAGCAAGGACGCCATGATGGATCGCCTCAAGTTCCACACGCCCGCGGACGGCAGCAAGGAGGCCGATCGCCGGGATCTCAAGTTCACCAAGGAGCGATATATCCACTATCTGGACAACATGTGGAAGACGCTGGATTCTGCACTGAACAAGAAACATCGCAGCACTACGGATCGACATAATGCACCCTCCGGCTCCCTCTCCGTCTCCGTGTCCAACTCGCTGGAGAGCGCGGAGAGCTCACGGCCTGCATGGGCGGCAAGGGCGGCAAGGGAGGGGCCGTGCTACAACTCGGCGGAATGTTAGGAGTCTGCATCCCACTGCTGCCGCCACCTCTCTCCAGTATTAGCGCCACCTGCTGGCGCCAAAGCCAAAAAAGAAACGAAGAATTTTGTCGAATGCCATGTTAGAATTTTAGGCAAACTCCCGTGCCTACCCCCTATCACCTACCCCCTACGTAGCACCCTAGCACCCTAGCACCTACCCAACCCTCAGCTTCCTAGCTCTTGTCATAGTTTATTTAGCATTAATTTATTTCATCTAGAGTTTATTTATACGCACACATCGAAGTATTTATTTATTTATTTATGCACAAACCACACACATTCCTCTTGTTCTAACTAAAACGTAGCTCATAGTGTTAGTTAATCTATTTATATTACTGTAAATCGCTTTTTTTTCCTAGTATTTTTATACGTATTTATTGCCTTATTTATTGTGTTGTCCCTTGTCAGAGAGATTTGCCAAACAACAAACAAAACAAAACAAAACAAAACGAAACATGTGGAGAATGAGAGAAATGCTTAAATACACTGTGATTTATTTTAAGTATTTTTTTTTTAAATAGAAGTATTATAAATCATACAAATTGTATTAAATGAATTTCGAAGAGGAGCGTACAAGTCTTATACTTAATATCATAAATATTTATTGTATTATATTCTAAGAGCAATTCCAAATTTATCAAATACGAATAAAAACTAAATCAAAAAAGAAAAATCAATTTATTTATTTATTTGAATACAAAATAGATTAGGCTGCATAAATTTATTTTAATTTAATTAAATTCGAATTAAACTCAAAATTTGCACTAATGCAAATTGCCATAAATTGTATTAAAAGCTTCGAAGCATAAAATGGATGAAAGAAAATTTTATTTATATAAAATGCATTTGTTTTTAAAAGATCAATACTATTTTTTTTTTATATTTTGTCTAATTTAAATATTTTTTCATTTTATATATATATTTTTTTTTCAAATCAAATTGCATTTCATGAAAATTAAAATTTCTTTCGAATGAAATTTTTAGCTGATTTATTTTAATTATTTAACAAGTATTAAGATATGAGCTTTAAATACAAACAAATTAAATAAATTGAAGATTTGAGCTGATGAAATTTGCCTTATATATTATTATCATTTTTTTTCAACGGTTGTTTGTTTTCTGTTGTTTGTTAATACCAACTCTCTTGAGACATATCACTGCTTGAAATGTTTTACATGTTTGGAGTGATACGAAATTCCAAGCATTCAAAAGTGATGAAATCGCATTTCATAATGAAATCAAATCAAAAACCGGTTTAGCCTCAGCAATTGTTTATTTCATCATGGATTTTGTTTGAGGCTTAAACTTCTTCGTTCCCTCCTCAACTGAGGCTTTCAATTACATCATTAGTTTTCGCATTTAAATAAAAATACATAAAAAAAATTGTTGTTCAATTTTAAACATATTAGTATAACAAAACCAGTAAGGACGGAGCTACAGTCGGACGTAACCGACAGTAGTAGACCCTGTACTTTGTGTTTTCTTCGCTGTTTCTTATCCGATCGTAATGTAATTCACAGCATCGATGGGGGTTGTCATAGACTACGTACGTGCCATATACTAAATCTTTAGCTTTAAAACTAAAGCTTTTAAACTACAAACTGTTGCTAAATTGGTTTTTCGGTTAGCGAAGAAAAGAGAGGAGTTATCAAAAAACCAAAACAAACTTGATCTGATTGCTGCATAAGAGAACCTAAATACCAAAAAATAGTATTTCTAGCTCTTATAGTTTGCAAGATCTAGGTGGCTTCTTTGTCTTATCTATCTTCGCTGTTTCTTTTTCGTTCCTAATGTAATTCACAGCATTGATGGATAATGCCATAGGCTGCGTACATGCCAAATTTCAAGTATATAGCTTTTAAACTGTGGCTGTAGTAGCGCTTACATACATTTATAAGAAAATTGTCTGGTTCATAACTTCGCTGTTTCTTGTCCGTTTGTAATGTAATTCACAACATTGACGGATAATTCTGTAGGCTACGTACATGCCAAATTACAAGTCTGTAGCTTCATTATTGTGGCCACAGTGGCACATATAATCATTGTGAAAAAGATTGTCTCTTGCATATCTTCGCCATTTCTAATTCAAATCATAAATAATCATATAGCATCAGTGAAGAATACCATAGACTACATACATACCAAATTACAAGTCAGTAGCGCTATTATTGTGGATGCTGTGGCGCTTTTAGTTTTCGAGATTTTTGAGGTAGGTGTAGATTTTTGATGATTCGCGGATGAAGGAGGTGAGATATCAAAAATCGGAAACAAACTCGTACTGCGTACGATAATAGAGAACCTGCATTCCATAAAATGGTGTGTCTATCTCTTTTAGTTGCTGAGATCTAGGTGTTCATACGGACAGACGGACAGACGGACAGACGGACAGACACACAGACGGACAGACGGACAGACGGACATGGCTATATCAACTCAGCTCGTCGTCCTGAGTCAGAATATATATACTTTGTGGGGTCTACCACGCTTCCTTCTGCCTGTTACACACAGCTGTCACTTGCACTAAATTAATAGACCCTTTTACTTTTTTAAAGTACAGGGTCTAACTATTCAATTTGCAATGTACATATAACATAAAATAAAATAATTTTTAATTAGCACCTTGAATACTTGGTTAATATTTTGAATCGGTTATCAATCCATGTAGATAAATAAATATCCCCAAGAATTTTAGATAATATGTTATATAATTTTTTTGTAAGATTTTCTTTTTGAATCAGTTATTTCAAAAGAACAACCAAACTATGGTTATTTTTGCCAATCATTTGAGTGCGAATATAAAATTTGAGCAACAAAACAAAGAAAAAATATTTGAAATTTAAGCGAAAATTTTAAGTTTCTAAAAATGAAATATTTGGGAAAAATAGTTTATGTTTTAAAATCGTATGAATTAATGTGAGCCATAGATGTGGACAATTAAACATCGATATATCAGACAGTTCTGAAAACATCAAGAATATTGAATTTGAAAATTGAATACGCGATACTTGAATTTTAAATTTATTCAATATATTTAGCTGTATAAATTTTATTAAAATTATGCTTTTTATCATATTTCAATGCTAGCTTAAACAAGATTCAATTGCGATGCAAAGAAATTAGTTTATTCCTCAGTGAATTCAATATGAGCACAATTAATTGAGTCTTAACTGTTTTTTTTTTAATCGAGTATGAAGCTGTCTAATTGTTTATTGGTTCATCTGAAGAACGATTTCCTTTCATATAAGCAAAGTGAAGTTTGGAATGCCTTGGGGAGTATATTGTCTGCTTTGAGTGCTCTCTGGGCCCCATAATCGCATGAGCCGTCATATTATCGTCACTTCCGATTCCACTCCACGCACGGATCCGGCAAACAAATATGGGGCCAATAGCCCACCGGACGAGCTTTGATAAGAGGCTATAAGGCCAAGCCGCATACGTCTGCAATCGAATGTTATCAGAGCATCTTATCAACGCTCTTCGTGACTTGCACTCGCAGTTATTCATGCTGCAAATATGCACCACCAATGACAAGCCCCCCACTCGACACCAATCGACGCCCATCGACGCCCATTGGAGAAGTGCCCGGGATGCCCGGGGATTTCATTGAAAAAGTTGAGGCAGGTCCGGGAATTCCAGAGAAACCTGCGCCGAGAAACTAGCACAACAATCCGTCCGTTGCACACTGGACACTGGTCGAAATGGCTAATTTCATTAAATTAACTCATGAAGAAAATTAATAGTATAAAATATATATTCTCAATACTGAATATTTTCAGTGTTGCAAAGTTCAATAAGCGTTCTGCCGATTGTTAGCTAAAAAAAGCAGCAAACAAGCTTCGGGTTTTGAGTTTTTGTTGTTTTTTAAATTTGCACCAAATCGTAAATCAAAATATCATAACACTGCTGAGACTATTTAATTTACAATAAAATAAACATTAACAATTAAAAAAAATGTATTTTCTTCCCTTCAAAAGTAAATTTATTGCAAATTATTTTTATGTAAAATAAAATTGTTGCCTGATTTTATATGAATATTATTTTTTTTACCATTAAGGAAAATAATACTTTGTATGATAAAATAATGATTTTGTTGTCTATAAAATATTGAGACGCATCGTATTATTTAGTAGAGAAAATTGTCTGAACTTTCCATAAAAATTAATAGGCCTCTATTTTTGTTTGCCGATTTATAAATTTTTTTTCAAGAAAATTATTCAATTACAATGTCTTCTAAATGCGCGTGATGCGATTCTTTGGGAATTATTTCCACTAATTTTATTTAAAAATTATAATTTCATTTAATGCGCAATATGAGTTAATTTTGACCACTGTGTATTGCGCATACGTCACGTAGTCCCTGAATGCATTGGATTTGGCTGCGAGCTTAGCGAGGACAGCAACCACTGCTTGCACATAGTGGGATTGCATTTTATAGCAAAAGCGTCAACTCAAAACACACTTTATTATCATATGTTCGCTTACTAAATGAAATACTTAATGCACAAGTTTTAACAGATTAATGTATTTTAACTTCGTTTAATTTAATTTCAATTCACAAATTCAATTTAATTTTAATTTGTCTCTGCTAAGCGCTATATATCGGCAGCTAGCAAAAGCATAGCCTACTTTTGTGCTGCGCCTGGAAATCATAGTAGGTCGACCCTGTTTGGTGGTTGTCCCAGCTGTAAGCTCTCATGTTGCTCGATGGCGAATACGAACCTGTTGCATCGCACAACAGGCGTCGCTGTTGTTTGAGCTGCAGACGATCGAACTGGCATGCACAAGGCTGTCGTTTTAGCTAATTTACAGCTAGATACACTTCATGCTACAAATCTAATTAAATAAATTACATATATGAATTAAAACATTTTTAAATTAATATTAAATTATTTAAATTAGGTGAATATATTATATAACTATTTGTTTTTAATTTAAATTTGCAATAGACAGTTTAAATTTAATTTGTTTGTTAATTTATTTCAATTCTGTATTTTTTGTCTATTGCTCTAATAAATAAATACATAAAATAGTTATTTATTATAATATATTAGTGTAACATTTATTTTGTAAGCTTTTGTAAGCTGCCAACACTATGTATGAGTTCGAAGCAATTGCAAATGGCAGGTTGGGTTAGTCGTGTTTCGAACCCTGTTAGCCAAATGCGAAATTTCCCAAATAATTTCCCATAACTGTTAACTTCAAACTAGGTTTACCTGGATTTAACCAAAAAAAAAAAAAAATAGCCCATTGTGCACAGATTTCCCTGCTACAGAATTTTCAAATCTGAAAAAAAATACAAATACATCCAGGGTCCATTTAAAATTTTAGTTTGAATTTTTTTCAACATTTATTTTAATGTTATTTTAACATTAAATTCAATTAACACGGAATAGAAAATATTGTTCCACCTTTAACACAAGTCAACACAAAGTGAAAACACTCGAAAGTAGCCGCAGCTTTCGCTTGGCACTCGTTGGAACTCTCTAGAACGATATGGTCAGACCAACTTATATACACTGAGCGAAAAATCAGCAGTTTTCATACCTGCTTCAAGAGCTTGCGCTGTTCCAAGTTCAAAGGGAAAGCAAATTCCCAATTTAAAAACAAAATATATATTATTTAAAAGGATTTTTTAAATTCTCTTTCTGTTTTATGCTATATTTTAATATTAAAAGATTTAAAATAGAAAAATAATATTTTTCGGGGCTCAGCTTTTTCTGCATTTGTATCCTCTTAACTCTAAATTTTTAATTAAGATTATAGTGACTATTAGCGCAGTGTATTTTCAGATTTAATCCACACAAAAAAATATCAATAATTACGAATCATTATAAGTTTTATTTTAAAAATCACATGATAATGATAATATTTTGATTTTTATTTTTTCTTCAATAATAATGATTAATTTTGAGTAATTGAATTATAAATTAAATGTAAAAATTATTTTTGAGTACAAAAAATAAAAATTATATATAATGATTAATGATTAATAATGATTATATATAATGATTATATATGATTTATATTTTTTTTCGCTCAAAATAAAACTCAATAGTATGTTCCAGGGTTTCTATTAGGATTTTTTTAAAACTTTTCTGCATGTCCTTCAAGAACCTATCTAAAGGATTAAAAGTCGGGTTTTTTCCGCTCCCCTGAAAATTCAAAAAAATCTCATTTTTAGCATAGTTTTTAAAGTTGCAACTGTTGATAATTATTTATGATTTTTATTTTTTAATGGAAAATAATTTTTACTTCCAGTTTATAATTAAATTACTCAAAATTAATCATTATTTGTGAAGCAAATCGTAAAATCGAAAATTCGAAAATCTTTCTGGAAATGCATAGATTCTTGAAAAAGGATAAAAAGGATGTTGTCCTTTTTTTTGTATGTTGATTGTAAGTGCTTGATTTTTTCATTTAAAAATTCCTACAATAAACATTTTTTACTGTCCCTGATAACGCATCTAAAGTTGACAAAGACACGACATCATTTTAATATATGTTAGCTAATAAGCATTTTGCAGAGCTTTTACATAAATAAATGAATGCATAAAACAAATATTTGCTTAATATAATCAAAGTGAGCTGAATGTGAAGCCAATTCCATTCATAATTAAAACTGAGAATGTGCTTTCGTTTGTGAGAAAAACATTTTTAATTAGATTTAGCCTTTTGAATTTGCACCTGCCCCCTGAGGTATGCAATCAAAAGCATTTTGCAGCCATTTTCTTTTTCTTCGCTTTGTCTCGGCGCATCAAAGCGTTCAGCTGCACACCATCCGAGGTTTTCTTTATTTATCATGCCATGTTATTGTGCTGACAAAATGCAAAATGCAGAATGCAGAATGCAAAATGCAAAATAAACTCTATCTCTGGCCAACAGGTGTCCAGTCACAAGAGCTCAACAAAGTCCAACCGACAGGGAAAAATAATTAAATACGTTTGCTAATAACACTGGTCAACAAGTTTCATACAAGTTCTATACACCGATATTTGAAGAATATCCCAAAAACACAACAAATAATATGGTTTATTTAAATTAAAATTTATCACTTGAAAAAATGTTTGAATAGCGAACGCGTCAGTTTAACGATATTCGTCGCCATTTTGTGCCCATGAAAAAAAATTATATTAATTTATAAAATGGTATTTTTAGTATTTTTTAAATTCAACAACGCTAAATGCTGCATAGAGTTTGGTATTTAAAATAAAATAAAGTGCAGCGTGTCGGCTAATTTGACTTGCAGATAAAATTGGTTTTTAGCCAAGATAAAGATAAATATGAAAGTGGCAAGCAATTACTGGCGACTTTGATATGGCAGTTCTCTCTCTCTCTCTCTCTCTCTTTCTCTCTCTATTTCTCCCTCTCCCTCTTTATCTATCTCTCTCTCTCTCTCGCTCTCTATATCTCTTCCTCTCTCTGGCAGCAAATGGCAAATATGTATGCACAGCGACAATACATACAGACTTGGACATGAACTGCGACTGCTGGCGGTTGCTGCCTCTTGCCACATGCCTCTTGCCACATGCCACATGTCACATGCCTCATCCCGCTTGCCCTAAATAGCAGCGAGCCCCTATGTTTCTAATGATTATAACATGAAAACGATGACGACACTAGCTGATGCTGTTGCTGCTGGTATGAATATGAATATGAGTATGACTATCAGTATGAGTATGAATATGAGTGTGAATATGAGTGTGAGTACACAGAAAATTTCAGACTTGATTTATAAAATGAACAAATACATATAGAAAATAAATAGTAAATGTGAATATAAATATTAGTTTAAAATTGAATAACAAATATGTAATTAGAACGCTTATTTTACATATTTTTATTAATTACAAAAAAATTTATAAAAATAATTAGAATGAAATTCGAAAATTCTAATTTTTAATTTCGGACTACTCGACATTTTCGCTGAGTGTATGAGTGAGAGTTTGACTTTCGCCGGCGTGGTTGGCGCCATTAAAGCTAACGAGGCGGCGTCATATTAATGAATATCGGGTTAATGAATATTTTATAGAAACAACACCAAAGCTCACCTGCCATGCAAAGCAGCTGGACAATGAGCTGCTACACTGAGAGAAAAAAGCACACAATCAGCTTTAACTTGAATAAAATGCGCGTCATTTGAGTGAATATCCTCTTGAATCTTTCAGATAAATATTCTATAAGATGTTGTAATTATCTACAACTATAATTCCATCTAAAACGTTTATGTTTCTTGGAAAAAACTTAATTTAAATTTTTAATTTAAAAAAATTCAATTTTCTCAAGTTTTTCTTAATTGAAGGTGAGAAATTTGAGCACTACGTCTTTCTGAATTAATATACTCAATTTTTAAATATTTAAAACTATTTTATGTAGTATAAATATATGTTGCAAAGCAGACATCTCGATATTGGTATTTGGTATATTTTTGGCAAATACTGAACTACATAATAAAACATACGATAATTCTCTGAGTGTAGGCGGTTGAAGCTGTGAGTGCGAGCTTTAAGACAAACTTTACTTCATCAAAGTCTCAATCTTGGCAAGAACCTCAAGCTTGTCCTTGTGCCAGCCCGAGAGTGAAAGTGTCAGAGCCTCGAGTGAGACGATGAGTGGGCGGAGGGGTGAGGGGGTGAGGGGGTGATGGGGTGAGAGGGGACCCCCCCCCCCCCGCTAGCACTCAATAAGAATTGCATTGCATAGCGAAAGGGGCACGTACTTTAATTTTGCTTACTTCGTGAATGAGTACAATTGAAATGAATAGAAATGTGCAGTCAGTCACAAAATGAAATGAAATGAAATGAAAGCAGAGCAAGGGAGAGAAAGGGAGAAAGGGAGAGGAGAGGAGCAGAAATTGTGGAGCGTACCGCACTCACTAAAGCCAATACACCCGCCTCCCACCCTTCCCCCTCTTCCCCACTCCACATGCCACACTGCCCCACCAAGCTACGTGTGAGTCAACAGACAAATTGAGCATGCAACCAAATGACAAACAGAAGACTGAAGCAACCGTATTCGAACTCGCATTCGAATTCGCATTCACACTCGCATCCATGCCCAAATCAAACACTGCTAAAAGCCTCAGCTCATATGCACAGTGGTGCCTGCACAGTGGTTCCTACCTCCCTCGGGCGACAAAAACCAAAGCCCCTAAATAAAAACTTAACATTTCGAATCATGTTAATCAGGTTATGGATAATTTGGTTTTTCGAATTCAAAGCAACTCTACCCATCAATTAGTTCAAAACAGCGTTAACAAAGGCGGCAGAAGTAGGCGTGGCAGACAGCACAAGGTATATATATTCTTGATCAGAAATCTCAGAAACTCTAAGACCTTTAGCAACAATTCTTGAAAAGTAGTTAAGTGTATACCATACGCAGTTCAAGTGTATTTCAAAGCTTGCATGCCACGCCCCTTTTTCGCCTTAATATTGCACATAGAAGGTTGCTGTACAGAATATATGCTCTATGCCATTACATTTATCTATGCCAAAAAGCGAATTGAATTCGATTCAGAAATACAAAAGATATTAACGAAACAATATTGCCAAGAAATAAAGTATGACAGAGAGATAAAAGTAAGAAGAAGTATAGTTGTTACGCTTACTGCCTTGCGCCACTGTGGACGGACGGCTTGAACTGTTCCCAGTGGCGTCAGCTGCAGGGGCAGAGGGGTTGACTGAAGGGGAAGGGTGGTGGGGGGAGGAGTGGGGTCACCGAGGTGTCATGTGCAATGGCCCTGAGGCGCATTTACATGCGAATGCCCGCTAAATTATGCACATAAATGCCGCAAACTGGACTTAGCTTACGCCTTGCCCTTCCAGTAACTCATCCCAACTCCCACTCTCTTTCCTCTTCCTCCCCTTCTCTCTCTCTCTCTCTCTCTCTCTTTCTCGCTCTGTTGCATTATCCTTTCATTAGGCTGGCAAGCGACTGCGGAACAGGATATGACTTGGCACTTAGAGGGCCAGAGCAAGCCAAAGATTAAATGAATCCGCCCCAAGTGCACTCCATGTAAATTGGCTAAAAGCCGCTCAAATGGTTAACAAATTCGGCGAAAAACCCGTTAATAGACTTATCGTAATCGCAATCGCTCAAGTTGCCTATCAGCGGCACTTTGTTTATTATTATTCCTTGCAATCTATGCACAATATTATGCCCGACCTTGGCATTCCAAGCTGCACTGAGCGAAATCGTCTAGCAGCTTACAACTATTGCCTTCATTAAATTCACCTTGCAATATACGATTTATTTATATTGTATATTTTTAAATTTTATTATTTTTCAAATCTTTAATTTTCTTCTTCTTTTTGGCATCAAGAATGGAAAATTTGTTTGAATTTTGCTTTAACAAATTAGACTAATCGAAACTTGTGAATACAAAATATAAAATATTATATATATGTAATAAAATATTTAAAAATATGCTTGAATGAAAAAAAGTTTTTTTAAGAACATGATTTTTGGCCGCAACATCCACATTTCTTGATCAAAAACATTCATGTTTGATTGTTCAATGCAAATCGTTTAAAATCAAAATCTGACGAAATTCGAGAGATCGATTTTTTCGACTTTCTACCAAGGTATCTTCCTATCCTATTAATTAAAAAATTGGAAAATTGGAAAATTGCTTCCAAGCCATTTATAGGGCATCTTTTTTGCATTTAGCAGCTTTCGATTTCCTCCAACTTTCAGAGCGGAGATGCAAAAATAGAAAATGGATTTTGAGACACAACCTTTTGTTCCGAGTGTGTGAATCGCGTACACTTCAATTCCATGGTTGATGTTGACCTTCACTGCACTGCATTCGATGCGGACGGCCTTCAACCCCCCTTCTCCTGCCTGCCCCTCTTCCCTTTTCCCACTCCCCACTCCATCCTGTCCAATTAACTTTGTTTGCCTAATCAGAATGCAAGGTGCAAGCTTTGCCATAGTCCTACGACTATGCCAAATGCCACTTCCTGTCCTCAATGCCGCAGCCTCCAACTGCCTCCGACTCACATTGCATTTTCCGCTAAATTTAACGTGTCAAAAATGATTTCCCGCAGTCACAATTTATTGATTTCGGATGGCTGAAGATTGCAAGCAAAGGGAAATACCGTTTTTTGGTATTCAGGTTTTCCTATACAGCAAGCAGATCACTTTTGTATTGGGTTTTTGATAACCGTATTTGGTTTCAGAAGTAACCTAGAACATAACGGGCAAAGCAAATCATCCGAATGTAGAATACCCTGTACCCTTAAACATACAGTCGAGCATGCTCGACGAATCACAAAATGTATTGAACGCATTCACCAGGTTGCATAGAGCGAAGGGTTGCATTTTATCGGTTATCGGGTGATCGATCCATGGAGCGGTAACCTGGTGAATACAACCATTGTCCCTTATATGTTTTAAAAATGTTTGAAGTTTCGAAATGGAATCTAGCTATTTTCCGCCAAGTTCACTTTGGAATAGCTCAATGACTATAAAGCGTTGCATCTTGTTCAATTAAATGCAACTTGTTTCATATTTATGTCATCATCCGGTATGACTTTTTATCGATTATTAATTGTGTCTGCTTGGCTCCGGTTCCGGATGCTGATCTGGCTCCGGATCTGGTTCCGGGCCTGCAACTTTGTCAGCCACGTCCGCATTGGCCTTGCCCAAGCTAATGACCAGGACGCTGCTTAGCCATCATCAACTGCCACAGCTAACAACTGTGGCCTTGGCCGTTTAAGACACTTTTATTAAAGACGCACAAACAGCACACACGCACGCACATATCCTATATAGTATATATGTATATGTATATGTGTATATGTATATATGAAATATATATGTATATGTATGTGTATGTTCCAGAGACTGCTTAAGGACTGTGTCACAGAATAGTTCAACTTCAGCTGTCTCCGACGACAGACAAAGCAGCTGGGGTTGCTATTCGTCTTGCTGTTGGAGTTGGAGACGCGGCTACACAGCGAGAAAATTAGCTGATAAAAAAATTCACGGGGCAGATACGTCGGACTGGCCCGACTGTAGAATAACCAGTGCTCTTCATTTTATATACAATTTTTGTAAATCTGTCACACTATGCGTAACAGCAGTGCATCTTCTTCTTCCCTTTTTACATGCACCAGCTGCGTTGCTGGCCTACGCAGCCAATTGCGTAGCTTATATCTCCTGTGTTTATCAATCGATTTCAATGCGCTTTTCAGGATTGTTGAATATAATAGAAGAGAGTATATATACCAAATAACAACATTCTATGTTTAGTATTACGCTTGTTATGCAATTTTTTATGTTAAAAATACGAGGCTGTGTGAGTTTTATTGATTTTTGGGCGTAAAGGGGGCGTGGCTTCCAATTTTCGAAACAAACTTGATCTGCGTAAGTTAATCACCTACCAATAGCAACCAAGATAGCTTCTCTAGCTCTTGTAGTTTCCAAAATCGACGCGTTCATACGAACGGACAGACGGACAGACAGACGGACATCGCTAAATTAACTCAGCTCATCACCCTGATCAAGAATATATATAGCTTGTGGGGTCTGCCACGCCTCCTTCTTTCTCATTTTTCAAATGGGCACTGGGTATAAACATAAGTTTAAATCAGAGTGTAGAAAAACTCTGGAAACAAGAACAAAGACTCTGAAATATAATAATAATAATAATAATAATATAATGAAATATAATAATAATATAATGATATATTTCAAAATTAGAAAGCAGCTAAGATATGTATCTGAAGAGAATAATGAGAATGCCAATTTTCAAAATGAATAAAATATAAATAGAACACACAATAAAATACAGAACAAAATTACCGCTAAGCAAAACTAGTTTTAATATAAAATAATAATACTTAATTGAAATAAAAACAATTAAATGAATAAATAAATTAAAGCGTCGAGTTTTAAATATTTTTATATATTATTTTCATAACTATTTTTTTTTTATTTTACTTTTTTCTAGAATTTTATTGAGCAATCAAGTTGAAAATGTGTGCATGGAATTCTTAAGTATTTCTCGCTGTGTAGGCTTGAGCATTGGGAGCTGGGGATGGGGCTGGGTTTTGGGTTTGGGTTTGGGTTTTTTGCGGTGTGCTTTTTAGTGGGAGCGAAAGCAGGCAAATTGGGTTCACATCGAGGCTGGCATTCGTAACGTATTCATCAAATAAAACGCCAACTTGACCCAATTTCCACACTTTTCTTTGCTTTCATTTTATTTGGGGAAAACTGTCTGTCTGTCTTTGTGTCAATGTACGTGTCTTTCTCTTTCTCTCTCTCTCTGTCTGTCTCTCTCTGTCTCTTTTTGTTTGCGTGTCTGTCGACTAAAAGGCATTTAAGTTCCGCGAAAGGTGCTGCGACAGCCTTTACCTATGGGGAAAACCTTGAGAGCGCCGAGTTCCAGGAACGGAGGCTTTGCGGGAAGTGCGGAGGGGGAAAGTCAAAGTTAACAGAACGCAGCTATTTTTATACACAGCACCCATTAAAAATAGCTACAAAAATACAAGGCATCAAAAGTTTGGGCAAAACTGCGAGCTACGTCGATTTCACTTTAAATAAACGTAGTTCACAATAAAATAAACGAATAAAGCAAACCAAATATGTCGTACATATAAATAATTAATATGCAAAATAATGCAATAAATAAATTAATATTATTTATTTATTTATTTACAAGATTAATTATTAAACAAGAAAATATAATAACTTAAGGAAGGGTGTGCTAGCTACTAAGGCCATCGACTAGAAAAATTAATATTCCATTATAATTAACTGACTAATTGTTAATAAATAAATAAATCGTGAGAAATAAATTTAATAAAAATATTGATAATATATTAAATAAAATCTATGCATATAAAATTTTACTTTCTAATATTAACATATTAAGTAAATGAGAAAGTAAAATTTTATATACATGATTTTTTTATAAATCTTACAAATTATAAAAAAAATTCTTTCTTTGTTTTATTTTATTTTATTTTTTTTCTTGTCTATTTTCAATTTCTTACTTAATCTTTACTTTCAAATTCTCTATCGACTGGTCACAATTAAAATTAAATAAAATTCAAATAAAATGAAATTATTTATTTAGTTTATTTATTTATTTATTTAAGATAAATTCCTAATGCCACAAGTACAAAAGACTTGTAATTTAGAGCATTAGTCATATAATATTATTAAACTTAGCTTGAAAACAATTTTTTAAATTATATTCTAATGCAGTTTATATTTAATTTTGTTAGTTTACATTTTTAATTTCAGTTTTTAATTTTTGTCTCTATGGAGATAACGTATTCTTGAAAATTGTTGTGCTCTTGCTACAGTTAATACTAATTAAAGAGGTTATTTTAAGTAATTTATTTTGGACCTGTACAAAGCAATTTACAGCTGCCAAGATTTGACCTTCCATTGGACTTCTGCAGGGCTAATAATAATAATAATAACGCCTGCCAAAAAAAAAAAATGAAATAATTAAATTAATTTGTTTGTTAATTTGGCATTGACCGAATTTTTGAATTTGCAGCAACGGTTTTTTGTTTATTAATAAAAACCGCCATGCCCAGTTTGTATGTTCGTATGTTTGCATGTTTAATTGAATTTCTGAAGTGTTTGCTGGTGTGCGTGTTGTGCTTTCTCTCTGTGTATGTGTGTGTGTGTGTGTGTGAGTGTGTGTGAATGGCTATTTGGGGATATTTTGCAGAGCTCAGTCCACTCCAGGCCATACACCTGACCTATTTTACTCCCGCTGCTCTCAGCAGGCTTTGCAACTTTTGGCCGAGTTTTTCTTGAATTTCGTTTGTTGTTTTATTTCCGGTATTTTGCTGTGTCTTGAATAACCTGGGAATATACTGGATATACTGGATATACCTATATGGAGAGAGGGGGAGGGGAGGCACCTAGGGCGTCGCTTGTATGCTGGTTGGCATCGCCTTGGGCCCATCAATGGCCAATCAATTGACCGGGCCAGCTGAATGCCCCATGAATTATTTGCAGGCCATTGAGGCAGTGACTGTCTCCAATTAATGACTTGCAACATTGCCAATTGCCAATGGCCAATCGCCAGTTGCCACATGCCACATGCCACATGCCACTTATCAAAGCCTGTGCCTGCAACATTGTCAATTCCGTTGCCAATTTGCGATCAATTAGAGCCGCATCAGCTGGCCAAAACCACAAACATCGAACGCCATTATCATATCATATCCAGCCTTCAGCTGCCAATTATCAATTGCTGACCCGGCTAAAAATATTGCCTTTAAATTCGTCCTTTAACCGCATCGCATTTCTTTGATTTCTTTATCTGCTCACCGCATATATACCCAAAAAAGCGCAACTTGCTCTTATATATCTCGATTTCCAGATCTAGACGGACAATATCGACTCATTTCTTTAGTTTACATACATATATACAGAGTTTTATAAAACTGTCATACGCAGCATAGCGGCAATGCTTCCTATTCTACCTTTTCTAGGCGAGCGAACGAGGTAACGATTGCAATATTGTTTCGCCTATAATGCGCTTTTCAGCATAGTTAAATATAATAAAAGAGAGTATATATTCAGAATAATAACGTTCTATATTCAATATTACGCTTGTTATTCAGTTTTTATTATTTACGGCGTAAAATGGGCGTGGCATTAAAAATTAAAAACAAACTTCAACTGCGCCTGATATAGACCTACGAACTACTGAAGACAAAATTTATATAACTCGATTTGGGTCTCTTAAATTGGCGAATGTATACTATTTATGTTCATTGTGGGCGGCAGGGGCGTGGCATACAAGATTTGAAGTAAACTTGATCTGGGTATGGTATACACCTTTCACAAATGACCAAAACGGCTGTTTTAGCTCTTATAGTTGCTGAGATCGACGCGTTCAAACTGAAGGACGGACTGACGGACAGACAGACAGACAGACAGACATAGCTATATCGACTCAGCTCGTCATCTTGATCAAGAATATATATACTTTGTGGGGTCTGCCACGCTTTCTTCTGCCTGTTACATACATTCGCACAAAGTTATTAACCGTGTTTTTCCCATTTTTCAATGGGTTCAGGGTATACTTATATTAAAATAATTTATTTTATGACCATATATGTTTGTATCTTAGTAATCACACAAATTGCTCTGTGTGCCTTTCCCAGCTGACTTGGAAATTGCTGGAATTCTGAACATTACTTCATTATCTTAATCATAGCTCAGCCATCGGCCTGTTGGCAATTATCTAGTGGGAAATCTCTGCGGAAAACCGTAGGCTATAACAAATTTATGTGGTAAGGAAAGGCCCTGGCTTACTTTTAATTGAATTTGAAAGTTTAGACTGAAGCTCCCACATGCATTAAACAAGTATGTGATCAATCACATCTGCGCTTCGAACTCTGTTCGGTTTTGCAAACAAAATCAATAATAATATGGGTCGCTTCGGATATGCGGTATCATCATTTTTTGCCACGTCACCTTGTTGAGATTTTAATAGAGTTTTCCAATAGGCATAGTCCACGTAAGTCTACAGACCTATAATTAAAGTGCAGTATACCCAGAGTACAGATTACAGTCGTCTGTGCTGTTATTATGTCTAAGGTCCTTGCACTATTCGACTTAATAGAAGATCTAATGATAAGGCCAAGTATTTCTTAAGAAATCGCAAATGGAATTGTGAATAATCCGATAATTTGCATTTATGATTTCTAAAATCACCTTATAACATCAAAGTAATTAACCCTGTTTTTACCCATTGGGTACACCCTTCAAAAGTAGTATGTGGGAACAGCTTGTATCTTTCTGTTAAAGCATTGATAGCGTTCATTGACTCGATGGTTTGTGTGAGTTTAGTACCCATCACTGAGAAAAATGGATATTGAAAAATATTGCTAGACGTAGAGCCCGAATTTCCACATTCAGATATTGAAAAAAGCGAAAATTCGATCATTTTTTCTGTCCCTTTTCTCAACTCAACAAACCAAATTACACAAAAAAAAAGTTTTGAAATTTTAAAAAGTTCAGTTTTTTTTATTTTTTAGTGAGCTTTATAGCTTTATATAAATAAATGCATTTATTTTGCTGGAAATTTATTTCTATTTTTTTTTTTTTAGAATTGCCCTTTGCCTTATTTTTGACTTGTACGTAATCAAACTGAACTATTCGCAAGTGCCTATCTCCCAGTCCTGAATGCATCTCTTTGAGCTCTTTGAGCGCCTTAAGCTGTGAAACAGGTGGAAGTTGTGATCAAAACGACAGCGTTAAATGTATCTGATGATTCAGAAGATACATTAAAATGTGTACATAAACATTTTTCAAATGGAGCGAGAATGTTATCGGCGCCTTCAAAGGACACTGCCAGCCAACCAATTTCTCTTCTTCAAGCCCTGCCCCGCTGGGCGGCTGTCAGGGGCGTCCTCAGACACTTGAGGGGGCCTTGGGCCCAATTCTTTAAGTGCCCTAAGTTTATCCGTCTAATGTGATGTTTAGTGCATATGGAACACGTTAAATATTATTGTCCAATTTCAATATTTGTGAAGGATTCGCACATTTGTTGAATTTAAAATAAAAATAAAAATTTTTAAGGTTTAAGGTTTTCTTTTTAAATTGGAAAAATTACACTTAGAAAAACTTAGTTTTAATCACTTTTTATGCTTCCAATTTATTTTATTATTGTTCTCAATATTATAAATGAGATATATTTTGTTAATTCAACCTATATTCTTATTTATTGAATTTGTTTTTTTTTTCAGTCCCCTTATTTATTTTTTAATTTTGAATTTACATTAATTTCGTTTGGTAAAAATTTTGACATTGTTATATTATTATGCTATTATAATATTATGCATCCATAATTAGTTTTAAGGATTCGTACAAATCTCAAATTAAGAAATCGAAACATAATTATCATTTGAAATGGCTCATTTCTTTTACGTACGTGAAATTGTTTACCAATTTTCTAGAAATTTCTTGCACAATTTGTTGAATTTTTGCTCATTTATACAGCTCAAATTGTGGAGCCCCTCGAACCGTGGGCCCTTGGATAAGCCGGCCCTGGGCGCTGTCCAGCTTCAGTCAATGCCATTGCCTTTGAGCGTGCATTCAACTCCAGCTGAATGCTTATCCTCAGCTAAGCTTCAATTCACGCCACCAGCAGGAGCAGCAAAAACAAGCAATCCAAAGGAAAACCAAAGAAAACTGCAGCAGATCAGTCGGACGCGACCGACCGTAGAATACCCATCATTCCCTGAATGTTCAACATACGAGTATGTTAAATAAAACAATTATAACAAATGTATCATTGTTGTGCAAGCCATACACACACATTGCCAAATAAGCAAAACTTTGATGCATCACAACTCATCCCATGAATTTACAAAATTTTGTTCATAATATTGGTCTGCACGAACTACAGAAGCAAGATGTTATAGAAATAGATTTGCAACTCATAAACAGGTTAATGTATTCTGTTTGGGTTGATTGTGGGCGCAAGGGGCGTGGCTTCCGACATTTTAGGTAAACTTTATCTGCTACCATTATTACGAAAATATCGCTTCTAGGTCTATCTCTCTCTCTCTTTTTGAGTTCTCAGCGTTCCATTACACGGACAGACCAACCTCAATCGCCTTGATCAAGTAGGTATATAGTTTTGGGGTCTGCCGCGCCTGCTTATTAACCCTGTTTTCACCCATTAACGGCTACAGGGTATACAAGTGTAACCGCTTCAGGGCAGCGTTTGCCGAGTTTCCCTGTAGGCAAACAAACTGCTGTCAACGACAAAACCCATAAAAGTAACGCAAATAAACAATTTTACTTGAATATAAAACACGTAAACAGCTGCCCAGAAGCCAGAAGCCAGAAGCTAGAGGCTAGGGGATAGAGGATAGAGGCTAGAGGCATGGAGGCGGCATGGAGGAAGCTCCAATATTCCTGGTTAGGGGCTTTGGAGTTAAGGCCTGATCGATTTCCAACGTGGACAATTAGTTTGGAGGCAAATTGCCCGCATCGTTAAATGGGAAATGGAAAGCGTAAGCCGGGGCCAAGGCGAACGCTGAAATGGGTAGAAAAAGCTACTCAAATTAAGTGACATGCAGGCCAAATACATAATGAATTATTCCTTAAGCAGTTAACCGCAGACGACGCTAACAACACCAACAACAACACCAACAACAACACCAACAACAACGCCAACAACAACACCAACACCAACGAAAGCCGCCAACTGAAATTGGGTCAACTGGCAAAGATTCTCCAGCTCGTGACACAAAGTGGAACATCGAAGGGCAGCTGTGGGGGTTGCGGCAGTTGCGGGAATTGCGGGAACAGCGCACAGTGGTCAAAATCGCCTTAATAGCGGCACTGCATTTTCAAATTTAAATATTGAAGTTTTTAATTTATTTAATTTATTAATTCAATGTATTTGTTTTATTTATTTAATGTCGGTTTCTTAAAAACATGCACAACCAGAAAAAGCAAAGCAGCAACAACGCTTCTTCTTAGTTTTTATCTGTATCGTGCTTCTAAGCTTCTGTGTTTATTACCCGATTTCGGGCTAGATATATATAATGTAAGTATATATTCCGAACTGCCGCGGAGCTTATGCATAGAAAGCGGTCGATGTATTCTCCATAAGCGAGCCGGCTACCCACTGCATTACTTGTAATGCAGCAGGTATGCTTGGAGAGCCACCAACGAGAGCGGCTAAGCGCTGCCTCGGAGCTTATCCATAGAGAGCGGTCGATGTATTCTCCATAAGCGAGCCGGCTACCCGCTGCATTACTTGTAATGCAGCAGGTATGCTTGGAGAGCCAGCAAGGAGAGCGGCTAAGCTGTGCTTCGGAGCTAATGCATAGAGAGCGGTCGATGTGTTCTTTATAGGCGAGCCATCTACCCGCTGCATTACTCGTACTTTAAAAGTTATTAATAAAATGCCGCGAGCGAGGGCGAACTGCCCCACTGTGCAGTGGGCAAAAGGAGGAGGGACAGCGGTGTGGTGGTGAGGTGGTGAGGCAGTGAGAAGGGGGGAAGGGGACTCGGTTGTCGTCGAGCAGCCCGTAAAGTAAATCAAAAACATTTGCCAACTGCCAATGGCATGTGACTGGGCCGCCAGAGGGCGCTTGGGGCTTCTTCCAAGTGCGACAATTATGTTCGCTATTTATCGCCCAGACAACAAACTGCTGAATAAAAATATAAAAAATAAAAGCACAATACATACGCACAACTGTGTGCAGCATATGCTTGTGTGTGTGTGTGTGTGTGTGTGTGTGTGTGAGTAGAAGCACAAATGCCTGACAGTAAAATATAAATATTAATAATTCACGCATTCCCTGCCAGCTGAAGGATGAAAAATGAAGATCATTGACAGGCGGATATCTTTTCAGCTCTTGTCGCAATTTCAATTTGCAGCTCAATTCTTTTTATTTGTACTTTTTTTTTGAGGCATTAGTTCTGCTGCTACACAGTAAGAAAAAAGTCGCAGTGGGCATAAATATTAGAAATTTTAAAACCGCAAGATTGCAATTTTTATAAATTTTTATTATTGAAATATTTAACATATTTTTATATACTTATTTTAAATTAAAGCTTTTTGTTCAAGGACCATCAGCATTTAAATAACAAACTGACTCAATAAAAATAATATCAAATAATTCTAAAAATATTAAGATAATAATTAATTTGAATTCATACAATAAAATTCAAAATTAAATGTAAATTCTTAAAAAACCGAAAACAAAAATTGTGTAAATCTAAAAATTTTAACAAAACAAATGAAATTTAAAATAAAAAAAAATTTATTAATATAAAATAGGAAATTCTCTGAATATTTTTAAAGTTACAATTTTTTTTTTCAGTTGCCAATCAGTTGCTTAATCGCAGTCACTTGATCGTTTCTGCGAGTGTAGCAGCTGTACAGCTGTGGCAAGCAGGCGTATGAGTAATATGCGCGAGTCGTGACAACACACAATGCGATGTAGCACATAAAACAGCATTAGCCAAGGGCAGAAAACGCATAAAACGTGTGGCTCGAGATGGCGCTGGAGTCGGAGATAAAGTTGTTAGTGAAAGGCTTATAAATAATGATGCCAGCTGAAGATATGGCAAAACTGTAACGGCAACTGAGACTCAAACTGAGACTCAAGCTGAAACTGAAACTGAAACCGAAACCGAAACTGGCCATTGAATGGCAACTGCTGATGGCTGATGGATTTGCTTTGTGGCTGTATTAGTTCAGCAGCAGCGGAAAAGCGGAAAAGCAAATAAGATGCGTTCGATACGGCTGAAAGCTGTCCGTGAAACACAAACTGTGCTCAGTGCTGATGTATGATGAAACGGAGAGCTCTGCAGATTGATAAATTCATTTGAATACATTCGATTGCAGCCTCCATTCTGAATGGAACTGTTTGCTCACGCATTCCATTTAATTTTTCTAGTTTGCTGTGGCCATCATTTTATTTTAACATGAATATATTACCGCTGTGCTCTTATTGATAACAGCTGAATAGCAAGCGTAATATTGCACATAGAAAGACGTTTTGTATAATCAAATCTTTCCAATATTTCAAACAAATTACATTTTAAATTAAATTTTAAATTGAATTAAATTGCATTTTAAATTAAATTCTACAGAATAATTTGATAAAATTCATATGGGTAATTCCACAGAAAGGTCCAGTGCGGCCAAAAAATTAAAAGTTCTTGAAAATTATATTTTTTAATATTTTACATTTAAAAATATTAAAAAAATACCATTTGTTCCTTAAATATTTTTCAGCAATAACAATAACAATAACAAAAATGTGATGGTAAAAATGTCCCGTGCGCATTGTCCTGTGCGAAATTACTCAAAATTGTATAAAAAAAATTTAAGTCATCTTTGAAAAAAATTATAACCATTTTTAAGAGGCATCAATGCACAAGAGTTTAAAATTGGTTGCATTCAAATATTGGGACTGAATTGATGATTGAATTGGTTGACCTCACATTCCACTTCCGTTTCGTGTTCCATGCGAATCACTTGAATTTTGCAATTTTCTTAAAAAAGAGCTAATAAAATGCAATATGTTAAGCGTTTCATAAGGAAAAAATCGCTTCCTTTTTACCGTTCTTTTACTTGGAACGCGTACGAATGTCCCGTGCGCGATTATGGAAATGCCCATATTTAAATGAGAAATATTTGGCGAAATTTGTAAATGTTGTTTGTCTTCCAGCAGTGTAGTTGATAAAAGCAAATGAAATTAATACGGCGTGCTCTAAGCAGGCACATGACCCAATGAAGCATATTGAATCAGCTTACCAGAGGTTTTTCCACTCCATGAGAACCCAAGACGGCTTTACTTCCACGCGACGTCAGCTGTTGGCGCAACTCATGGACAAGGGCAGAGGGGCGATGGAGGAAGGATGGCGAACGGGGGGGCAGGGGCAGCCTTGATGTACCAACTTCAGCATGGCTGCACTTTTAATTGACACCTTGTGACCTTTGCAAATCTTAATTACCAAATTAAACTACGCTTAATTGGCCTCAAAGCCAGCCAGAGCCGGAGTTGCGTCTGCACACATGACTTAGACTTACAACTACACTCAGAAAAACTTTCATGAATTTCTAGCAGTAAAGTAATACGATCTAGAAGGCCATGCAGAACAGTCGGACGCGCTTAACTCTAGAATACCCTGCACCCTATAACTTAAATATAATTTTATAAAATTTTCATACAAAGCGTAGCAGCAATGCTTCTTCTTCTTACTTTTTTGACTGCACGATGTCAATATTGTTTCGAAAATATCTCATGTGTTTAAACGATTTCAATGCACTTTTCAGGGAAGTTTAATAAAATAATAGAGAGTGTATATACCAAATAACAACGTTCTATTTTATAAATTACGCTTTTTATACGGTTTTTATCGATTAGGGCGCGAATGGGGCGTGGCATCCATCATTTGAAATAAACTCGTTCTGGGGAGACCTTTCACCTATTGAAGACAAAATTTATGTAAAATAGATTTGTATCGCTTAACTTTTATTTTACTCATTGTGGGCGGGCGGGGCGTGACATCCATTATCTAAAATAAACTTGATCTGCGTATGGAATACACATAGAATACACATACCTTTCGGACGCGTCCAACTGATCGGAACCGTGCCTACTGGGTATTTGTGGGATTTACTTGGTGTACGCATTCGCACGTTCAGGCATAGGTCGACATGGCGCTTGCTCCTGGGCGAAAATCAATTACAGCTGCGCCAAAAAGTAGGCAACAGCAAATTGCTAGGCAGTCTTTGATTGCTCCTTGTCACTGAATGGCTTCTGACAGCGGCAGAGCAGCGGCAGAGGCAGAGGCAGCGGCTGCGGCAGCGGCAGCGACGTCGATGTTGATGTCGACGTGTCAATGAACTTTGTAAACAATTTTTAATCACATGCCTTTTTGGCCTGAACTCTATTTGCCATGTTCTCTCAGCGCTTGGCGCTCTGCTCTCTGCTCTCTGCTCTCTTTTCGCCTCTCTGCTTTCCCGATTTTCTCCTTTTCTTTGTGCAGTTGTAGAGCGTGGAAAAACAGCAGCCCATTGACGCCGATTTCAAATTAAATTGAATAAATCTCAGCCTACGCAGCAGCCTGGTAATGAAGTTGTGCCAAGCGATGTCGCACAGTGGTCCACAACACTCAAATTCAGCTCACAATTAATACACTGCCACACAACCCCCCCAAGTCTCAACGAAGGCCAAAGAACTTTTACATGATTCTGACAAGATTGACAGAATTCATTTCCGTGCATTGATTTCTGCTCTCTCGCTTCAAAGTCCAAATGAAATTCTTTGATTACAAGTTTCGTGGTTTTTGCAAATAATCTTAGCCTGACTATTGCAGCTTTTTTGCGGATATCAACTAAATATTATGTAGCCATTTCTTTAAGAATTATTTCGACTCAAAAGCCATTAACATGAATGCACAACATACCACAATACCAAGGCCAAAACTATGGTTAATAAAGCCTTTGATATTTGATATTTTCGTTTAATTTTAAATAAATTTGACAGTCAAAGTTGACACATTTCATTCGATTTAAAATGTTTGTAAATTTTTGCGCTTCGGTTATGCCAACGATTATGGATAACATTTTGCAAATGACAATCATATTTCCAGCGAAGGTTATTGGTTATTGGCTAGTTTTAACCAATCCAAAAGAAATGTAAAATATTATGTAAATAGCAATTAGCAGAGTTACAACTATCGAAAAATTCTCTTATTTGCCTACCGAAGTTTGGCATTAAAATAAGTCACAGTAATTATATTAATAATTAAATTAATTAAGAAATACCGAAATAGAATGGATAGAAGTATCCACAAATATTATGTATTTAACATTTTAAGTTATAAAATAAAATAGCAAAAAAATATCATTATAACAAAATATTATTTTATAATCCTCAATATTTGTCTCTATAGGACATGTAATGGTTCAAAAGGTATTGGAATTCAATTTTTTGTTTAGATTTTTAAAGAAAAATTTAAAATAGACGAATAGATATTATTTTAACAGAGAATATTATTATTTTTTAGATCTTACAGTTTAATGCTCCATCTTTCTTGCAGTTGAAAAGCAAGGGAAAAGCCGATCGCAGTGTGAGTTGAAATAGTTATTTTCATTGACAGTTGAGTCGCATTTAACGCGCTTTCGAGCACTGGCAGCACAGTGTACCATTGTGCGGCATCATTGGGCGGAAATGACGCAAACAATGGACGCATTAATTTCTCAAAGGCTGCGCCACAGCTGCGTGATGTGGCATGGCGTGGCATTGCGCGAAATATGTGAGAAGACGGAGCAGAAGAAGAAGAAGGTGTGAGCGGGTATGCGAGGGAAGGGATGGGAGTGAAGGGGAGTGGAGTGAGGGGAAACAATGAGGAGTCGTGGCAGAGGAAGTGCGTCAACACGCTGCCCTTGGCGGCCATTCTGTCGGTTAGCCTAGTGAACTGCCACACTGAGAGAAAAACTCCAAAGTTTCGGTATTTTGCAGCTTGAAATTTTTCATAGAACTACGAGTAATACGATAACTTTAATAAAGGTTTATATAAATAAATATAAATAAGTATAAATAAATATAAATATATAAATAAATAAAAATAATAAATAATAAAATAATTAAAAATAAAAATAAAAAGCATATTAAACATTTAATTTTTCGAAACATCTATTTGTTTTTTTAACATAATATTTTTAAATTATTCAAAATTAGTTTTTATTTAAACGCGTTTTTTTATTTTTTATTTTTTATTTTTATTTTATTTTTTTTTATTATTATTTATTTATTTATTTTTTTTTTTGTAAAAATGTGAATATTTAATTATTAAGCAAACTTTCTGTTACGTTTTTGGCGAATTTTAATTTTAACTTATAACAAGTTTGTAAAAATTCAAGATATAAATTTAAGTTTTTAGCATATTTAGTTAATTAATTATTTAAATTTTTAAATTTGTATTCACAAAAATATTAATATAATATTATATTTTATTTTATTATTTCAAGCTATTATATTGGTGCTTGTAACTATTTTTATAATAATTATGCCAATTTATATTTTATATTTTGTAGCAACTGAATTTTTCCGCTGTGCAGAGGTTTAGCATGTTTCGTTGGATGATGAGGGCGTGAGGGCGGGGGGTATTTACTTTGATTTCGCTTTTGATTTTGATGTGCTTGCCACCTGCGTGCCAAGTGTGCGTTCGTCTTTAAAAAGGGCCCAAGGGGCAGGGGGCGAAGGGGGAAAAGGGCGCAGGGCCAAAAGGGAACGCTGAGTGGTTGTCAGGTCAATGCACGGCCAATTGGCCTCTGTCCGGCTGTTGAGCTGGTCGAGTGTCCGGCTGGGCTTTATGTGTTATGGACTACGTGTTTTTTTTTAATTGGCAAAACAAACGTAATTAAAGCATTCATTCAGCGGTCGAATGGCATAATGAGTAATGTGAACACGGCCAAATCGTGTATGGGAAAAAGCGTGAATGGAAAGGCATGAATAGGAAAATGGAAATACAAATAGAATTTGAAATTGAAATAAAAAAAATAGAAGTAGAAATGGCAAAAGCATGTTCTGCAAAATGTATTTGCTACATCGAATGCTTAAAAAAAAAAATAAAACAAAAAATAAAACAAGAAAAAAACTCTGCCAATTTGGAATTGAAAATGCAAATTCCATTGCCTCACCCCAGGCGTATGAGTGATAAGCCCATGCATATTGTATTGTATCGCACAGTCTAAGCGCATATAATTGTAATACTAATTCCGATTCGCATTTTGTTTAGTTCATTGTTCTATAGCTATTATTGTTCCTTGGCATTTCTATGGGGTTTTGGGGTATTGGGGTATTGAAGTATTGGGGCTGTAATATTTGCAGTTGCCATTGGCAACGGGCTGCCTTGGCCAGTTGCTGTTATGCATGCGCCCAAGCAAATCGGCTTACCAAATTCACAAAGGGAAATTCTTATAGTTGATCGAGTTTTCAAATTTGTAAAGCAAATTCAATTTGCAATTCATCACAAAGCTCTCAAGTGTCAGCAAGACGACACTCAAATACCCTACACGGCCAGCTAGTTATTTTAAGATTCTTTTCATTTTAATATTTCAAACTGCATATTTAATTTATTTATTTACAAAATTACATTTTATTAAATATGCAAATAATAATAAATATATTTTAATTCATATATTTTTAATAAATTTATGCTTGTTATTTGCATTGATTTTATCACTCTCCTAACTTCTTTATTTCCTCTTCATCGACTTGATGGGTTGGGGCATCCATTCATAGTGGCCAAGTACTTATAGACGGATTAATTTGCACAGCAGTTTTCTGTGAAAATTAATATTAATTGCAAAGCTGGCCTGAATGCCATGACTAATGGCCAATTTAAGACCCAAGAACCATTGATGGAATTGCCGGCTAAGCGTGTGAATTGCCCATACTAATTAGCTCTAAAATGTTTGTGCTTTTTTACTGCATATATCAGGCTATATTCTTGTTAAAGGATTAATTAAATTCAGGCACTTAAGCGGATGCCGCATTCAAAATGCATATGCATCTCCAGCTGCCCAGCACCCAAAATGCCATTGTGCTGAGCCCATCAACCAGCAAAGATGAAACTCAATCATTTCTCCCAGGTGAGGGCAGAGCCAAAGGCATTGCACACTGCTCAAAACTAACAATTTTTTCATTGAATAATATAGATACAGATAGAGATAGAGAACTCAAATTTGTTTAAAACGTATCTACAAATAAGTGGAATAAATTCAAAGTAAGAATTTGCAGTGATGCAGTCATTTTCCTGAAATACCATGCTAATAAATTTAAAAAAATTAATAATAGGAAGCTACGACAATTTTCTTTTCAAAATGGTATGAATCGTTTAAAGCGGTGCAAAAATATCATCAAGAAAAATATTTACGATTTCTTGAAATTAAAAAAATAATTCTCTTCTCAATTTTTATAAATTATGCATAAATATAAATATTTTCATAACTTTGTAATAAAAGTTAATAGACCAAAGCCAAATTTTTCCATTACAAATCTCCCGGAGCACGAATTCTCACCTTCAATTATTATTTTTATTTACGATTTGATGACAGATTTAAGAAACATCCAAAGCCCAAAAGAATGACGACAGTTTCCCGCCTTTTTCTGCGAGCAATCGGCAGATCGAATAAATAAAAGTTGCGCATTAAATGCAGTTGGATAATGTAATATATTTTATGAAAACTTTGATTTGATGCCGTGAACGTGGCATTGTTGACCAGGGTGCGTTTGGGCAGGCTTTCTATTCGATTCTATTTATGGCTCTTAATTACTGCAACATAATCCGCATGTTCAGCTGCAGCTGCAGTTGCAGTTGCAGTTGCAATTGCAATCGGAGATTGCAACTGGCAAGCAGCAAGCAGCAAGCAGCCATCTTTATTCTCGAAATATGACAAGACAGAGAGATGCCAAGCCATGACAATGGCAAGCGATGAGTTTATGCAGTCTGAAGTCTTGCCCCTTCCCTTCCCTCCCCCGCCTACCCACATTCGCCATCGATTCGCATTCAAATGATGGCCGGAGGGGGGACATTTCGAATGTGCTCTGGGGCATAGAGGTATATCCAGCTACAGGGTTACCCTCGCAGCCAGCCAGGCTAATCTATGTCACTCTCTCAAAATGTAGAACATGCTGCGTCAAGGCATTTTTTTCTTTATTCTTTCCTTTCTTTCTTTCCTTTCCTTTTTTGCCTTTTGCAGGCGTTTTTTTTTTTTTCGTTTTTTCGCATTTTTGCAGTCTGTTTTTGCGCCTGCCCTTTCGGCTGAGGGCTGATAACTGAAGTGAGCACTGAATAGAACAAAAACCCCCCAGCCGAGCGATGAAGCGCAAGAATTGTAGGTAAAGGCCCACAAAGAGCGGCGCAAACAGACAGAGGCGTGCCGAAAGACAACGGCAATAACGCATACAATGCCCATGCGAGGGTGGCACGAAGACTTGCGCAAACACTAGCGTCATGTTCAACACAGCAGCTTGCTGCTCAGGGCATGCCCTCCACTCTCCACCATCATATTTATCTATCCCAAAAATAAAATAAATTTAAATCGGCATCGTATATGTCAAGATGCAAGCTTTATGCGGAAAGTGTGACCGTATCTTGCTAAATAAAAAGTGCTAAATTTAAAAGTTCGACAGTAAACAAAATTTATTAAAGTAAAAAGCTGGGAATTAAATTGCTAGATGCAGACTAAAGCCTATCATCTATTTTATTGTTATTTATTTTTGAATAAGCCTCCATTAATTTAAATTTAAATTTATAGAATATGAAATTCGTTGGAGGCGTGGCAAATACTATATTCTTGATCAGAAAAGTGAGCTAAGTAGATTTAGCCCTGACTTTCTGTCTGTCTTACTGGATGAGTGTGTGTCCGTCCTTCTGTTTGAACGCGTCGACCTCAGCAACTATAAGAGCTAGCAAAATGTTGTTCATTTCTGAAAGGTGTATTCCATACGCAGATCTAGTTTACTTCGAATTTTGGATGCCACTCCCCTTCCGCCCACAATAAACATAAATAGAATACATTCGCCAATTTAAGAGACCCAAATCGAGTAATATAAATTTTGTCTTCAGTAGTTCGTAGGTCTATATCAGGCGCAGTTGAAGTTTGTTTCAAATTTTGGATGCCATGCCCCATTTACGCCCTAATTATATTTAACTATCCTAAAATCCTATCCTGAAATTTATCTAAACACAGAAGTTATAAGCGAAACAATATTGCAGGCGTTGCCTCGCTCGCCCTCTAACAGAGCGGCCATTAAATCGGCACATATAGAAAAGGTAGAAGAGGAAGCATTGCTGCTACGTTTCGTATGACAGTTCTACAAAATTATACATAAAATATAGGGTACAGGGTATTATACAGTCGGGCCCGTCCGAATGATCTGCCCCGTCCAAATTTTTAAATTTGCAATATATTGTTATAATTTGGAATAAATTGGTAAAGAGTTTTTTTTTTAGTGTACTTAAAACATTTTAAAATAAAAACTTTTCTTAGTGTAGAAATATGTATATATATAAATAAATATATCTGAATATGTGTGAAATAAAAATACTGCGTGGCACGTACTGTTCGGGCAACCCTCGGGCAATAAAAATATTGCCACTGACCTACTTACCGAAAAGAGCTGAATCTATGTATTTGGTGGCCTGGAAGGGGCGAGAGGGGCTCGCTGCTGGTGTTGCGATGTGTGTGAGTGTATGTGTGTGAGTGTGTGTGCGTGTGTGTGTGTGAGAGGCATGAAAAAAATGTTGCCACGCTTGGGTTTTTGTTTGATTTGTCCCGGACATATCGATGGCATTGTTGGCATTACGCTGTCTGTGCCAATGCTGCCGCCTCCTTCACCTCCTTCGTCTCCTGCGCCACCGCATAGGGGCGTGGGCTGCTGGGAGCCAATATTTGTGGCCATGGCTGAAAAGTCAAAGTTAAAGTCGCAACAGGCATCGAGTCGTTGCCTGATTGACGCTAGGTGTTGCAGCTAACGACCAAGGCACCAGCGCACAGTGCACACTGCACAGTGGGCGCAGACAGACAAATATATAAAAAAAATATATAAAAAAAATCCAAATCGAATTTTTTTTTTTTTTTTGCAAAGCGTCCTTAAAATTATAAATGCCATTAACTTTAATTTAAATATATATAGAAATATTGTTTTAAAAGTTATCGTGTCGTCTTAAAGTAAAAAAAAGGCTAAAATAGCTTTAAAAAAAAGTGTCGATCAAAGCTGTAAATTGCATTACAATCGAATAAGAATCTGCGAAAATATGCAACAGACAATTTGCTCGTCTAGGCAGCAGGTGGTTTTTAGGCTTCCGATTGTTTATATGATTTATATATTTTTTCAGAGTTAAAGATTTGAAATAAACTTCAACTGCGCCTGATATAGACCTACGAACAAAATAGACAAAATTTTTATAACTCGAATTGGGTCTCTTAAATTGGCGAATGTATACTATTTATGTTCATTGTGGGCAGCAGGGCGTGACATAAAAGATTTGAAGTAAGCTTGATCTGGCTATGGTATACACCTTTCAGAAATGACCAAAACTAGATCTTATAGTTGCTGATATTGACGCGTTTAAACAGAAGGACAGGCGGACATACGGACAGACAGACAGACAGACGGGGCTAAATTAAATTCTCTTGAAAAATAAGAGATTTTTGGAACATAAGGAAGATTCTATTTATAAAATAAAGTAGGCCGATTTGGGCAATTTTTTTATGCATTTTTTAAATATTTTTCAAGAATTTTTTTATACATTTTGTGACTATATCTCCACTAGAAATTCTTTTCTGGCATACTTCCATGAAAGCAGGACCACTGTGCGAACGTTTCTATGAGAAATTTAGGATATAGTCTTGCATACTTAAAATATTTTTCTAGAATTGTAAAAGTTAAAAATAGTTGAAGGTTTTAAAACGATATATATAGTATAATCATTTTCGTTGCATACTTGCGGGCGCGTCCACTGTGCAGCGTCAACAGCTGCCAGGCGACACTCAATGGGGAGCTAAGCGTGGTTGACACATGTCAATGGAAATGGAAACAGCTTAAGGGACGGAGCGGGCTGATGGAAAGCAGCTTACACGAAAGAGTGGCAGAGAGATGGAGAGAGGAGGAGAAGGGAGAGGGGCTCTAAGCACTTATCAAGCGTGTAACTGATAGCAACAGTTGCCAAAGCGCGTTAGTTAGTTCACGTTGGTTCGCGTCGGTTCAAAAATCAGCAGCATTTTAAACAAAGCTCCCGGCAACATTGATCGGAAAAGCAGCAACAGCCATCGAAACGGAAACGCTTTCCACAACAGCAACTGCAGTGCAGCAACAGCAACAACAGCAACAACAGCAACAACAGCAACAACAGCAACAACAGCAACAACAGCAACAACAACAGCCATAAGATCAGCCAACGGACACGGCAACAGCGGCACACTGAGAGAAAAGAATCCCAAAAATATTCCAACAAAAATGGGCGTACCAAACTTGTATTAAAGCAGCTATTTTCCCGTCAAATCAGGCTGTTTTTCTAGCTTCTTGCTAAAATAATTTAAAAAATATATAAAATAATTTAATTTATATAAAATAATTGAATTTAAATAAATTTATGCTCAATAAATAATTCTTGGTGCATTGGTATTACTTGCATTGATATTTATATATCATATTTCATAGAATTATCAATATTTTTGATTCCATTAAACAGTATTAAACAGTCAATTGCTATTTTAAGACTGCAAACAACACAAGAATATAAAATAAAAAAATATTTTATTTTAATTTTTAATGATATTTTATTTCAATGTAATGCAAATTGTTTTTTTATTGAACTATTCTTTTTAAGTGTATTTAGAAAAAACTGACTACAACTGCAAACAGAATTTTTGGCAAAAATTAGCAAACATTTTGCACTCTAAGCGTAGTCCAAAGTTTTGGCAACAATTAAAATTATTTCAAAATTTATTTTTTAATTTAACAGTTAACTGTTTGATGTTGTTTCGGTGTGTTTCGTGTTGTTATTGGTTGCATGGTTACAGCACAAATGTGATTTTATAACTGCAGTTGCTTTCGTCTGACAAAAGTTAGAGCTAATGCTAATTAACTAATTAGTTGTACTTAGCAAGTTTTTGTCACACGGCATCAAATCGCATCTGCATATGTATGGGGAACCCCACAAATTGTTTGGCAGAAAGTAATATGACAACTTTTAATTAAAAAACACACACATTTTATTAAAAACAACAGCAGGTCGCAGAATCTGCAGCCAGCGCACATTGGGCGAAATTGCTAATATAGCTGGTATTAATTCAAATTTCAAATTTCATAAAATTTTATTTTTCTACTTATTATTATTAATATATAAAGTACAAGTTATAAAGTTATTAATAAAATAAACGTTTGTGACCGGTGATTGTGTTTTAGCTGAAAATGTAGTTCTATAAGTTGGGCTTCTAGAAATTAAAAGTTTACTTATAATCCAATCTTTCCTTGAATATTAGAAAAAAACTTCCATATATCTCCGTCGTGAGACTATTTTTAATAAATTAACCAATGTTTTTTTGTAGTGTTTATAAACAATTTAGCTGCATCAACCTGCTTATTATTTTTCTATAATTTTTTTTAGCTTCAATATATTTAAAATAATGTTTAAATTGGTACTATAAATAAGCAGGGAACTTATGAATTTTAATTCGATAAATATATATTCGATAAATTAAATAATTAAAATAGGAAAATAAAAAAAAAATAATTAATTAAGCCTGTTTTTACCCAATTTATGTACTAAAAGCGCATTAAGTTCTAAGACAGAATTATTAAATTATTCAAGAGACAAGCCACAACATCATTAATAAAATACTTGTTTCCAATAATAGTTAAACTTTAATCAATTATTTCTAAATTTGATCGTGTATCGTGACTAAATTGTAAATTGTAAATTATAGAACTCTGTACTGTGAAGCATTTGAAATTTTTTAATTTTAACAATCATAAAAACTGTTTTGCTCACATTTTATGAAAAATAAATAAATATAAATATTGATATAAAAAATAAAACTATAATTTTGTAAAACTATCAGCATATTTCTCACTGTGCATTGATCAAAAATACAGCAGCAACTATTCCTGCTGCTGTTGCTGTTGCTGCTGTTGCTGTTGCTGTTGCTGCTGTTGCTGTTGCAGTTGAAGCTGTTGCTGTTGCTGCTGACAATCGACAACGCAACACGGCGCAATGCACACACCGGAAACGGAAGTTACCGCTGTTGTTGCTGCTGTTGTTGCTGTTGTTGCAACTACAATGGCAACATTGCCAAGCGAATCAGAACCAAAATCAAAATGAGTATGAGAATGGCAAAAGCAAAATGTGAAATGTGAAATGTAAAATGCTGTAAATTGCATGTAGGCAACGCGACGATGTTGCTGATGATGATGATGATGATGTTGCTGATGATGATGAGGATGATGTTGCAACGCCAGTTGACAAAAGCGCAAAGGCACGGAACGGAACGAAAGCAAACTGCAACGTTAATCGGCAGCGAGCGCCATCTAGTGGCGACCGTCGACAGTCGACAGTCAAGAATCGAGAATCGAGAATCCTGAAAACAGGGTGAAGGACATGGCGCGCGCATAACGTAACGCTTATTGAAATAGTTCAGAAATAAGCTCAGCGTCGCCAACATCAGCATCAGCATCAGGCGTCAGGCCTGAACCTGGGCCTGAGCCTCAACTAATATATATACATATATACATATATGTATATATATCTGATGCCTACACAGGGCAAAAATATCAAGAATTTTGGCATTTTGAACTATGAAAAAAAAATAAAACCGAATATATCTTAACTTCATATAGAAAACGAGAAAGCTAGAAAGGGATCTGCTTACAGCAAAGGAAAACCTAAATAATAAAAATTGTTTCCTTAGCTGTTATAGTTTTTAGGATCTACACTCAGAGAAAAAATCAAACCATTCTTACTTGTTTCAATTCAAAAACAATTCAAAAGTCGTATTATCCATTAATTACTTGATTTTTTAAGACATTTTTCAGATTGAATTAAAAAAAAACATAAAAAAAAAATTCTGCCTTCTTTTCCCTCAGTGTAGGTGTTTATTACAATCCAATGTTGACTTTTGAAATATTTTAATTTTCAATTTTAAGATTGCTAATGAGATTGTTTGGGCATATTAAAAGAACTACTTTCTGAGCGGATGGAATTTTTGCATTAATATTTACCATAAATAAAATAAAATAAATATAATTTTCTGCGGTGCATCATTTAATTATTTATTTTGCTTATTATTTAAAATTATTTTATATTAAAACCAGTATTAATTTTACATTTACGACACAAATTATAGATTAAAGTCTATGCAAACTTAACAATTTAATAATCATTTTCAGCAGTTTTATTTTATTTTATTTAATTTTATTTAAAGTCGACTAAGACCAGTAGACCAAGTAAAATCAAATACAAATTAAAATTAAAATAATAAGATTGAAATATAAATAATTAAAATTTAATTTAAAAATATAAGATAAGAAAAGATATTATATGATTTATTTTTTGTATTTATTTTCATTCTCATTTTAAGAAGTAACTGCCTGCCTGAGTGTTTTTATGCTTAAATTAAGTTATAATTCTAATTCTAATTTCTAGAATATTTATTTAGATGGGAGTTTTGAAAGAGTTTTGAAAGAGTTGGTTTTTGGCTCAGTGTACATGTGGTATCTATCTACAAGGGCCTTAGACACAGTTCCACTCGCATTGCCAATGACATAGTCATAGTCATAACCCTTCCTTTGCCCCCTACCCTCGCCCCTGCCCTTGCCCCCAATCTCCTCTTTCAGTCGGGCCTCCACAGCCAGCAATTGTTCGGCTAACAATCTCCGCTAACGAAGGAAGCCAGGCTGGGGTTCAGCTGGGTTTAAGAGGGGGTTTGAAGACTGCGGCCAGGGGCGCAGCTTTGGGGGCTCATTTAAAGCCAGCGCCATTAGAAAAGCGCAGTTCAGTCAAAATGGCATTGCAGCTAAAGCTTCAGACTGCCATTGATTAGCTTCAAGAGGTGACATATATGGTATATTTATATTTCAACTTTTGCGTTTGAAAATCATAATTTTGTTGCTTAATTAGCAAATCGTAATATCTTTAAGAAAATGTTTTTGCTAAATACAAGATATTTTTGAACGAATGCATTTATTAATTAAATTAATTTTAATTTTATTTATTCGTCATTTTTGTTACAAGTTGAAGTTAAAATTAAAATCACTCTTTTATTTCTTTAAACGTTTGTTAAAAGATTATATCAAGCTGAATATAATAACAAATATTTGCTTACTTATTGTAGACAAGCAAGTAATTAATTTAATTTAAATTAATTTGCAATTGAAATCTCCGAAAACAACTTCAATTTCTCATCCCACAAATGATGCTTAAAAACAATATCTAGAAAAATATGTAAAATATTCCTTACACTATTTTATACATTATATTTAATCGATTATTATTTATGATGGAAAATATCTTTATTTTTTGCATTTCAAATTATCTTTCTTATATTTCTTGTATCCAGCTTTATCCATCTATATTTATTATTTCTATATTTAATATATTTTGCATAATTCAATGCAATTAAATAAATTTATTAAATGGCGCTGCTTATTGCTTGGCTTTTTCTCTATCCTTTCTCTCATTTTTAATCTCGCCTTGATTCCTGTCGTGTCTAATCATTGCATATTTAGCGTTTAAACGCTTCAAACAAATATCCAGGTACAAAGAAACCCTGGAACGTGACAGCTTTGACTGTTTTCCTTACACCATGCCCTTTCTTTGGCACCAGGCATATCTGCTATTGCAATAGGTTTGTTGAGAGCAAGTGCTGAGCACAAATTCCATTTGTGTGGACATTCTTTGCAGCTGGCAATTAGAGCAGCTCGCATTCGTTGCCTACTTTTGTGGGCATCTGTCTGTCTCGTTGTGTCTTCAGCCCAAGATTTGCTGTTGATATTCCAGCAGGGATTACGCAACCGAAGAAGATAAGCAGAAAAGCTTACCGCCTCATGGCGTTGCCCCCATTTCTATTTTTCTTGCGCTTCTTCTGTAGCTGCTTTTGTCGCCCATGTGTCATATGGAACTATGGCCGCTCATACGCTCTCTCTCTCTCTCTCTTATTTTTTCAGCCAGTCTCTGTAGCTGCCTCTTTGGTATCAGCATCAGGCACGCCATCGCCACCATCATTGCGTTCTCCATCGCCATCGCCATTGCCATCGCCATCGCCATTGCCGTGCGGTATTTGTTTTGATTTTGTGCGTCGCTTGTAAACTTGCTTCCTACTGCTGACAGCCAGAGAGATGAGAGGAGAGAGTGCGTGGAGAGCGGGAACTGCGGTACACAGAGCGAAATAATGTGTGAAACATTATGGATTTTCAATATTTCCTTTCGATACTTCCTTTCGCAAAGAAAAGAATTAATTATGTGTACATATATTTAATAAAATATATATTTATGCGTATCATAAGTCTTTTTGTAAATATTTATTTATTTGCAACATTGTATATTATTAATAACATTTTTATTGCTAGCAAATTTATTATTTAATTTTTATTTAAATTTGGCCATTTCTGGCAACACTGCATCAATGTTCAGCGCTGGAAAATATAGAACCAAAATTTGTTTAAATACAAATATTTTAAATGAAAATTTTAAAAACTTATTCAATCAAGAAAATAATTATTTATTTTATTGTTTTTACTCAAATTTTTTATTTCTTTTTACAATTGTAAAAATTTATTTATTTATATATATTAATATTAATTTACTGTTGAGTTGGCATAAATATATATTCTATATAAATATAGAATTTTCCCACTCTTGACGTAGTTCTTAATTTCTCAATTTAATGCATTCGTAAAAATTAAAGTACTTAATTATATAGTTTTTGCATTATTTTAAATGCTGAATGTAAGGAACATTTAAATATTCAAAGTGCTGCACTTGGTTTTAAAGATAGTTGCATTCATTGTAAATTTTAATCTTTATAATAATAATCAAAAGATAATATTTAATTTAATTTATAAATTAATGTTAAAAAGCTGTTTTTTCTTTATATAAAATTTGACAATTATTTTTATTATTATTTTAAATACATTTTTTAATTAGGAATTAATTTTAAAATAAATGTTGCAAAAAAATTTAAAGAAAATAAATGGATTATTTAATTTTTTTGAAATCATAATTATTATTTGCGAAGCATGAAATTGTGGACTTTTTCTCGCTGTGTAAGTGAAGCAGGCAAATTAATACAGTAGCAACAACTGTAACTGAGCCAAGACCAAGACCAAGTCAAACATGAAGAGGAGGAGGAAGACGAAGATGAGGAGAAGGATGAAGCGAAAGAGGAGGTAGAAGGAGGACCGAGCCAGTGTCAGTTGCAGTCGACCACAATCAAATTGCATGGAAGGGTGTCCGAAGTGCATCTACTTCAGGGATAACAGATGCTCCTTGGCGTGGGGCAGATCTAAAAAGATAATAAGATAATAAGAAGTTTATAAAATTTGCAATTATGCGTGTTTTCAGGAAAATATTAATTTACAACGGAAACTGATAGATCATTACGAAATAATATTGTGTTGCAACTGTCGTAATTGGAGCTCTCCAGAGAGCACCAAGGTTGAAGGTATCGTCAAGTGCTCCAATACAAATAACTTCCTAATGAGCTGCAATAACATGTTTTGCATACCTTTTAGCCTGCTCATTAAAATAGTTGCTTTAGCAAGTCAACATGATTTGATTGGGCCACTTGCACTGCAAATAAATAAATATATTTGCAAAAAGAAAACAGAATTTAAATTCGCTTAGAGTTATGAATGAAGCTATAAAGTTTTTAATTATATGCATAATTAATCACTTATTTATTTTTAATTTAATCGCCATTATTTGCACATTTTATTTCATTATGACCAGGAATGTATTAATTTAAGGTCACATACAATTTCTTAAAGTTATTATAATTACTTGCACTCATTATCAATTTGTGAGGTGTACACAAATTAAATCAAATAAAAACTATGATAAACAAATTCAATATTTTTAATTTAATTTAATTTTATTTTTAAATCAAGTTGTGAAACTAATTACCTCAAGGCAAAAATAATAAAACAGCTGATAAATAAAAAGCGCATAAAATTCTTTTGAAAGAATTCAATGTTTAACAAAACAAATACTGATTTTAATCATTCATGTTCAAAAATTATAATCGAATGATCGATTAAATTTGCAATTGATTTAAAATTATTTATTTATTTATTTATTTATTTATTGTCAACTACTGTCAGTCGATATAGAAAATTAAAAATTAAAAACTAAACAAATTTAATTAAAGTATTAGATTAAAAGTAAGTGATCATGAAAATCTGGGGATGAAATACAATGAAAAATTAAATGCAATTAAAAGAAAAAATAAATAATGTATTTAAATATACTATGCAAAATTCATGTTACTTTAATTTATAAAAACAAAATATTTAAACATAAATATAAAAGTGAAAAATTTATTTTTTTATTAACACATTAGTTTTTTTACTTCAAAACAAAATAAATACTCATTTTAACTAACTAAAAATAAGCCAATCAGTTGACAATCATAAAAATATTCATTTTTAATAATAGACATATATTATTTAATTATTACTTCTTATTATTCTAATTTTTTTCAATCTAAATCTAAATCATAATGATCTAGCCATAAAATGTTTTGCATTTTATCTATTTAAATTTGAAAGTTTTCAAAGAATTTTTTTGATAAAATAAAACAATATAAAGACAAAAAAAAAAGCCATCTACTTTCCAATTTTTTTTTATAGAATTATTTTTTTTAATGTAGAGCCAAATGCATGGTTTAAAAAAGTCTTAGATCGTTGCAGTTTTATGGAGTTTTATTCTCAGACTGCCTAAATTCAATTTCTATTCGGTCGCTGGGCAGAATTCCTCAAAAAATTATAATAACTATTTAGCTATTATTTTAATTTACCTTTTATATTTTATTAAAAACGGAAATGAAAATATTAGAATGCAACAAGCTGAAAACTAAACAAATTGAATTATTTAAATAGAGTAATAACTGCCATAAAAATGTATAAAATAGTAAATCTGAAAATCCATAAATTCTTAAAAATGTGAATTTTAATAATTAAAAAGCTGCATGTGAAATGAAGTTTTGCAAATTGCGAATCAAAGTTTGCCATAGCTCAGAGAAATTAATATGAGCAGCCACAGCCATAACAGAAAGTCCTTGACGCCTAACAGCGGCCTAACAGCGGGGAAATTTTCGATAACAGTGACTGCAAGCACTGTTAAGTGGAAATGCTATAAAAGCAGCTGGCCAGCGCCATTGGCAAGCAATTGCCAGCGAGCAAGCCAACGAATTGGTCTGGTCTGAACAGCAGAAGCGGAAGCGGAAGCAGAAGCAACAGCCATAGAAGTCTTTGTTTGATAGCCATTGAAGCTTCAATTGGTCAACAACAAGCAGCAGCAACAGCAGCAGCAGCAACAGCAACAGCAGCAACATCAGCAGCAACATCAAATGCAGATAGAAATCTATTTTTTTTTTGCTTTTTGTTTTCGTGCGCTTGTTGTTGATGATTTTCTGGTGAAGGCCAAGGCAGCAAAAAAGTGCAAGATTCTTGATTGAAAGTGCATCAATTCGAAACTAAAAAGTGCAAAAAAAAAATACAAATTTCTTATTTGATTCGTGTTGTTTTTTTTGAGAATTTTTATTGGATAAATTAAATTTATTTGATGAATTTGTTTGGATTTTAGCTTATGGTTTTTGGTGCTTGTGAAATTGTATTGTCCTTGTCTTAATGTCGTGGTGTCTGCGTATTTGTTGTAGTGGAACTTTAGTTGTTCTTGTCTGTGTGTGCGTGACTATGCTGGTGTGGGCGCACTTACGTGTTTTGTATTTCAATTTGGCGGAGCTTGGCCAGCAAATGCGCGCCTAAAACTATGCTACAAGAAACTGCACGCTGCTGCCAGACGTTTGTATGTGTGCGTTCTTCTGCCTGTATGTGTGTGCGTGCTATTGTGAGTGTGTTTGTGTGAGTGAATAATTCCTGAACTGCACAAATTGTTCGTCAATTGCATTGTTTCATTTTTTTTTGTGATTTTTTTGTTTGTTCATAGAGAAGTACTGAACCGTTCAAGCGATAAACTGCCAGCTACAGCATCATTGAAGACAATACTAGCATTATCATCGATATCGATAACGATACCGATAACGAAAACGATAACGATAGCAAAGTGCAAGCAGAAACAGCTGCCGCAGCAGCAGTTTAACTCGTGCCCAGTGAGCCAACGCAAAACCGTCAACATTTTGATCAGCTGTTGGATTTTGTCTTTAGTTTGGATTATTTTCCTTGTTTTTCTGTTCGTTTTGATCTTAGTTAATTATGGCAAATAGCTGCAGATTAATCCAATAATAACAACATAACAACAACAGCAGCAGCCATCACTCCGCCCCCCAATCATTCGCCGTGGCAAGTAGCTGAACTCCTCGCATCGCACGCCGTGTGGTAAGTTGACATTTCACTCTCATTTCAAGTGCATTTCCACCGCACAGTGGTCCTTGTTTGAAAGCATGCGACGAATATTAAAAAAATATATTTAATTTTAAGATCAAGTTCTAGTGCTTACAGTTGTATAATTTAAACAAAAAAATTATGAAAAAATTACAAAATATTAAAGAACAATAAATTTTCCACATCGGCAACGATTGCACAGTGTTCGTACTTGCAGGAAAATGTAGCGAATAATTTCAGCTTAATTTAAAAAAGTAAAAAGCGTCCATTAACTTAGTGCAAAGAGGAAATGTGTGTAACACCCAGAAGGAGGCGTGCCACGCCCCATAAAGTATATATACTCTTTATCAGGAGGACAAGCCGAGTCAATATAGCTATGTCCGTCCGTCCGTCCATCCGTCTGTCTTTCTGTATAAATCCTAGATCTCAGCAACTATAAGAGCTAGAAACACCAAATTCCGGATTTAGGTTCTCCTATTCAGTAAGCAGATCAAGTTTATTTTAGATTTTGGATTTGCCACGTCCATATATTTTTTAATCTTAAGATATAAATCTGTCATCGAAATATATATAATGCTTGGAATCCGTGGGAAACACAACTTAAAGTTTAATTCAAATAAAAAACGGGAAAAAAGAGAGAGAAAAAAATGGGACAAAAAGTTAATTGGCTTAAATCAAGCTTATAATCTGAAAAAATATTATTTGTATTACTTGAAAGTAATTACTTCGTTTTTAATTAATATTAATAATTTTAAAATAAAAATAATAATAATAATAATTAATAATTCATAATTCAGTTTTTAAAATGCCAATTAATCCATGAGATGATCAACATGTTTTAAACTATAAAATGTGGATGCAAGTTGTTGTTTTGTGCCCACTGTGCGCCGCTTGGCTCCTAAGTGCATCTGCATGTGGATGCGGGTCAGCGTGTTATTGCAACTTATGTGGCAACAACAATGGCAGCTGGCAACAATGCGGCCAAAAGCAAAGTCACGTTGGCTAAAATGCCACAGAAATTGTTGAAAAATGTGGAAAATTGTAAGAGCAATCCAATAACCAAGCATGTGACCCCCTCAACCCGCCAGTTAACCCCCGCAATCCCCCTCCTACCATTAACTTGACCTTAGTCTGTATTTCTCTCTCTCTCTCTCTCTGTGTTAACTTGGCCAAGTCACATAGCTTAAGCCATCGAAGTGCTCATTTTCTTGCACTCTGCCACTGATGACAGTTTTGGCAAAGTTTCCCATTTCCCATTTCCTGCAACTTGTATTTGTATTGCATTATCTACTCACACACACACACATGCACACACACACGCACACAGACAGAGATGGAGGGATGGCAGAACTCTGGCCACACTCCATCTCTCTGTCAAGTCGTGATCAAGTCAAGGCCGTTTGCCAATAATTGTCATTTACGAGCCATAATTTACTGTTTCTGCACTCTGTAATAATATTGCGGAGCAAACTTTTAGCCCAGTTTCGAATCGTAAAACTTTCCATATTGTTAACTGTTCGCACAACCAATACACGCACATTGAGTGCACAAATGGCAAATGGCGACTGGCAAATGGCGAGTGCAAGTGTTGGCATTATAATCTCATTAAACTACTCTCCAGCTACACTGAACCAAATTAAAAATTAGGCTGTATTTAAAATACATTCAAGACTTACAATATATAGGTAGAAATATATGTATAATTTTTATTTCATAAAAATGAGTTCTTCAAAATATTGATACTGATAATAATTTTAACACACTTTGTTTTATATTGCATATAGTATTAAACAAATATATTGTATAACCAATATATATTATATATTATATGTATTACATTATTATATTATATTCTATATATTATTTTGTAAATTTAAATATGCGCTATAATATTTTATATTACGAATTTATATATACCCCAATAAATTTGTTCAAATATGAAATTTGTTTGTTATAAAAAACCGCATTTGTGTTTACAAATAATTTATTTTTGTTCACATAATATTTTATTTTAATAAGATTCCATTTCCATTTTAAAGTAAAAATATCTGTTATAAATGCATATAAAATGTGAATCGGTAAGTATTAAATTTTAAACATTGTAATGTCAATATTTTCACATGATATTGAAAACTTATTACTTTTATTAAACTGCTGTAAAATTAATTTTACTATAAAAAAACTACATAAAATATTTTAATGGTATATGGATAGACAGTAAATAAAACTTGTAATATAATATAACATATATTAATTAAATGTTTAACGTTATTTTTCATACAAATACATCTGTATAATATATATTTATCAAAACATGTAAATACACTATGCTGTTTTTTCAGTGTAGTCATTTAAAGATAGTTTGGAAAGCATGTTAGTTAAAATGTTATAGAGTACATTCGCCATTTGTAATTATTCTGCATCTTAACATACATAATTGCTGCTGTTGTCGAGTACATCCTACTGAGCACACCACTCGACTGAAATAATTTTTAAGCCACTTGAACAGTTTGTGTTATTAGAGCATAATTTGCAGCTGGTCAAGAGCTGGACTTAGCGTCTAACTAATATATGGCATGAGTATTAGGGCAGACCCAACTATCAGGTAGTTGCTAAGACTCCAATTAGTCTTATTATAACCCAAATGTCATAAGGTACACACACACCCACACACACACACACACACACACACATCGACAGAGATGTAGATAGAGAATTTTAATTACAGCTCACAATTAACATTTAAATAGCAAAAGCAGAGCAAGACAATGCCACAGAGACGGCAGCTAGTTGAATGGAGATAGCTAGAAGAAAAGTACCTGTTGAAATAGGGAAAGAGAGAGAAGAAAAGAGAGAGAGGAAGAAACGGATAGCAGACAGATAGGGAGAGCTGCATCGCTTGCAGATACCCTGTAATATCTTTTAATAATACGTCTATTAAATAATTGGTAAAATTAGCAAATTACAAAAAAATACAAACATATTTAGTAAAAGAAATATAACAAATTAAAAAATATATAAATTTAATAATTACGACTAAAAAAAAAAAATAAACAAGTGTATAATTTAATAACAAAAGAGCTGAAAAACAAAAATGAACTAATTAATAGAATTACATAAAAACAATAAATAGAAATAAAATAAACTAAATAAAAGCGAATTAAATAATATATTTAATAAAAAAAAAGTTGTTTTTATTCATTTATTTACGAGATTAAATATTAAAGAAAAAAAAATAAATAAAAAAAATAAAACAATTATAATGAAAAACATAAATAATAGAAATAAAACAAAATAAAACAGTAAAATATATAAATTCAAAATAATATATCCCCAAGTAATAAAATATTCGTTTTTACATTAGTTTACAGGGTATTCAAACGAAGAACTCCATTTGCTTTATGCTAATTAAATTATGCACAAATTTATGGCTTAATTTTCAAACATCAAGAATTATTGTGGAACAAGTCTCTCGCTAAATTGGCATATCCGATGTCAGACTGCAATTTGTGTAGCCTGCTTTTAGGAGGCCGCAAAAAATCTCATTAAGCTGCAGTTGATTTGCTGTTATTCGAATACTAGCATACTTTTAGGCTGAGCAGTATGAACTATGCAAATGCATTTTAATCCGCTGTTGGCAAATACCTACATAAATGCTTTGTCTGGATGTGTAATTTAATGCATATTGTTTGCTAATTGTCATAAGCTAATTACCTGGGGGCGGGGCCCAGCCATGTGTGTGGGTAAAACAGATATGGGGATACTATATAGACAAGCAGATATTCAGATATTCAGATATTGCGGGGGCTCAGCTGACAGCTGACTGGCTTAATGACCATTGCATTTTATTGACCTGTCCAAATGGTAACTGCCATAAAACGAACTTCGTGTCTGGCCTGAGGCAGCAAAGGAAAGCGCAGGACAGGAAAATAAAGGCCACTTTGCATGCTTAGAGGCAGGGAGTGTTAGGAGGTGGGTGGAATGGGGAAGGGGGAAGGGGGGAATTTCGAGGTGTTCCGTTAAGCAATTTTGATAACTGCGCAACGACAATGTCAACGGGTCAGGTCAATTTATGTGCTTTGGCATTGTAGTTGCTGCCGATGTTGTGCATACAAATGTAAATTTAAATTGAAAATTAATCGGCAGTGCACGCGTGACACGAGCGTGACCCTGAGCGACTTTTCTGATGACTTTTGCGATAAGACTTCGATTAAAAAATAAAACAACAACGAGCGAGAGAGGGAGAGAGGGAAAAACTCTGCCATTATCAGAAATAGCCGAGTTCAGCACTTTGGCATCGTCGTCCTTGGCAACAAAGTTTTGCGGCAAGTTTTCAGCTTATTTTTCATTGTATTTTTTTTTTTACTTTTTTTTACTTTCTCTTAATTTTTCGCCTGCAAAAGTATGCAAGGCTTTGGCTTCGACACATCGTTTTTTTTTCTTGTTTTTTATTTTATACACTTTCCGTTTTTTTTTTCGTTTTTGTTTTTAATTAAAAGCTTAATTGGCCGACACGCCTTAGAAAATTAAATACAACGATAGCGTAATTAAAAGCAAACAGCGAACAGCGGCCAAATATTTTGTTTATTTCGAGTTGTTGCGCTGGCAGTCAACACGAGACACACACAATGCCCTTCGACCCTTCGACGCCTCGCCAATGCACTGTGGGCTGGAACGCAATAAAAACTGGCATAAATTCAACACTTTAATGAAAGTATGGACATTTATTTTAACTAAAAAGTCAGAGCATCAAACAGCAGATTATTGTGAGATTGTAGATTTTGTAGAATTTCTAAAATAATTCATTTGTTACCAATATCCGTCGAATCTTAATTAGGTATATTATCTTGAATTGACTAAAATATTGCTAGTTAATATCTTATTAAAAATGCTACAAATGTGACAGAAATAATTCTATATCATTTCATATATTGATCGTTAAGTGTTTGTTTAATAATCACTAAATATTTTGTTAGACGTTGCAAATGATCAATTCGATTTCAATTCTAAGAAATACTTCAGATGTTATGGCCACAGCACTGACTGAATTTTATGTTGCATACCACAAGGGGCGTTTTCGCTCGCTTTCCATCGGCCTGCAAGTTTTTATTATTTATTTACCCAATTTCAAGTAAATAATTTAATATACGAGTTTATGCCATTTGGATTGCAATTCAGCCCACCGTGCATGGGGCATGTGACCAGTTTGGATGGAATTAATGTATTTTTTAAAAGTATGAAATTTATCAATGTTTTACTGTTATCGTATTAAGAATAGACCACACTGTTATGTAACATACGCCAAATGTTAACTTAACAGCCCACTGTTAAAATAACAGCTGTTAAAGTCAGCAGTTGCAAGCGGTCGGCACTTGTTTATATTTGCTCTGGTTTTGTAGTACAAGTTTAAGTTCGTAATTCTTGAAATAAACGCCATTTACCATTTGTTTTTGAAATGAATGTTCATTATTCAGGTTTTTTCTACATGTTGCTACTAATTTGGTACTTAATTTGTATTGCGGATTATATGTAAATTTAGCAAGTGATGTTCACGTATATATTTTTTTAAGTAAGTTGAACTTTGAATAGAGCTACAAAAAATTGTTGAGATATGGTAGATATGTGACTATATACATGTTGCAGCGTTATGAATTCCTAATCCATAGCATCCAGTCTCAATCTGCGGAAACTCACGAAATTTCATTTTTTGGGAAGTAACCTCTCGATTGACAATACGGCCCTATGGGACTTGTGACGTATGTTATTGTATTATCAAAAAATTGTTTTTTAATAACTCTTTTATTTACCAACCGATCTTGTTGAATTTTTCACCATATATTTATATGGTACTAAACTATGTATGTGCAAAATAATAAGCTTACGTGTTTAAAAGTGTGAGAGTTATTGCGTCTTTTTTATTTATACAGGATTTGAAGGCGGAAGGGGGCGTGGCACTAAAAATTTAAAATACACAAATTTGTTGTATGCTTTATACCTACCAATATATAATGCAATTTTGTTAAAAAAGGATTCGAAAGTGCAGGATATTGGTATCCTTACCCCTTAAAATGGGCGGTACCACGCTCACTTCCTTAAAATAAATTTTGAATTACCTCATAAACCCAAATCAAAAAACCAAATTAAAAAATTTTGCTTCGTTCTCGAGTTATTAATTAATTCCACCCAAACTGGTCAAATGCCCCATAGTGCATGATGGCGGCAGCAGGAATTAAAAACTTAATGGTCAGACAAGCAGGCACACACACACAACTACAACTATACATATATAGTTACCATATCAAAAGCAAACTGACAAAAGTTTTCTGGCTCCGTGCCACAGTTTGTAATGGCAGGAAGCAGCCATATCGACAGGGTCTAAGCACGCGCCAATCGTCGCTAAAGTCAAACATGGCGCTGCCCATACGTGTCTGTGTCTCTCTCTCTCTGTGTGTGTGTGTGAGATAATTTAGCATAATTAATTTCAAATTTTCCATTTAAATGCGACAGCTAAAGCTGGAACTAAAAAACAACAATGAAACAGCGGCTCATATCGGGTTTCAGCATGCAATAAACCAATTAATTTCCATCACAATAAAATATAATTAGTTTACTTCACAGATACACCCATACACCCATACAGCCACACACATATGCAAATTAACCGCAATATTTTTATCATTTTTTGTAAACATGTAATATTGATTTCTATTTTTAATTATTCGCAAACATTATTAGGCAAATTGTTTCATCTTTTTGTAACACTTTCGACTTTTGTTTGTTGGCTTTAAATTTTATTTGCTAATTCTACTCCATTTGGCTTAAACGATTTGTGGAATTAGCTCAGAATCAGAAATAAAAAAGATTTACAAATGATGCCTTAATAGCTTGGCAATTGTATGTACTTCATATTGCTCATACGTGAGGTTGGCCGCAAAATTATATTGACTTAAATGTTTAGGTCAACTTGACTGATTAAAAATGTAACTTAACTTTGAACCAGAACCTGATAATAGGCAACCGTCAGTTTCATTCTTTTTCAAAAATATACGCATTTCCATCATGGATTTTTATACCCTGTACCCATTGGAAAATGGGAAAATCCGGTTTAATAACTTTGTGCAAATGTATGTTTTTACATAGTTTTTTTTTTAAATCCTCTGAATGACAATTTTAAATTATTACAGATTTATTATTTAAAATGATTGATTTCTATTAACAAAAAAATATCATACTTTGAAAAATGTTACAGCAAATTGCTCATACGTCGGGGTGGCTGCTGATAAATGTATTACAAACAACATTATTTAAACTATACAATTTTAATGGAATATTAAACTAAGCATTTGCTGAAATTTGGCAATTTTTTTTAAGGCCTTGAAGTCTTTTGCTTGTCTTGCTATTTTCACAACTCAACAAAAATGTATAAATGTATACACGTACATATAGTTTAATGCAGCACTGTAATGACTAGGGAAACTGCTGTCGGTTGGGCTTAAAGTCAAAGTTCGTTAGATTTTTTATTTGTTGACGACTTGAGTTGATTTCCTTTCAGTTATCTGGATTTCTGGCAAACTTAATTTGTGCGCCTGCAGTTTGGGAATGTGGTGTATGAATGCTTTCCACACTCACTGTTTGTGTGTGCGTGTGTGTGTGTTTGTGTTTGATTGTTGTTGCTCGAACTCATTTTGTGTGTAAATTAAAGGCAGCGCCCGCTTTTGGGGACACTGGGCAGCTACCCGCTGTCAGGGATAACTGCACGCACTGTGGGTAGTCTAGACACAAATGTGGATTGTGGAGTGTGTGTTGTGTGTGTGTGTGTGTGGCACACCCACACACAGATACGATATTCATCTATGTCGCACATCGTTAAGCGCTGCCAGTTTGACTTAATTTGCGTTAAACTTTTTTGTTAAACATATCACTCGCTCGACAGGCCCAACATACAGGAAGAAAATACAACAAGAAAAAACAAAAACCCAGTCAGAACCGAACCGATCAGTCGTACGCACTCGACTGTAGTATACCCCGTTACAAAAGATATATATAAAGTATTAATGACAAAATCTGCATTATTGTTTCTTGAATAATTTTTGTGTTTCTTAATCGATTGCAATGCGGCTTGAAAAGTAGTTAAATATAATGGTAGAGAGCACATATTTTGGATAACAAAGTATTATGCTTACGATTACGTTTGTTATTAGATTTTTTTTATTTGGGCGCAAAGAGGGCGTGACATGCAACATTTAAAACAAACATGATCTGCATTAGAACTACAATTACATTCATTCCAAAATTGATTGCTCTATCTGTGATAGATTTAGAGATCTCAGCGTTCATCTCATCATCATCATCTCATCATCAACAGATCAAGATAGATCAATATCAGATCAAGAATATATATATATATAGGACTTCTTCTGCCTGCTACAAATTTATTAATCCTGTTTTCAGCCATTTCATTGGTGCCGGGCATCAAAATACAGAATAGAATAGAACAAAAGTGAAGCAGCAGGAGAAACCGAAAAAACCGAAGCGGGAAATATAAACAAAGGCATTAATCATGCCAACACACTGCCAAATATATATATATATATATATATGTACACAGAGTTATACCATATATATATTTACATACAAACACACGATGAGGGAATGAGACGGCGAAATTAAGCGAAACACCGAGAATGTTGAGGGTCCATTAAGCGTTTGTTTAGACGTGCTCTTGGTGTTGGGTATTGTGTTGGTATTGGTGTTGGTATTGGTGTTGGTATTGTTGTTGGTATTGGTGTTGGTGTGAGCCTCATGTGCCTTCAGATTAACGGCAAAGTCATTCTCAGGCAGTGCATGCATGTGCGTGTCTCTGTTTGCAAATGACAAAATGCTCTCTTGTCCAAACACAAGCCCAAAAATGAAAAAATGAAAATGTCTCTCAGTTCACTTGGCATGTGCTAAAAAAATATAAGCACACATGCAGAGAAAATAAAGGAAAATAAAAGAATATTCTAAAACAAACGCTAACCGAACAGTTTTACAACGTGTCAAGTTAAATTTGCTGCGTATCAGCACGACTTGCAAATACCCTAGACCATTGGCAACTATATAACATGCTCAAAATCACTATTTGAATCGAACTAATCAATTTAAATTTGCGAACGAAAATTCCAAGCATAAAAATATTAAACTAAAATAATAAATTAAATTCATAAATTAAATTAATAAATTAAAAAAATTAATTAAATTAATAAATTAAATAAATAAATTAAAATTACATGACGTAAAAAGCCTAGCGCAGATTAATTAATACAAATTTAAGTTATTTTATGTTATTATTAATTTGAAGCAAAATAAAATTAAATACTTAAATATCTGTCGATTACAACTTGAGCTTTCGACTTGCAATAAATTTCGATCAATCGAAATACTATTACTCTTAAATAATTGCAATGCTTTATTGGACTGTAGAGTAGCGCACCAAATTATCGATATTTAAAAAAAAACAACGATATATCGTTATAACATCGAACAAAAAAATTTTATTAGTAAACGAATTTTATTCCAAAATTGATCAGGAAAGCCAAAAATGACAGCATTTGTTAAAAATAGGCAGCAAATCCCTCCTCAAACTAAAAAAAAAGACATTTTTGTTTAACTTTGAAAGTGCATAACTTTAGCAAATCTCAACCGATTTTTCAGGGGTGTGGTTTTTTCTTAATCGTTAAAGTTCGAAATTAGATTACGAGTGAAAATGCAGAGTTAAATATTTGGAAATTTTTTCCTTTCAAAAAAATATGCAATATTCGAAATATGCAATATGCAATCGAAAAAGTATATATATTCTTGATCAGAGCGAGGAGCTGAGTGTATATAGCAGTGTCCGTCTGTCCGTGTGTCTGTCTGCAGAAACAACTAGATCTTATCTATAGGAAGGCAGAGTATCGACTAGTCCCAAGGAGCAAGCAAATAAAACAGACAGTGACAAAGTTGAGAGTGGGCTGGAGGGGTCTTTGTACCTGTATCTCTGACCAAGTTTGTATCTTTCAATGTCATTGAATGTACATATGTAGTTATGTAGTTATGACATGTTGGGTTTTTGGGGGGCTTTTTAGAGAACTTTATTTATTTACCAAATGAAAACTTTTGGCCCGAAACTAAACCGCAATAACTGTAAGTGCTCAGCAAACAGAGCCGCAAAAACCAAAACTAACAAACGACAAGCGACAGCGCCGCCCACGACAAGTAAAAAAGCCAACAGCCAAAATTCCAACGAATCCTGCCCCAATCCAAAAACCAAAGGTATCCAACCCTGGTCTACTATTTCCCCCCACCCCCGCCGCAAATCATTCGTGTGTGTCGAGTGCTGTGTGGCTGGCGAATTATTATGATAATCGCAGGCATAAATTATGCGGGGTATTCCTTCTTTTCAGCCGGCAATGCAACATGACAGTTTTCACTTGTAATATGGCGGCAGCGTCGCACAGTGGTCCATCGAGTGATAAAAGTAATGACATCTGGTAGAGGAATACTGGTCAGCAAGTACGGACCAGATCAGTCGAGCGGAAGTAGCCGATAGTAAAACAAAATGGTGTCCCTAGCTCTTATGGTTTGCGAAATCGATAGAGCTCTATTTAAATGTTTTTGACTGCCGGTTAACGCCTGTATATATATTGCTTACGTCTCAAAATCTGCACAGATATTATAGAAAAAATATTCCATAAGACGATGGAGGATTCAAAAAGATTAGGAGAAATTCAAAGCCTTTAAAATTTGCAAAGTTTTCGAATCAAGTCAATATAAGTATATTTTTGACCAACCTCCCCTACAAAAAACTGAATAATACATAAATTGCAAATAGCTTTTTAAAATTTATTTATTTGATTATTTAATTTAAAATACAAATTAAAATAAATATTGAAAATTAATTAACGAATTATATTAAATTCAATTGATGATGGATGAAATCAAATGAAATATTAAATGCAATTTAAAAGCAAAATGAAAAAGTTCCAACATTGACTGCTTGGATTGGGGAAAACCCAGAAAAACCCATATAATTTATTCTTTGACAGTTTGAACTTTGATTCAATATATTTATTATTTTGTTAAGACGTGACTTGTGCTGATTTTAAAACCTTTCGAACTTGAAGCATTAATAACTTATTATTAATAAATAAATAGATAATAAAAATATAAATATAATAATAAGTAGTAAAAAAAATTTGACTGTTGAACCACTGTGCATCGATGCGCGTGACAAGTGCCTGGATAGAGAAGCAGAGAGAGGGGCAGAGAGAGAGAGAGAGAGGGAGAGAGAGAACTGTTGTTCAATTGTGGAGTAGTTTATCCATCAGCTTGTCGCGTAGTCAGGTAGTTGTTGGTCTCTTTGAAGTGCCAGAGTCGAAGCAAGAGACAAAGGCAGAGACAGAGACGGAGACAGAGACAGAGACGGAGAGAGGGGCGAGGCAGAGGGAATTGCTTGGTCGCGATTCACTCAGCTCCTTGGCTCAGCTAGTCTGTCACTCAGGCAGTGCTCAGTCGGAGCGAGCACGGCTTTTATGTTTGCCTTGGGGAAATTAAGTTTGTGTCATGTTCTGTCTCTCTCTCTCTCTCTTTCTATCTCTCTCTCTATCAACACACGCTCTGGCATTGTATCATATACTAACTTGCTGCTCAGATGGCAGATTTGCACTTCAGCTTGGCTGGCTTCACTCAGCCACAGACCACAGACCACACACACCACATGGCGTATGCGTGATGTGTGCTCTATGCAAATAGCAAAAAGTGTTGCATACTTACGCGCGCAAGTGCAACCCAAGCAAATGCCAGCTGGCAAGTGGATATATTTTGAGAAATTACGCTCAGCTGCACGCCACAATTGCAACACTTCAAAAAGCACAAGAAAATATAACAACAATAAAACCCTGGCAAATGGTCAATGCTTAACGCACTTTACAATTATTAACTTTAATAAACAGTTGGAAATTTCATATATTTTGCAAACTTTATTCTCAAAGCCACAGCGCTTGTGTGCGCATTATAAAACAATCTGCCATTATGCGCTGGCTTAACTTATTGAAATCGATTAAGCACAGATTGAATATATAAAATGACAGTGTATTATGCTCAACGTGGCAGCCAGCTTAAGAGAGATATGAGTCATGCATACAGTATTTGAAATATGGCCACCATAAGTTTGCTTCAAGAGGTATACATTGGTCATGCCTCATTTAACAATAAACTTTGATTATCTTAATTTAATGCATATTTTTTTCCTGTAGGTTTTTATATGAAATTAAAATTATTTACACTTAGCAATAGGTTATTTTATTTTTTTATTTTTATTTTTAATCATATTGCCAAAAGATTTTAATTCTTTTTTAATATAATATATTTTTTATAGCTTGAAATATTTGTTTTTTATTTCGAATTTATTTCAGACTTTACATAATAGGTTTTTCGTTTATTTCTTTTTATATTTTGCATTTAAAATATTATTGTTTTCATCATTAAGTTTTTAAATTAAAACAAATCGTCTTTTTTTCTTAAATTCGCTTTTATTTTAATTGTAATATTCAAAGTTTAATTTGAATTTATTATTCATATTGCTTTATTTATCATTTATAGGATATCTCACAGTCAGAACTTCTTTGGCATTATTGCACCTAACTCGCGCTCTCCTAGCGAAATTGCTAGAAAATCATCTGGTAGCCATCAATATTGAACCTGATCTGAGGCAGAATCGCGCATATTTCATATTCGCCATGAATGTCCTTGCCGGTTGGATTTAGAGGCGTTTGTCCTTATTGCCTTCTGACTGCCTGGCGCCCAGAAGTGGGGGAATGAAAGGCTCCATGGCTGACATCAAGCGCTCGTGGTTGGGTAATTTATCAAATATTTTATACGAAATTTTGTCGCCTGTCAACGTTGATTTTAGCGCTTAGCGTGCGCCCTGGGGCCGCCCCCAACGCACAGTGGGCTGCATCGCAAAAATCTGGCATAAAATCGTACAATAAAGTTGCAGACTTTAAATAAAACACCTAAAATCAGAGTATATTATATTAAAATAGCTGCCCCTTGCGGTATGCAACAAAAATATGTATTTAGTGAATTATTGCTATAGCGTTTATAGTATTTGTTCGAATTAAAATAAAATGGAAAACTAATATTCTATTTTCATTATAAAAATAAAAACAATTATCTTTTGATTATTGATATACATTTTTAAATATATAGTTTAAATATAGTTTAATTTGCATACAATTTTTGAATTAATGCCGGGTTTTTTTGCGATTGAGCCCATTGTGCAGCAGCAGGCCGAAGCGTGTGTGGAAATAAAACACACCTGTTGCCAGGCCGCCATAACTCTGCCCTGACTCAGACTTGTGGTACGTGCCACGGCACAGGGGAGGGGTGGGGTGTGGAGGTGAGGTCCTTAACCCCGGCGGGAAGGGGCAAAGGGCATACTTATAATTTGAGGCGTACTGTCGCATAATAAAACACAAATAAAGTGTGCCGCGAACGAGACGGAGAATGTAATTTACACTCTGCTTAATTTTATTGTTTGTCATTGTCATTGCCATTGCAGCGTCTACGGTCGGTGAACATGCAACATGTGGCAGCAACTGTTACAGCCACAACAGCCACAGCCATTGGATCAACAATTCGACTCGCTTCGACCTCGGCTCGAGCGCTTGAAATGCAAAACACTTTTGAGCCAGACACTGAAGTGCGTTGGATTGTTTAAGGTGAGACTCTAGAGGAAGACGGTTAGACCGACCAAAAACAAGCGACAAATTCAGAGATTAAAAGCCTGCATAATTTCCGGGTTCCAAGGGAACTCAGCTATACCCAAAACAAGTGCAAAGCGTTAAAACTGCCCAGAGGTAAAGTACTCAAGAATCTACATACACCATTTGATTTGACTTGAATTTACTGCAATTGTTTTAAGCTCTCATGTCAATGCAATTTCAGAAACTCATTATTTCATTTTCAGCCAGTGAGAAAGATCAGCATTAAGATATGCAAACCCTAAACGATTATTCGCTTTGAATATAAACATTGATATTCCTAATCGATCAAATCAATCGATCAATCGAGCAAATAAATAAATAATTCGTTCAGCAGCTGTTGGTTAGTCAAATGTATGGCATTTTTCGAATTGCTTAGCTAAAAACAAATAAATATATTTAGTAGAATTTTAAATTATTTAATAATTAATACCATTAAAATCTTAGAGCAAGCACTAAACCAAAACAAACCCATTTTCATTGATTACAAAAAGTTTTCAAATTCAAAAAACTGAAATCAAATACATTTATATTTAATTTACAAAAAATATTCTAGTAATAAGTGATTTCAGCTGCAAATAAAAATAAATTAAATCTATAATAAATGTATACATTTTATTAATTTTAAATATTAAACTTAAAACCTAAATTTCATTTTAAAATTTTCCCCAAAACTCAAGTGTAGAATTCTTGTCATATTTTGTGTAAGTTAAACGTTTATTTATTTATTTAATTTACGCAATTTTACAAAAAATATTCTGGTAATAAGAGATTTGAGCTCCAAACAAAAATAAATTAAATATATAATAAATATAATAAATGAATACATTTTAATAATTTTAAATATTAAACTTAGAAATTAAATTTCATTTTAAATTGTTCCCCAAACTTATTTATTTTATTTATTTATTTAATACTGGGGTAATACCTAATGCCACAAGCACAAAATGACTTATAATTTAGAGCATTAGTCACGTTTATTTATTTATTTTTTGTTTTTTTCATTGGATATTTTTGATAAAAATACGATAAAAAAAAAATACTCTAATAATAGTGTGGAAAGCTTCAACTAAAACAAATGGTATATGGATGACCCATTAGGGGATTGACAGATATGTTTTCATCGTCCAGACATACGATTTATAACATTCTGCAGCGGAAGAAAAACGAAAACCTTTTGGTGAAAGTTCCACGTAAACGCGGACGACCCAGAAAAATATCAGTGCAAGAAAAGTTAAAAAATAAAAAAAATATGTGCGAAACTTCAACTCCTTCTAGAGATGTGCAGGAAAATAGTTCTAGCGATGATTCTCAAGAAACAATCAGAGTAGCAACCGTAATGCCTCTGCTTTCAAATGCTAGTGTTAAAAAGCGTTTTTCTTTTGCGAAAATGCATTCTGTAATGCCGCAGGAGTTTTGGGATGATGTCATTTTCTCCGACGAAACAGAAATGTTGCTATATTTCCACGTTGAGCCAACCAGAGAGTGGACAACCGTGAAGTTTGGAAAACTCTCCATCAGGGTTTGGGGCTGTATTTCAAGCAGAGGCGTTGGCAATTTGGATATTTTTGAGCACCCTTTAAATGCCTGTGAATACATGGACATGTTAAGCTCCAATTTACTAAGTAGTGCACGTAAATTTGGCTTTTACAATGGCAATAGACCGATGTTTAAGTTCCATCAAAACAATGAGTCCCGACATGAGGCTGAGACGGTTCACCTGTGGCTGATCTACCACTGCGGAAAAGTATTTGACACGCCTCCTCAAAGTGCCGACATCAATCCCCTTCAACAAGTCTGGACACTTCTGGAGAGAAATGTGGCAAGAAGAAGTCCGCACACTCGGGATGAGCTCAAGCACATAATGTTGGATGAATGGGCAAAGATTCCCGAGACTCTGAACTTTAAAAGTTTGATACACTCCATGAAAGCACGGTTGGAAGCAGTTTACTACGCCAACGGTGGACGCACAAATTATTAAATATAATTATATATATTATATAATTATATAATCATAAAATTGATCAAAACAAATTTTTAGAATTAGGTAATGAAAATTAATTTTTTTTCTCTTTTTTATTCCTTGCTCTGTTGGTAAAATTTTATTTCAAAAATTTTGAAAAAAATTAAAAACTCCTTTGTAATTTATTCTACGTGATTTTATCTAAGCAATTCAAAAACTCTTGCTACTTAAGCGGGTCAAAACACTTTTTTGACTCACTGTGTGCTGACAAATGGAAATTTGGAAGCAAGCTAGGCTGATGGTAAGATAGTTGATTGGATAAACTTTTATGTGGACAGTAGATAGTAAATGGAAAAACTATATATAAAATAATAGACGCCAGGAAATAGTTAAATAGATCCACAAATTTCAGAGGAGAAACTACACATATATAAATATAGGTTTGAATGAATATAAAAAATAAAAATAAATTGTTTGAAAAATTTATAAAGATATTAATAATTGAGTTAATGGAAACATAATACATAAACTAAAAAAAATTATTCAGAAAGCGAATATATTATTATATATTTTATAAATAGTTTTGTACAGTACACTAGTCCCCCATAATAATAATAATATAAATAGTTTGAAACACAAAAACAAATAGTAAGATAATTAATTTTAATTTAAATATGTTAATTAAGCAGAGCTAATTGGCAGACATTCACACAAAGCACACTCAGACAATGAAAACACACAAAATATTAAATGGGTCTACGAATATTAGACTTGATTAAACCCAAAGCAGAGCCAATTGTGGCAAGTATTTGAAATTAATCTATATAAAGAGGGACGCCATAAAAACCTATTATGCCTAGCCAAAGGAGCGACTAATGTCGCAGAGTTCTCTAACAAAACAAAATGAAAAATATAATAATAATACAATGATAATAAAATAAAAATAAAAACTGCTCTTAGTAACATTCACAGCACACTCACTCTGCCATTCGTGAATACACCCACTCGATTGTCATTATTTACGTGCAGGTTTGTCGCACAGAAATTTCATTCATTTTCAACATATTTACAGCCCGCAATTATTTCCAGCATTTTATTTTTATATCACTCTCTCTCTCACTCTATTTTGCTCTCTCTCTCTATCACTCACTCTCTCTGCTCGGCCCCTACTGTATCCATGATGTCTGTCTGTCCAGCCTGGCCTGGGTCTGATGCTTGCTTTTCAATTTTTTACGATGATTTGTGCTGCTAGACGCCGCTAGACCGTCAGGCAGTTAGACTGGCAGGCAGGCAATCAAAGCTTCAATTGTTGGACTACACTCAGAAAAATACATTGCCAGTTCAAACATTAATTTCTGCTAAATATGGCAATTGCCAAATTGACGTAAGCTCAACTAAAAGTTTGAAAACAAAACGATTTCAATTCATTTTATTAAATTAAAAAAAAAACTCTAAGCTTTAAATTAATTAATTATAGATGGTATTTATTTGGCAAACCAAATTTAAATTGAAATAAATTTAAAATGAAATTAAGTTAAATTTTATTAATATATAAAAGCAATTTAAAGTTGCCTACAATAAATATTTAAGCAATTTAAATTATGCCTTGTTTGTTTCAAATTCATCTGTGCATCTGATTTAAATTAAAAATTAAACTAAATTTAATCTGATTTCAATTCAAAATTAAACTAAATTTTATTAAAATAAAATAATTAGTATGCATACTTATTGCAGTTCTTACTATGCCTCTTTCCGAGTGCAGTTACTGTCTTATTTACGTTTCCAACTGAAAATAAGTTAAAATTAACATTAAATTAAATTAAATTTGATTTAAAAAAAAAAGAAAAGTTAAGATTAAATTAAATTAAATCTGTTTTAATAAAAACAGAATTTATTTAAAGTTGTTGCAAATTTAAGTGCCACAATTTTAGCAATTTGAACTGTGCCGTTTTTTTCTGAGTGCAGCTGGTGTCTATTTGAACTTTTCGCTTTGTTTTTATGGCGAAGTGCACACTTCCGCTTCCGCCTGGAACTATCTTGTTGAACCTATGTCTGTGCCCAGGCGCTGTGCCCATTGCTTGCTCTCTCCTCGTGCCGTGCTCCCCTTCACCTTCACTTTCATATACATTTACATTTACATTTACATATACATTTTACATTTAACATTTCCATGTACATTTTCGTTTTCATCGCTCATTCCGGTTTAAAGGCGCTCATCGATGTGCTTGTTGTCGTTGTTGTCGTCATCGCTGCTGCGCCATTTAAATAGCATGGCGTCGGGCGGAAGGAGAAGATCCGCCATTTACTCATACCCTCATTTAATCATTCACGAGCTTATCCCGCCAGCTATTTTTACACGCAATTTATTTGACTTCTTTTGGCGTCTGACGTATCGTGTGTTGCTCGCACTTTACTTTACTTGCACAAATTAAACTTGAATCGGTAATCGACAAACGGCACTCAACAATCGACAATCGTTAATCGGAAATCGAAAACTTTGATTATGGAATTGGGAATTTGGAATTTTACCTGCAATATGTGGAAAGCAGGCACAACTTACTGGCTGGCAATTCGTCAAAGTCAAAGTCAAAGTGAAAGGGCAAACAGCAGCGGAGACAGCATGATTACCAGGCTATATAATACCGAGGAGGATCCGGCCTATTGCTCATTCATCTGGGGCGCTAATCTGACCACCAGCAACGACCTCGTCCTCAGCACCCCGACCAACGTGACCCCCCTCTTTGCCAATGACCTGCGAGATGATTTCTTTCCGGTAAGTAAAAACTACTCCAACTCCAAACTCCATTCTCCCAATTCTACCAACTCCATTTCTGCCTGATTATATTGCCAACTTGGCAGAAATGGCACAGTGTGCGTGTCTGAGGGGCGGGGGAGTAAATGAGACATGGCCCTGTTGGATTAGCATAATAATAAAATCAAATCAAACTAAGCGACATCAAAATATTATTGCCAGCGCTTAGGGGATTCATTGCCATTGTTCAATCTCGTGTAAGGTTTGCGTGCCAAACAGATTGTCTATCTCTCTCTCGAGTAGATATTCGGCGATACATTGCCAATTTGGCTGAGTCAGCGGCTTCTGCCTGAAAGCCAGTTGGCCACACTGTCGCACACAGTTAGCAGCACATCACACATATATTGTTGCTCAATTTGATTCATTTTGATTCATTTTCATTCATATAAGCCAGCCAGTGTTTGGGGCTTAGCTCAGCCATCAAATGGCCGCATTTTGTATGCAGTGTTGTCAAACAGCCCAAATTTATTCAATCGGCCAACACTTAAAACAGTGTTCATCAATATTCATCAATTTCTGCAAATTCAAAAATCAACAAATACTTGTATTATTTAATGAGTTGAAACATGTACCTAATTTATTACATAATAATTTTAATCTTAATTTAAACTCAAATTTAATTATTTATTTTTGTTATTTTATTTTATAGTGACTAATGCAATAATTTATAAGTTTAATACTTGTGGCATTAGAATAAAATACCTCAAATAAATAAAACCCAATTGTTTAAAGTTTTTATAGGTTTGCTAGTTTGTGCTTAAAAAAATAAAATTGTAATTTTTTATGTATCTAATTGTTTTGTTTTACGGTTCAAAAATGTTTGAATTTTATTGTTCATTTTTTTATACTTTACCTTTAATTTTTGATCAGCTTCTTTTTGAATAATATACTCTCTTCGAATTCATATTTAAATTTATTTATTTATTATACAATGTAGTATAAAAACTTGTATCTTTAATGGCATGTATACACCTAATTTATTTAATTACTTATACCAATTAATTTATATAATTAATATTTTTTCTTTGGATTTCGTTATATACATATATGCATTAATTTTTTATACAAATTTATTTATTCCTGTGAAGACGAAGAAAACTTTTTTTTAGTGTTTAATTAATGTAAGTTTATTTAAGTATTTTAAATTATTTTTATTTTCACTTGTTTAATTTTTATTTAGTTTAATTTTTTGTTTCTAATCTATTAAAGCTTTTAAAATTTGCATGGCTTTCAACTTGTCTTGAATTTCTTCTATTGATTAACAACTTTTTATTGATTTAAGTAAATATAATATTAAGAATAGCCGTAAATATTTGGCAATGTTTTTAAATTTAATGAAATGTGAAAAGTTTTGGATGTTGGCTAACGAGGACTTATGGACGAACATATCTACATGCCCCACATCTATCTCGATCTTCCGTTTATCGAGCAACAATCAGTTATGACATGGCGGAAAGACTACCTGCTGGGCATACCAACTGTACCCATTGTTGTTGCTGTTGTTGTTGTTGTTGTTGTTGCATCGCACTCATAATGTGTTTTTGTTCACACAGCTTATTAAATGGCAGAGTGCGTGGAAGAGGGGGGGGGGGGGGGGTGGGGAAGGGGGAAGGGAATGAAAGCAGCGTTCAAGGCAAAAGCGAATAACTCATTTTGTGGCACAGCACGTGCAAAAAGTTTGTGTACACCGTGTACATGTTGTTCGTGTTGTGGGTTGCTCTTGTTGAATGTTCAATGTTCTATGTTCAATGCTGCTGATGCTCAGTGTTGCCATTATGGTCTTTTTAGCGAAAAAAAAGCTGTGTTTGGTGAAAAGCACACTCAAAAAATCTGAAAAAATTGGGAGAAAAAAGTAAGCAAACAGCTGTTTTCTTATAATTTTCAATGATTTTTCTCAGCAGTTGATATCCCATTCTCATTAATCTCGCAAGTTTTTCACTAAATTTACTTTCGCACATGTGCGAGAATTTATCGAAATTTTTACAGAAATCTCGCTACATTTTAGACCAAAATAGATTCTAAATTATAGAATTAATTTTTCAAACATGAACGGATAAAATCTGTTCTATTATTCTGCTATATGGCATTTTCTACAGCTGGATGCGTCCGACTTATCGGCTACCTGCTAAATCATAAATCGCATAACAATATATATTGAGCATGAGTTCGGTAAAATTTAAAATAAACTAACAAAAATATAATTATATTTAAAAGAAAAGTTCGAATTTCTGTTCACCGCAGTTTTCAAAATGTTCCAGCAAATGCTGCCAAAAATCGACAGATTTGACGAAAAAAAGCGCACTTGGCAGCACTGGCGCTGCTGCCGCTGCGGCTGATGCCTTGCAAAAGCTGCTTTGTGCACAACTTTCGCCCAAGGCTGCTGCAAAAAAGGCAAACTCAAGCCAACTGAAGCTGCCTGTCTATCTCACTGTAAACAAAAAAAAAAGAAAAAAAACACCAAAAACAAAATGCGAAAAAGCAAAATAGAAAAAAAGAGACAAAAAACAACAACAACGAGAACAACAAGAATAACAAAAACAAAGCAAACATGGTAAAAAGCATGCAAAACTTATTTACAATGCGAACAGAGCCAACCCAATCGGGGCAAGATAGGCGAATGGCATGCGGAAAGCCTGCAGTCGAATGCAACCGACGCTAGAATACCCTTATTATGCTCGTTATTCTGATTTATCAGTATACCCTGTACCCAATATTTTATTTATATTATTAATCTTATTATTGTTTTACTGCTTTATTTTTATTTTCGTTGGAATTATTATTATTTATTTTTGTTTTTATTATTATATTATTATTTATCTGATTATTATTTTTTAGCTATTTTCTTGTTATTCTTTATATTGTTTTCATTCTTATTAGAAATCTTATTTTCAAAATATTGATCCTTGAATAACTTTTGTGTTCATTAATCGATCTTAACACACTTTTTGGCATATGTTAATATAATGACGAATTACATATATTCCAAATTTAAATCATCTACGCTTTAAATTGTGTAAGTTATGCGTTTTTTGTTGATCTGATCTTAAGCTTTTATAGACGCTGAGATCGATGATCTGCCCCGCCTACTTCTGTCTGTTTTATATATTTGCACAAAGCTATTAATACCATTATGCCATTTGCAATGGGTGCAGGGCATGAAAAGATGACAGAAAAGTAGAAGAGTGGGAGAGAGTATAGGTGTGTTACGCTCTCTCGTTCTCTCTCTCTCTCTCTCTCTCTCTCTCTCTCTCTCTCTCTCTTTATGTGTGCGTGTGTGGGTGCGCATAACAAGTCTCAAATAAAAGTGTCAAGTTGACTATTGAATTTTTATCTGTAGCAGCCCATCCGAGCGAGCAACAATGGCTGCCGCCAGAGCGAGAGAGCGTGAGAGAGGGGCGAGAGAGGCGAAGATGGGCGAGTGAGACGGCCGATTGTGGCACTGAGAGCATCGGAGAGCTGCATGATTTATGAGCTGTGCCATTTTTGTTTACTATTATTATTACTTTTGATTGGCCTTCGTTATGCAGCTTCTTCGGCTGCTCGCTTCCCAGCTCCTCTGCCTCTCTCCACTTTCTCCCATTTCTCCCATTTCTGCCATTTCTGCCATTTCCCGTTCTCATTTACATTTTTTTGCAGGACGTTGAGGATCCACGCACGCAATCGTTGCGCGAATACTGCTACGGCCTCTTCCTGCCCATCATCTGCTCCCTGGGCATCATTGGGAATGTGCTCAATCTAATTGTCCTCACCCGGCGCAATATGCGCGGCCCCGCCTACATCTACATGCGAGGTAAGTCCCTTACGCCCCTATTCCACAGCCATGACGCTCGTACACTCGAAGAAAAATCAAGGGTTTTTCATACTTGATTTAAGAATATTCTCTATCAAAAATGAAAAAAGCTAGAAAATTCTTTATCGAAAAAGGGGAAGCTTAATTGAAGATTTTCTAGATTTTCTATTTTCAAGACTCCTTAGATTTACGTACTATGAAAATTTATATTTTTATTAATTTATGAGACTCTAATAAAATTTATTAATTTTAATTAATTAATTTTAATCGATTTTGATCATTCCCATTTTTCGCCTTAATTAATCCATATTGATTTACGATTCTGCTTCAATTCTGCAACAAAAATGGATTAATTTAGAAGATTTATTTTAAAAAACAATTCTGTTTGAATTTTTCGCAGTGTATGAACCTTTTGCATTTTACATTCTACGCTCTTTCCTGCTGTTTGGGCTGGGGTTCGCCATTTTATAGAAATCCAATTCCATTGACTATCTGCAAATGGCCATTTTACTGAATAATTGCCAAATTTAGTGTGTAAAGAGCATTTCATTCAGTTAAAAGCCCCGTTCCTTTCCCCTTCCCCTTCCCCTTCCCTTTGCGCTCTGTAAATATTCTACTGCAAATAGCCTAAACTGCTTTCATATGCCAAGAGGGAGATTTAATTAAGCCTAAACTGTGCCAGAGGGCTGTACTGAATTCTACAATCAACTATACAAATGATATGAATATATCGAAAAATTAGTTATTATTTAATTATTTTAAAATAAAATAATTAATTAATCAATGTATCAAGGAATCGTTATTCTATTTAAGTTTTATTAAATTAAACTGCCACGTAGATTTCACATAGCTTAACATATTATTCAGATACATTTTACAAAGTTGGTAAAAAGTTTTCACATAGATCTCACTTTAGACTCACATAGATGGTTTATGATAGATCTCATATAGTTCCTGCAAGGTTATTAAATAGATCATTCCAGATCTGACCTAGATCTCACCAAGATCTTACCTAGGGCTCACCTATATCTGACCTAGATCTCATCTAAATAACATCTAGATCTGACCAAGATCTCACCAAGATCTCACCTAGACCTCATCTAAATCACATGTAGATCTGACTAGCTTTCAGCTAGATTCCACTAAGATCTGAACTAGATCTTCATAAGATCTCATCTTAAAACAGTTCTCTCAATTTGATAATAATTAAAAGAAAGTCCGCTTAACAGATTAAATAAGTTAATTTACAGTACTGATTGTCTTTTTGCCTAAATAAAAATCTATAGAAATAGAAAGACAATTTTAAAATTTTTTAAATATATATGTGATTGATAGGCATCACTCAACCGGTAGAATAACGTTTTCCAAAAATGTTCTATTTCTGCCGAATAAATTCAGCTGTTTGGTCAGATGGCCCAGATTAAGATTAAGCCCAATTTAAGAGAGAGTTAATCTCTGGTTGTGACAAAGTCAATTGAGGCCATCAGAGGCACAACTGAAAGCCCATAAATTTCTGAAACGCTTTTTAAAGACAAAGATAAGAGAGTGTAAAAGGAATTTGTTCAAGTTTAAGTACAGAAGTATATCGTATTATTAGCAACAAATCACAAGTGGCGCAGATATTTGAAAAGTCTGGAGATAAGTCTCTGCCCACATGGGAAATGTGCTTAAGCTTTATTGTATGACGAGCTCTATATATAGCATACTCGTATATATTTTAATTTATTTCGGTGTCGTTTTGGGCTGGTTGGGCTTCATCTTTTCATATAAATAACTTGCACTTCACACTTGCTAATACAGAAGAAAAATAAGCAAAAACCCAAGTAGGGTGTAGGCGAGGCAAGCGAAACCTTTGTGCCCGCCCTAATTGTATCTGGGGCCAAAGTGGAGCAACAATGGCTTATGGCCAGACTTCCTGATGCTACTTTTTGTTGTCGAAGCTCAAACCTCGAAACTGGAACCTCGAACCTCATTTGATTAGGCGCTACTGCGAAATTTATGTAAAGCCGCTAAGCTATAACGGCCAGCAGCACCCGAAAAGCAGCCAAAAAACAGGGGGAAAAGGAAACAAAAGCAAACAAAAAAGGAGCAAAAAATATGGTGAAATGTATTAGACAGGATGTTAACTACACAAGCAGCTAACTAACTCGCCATATTACGCACTCGTTTGCTTTATGGTCTTTTAATTGATTAATGAGACGCCCAAAAAAAACACAAGAGAAATGTTTAGCAGCACTGAGTACCTAACAGATCGACTGTGGAATACCCTATTTGGAAATATTTATAATAAATCATAAGAAACGGAGCTGCAATGCTTCTTCTTCTGATAAAATGCAAAACCTGCAATATTGTTTCTTGAATAACTTTTGTGTTTGTCAAGCAATTTCATTGTGATTAGAGAGTATATATTCCAAACATCAAACTTCTATGTTGAACAATGCGCTCATTGGGGGGCGTGGCATCCAATATTTAAAATAAAATGTAACTACGTATGGAACACATCAGGCTACATACCTAATTTTGATGCCATTGCTCTTATGGTTGCTGAGATCGACGAGTTTATACAAACAAAGAATATATTTATATATATGGTTACTTTGTGGGAGGCGACACGCCTCCTTCTGCCAGTTAGTCGCATTTGCAGAAGGTTATTAACCCTGTTGTTATCCAATCCATGGCTACAGGGTATAGAGAGGAAAAGCAGCTCTGGCAAACTTGTCAACGCAAGGCAACACAGCGTGTTTCTTATTTTCTGCTCCTATTTTTTTTTTGTATTTTCCTATTTTCTCGTGAGCTTTTTGTTGTCTGCGTACAATCAGTCATGCGGTGTATGTGTGGCAGCTGTATGTGCCCGAGATGTGTGGGAAAAGCGCCTCAGTTTATTTGCCAGCTTCGGAAAATTGAGGATGGGGGGCTGAGAACTGAGAGCTGTATAAAATGTAAAATGCTTCAAATGTAATACGCATGCTATGGCAGCATAATTGATTGCCTTTCGCCAGTTGCTGCTTTTCCGAATGCTGCTCTACATGGGCACAAAAATAGTACAAAATTTCTACCCAAAAACACGCATTTCAAGCCGTACTTGTTCAAAAAAATTCTTTAAATTCTCATAAATATTCATACGAAATAAAAAAATTGATAATATTAAAATAAAATTTACAATTTACAACAGTGCATTTTATTGTGTTGATCTGATTATTCAATTAAACGTAAATAAATAAATTAAGTAATTTAAAATTTAATTTAATTTTTTTTATTTTAATTCCATTTATTTATTTTTTTTAATGTATTTTAATAATTGTAACATCCGTACAGTCTTAGAATGTACCTTTAAAATTTAATAGAATGAAATTTTTGTAATTGCATAAATTTGCCGATAAGTTTTATCAATCTATTTAATTTTTTAAAATCAATTTAATTTATTTAGTTTATTTATTTATATGCAAATATAAATTAAATAATTTAAAATTCAATAAAATTAAATTTTTGTAAGTGCATAAATTTGCCGATAAGTTTTATCAATCTATTTAATTATTTAAAATCAATATTATTTATTTAGTTTATTTATTTATATTTTTAATTCCAAGTGCCGTCGATAAATGCATTTCAAATATAGCACGAAATAATAAATTGTAATTAAATTCGAATCTGATTATATGGCGCTTTTCTCACTGTGTAGGGTAACTAGTAACTGGTAGCTGGCAAGTGTTGTCTATCAGCTCATAGCTCATGGCTTCTAGCTCGTAGCTCTCAGAAGGAGAAAGAGAGAGTGAGAAAGTGAGAGTGAGACGGTATATGCAAAGTGAGGCCCTTTGGCTGAGCTTGAAATATCAGCTCAACAACAAACTGTTGGGGAAAGGGGAATGGGGTGAGGGGAAAGGGGTAAGGGGGCAAGTCGAGTGGCAGGGCCGTAAATAAAAAGTTGAAGAGCCGTGAAAAGCAAGCATCTAAATCTGAAACTGCTGCTAGACGGCTACAAAAGCTCTAGCGGTAGCTGTACACTCAGAAAAATAAAGCATGCTTCGTTCTACAAAATAAAGCGCTTAACTAATATGCAGTTTATGTTGGAATTCAAAATACACCTTAAACAAATTCAGTTTAATTATGACAAAAATTGAAAACAAGTTAAAATAAAGTGCAAAAATTAATAAATTAAGTTTCAATTATAATTTATTTTAAGCTTTATATTTCTTGAATACAAAATAAATAATTTGAAACACGCGCCTGAAACAAGAATTGCATTCTGCAATTTAGAAATTGCAGTTTGATTGAACTATTTTGTTTTTCTCGCAGTGTAGCTGCTACTTTTAAGGGCCTGAGTAATAATGACCGAAATCAGAGCATTCATTTTATTAAAATAACAAAAATATTTTGCTGCCAGCAGCCTTTTTACGACACGGTCCGCTGCTGCCACAGCCAGAGCCACAGTCAATGCCACTTGCCACTTGCCTCTTGCCGCTTGCCGCTTGCCACGTGCCCCTGCCACTGGCATTTGGCGGTCATTGCCTTCGAATGTTTTGCTAAGAATGTATGTATGTATGTCCTTCATCCTCATGTCCGCAACTGTGCACCATGGGCCAAAATACTCGATTTTTAGGCAATAATTTATTTTGAAAGGCGTTTAAATCACTTTTATTTTAGGGGCATAACTTGAAATATTACAGAATGTTGTTCAGATTAACATTTAACTTTTATGTAACATGCGACAAAAGTTAACATTATGCGCCACTGTTAAATGAGCATCTGTTAAGCCCAGATGTTAACAAAATTCATTTTCGTAGGCAATTTTGAAACTGGGTTTAATATTCCATTTTCCTGGGAAAATGGGTTTAATATTCCAGAGTAATTATAATTAGTGATCATTGATAAATGATATTTGTTGAAAAGTACAACCTATTATAAACACAAAACTAGATACATTTTGAAATAGCCTTTAATGTAAATATATTCGGAATATATAATTTATATTGTAGAGTTCAATAGCAAAATTGTTTATTGAATAAATTTTATGTAGGGGCGATACCACGCCCACTTCAATAAAGTAAATTCTTTTCGACTCTATGAATCAATATAAAAAAACTGAACTAAAAATCGCTCTCGATATGTTAATTAGTGCCACAAAATCTGTTATTTTTGCCCATAGTGCGTTGACTGTGATTGCGACTATGACTGTGACTGTAACTGTGACTGTGACTGTAACTGTGACTGGACTTTGGGTCCTAGGAGGGGCCCTTGAGTGGGAGCAAATGCTGTTTCCTTGAGCAAAAGTTATGCATTCGTGTGCCGTGTCCTCACCGGGGACTACAATTGTTTTATGACCGACTGGGGAATAGTTCCGTAAGTAGCTGGACCAAGTTATCGACTAATGCATATTAAACTAGAGCGCAACTTTCAAATGCTAAACTCGATTCGGGTCGGATTCAACAACAATTGTTCAACTTTTCGCAGATTTGGCAAGTATCGTAAAAACAAGTTTACTGCTCTAATACAAATCAAAATTATGGCTCTGAGCAGCAACTGATTTGCCTAAGCTGTGTTTAACCTAAAGGTTTGAGGAGTTTTGAGTTTGTAAACTAGTTACAATTTGATTGCACTGCACAAACTTTGCCAAGTTCTCCATTGTTTTTCTTTCGTTTCGAAATTGTTGCTTCAACTTTTGCCAACTTCTAATGCACAACCTAAAGACGTTTTCCAGCTTTATAATTAATGATCAGTTCTGCAGCTTAGGTCAATGTTTTGAGCACTACGGAAAGTAATTGAAATGTCAATAGAAATTGTTTCAGCAAAGCTTACTTCTATTTTAACTCATTTTGCAAGTAACTTTTTTAACATTTTTTATTTTTTTATTTTATTTTGTTTTCAATTTCTGAAGAGCATTTCAATATTTTAACATTTTTTGCATAATTTTTGCTTTTGGCATTTAATCTTGTTCTATTCACAAATTTTCCAAACTTTTAAAATTTAATTATAAGTGGAGGATGTATTTCTCTAATATTTATTTAGAACTTTAAATATATATTACTATATTTTTAAATATCTTTAAAATCTAATTATTTATGGAAGTTTTTAAATTATTTAATTGTGTTCAATTTTTCACCTTCTTTAGATTGTTTTAATATTATAAAATAGTTAATAGAAATAATAAATTATTATTTTAGGTAATTTCTTAGTTTATTGTAAGAAATTTTTAACTCATTTAATTGATATTTAAACTTAAATTTCTTATTATAAACTTTCATATTTCAATTTTAAGCTCTAACTTAAAATGCATAAAATGTATCGATTAGTAATAATTATGTATGTGTCATTATAATGTTAGAATCAATCAGATAATACGTCAATCAGTCAATCGTCAATCTTGTGGGAGAACAGTTGGAGATTACAGGCCTAGGCAAGAGGCAAGGCAGTCGGTAAATCAGTTAGGGAGTCTGTTATTTAAATGGTTATGTACTGTGGTATACGCTACATCAAGCATGGCACATCAGTCAATCAATCAAATGGTCAGTCGGACGGTCACTTAGCTACCCAAGCAGCAACAAAAGCCGAGAGCATATTTGGCTAAAATGAAAGTCATTTATTGAATCCGGCAATGTGGATTTAAATTATATAAGCTGGTTTAAAATACTCAGTCAATCAATCAGTCAATCAAGCTGTACGCCAATCGCTTAGTCACTCGCCGGACCACAGCAGCTCTCCATTTTTCAATTTGCGGTATAAATAACGCATTGGCAGTGACTCGGGCATTTGGCAAGCATAACTATTAATACTACACACTTGTAACTGAAGAGAGGCATGGAGCATACGAGTATCAGGCCATCAATCAGTTTTCAATCAATACAGCAATAATGTTGATTTTTGAAGAGTGCAATAAAACCGGTTGCCAGGCGAAATGCCGGCACAATCCCGGGGGATCGAAACGGTTGGTTTAGCCTTGAGGCGTTGACCTGCCCCGTTGGGTTTTCCTGGCAACTGAAAATGTATGCACGGCGCATAACTATGGAAAATTTTGGGATGTTGACAGCGAACGCTGATTTGTATAATTTGGGATGGCCGAATCAAGTGGATGGGCACTTGTCAGGCTCTTGCGGCTCACAAAGCTGACATTTATATTGATGTGCCATGTGCCCAATTAAATGAACAGCATTGTATATCATCTGCCTGCGCATATATAGATGTTCTCCTAGAGCAAAGGATGGGCAGGAAGAGGGTTGGAGGGATACGCGGAGCTAGAGCGGTTTGTCGCAGGAAGTCATATATCGAACATTAAGTTTTGTGTGCACGACAATTTGCGACAACACAACAGCTCCATGACCAGAAGGAGAGGAAGAGAGAGAGAGAGAGAGAAAGGGAGAGAGAGAGAGGGAACTAGAGAAAGGGCGCATGGGAGCAAAAGAGTGCGAGTGGGGAAGGGAGCAGGGGCATCGGATGGACGCACACGAGGCAGGCATATAAGTAATAATGTAATTATAGAGCTATAAACAAGTCATAAATCAATAAACAAAAACAGACACACACACACACACACACACACACAAACACACACACAAACACAGAGCAATAAGCACAAATTACATGTGACAACAACACATAAAAATTCGCAAAGTGCTCAGTCGGATGCAACCGACAGTAGTCGGTCTCAATGTCTCAACATTCTTCAAAGTGTTGCAGCAATGCTTGTTCTTATTTTGTTCTTTAATTTTATGCAGCATGCTTTTGTGCGCGCTCTAAGCACGAGCCAGACAAAGTCAGCAATATTATTTCTTTAATAACTTCGGTGTTTAAAACCCAAATTTAATTAGAATTTCAGCACGAATAAATAGGTTTATGGAGAGCATATATTCCGACTAACAACCTTAAATGTTCAACATTACGCTTTTAATGAGAATTTAATTGTTTGGCGGCGTAAAGTGGGCGTGATCAGCGTATGTAATCAGTCTATTTACATTCTTACTTTGGATACCATAGCTTTTACAATTGCTGAAATCCACGAGTTCATACGGACAGACGGATATACGCACAGAATTTCAGACAAATAAAGAATATGCATACGTAAATATTTCTTTAGGATTCGCCACGCCCACTCTTCCACCTTATATATATTTCCAGAAAGTTGAAATCCCCGTTTTCATATAATATTTTGGTACAGAGCATACATGAATGAAAGGCGAGAACAAGAGCAAAGGGGAACAGGAACTGAGCGCCATTCATACTTGTCCGAGTCGAGTGTGCGTATGTATGTGTGCATATGTATGTGTATGTGTGTGTATGTGTGTGGATGTGTGCATATTTTTGCCGGTTTTCGGTTTCAGTTTCATTTTCGGTTTCGGTTTCAGTTTCGCTTTCGCGTTGCCACTGTTGTCTCCATTGCCATTCGCCATTTTGCTCATTTCCTGTAGCGGAAACGCTGCCATAATTATTGCCATAAACTCAGCCATAAAAACCGGTTTACATTTCCCGTTGTATTTTCGCAGCTTACTCAACTGCCGCCCTGCTGGCCATTGTCTTCGCTATACCTTTCGGAATACGCATGCTCGTCCACAAGGATCGCGGGCAATGGGAGGAATTCGGACCCGCTTTCTATACCGCACACTTGGAGCTTTTCCTCGGCAACGGTTGCTTGGGTGAGCTTTTAAGCTTAAATTGTATTCAGATATGTTGATACGTTTTAAATAAATATTATCTAGTATATTTGAATTCATACTATATTCAATCATATTCGAAAAATTATATATAATATTGTTCATGCTTCCTTTAAGTTTAATTATGTTATAGGAAAATCTATATTAGTTAGCGCCAATTTGGAAACAACATTTGTACGCTAGGTGGCGCCAGTGGTACTGTAATTTTGTTAATTTCGGTAGTTATTTTTATTTAATTATTTTATTTTGGATCGACAGGACTGGCGTTCTGGTTAAGGCATTCGCCTCGACATAGTTCTATCTGACCAAAGCCAAATTTTTCCATTAAAAATCTCCCATTGCTAGACGTAGAGCCCGAATTTCTCACCTTCAGTTATAAAATAAATATTTATTTTAGTTTTTGTATGGTTTGCTGTAACTTTTACCATAAGATAATAAATGTATTTCAAATTAATTTTAGTTGACAAAGCATTATAAATATTTTCAACTGTGAATACCTCTAGATGTAAAATTGTTTTTGTCATATTTGTTCTTAGGTGTCGGCGTCATAATGCTGTTAGTTCTGACCATCGAGCGCTACGTGTCCGTCTGCCATCCGGGCTTTGCGCGTCCCGTAATGGGTCCGCCGGGGTAAGTTCAGACATGTAATATTGTAGATATCGATCGAAATACCCGAGTGTTATGTCGTTGGCAGCGTGATTGTGTTCCTGAGCTGCTTCTTCACCTTCATCATTTACCTGCCGAGCATCTTCCGGGGGGAGCTGATCAAGTGCATGCTGAGCTCGAACAACGTGTACGTCTATCTGAGGAGGGACAACCACATCTACCAGCGCACCATGTTCTACTCGGTGTACAAGATCATGCTGGAGGTGGTGTTCAAGTTGGCTCCGACCTTGCTGATTGCCGGACTGAATCTGAAGATAATGCTGGTCTATCGTCGCACCTGTGCGCGTAGGAGGCAGATGGTGCTGTCCCGGGCCAATGGGGTGAAGGACGACGATCCGAGGAAGTTTGCGGAGGAGCGACGTCTGTTCCTGCTGCTGGGCAGCACCTCCATTTTGTTTCTGTTGTGCGTGTCGCCGATGGCCATTTTGCATATGACGATTGCCTCCGAGGTGCTGCCGAGTTTCCCGTTCCAGGTGTTCCGGGCGATGGCCAATCTGCTGGAGCTGATCAACTATTCGATAACGTTCTACATCTACTGCCTGTTCAGCGAGGACTTCCGCAACACCCTGGTGCGTACGATCAAGTGGCCCTGGTTTGGCAAACTGTGCATCCAGCAGCAGGCGGATGAGGTGAGTGCTAGTCCTCCAGCAACGGCCACCGCTGCTGTTTGTAACCCACTTTGCCCGCCCCTCCACACAGACCACTCGAAAGGGCGTTCCAATGGTGCGATTCGATAGAGTGAACCTGCGCCATCATCACCACATCACCACCACATCCGGCATCGGACGGTCCAGCAGCATATAGTACATGGGCAACTACCCCTCCTCGCCGCCACCTCCACCGCCACCGCCTCCGCTTCCGCCTCCGCCACCGCCCCCACTTCCCGCCAAGATCAAGAGCAGACCCAAGCCGATTTCGATACCGATACCGATACCGACACCGATAGCGATAGCCATAGCGATACCCAGGTCCAGGCCCAGGCCCAGGCCCATGCCCCCCTCGATCACCGTCAGTTATGTTTAGACACCAAGCGACCCTCTCAACACCCTCTATCCTTTGGCAATACCGCTGATGTACTACCCACATACCCTGCACACCTTCAATACCCTCCACAACCAGCATCGAGTCGATTCGATTAGCATGTTTCATAGCTACAAATGCTGCCTGCACACAGGGCGTATCCGACTTGTGAACACCCTACAAACGATACCACTGATGTTCTCTATATACGATACCACTGATGTTCTACCCACAAACTGAATACAATAAACACAAGGTCGAATTGTGCTAAATATATACATATGTTCCATAGCTAACGATGCTGCCTGTACTTAGCATACAACAAGGGCTAGATTTGGTTTGCGTAGATATGATTGAGCATTATTCCTGAGCCGAGTTGAGAGATATGTTAGAGTTCTCCTTAGTTAAAGGCATACAGCTCATATTAGTTGCATGTTAAGTTTGAGTTAATTTCATTTCTTTTGATAATTATAAACAATAATTAACGATAATATTGATAAAACATATATTCAATAATATTATCGATAACTCTGCTGTGGAGAGGAAAAATCTATCGCTCATTTATCAGAAGAGTCTCATAACTCAAAAAGTTTTCAAAAGCCGTGTATCTTCATACAAAGCGGAGCGACATATTCTCATCTCACGCTGTGTGTATTGAAGATAGGACAATGAAATTTTGACACAAGATAGATAAATAACTATCGAACATTACTGCATTTTGAGTTATGACACTCTTCTGGTAAATGAGCGATATGCCTTCTGCATCTTACATCAAAATAATAATATCACACAAATTAAAATAAAATATAACAAATATTGAGAGAACCAAGTAGGTCACTAATTTTGGGATCGCTGAATTCGTATCTAAGGTCAGTTTGGTTCCAATAGGTTTATACGGCTCAAAATAAATAAGCCCTTAAACTTTAAGCCATTAAATAGGAGAGGCTCAATTACATTTATAACAATAACACATTTCCGAAATGCAACATTGAAATAAATAAATTTGAGTGCGGTTTTTTAAATTTTAAACACTTTAAATTCAATTTCAATACTTGACATAAAATTTCCTGACTTGACAAACCTTGAAAATAACCTGACGTCTTGAAACTAACAAAACTGACCTCTGATCCGGATACAGCGATCCCAAAATCCCGTAATCTATAGGATTTGGTTTCTGTTCCATCCATTCAAATCAGTTTTTAAAGCTGTGTAATTGAATACTATTATTAAATCTATGAAATATAACATATTACCAATAATAACAAAAATTCAAAAATAGTGAAATAAATTTCGTCATGAAATTATTTTTAAATTCAGGCGCGTCCGGCTGATCGGCTCCGTCCTAATTGATTATTATTTTTAGTTTAAATTTAATTATTATTATTATGATTATTATTATTATTCTTCTTCCTAGGCTACGATCCCTGCGATCGCGAATCGCTCGCCAGCCAACCCTCAATTGGATCTCATTACAGTTCAAAACATTGGCCAATAGCATTTATTTATCTAGAAAAATGTAATACTCAAATACATTTAATGTCTATGCGATTATTACATTCGTCCAGATAAACAAAGTGCTATTAAAAAATGCCTTGAGCTTTAATCAGATGCAATTCGGAATGGCGGGTGAGCGAAGCGAGGTCGCAGGGGGCGTAGTTATTATTTTGAGTTATCAATTGATTTGAATAAATTATAATATAATAAATAAAATATATGTATAATAATATAATTATTTTGAGTTATTAATTTGTTTAAATAAATTTAAATTTCCCCTCTTATTATTTATTAAATAATATTTAATGCGGAGATTAAGCTGCCTGCGGCCTTGGTTCACTTGCCCAACAAACTTTATTTCAATCCCATTACAGTTCAACGGATCTGTTTATAGCATTTTGTTATCTGGAGAATTGTTATATTCAAGTGCATCTAATGCTTATGCGATTGTTTCATTTCTCTCTATAACAAAATGCTATCCACAAATACCACGAACTTTAATTCGATTCAAATAACGATGGCGGGTTTGTGAAGCAAGACCGCAGAATAATAATAAAAATAATAATAATAACTATAATAATAATAAAAATTATAATAATAATACTTACAAAATAATACATATATATAATCAAAGAAATAATAAACATAACAAACTAATAAAATAATATGAATAATAGTTAAACAAGAAAAATAAATATATAATAATAATAATCAATTATAAAATGTAATAATATAAAATCTAAAACTTAACAAGATTTAAGAAACTACGCCATATTATTTGAATTGAAATTTAAATTGATTAAAATTTAAAGTTATTTTACTTAATTCGTTATTAAATAGTTTTTTATTTTTAAATTCAAATTTATGCTTTATAAATATATATATTTTTTTATATTTGTTAAATCTGAAATACCGTCACGCATATGGTATCAATCCATTATGGAATTGCCCAAGAAAATAGAGCGAGAAATAAATCAAGCGACGATCGAGAGAAGATTTTGAAAATAAATGAGAACCTAGTTCCGAATGGACTCAAGCTGAATGCGATTAATATGAGAATATCGAATATCGAGAGAATTTTGTGGAATTTATTGCGAACTTAGTTCCGAATAAATTCGAGGAGCATGCGTAGTATTCGTAGAGCCCACGTAGAGCTTAACTGAAAAGTGATTGGAAGAATGAAAGGGTGTGCATAGTATTAAACATTTCAAATTTATAGATGTATTATATAATCTCATAAAATAATCAATAACCATAACCATAACCATTGCTTACTGCATATTAAATATAAATGTCCCTAGCAAATCGCAAACCCAACTACAGTTCAATAATACCATCCATATGGAAGGAGTTTCTAAAAAAAATTAAAATCATTAACAAAAAAATTATAAAATCACCAAAAATTAAAAAAAAAGTTATAGTTTTAGATGTGTTTGAATGTTAGTAGAAAACCAGAGGGCAAGATGATGAAAACGATTACGATGGAGATGATGGTGATGATGATGATGATGGGGATGATGGGAAGGGAAGACGAAAGATTAATATGAGGATAGTATTTATGTAAGCCAGTGTTTTTATGTATACACTTAAATATATTTATATAAACCTATATTATATATGTATCTATAGAAATGTAGAACTAAGTGCATGCAAGCGGATATAACTGATTCTGATTCTCAAATCTGAATTTAAAACTATAAATTGGCATTATTTTGTTGTCCAAATGGCAAAAGTGAAGAAGAATTTCGTTAGACGGAACCGAATCACGTGACTAAAAGTTTAAATTAATTAATAATTAATTATACGTATGATAATTTAACGGTCTTATACTAAGTTATCCCTATGTGTAGTTCTTAACGAAAAACAATTGGAGAAATTATGTATTACGAAATTGTGAATTAATTAGATACCAAGATTGAGTGCATTTAAGTAGCTATTATGGACAATTGCTGAAATTGCCGCAGTTAATTAATTAATTAATTCTCGTAATTAATCATTTTCAATTAGTTAAGCGTTTACACCATAAGTTCAAGACTTGCAGCACGCTTAGATAACTCAAATGAATGTATTGTGTACCTAGTCTATCAATGTGGACTCGTCTAATATTGTGTAACTTATCGTTAATCGAAACCCGATCAATATCGATGTACAGCCTATCTACGTAAACAGTATTCAAAACAAAAACAAAACAAAAACAATTGCAATTACAACTACCACTAAAATTAGACAAGCAGAGAGCAGAGAGCAAGAGTTGCGATAGCATAATCCAAAACGGCAGATCCGTACATCAACTATACAATATACTATATACTGCATACAAATATCAATATCAATAGAATCGACACCATTTTTTTTGTAAGTGTACGTGAGCACAGCTCAACTATGACTAGTGGAAACCTAAAGATAAACTACAATATGTATACCACATAGACAAATCGTTCAACCACAGTTCGCAGACTATCGATAGTGCTATCGATAGTATGTATTGTTTTTTTTTTTTAATTAATTATTCCCAAATAGCGTATAAAAATAGTAGCGATAGTACTATCGATAGTTTGCCAACACTCATGCAAGTTGCGGCTTGAAACTACAGCTGAAACTGAAATTTATTTCGATGATTCGAAATTTCGATTACCAAGCACATCGAAAATGGTTCCAGTAATTAGTAGTATTTCAAGCAGAGCTGAAACTTTCGACCATTTCGACACCAAAGCGACTACCAAAATTGCATTCAAAAAAGTAAAACACAAACAGACATACATACCTATCAACCAAATGAATTTAAACAGTTTAACTCGTTTTTGGTGTCTATGTTTAGCATATTACATTACGAAGTCTATATAAATGTTAAAAAAAATAATTACTAAATATTAATATACAGGAATATACGCGGCCAACGGTCAACAAATAAATTTTAAATATTTCAAATTTTCAACTCTTCATTATTTTAAAACATTTAAAAATTCTCGAATGCAAATGCAAAAAAAAAAGAAAATAGAATACTATACCATAAAAATTATAATACTAAATGTATGTTAAATGTAAATATCTTGGCGTTTTATTTATGGAAAATACGCACAGTAAGTACACTCAGAAAAATAAAGTATGATTCGTTCTACAAAATAATGCTTTTTTCGATTCAGCGATGATCGCGTAGATCTCTGAAACAAGATCTACAGATAATATATTTTTTAAAATCACTAACTAGCTTTAATTATTTTATTGCGATCAAATCCAATAAATTATTTATAAATCATAAAATTTGTAAGGTTTGCTTAAATTTATAATTTATTTAAAGTTTTCTGTTGTTTTTTTTTTTAAATAGAAGCTTTGAAGTGAAAAACCATCGATGTTCCCACTATCGATAATTTCATTACCAAACTATCTATAAAATCGTTATCCATTCAAGATTTTAGTAAAAAAATTGTTTATTAAAAAATTGGGTTTATAATAAAAAATATAAAAATAAAATACAAAACAGTAAAAAAATGCATAGGAAAATGGAAGAGCAGCGCAAAGATCACACGCCAAAGGAATATACAGTACAGTGGGCACCGACCAACATGAACCATCATGAACCATCATGAACCATCATGAACCATCATGGGCCCCTACCAAGGTCGCCAGACCACCAGACGCTGATTCATCAGCTCCGCCAATTGGCGCTGTCGCTGGCGCTTACGCTCGAAGATCTGATGCCGGATCTTGAGCAGAATGCTGTCCCTAGGAGCCGACGACGCGGAGCAGGGTGTGGAGGCACTGTTGCACGTTGTAGCTGTTGCGTTTGTTGCATTTGTTGCACTTGTTGCACTTGTTGCACTTGTTGCATCGCTGCAGGTGCTCAGATGGGCCATGAGCAGGTCCATGTCGTGGGTGGAGCAGTTCGACCTTGACCTTGGTGGCGCCTGCGATTGCAGCTGCAGCTCGCCCAGCGGATGCTCCAACTGCTGTTGCCGTTGGCGCTAAAAAATTCATTAATTAATTAATTTAAATAATTAATTAAATTTAATACTATTTAAATTATTATAAACTATAATAAATTATTATATTATTTAATTTTTTAAATTAATTATTTACATTTACTTTTATTTTATTTGTATGGTAGCTACATTTTTTTGGTCTTCATTCAGCTGTTGATTAAATCACTTGTTGCATTTATTATTATTATCATTTGTTATTTATTTGTTAAATAATTTTTGTTATTTTTGTAATTAATTATGTATATTTTACTCAAATATTTTACAATTGTAAATTTTGTTTTTATTAATTATTTGGCCTCCTTTGATATTATTTGTAAAAAATTCAAATATTTATATTTATAAACATTTAATTTTTAACTATTGTAATTTAGATTTCCATTCCTTACTATAATAAAATTATATAACAAAAATATTTTTGTTTTTGGTAAGCATTATTTATATTATTATATGTTGAATGTTTTATTATTTATATTGTTTATTTAATTTATGATAATTAATTCAATTTATTGCTTTTAATAATATTTATAATAATGAATATATTCAATTTTATGTTGTTATTTATCTTATTTTTGTTATTTATTTAATTTACGTTATTTTATTGCTTATTGTTATTATTTAGTTATATTTTATGTAAGTTATTTTATGTATTTTGTTTAATATAAATAATTAATTAATTTCATAATATATATTATTGTACTAAATTATTTTAATAATTAAATTGTTTTATTCATATTCGTAATGAACATTTATATTGTTTACCATTTAAAATTTATTTATAATTTTTGTGCCTTCATGTGTTTTTGCATATTCTACAAGTTTTCTATTGTGTATTTATTTTATTATTTATTTATTTATTTGCACAATTAATTTAATATTATTATTTCGTATTATGTTTATATTTTTATAGTATTTAATTTGCTAATTATTTTCTGTCAAGTTTACCTTCTTGCGTGCCGCATTCTCGGCCAGAAAGCGACAGAGCTGCTGCAATTGTTGCTCTGCGAGGACTTCATCATGTTGCTGTTGCTGCTGTTGATGATGCTGTTGCTGTTGTTGCTGTTGTTGCTGTTGTTGCTGTTGTTGTTGCTGTTGTTGTTGCTGCTCCTGTTGCAATTGTCGCTGCTTGATTGCTGCCTGCACCTTGCACCTGATTGAGTTGCTGAGCTCCATATTGATGAACTGCTGCTGCTGTTGCTGCTGTTGCTGCTGTTGCTGCTGCTGCTGCTGTTGCCGCTGTTGCTTGAGTATCTTGTAGATGACGCCCATGTCGCCTAAGCTATATTTATGCTATATTTCCTGCGGATCCGTAGCGTCGCGTCGAGCTGCTGCCAAAGACTGTCCCAAATCGCCGGCAACTGCGGCTTCTTATATGAGCTGCCTGAGCAGTCATTTTTGGAAAATGCCCACCAAAAAAAGAATCAAATTGAAAATGCATATAAAAATAAAAATAAAACATAACGCAGTCTCTCCCTTTCACTCTCCCTCTCTCTCTCCCCTCCTTCTCACTCTCCCTCTCAAGTGCAGCGCTATTTTCCTCTTCACTGCCGCTGCTCATTACAATGCCTTTGGCAACAACACATGTGGCAGTTGCAAGGCAGCTAATAATAGCACACACACACACACACACACACACACACACACACACACGCACACTTGCAGCTGCAACACTTTCGATGCACCGACAGCGCATGTGGCCTCCTGTCCCTCTGTCCTTCGTCCCTCTGTCCCCTTGTCCTCATGTCCGCGCCTTTGGCGCCCATTCCAAGTGTCGACTTGGCCTGCTGAGCCCGCCTTTTTCTGCATACCCTGCAGCAGAAAGAGTCCATGGGTTATGCCCAACAGTTGGTCAACGTAAAGAAAAGATTGCTGTTTTTATTATTTTTTTATGTTGTTCCTTTTTTATCTTTATTGCTCAAAATTTGTATTTATTTAAATAATATATTTATTTTAGCTCATAACATAATTTTGTTATCTTTAATATTTTTATTATTTATGCTATATTTTATTATTCATATTGCTTATTTTATTTATTATACTTTATAATAATTACATTATTTATTATATAGATTAATTGTATTTAATAATTAACAATCTTTGAATGTTATTAAAATAAATTTTCATATGTCTTTATTATTTTTATATAATTTTTTTAATTTCTTATCAATAATATTTTTATTATTATAATATTTTATATTAATCATATTGCTTATTTTATTTATTATACTTTATATTAATTACATTATTTACTATAACGATTAATTTTGTTTAAAAATTAATAATCTTTGATTTTTATTTAAATACATTTTCACATATTTTTATTATTTTCATATAATTTTTATTTATTTTTTTTTTCATTTTCATATTTTAGTATTTGTATTTATTAATATTGTTTATTTTAACTTTATGCATTAATTTAGTTCATTATTAAATTTATTTTATTTATGACATATTGCTATTTATATTGTTTATTTGACTTACTTGGATTTATGTTATTTATAATTTAAAACTGAATTTAAATTTAGCTTAAATGGTAAATTATATTTATATCTTTTATTTTTATTATTTTTAAATAATTTTAACTTTCACTGCACTTTCATTTTAATATAAATTCTTTAAAATTAATTTGTATATCCATGTGCACGTATCAAAATTTGTAATATTCTTAAATGTTTACAGTTATGGAAAACGACGTTTTGACATAACAAGGGAAATAATCTCAGAGAGTTATAAATAGCGCCTGGGAAAAACACTTTGCGCCAGGCGCACACATACTAATGCACTCTCACGCACACACGCACACAAGCAAACGCACATGAGACGTTGACAAAACCAGAGAGCATACACTGAGAGAAATGTGGTCGTCCGTCTGTCCGTAGGCACATCTAGATCTCAGCAACTATTAGAGTTAGAGACGCCATTTTTTGTATGTAGGCTCTTAGAATTTTGATACCTCCACTCCATCCCCCACTAACGAAAAAAAATACAGAAGCCCTACATGATCAAAACAATTATTAATTTGTGAATATATAGTGATAGAATAAATATATACACTGAAGAAAATTAATGTTTGTATTTGTTATTTGTTATTTTGTTAGCATAATGTTTTGGAATTCGTGATTTTTTCTCTCTGTGTAGGCGTTGCTGCGTCTCAATTTCTTCTGAGCTTGTGTGTGCGCTCTCTCTCATTCTTTCTCTCTGTGTATGCGTATGTGTGTGTGTGTCATGCCATGCACTTGAACTCTGCATTCACATGTTGTATTCCTATTCCTATCCCGGCTCCATGCCCACCCCTCGCCCCCTTGCCCCACCCTCCGTCGCTGTCCCTGTGGCCGTGCCCGTGCCTATCCATGTGCTCGTTCTCATTCCCAGCTATCCATGCCTAACGCCGATCTCATTGCTCTGGCAATGCCGCATACATATGGACACACATTCGTACATTCGTACATTCGTACATTCATGCATACATACCCGTACATATTATTATCACATGCCTGTCGTGCCTCGCTGCGTGTTTTCTTGTGTCTGTTATTTTATTTCAGCGTCAAGATGTTTCAAAGTGCACTTCAAGTGCGTTACAATTTGCGTCTATTTTTAGGGCCTTGGGAATACGGCAGATAAGAAGGCCAAACCTAGGGCTAAACACTAAAACACTAAAACCCTACGAACTAAAGACAACCCCAAGCACCAAATGTTGAGTTTCTTTTGTCATGTGCATCATAATACCATGCTACGAAATCCCATACCCCCTTCGAAACGAGAGCTAATTAAATAATACCTAATAGGCAAGCAGACATTTAATAGATGCCCTAGACTCCAGATCCATTTTAATATGCAATTTTTTATGATTTTTAAATATCATTGCATTTATTTTAAACAAATTTTTATTTATATTGTTTATCAGAATTTTTTTTAATTTAATTTTCATTTAAAACTTAATTTTTAATAATTTTTCAAATTTGTTAAATCTTTTTCTATTAATATTTTTATAAGTATAAGTATATTTTTTATTTTAATTTTTATTTATTATTTATTTATTTATTATTAATAATTTTTCCAATTTGGTTAAGCTTTTTCTTTAAATATTTTAATAAAAATAATAATTATTAAGTAAACAAATTTTCATTGATATTGTTGATTAGGATTTTTTATTGGAATTATCACTTATTTCTATATTAGTTAATCTCTTCAGTTAAATATAGTTTATATAAATAATAATTATTATGTACAACTAATGAACATATTTTATTATTCTTCGCTGAGGTTTTAAAAACTATTAAAATTATGTCGCATGTTGGATGCCACGCCCCCTTTAAATAGAAGATTATTATATAGAATACCATTTTATTCGACTATCCTGAAATCGGTTGATAAACACAAAAGTTATTAAAGAGACAATATTGCAGGCATAAAACACGATAGAGCCAAATAGCTAAGATGAAGCATTGCTGCTTTTTATAATTATTTTGTTCAGTGTGCATTTCTTTCAGTGCAGTGGCAGGCCTTAGACGCTAATGCGTCCGCTTAAACGTCTGTTACAAATGTAATTTAAATATTTCACTTCAGTCCCGAATTGAGACCCTTGAAATCTGAGGCGCTTGTCGGTGATTGTGGTGCTGGTGGTGGTGCTGATGGTGGTGGGGGTTGGTGGTGCAGGGGACAACCCTAAGTGACAATTAGCTGTGTGCTGGAGCAAACATTTCCCACCATAGGGCGTGGATTGTGATCGTTTTTTGTTCCGTCGACAGAAGGAAAACCCAAACAAGTGCAGTTCGGTTCAGAAATCGTTCCGCCGAGTGGGTAATAAAAATATGCTCTGGCATGGTATGGCATCGTATGACGTTGTATGGCATGGTATGGCATGGTATGGCATTCGTTATGCCGCTGTGCATCCAATCGATATGCATTGGAAACTTAGAATGCCTCTCAACTATGCCTGCCTTCATAATTTGTGTATTAGTTTCGATCTATTTTCGAACTTCCGTTCGATTGTATTTTTAGCCTGCCTGGAAATGTTTATAGATTCAGATTCCGACGTATGCTATGCCAAATCCCTTAATATTCCGCCTTTCTATTGCCAAAATCGATAAACAGTTGCATGATTTTATTGCGCCTGCGCGACGCCCCACGCGTTGCCCCACATCCGAAGAGGGGCGCGAAGTTGCCACTCGGTGGGGCAACTGCAGTCACGGCTCGAATCGGTTTTCGTCTCAGCCACCGGCTGTTCTGCAGATTGGCGTATATAGCATATATATATCTGTATATATCTGTATATATTTGTCTGTATATAGCACATAAATCGTCATATGTCGCGCTCCCCTACAGAATCCCCACAGAATTCTCACGCTCTCGCCGCAGTTTGGCAAAGTTCGCCTGGGGATTTTTAGGGGGAGCCAAATCACTGACAAGTTGTCAGCATCGGTGTTAATGAGGCTGGATCTGTGGATCAGTCAACCTGTTGAAGCAAAATGCATATAGAATAACCGATCTTACACTCAGAAAAAAATAAAGTTAGATGCGTTTCACAAACACAAACAGCTCTACAATGAATTGAGTTATGTTCTAGAATGCAAGCGATATTTGGCATGGAGTTCTAATTAGAATTGAGTTCTCCATCATGGAGAGCATAAAACAACTGATGCTAACGATGCTACACTCAGAAAAATAAAGCATGATTCGCTCTTCAAACTAAAGCTCTATAATAAAATAAAATTTAATTTGAGTAATTCAGTTAAATTAATTTATAAAAACGCAATTAAATTGATTACGAATCGTACCTTAATTTAATCCGAAAATTGCATGGAAACAAAAAAAAAATATACAAAAAACAATTAAAAAAGCGCTGCAATGAAATTCTATTTGAACTTTTGACATCAAAAATTCGTGATTCATCTACTAAAGCTCTTGAGTTTTCGGAGTTTTTATTCAGAATATTTGCTCTCCAACTTTATATTTATTTATCGGTTAATAAATAAAAAAAGTTTCTTCGATTAGGAATAGTTTTATGCAATTTGTAGAAATCGCTGAAAATTAAAAATCTAATCGCTGTTTTTCATTTTTTGTTTTAATAAATATTAAAATAATTATTAGAAATATTCAGATGAAGATCTCTTGATGAAATAAATAAAACTTAAGTAAAAATAATAAAATAATTAAAAGTAAAATAACTTGTGAATATAATAAATATTTTTTTTTATTTATTAATGAATTAAAATTTCATCATTATGCCATAATTTATTTAAACATCAAATAAAACGCATTCGGTTTTCGTTTTTCTTTTTCCATAATAATAATTTCAAAAAACTTTTATTTATCATTCATTCATTTGCGTGTTTTCATTGGAGTTTTTTTTTTTTTAGTATTTGTGGTGCAGAGTATGTAGTATTTATTTTGGTGTTTTAGCCGAATTTGGAGTATTATTTGTTGCATTCTGAATGATAATGAAGAGCGCGTTTGGATAATTATGAATAAACATTTGCTTAAAATATTGCTTACGTTTGGATTTATCGCACAAAGAAATCGCTTATTTGGCGAATAAAACAAATCACATACACATGAGTAAGCATCATACACGTGTGTGTGTGTGTGTGAGTGTGTGTGTACAGTTTAAACTTAGCTGCTAAATTGTTGCTATGTACAATTTGTTTAAGGATTCGTGTAAGAAGCACAAAAAGTTGATTGTTGTTGCAGTTGTAATTATTTCATTTGGAATTTTTATGTTTTTTATGTTTTTCAATTTTAATAAATTTAGTTTTTGTATTTGTTTTCAACTTTGAATCTGGAGTTTTGGCGTGAATAAAAGCTGCTTATGGCTGGCTAAGAATACGCTTTATAGCAGTACTAATTGCAATAATTATGCAGTAATTTGTGTACAAGTTTTTCGGTGAGGATTAAAGATCATGCAAACATTTTGTGCACTCCTTTCGTTGTAAACAGCAACAACTCTAGGCAAAGAAAAATGTGATTAACAGATTACATATCGTAGTTAGATTTAGCTTTTACAAAATACCATAACAATTGTCGGTGGTGCGCAAAAAAAACTATAGTATAGAGTGCTAATATATATGTTATAGTATTATAGTAGATGTATTTATTTTTAGAAACCTCAATGAGTTCATTTAATACACACTAAATCAGCAAAACTTGTTGGAATTTTCTTGCATTTCTTTTTGTAATTTGTTTTTAATTTATTTTCACAATTTGCCACTTTGGAATAACACAGAAAAAACCTATTCATATAGACTATAAATTTCATTCGATTGCTATCAAATTCAGTTTAAGGCATTAACCAATATTCAATACATAAACAATCGCAGTTTGCCTAAAACAATTGCCAATAGTTATATTTAAATTGCAATTCTTATAAATTAATTTTGCAATTATGTTTAGAAATTGTCTAATCGAAGAAATATTGCATAAAATTGTAATAAAACTAAAACTAAAGTTTGTTGAATTTTAGGCTGATGTAACGGATTTAAAAAGCAATTTAGAAAGTGCTGATGAAAACATAAACAAATATATAGAGTTTTATAGAAAAATATAAAAATAAATAAGTAACGAGGAAGAAATACAATTAGATATCACTAGACAACAATTTTTTTTTATATTTTATGCATAAGTCGTCAAACTATTTTTATAAATCACGTACGAATTGTTCTCATAACTTTTGAATTTTTTTTTAATTTACAAATTTTAATTTTTAATTTGTTAAATTTAAAATAAAAATAAATAAATATTTGAATACATATGAATATATTGAAACGCATTTAAAGTTCTTTTAAAAAAAATATTTTTTTTAATAAATCACTTACGATTCGTACGAAATGTTTTTAAACCTTTTGAATTTTTTTGAAATTTACAAATTTTAATGTTAAATTTTTAAATAAAAATTAATATATATTTAAATACATATGAATATGCTGAAACGCATTTAAAGTTCTTCTAAACAATTTAGTTGTTTATCTAAATATCTAAAAATTAGTCAAATATATAAATTTTCATTTCAAAAGCTTACCAATGTGTAAAAGCTAATAAATATATTAGTTTATTTTTAATTAGTTTTTCAAAAAATTCATTTTTGCATTGAAAAATTCTAAATTGAAGTTCTGAAAAATTTAATTAAATACAATTTCTATTATAACAATTTCTTTTTAAGCATATTTGACAAAAAAATATGTTTGATGACTTATGCATTTTTAGGCAATTGAAAGGTTACATTTAAAGTAGATTTTCTTCAAGTGTAGTATGAGTATTTAGTTTAAAATAGTTGTGATTTAATCTTAAATTTTATTGATATATATATATATATATATTTTGTATTTACTTTTAGTTTGTATATTATTAAATATGTTTACAACATGTGAGTAGAGTTTGGTAAGAGTTTCATAGATCTTTATTTAATAGTATATTGTTTTGTTTTAATATAAAGCTGAACCACATATAAAATAGAAATTATTTTAATATGGTGATTAGGTTTGTTTGTACAGAAGAAAATATACATGGACGAAAGCAGAAAGTTAAACAAAGAATATATAGAATATAGCTCTAAATAGTCGTGTATAGTCGTATAGTGTAAAAGATATCAAGTTGTTATACCAGAGAGTGTACGAGAGTAGAGTATTATAAAATGCGATAGTTCTTAAGGCATTCAGCACATGTATGTACATATATACTATAGGTCTATGTATATATATAGATAGTGTAAATCGTGTTCAGTTTCAGTTGTAGTCATCCATATGTTTTAGATAGTTGCAAGCTCAATTCGTGTTAAAGTATGCAAAAAAATCATATATATATTTATAGCAAAATATGATATAGTTAGTTGTTTAGTAAGGCATGCAGAAATATAGTTAGGGAGTATACGAATATTTTCAAATATTCCATTTTATCTAGCACAAAACAAACCGACTCTCAAGCTCCATATGATTGCATGTGTGTCTACTTAAAATAAAGTAAATAAAATTAATTAAACTAATTAATAGAGTGCAGTAAATTAGTGCGCTCACTTGGCCTATTTTGCGATAAATTTGTATAAATTTTGGAGCAAGGTTTTTTAGTTTTAGGAGCAGAATTCAGAACCAAATTGATTGTCTGCGCAGCCCAGTGCACAGTGGGATGAACCGCACAAAAAACTGGCATAAATCCGTCAAATAAAATTTTAGAATAAATTAGACTTGAATTAAAACAACAGAAATAAGTTACAAACAGCCGATTAAAATGATCGATATATCAATAATTTCAATCGATTATACAGGCTTCAGTTCAAGCATGTTGTGTGTTGAACATAATTTGATTTTCATTGCTGAATTCATGTCGGTTTTTTGCGTTGCAGACCACTGTGCAGTGGAAGGTTGGCCTAGCTAAGTAAAAGCTACTTGTACTAACTAAAATAATTAAAATGTTTAATTGATTGGCAGACACACACACAAATGCACAGATTCAAAGACAACATGCATTGCCAATTGGTGTTTTTTTTGGTGTTTTGTTGGTGTTTTTTCTTGCTCGTTTTTCGTATTAACTGTCTGGTTGTATAGTGTCTATTAGTTAGTAAATTTAGCTAGTTTTTGTTACCAACTTGAAGTTGCATTTTGACCAATTCGAGATTAGAGCAAACAATTTAGTTTTAGTTGCTTAGTTTGTAGCTTTAGATTAGTTTAGTTGGCATATCCATAATACTATGCTTAATAGCCGTATAATTAATTAAGCAAATTTGAAAATTTTCAATCGTTTAATATGCATGTAGTTTAATTTAATTTAATTTAATTCGATTATCAACACTTTCGATTATCAACAGTTGTTGCTGCTGGCTCAGCAAAAAGGCAAAACAATCGAGCTGAGAAAGCATCTAATTGCGGCCATAGTTCGCCTTATAGATAATGTAGTATAAGGTATATATAGTATATATATCTATCTGTATAGGGTATGTTCTATTAAAAGCTGTAGCAATTTATTTAGGCGTAAATATTCTATGTATGTATAGATAATTAATATATTTTAATTTCTTGGCATTTGGCGCATTTGCCTACAATATGCTCATTTGTTTATTATTATTTTTATTTTTATCTCATTATATATGTATATATAGTATATATATATATATATATATATATATAGACGTAATTTAGCTCAAAAAAAATTTCCAACTATAAATTTCATTTAGTTAATTTGCTCTTCGGGTGGTTTACGGTTTGCTCTTCGATTTATCTATTTGCTATTTTAGTTTTTGTTTGTCGTTTTGCAAGCATTTCAATAAAAACGCTTTTTACAGTAGAGCAAAGTGTCTAATGTATTTATATGTATATGTTTTTTAGCAGTGTATATATATGTATATATACATATACGCATTTATGTAAGTAGTTTTGTTTAAAAAGCATTCACTATCATTTAAATTGGTGTTTCATTGCGAATTCTGCTCTGCTTGGCATTCCTTAGCGGGATTATCAATTCTTCGGGATTTTTTATTGCAGTTATTAATTAATTTTATTTAATTAATTAATTAATTTCATTCTCATTGCAACTTTAGGTGCTATTTAGAGATTGTTTGTAATTGTTTGGAATTTTATTTTATTTGAAATTTTAGTATTTTATTTGTTTCTTCGATTGATCTCAATTGTTCGGCTTTTGATAGCTTTTTGTTTTGGCTGCGGCTTTTGGGGCTAACAAGCTGCCAACAGTTAAAATGGCGTATAATACACATGTATGTGTGTGTGTGTGTGTGTGAATTTCACTTATTTCATATATATATATATATAAGTATATATATCAAACCAACATTATTGTGCCTGAATTCGTTGACTCTGCTTAATAATTCTGTTCGCTTCTCTTCTGTGTTTTATTTTCTATTCTCAATGTTCGTCATTTTGCGGTTAATCACCACCTAAACTTAACGCCTGAACTATACGTGGATCAGCTTTACTACCCTCTCGAAATTCCTCCAAAGTCAGGCGATCATCGTGATTCTTGTCCATTTGATCGAAGATCTTGTCGACGCGCTTCTGCGGTGTGTTCTCATCCTCCGTTTGTGGCTGCTGACCCTGAGAAATCGAAGAAAATTAAATATTAAATATTATTTATTTGCAGCATTTGTATAGAGTAAAAGATTTCAATGGATTGGAAAAACCTTCGACCAGAATTTTAATCTTTTGTGTAGACCTTTCTTGTGGTTATGTGTGTTTATTTTGAGACTTTTTATATAGTTTAAAGAGAAACCTTAAACAGACGAAAGTTAAACTCAAAAAATATGTTGAAACATAAATCAATAAATGCAAAAAATTTTGTTTGTTTTCATCTTCGAATGGAATGCAAAATATTCAAAAATTCATGTAAAATATTCTGTATTATTTTTCAGTTTTACTTTACTCTGTTATATCTGTGTATTTCCCTCTATGTTTTCTTTGATTTTCTTGAAATTTCTTTACTATGAAAAACTAAAAAGGAATTGTGTTTCATTGAAACTTTGTCTATTAATTTGGTTTCATCACATTTTATAGCAGATATAAAATTTACAAAGATTAACATGAATAAAGGTTCTATTTAACATTTTTTGAAATTTTATTGTTAAAATAGAATCAATTAAATTGTAGGTATAAAAGAAATTTTGGAAAATATTATCACAATATATATTTAAAATTTATAATTAATATAAATCAAAGCGTTCGAAGCTTGTACATTTGCTGTGAGCTTTAAATATAAACATCCTAAATAAATTATATATATAATTCTATATAATTCTATATAATTCTATATAATTCTATAAAATTCTATATAATTTTATATAATTATATCTGACACATCTTTTGGTTTAGAATTCTATTTATGCTTATACAAAATCTACGTATTTGAAAATATACTATAACTATTTTAAATATGATTTATTTTAAGCTATTAATTTTAACATATTTGCCTTAATCTGATATTTAGATTAAGATGTTGTTTTAATACATTTTATAATTAAAATTTGGCAATTTCTGGCAACGCTGTTTAGGTTTACCGCTTACAACTTCACTTACCACCATCTGATAAATGGCGTCCACGATGTTGTACATCTCCTCGCGTGTTATATAGCCATCATTGTCCACATCGTAGAGCCGGAAGGCCCCTTTAGTGATAAAAACGAATCAATATCGATATACAAATTGTGCATAAAAATGATGATAGGACTTACAGTGAAGCTTCTCGTCAAGATTGCCACGTGATGTTATGGATAGGGCACGTATGAATTCCTCAAACTCGATGGCGCCATCCTAAGCAGATAAGTTGAATATAGAAATGAGTGTATAGGCCGTAGATGAGTGTACTCACATTGTTCTCATCGAATACCCGAAAGACCAGGGAGGCGAATTTGCTGGGATCGCCATCGGGGAAGAATTGCTTATAGATTTTAATGAATCCCTGTGAAAAGACGATGCACAATATTGAGCCGATAAGTAATTTGATAAATTGAAAGCAGGCTTCATTCTCTCAATTTTAGCAGACATTTATGTATATTGAGTATTATTTGAGTGTTATTTGATTAGAGTAACTAAAACATTGCTAAATTGTTGCGACTTGTGTTCTTATTGGGTATGAGCTACAGAGATACCCTGGCGGCAAATGAAAAGCGTAAAATCAATACGAGACAGGCTGGCATTGTGAGTTTTATTTAAGAAATCTTGTGTCCCGGGGGGAATAGACAACATTTAAAACACGAGCTGCAAGGGGCAAAACAACAGTTGGAATTTCGCATATCAGTAGAAATTGGCCAAGCTGAAGTGGCAAATGCCAAAGCCACAGAACAAGCGATAACAACAATAACAACAATAACAAAACAACAACAATAATCAAAGGGAATGAATAGTGATGGGGAAGGCAAAACAGAAACAGACATAAAACAGAAACAGAAAGAGAAAAAGCAACTGAAACAGAAACAATAAAAAGAATTACAAGCACAAATACCATGCCATAAAATGTTAAAGGAGGCAGACACGAGCAAAATACTAAATAGCTGAGCGGTATTTTTGTTTGCTGTTTTAGTTTTATTTTAAATACTTCATATTGGTTAGCCGAAAACAAAAACAAACCGAATGGGCGCAGCAGTTCAGTCGGTTGCGCCCGACTCTAGCATACCCTTTACCAACTATTTCAAGTCAAATATTAAAATAATTGTATTTAGAAACAAAATTATTGTGTATATTTTCTATATAAAACATTATTTATATATAACATTATGTATATATTCTTTCGTATGATTACTTATCAGACAAGCAAAATTTTGATGCATCATAATTCTTTTCACTATGGACCGGTTTTGATAAATTTAACGGAATCATTAGAATCTCTCTTTCTATATCAACTACTGTGGACTGAGCTTATATTATTTGTATCTCTTTCTTTAATAGGTCCGTTTGTCCATTATTTCGCTTAGGCTCATTTTGTACTAAAGGGGCGTGGCATCCAAAATTGGAAATAAATTAAAGAAATAAATATACACCTATTCAAATTTCGAAAATGATAGCTTTATCTCTTATACTTTCCGAAATCTCAGACAGAATCAGCTTATTGCTGTGATCAAGAAAATATATACCTTATAGGGTTTGCCACGCCTTCTTTTGCCTGTTACATAAATTTAAAAAAAATTATTAACCCTATCGTTAGCAAGTGTCAATGAGTGCAGGGTATAAAAACAGAAATAAAATGAAAATGGGAATGAAAATGCAAAAGAAAATATTTTGTGAAATTGTGAATGAAAATAAAACCGAGCTGAAATTTTTGTTTTGTGATGCCTTTATGGTTTTTACTAAACGGATTCTGTTGTGGTTAGTTTGATAGCCTACATAGATTCTATGTCTCTATGGCATACCAATAGCTATAGATATGAAATGAAATAATATATAACATATATATATAAATATAAATATTCGTATATACTTACTTGTTCAGTCAGCAAACCATTCGGGCAGTCTTTGAGAAAACCTTTGTGCCTTTAGTTTTTAATTTCGATATTGGTTTTTTTTTTTAGGATTTTTGAAGTGTCATAGTTCAAAGGTGAAGTTTGTTTTGGGAACAGTTTTTCACACACACAGTTCAGTTGAGGGTAGAGTAGAGAAGAGAAACAGCCATAGAAAGATAGTTAAAGACAGAGAGCCAGAAAACAGTTTCAGATTCAGATTCGAGTTATAGACATGAGTACAAATAGCCAAAGAAAAAATAAAACAATAAATAAATTTAACTTAAAAGAATTAAACGGATTTGCTCTTAAATAAATAATATCAATTAACTTTGCAAGATATTCGATTATTGACTTTTGTTTTTAATCAGTCGACATTTAAATAAATAAATAAAATAAAATTGTTCTAGCATATTGAATGGTTGACTTGTAAATTATATAATAAATTATATAAAATAAATATATGTAAAATATAATATAAATATAAATTATAAATAATATAAAAATATTAATATTTAAAAAAAAATAGACTAATTTGCTTTTTACAGATTGCTATATAAATAAACCAATTTCAAACCTCAATCGAAAATAAATTAAAAATTATTTTCTTCAAGTGCGTCGAGATAAAGAGTTTAATTTAAGTAATATATTATCAAATAACGCAATTAAATTAATTTATTGTAATTGAAATGTCAACATATTGGTGCATTGAAGTTAATGCTAATTAAATTGTGCAGCTTTGCCTCAGTGCGATATGAAGTCGAATCGCATTGCATCGCAATCGAATTAAGTTCGAGTGAAAATGCATAAAATGGCGACTTATTAATATACAGATTGCGGCGCACTCGATCGTTCATAATTACAATTATGAGTGTTATTCATATTATTCGCATTATTCGCATTGACAGCAGCGGCAGATTGCATTGTAATTCGGTAACGAGCGACAGCTGAGCTTAATCCGCATTTTAAATTCAAATGTGATTAACAATAAATTGAATTACAGTGTATAATACAAACTCGTTGCACGCTCAGCCATTCAAATATAATAATATAATAATAATAAATATAATAATATAATGGCTGAGTTTATCAATTAACTAATAATTCGCAGTGCATAATTCGGTTTTGTTTGCAAATTATTCGCCAGAGTGCGCAATGCTTACCATTGACGTATTTCCTTTTCGGTAACTGCAAAAGACGAGAAGAAATTTTCAAATTAGTCAAAAGTACACTCAGAAAAAAATAGAGTATAAGCATGTTTTTATTGGGATGGTTCGCTTATGCAATAAACAAATAAATAAAAACAATTTTATTGTTTATTTTATTTTATTTTATTTTTATTGAATATATTTTCTATATCGAAAATAATTCCCATTAATTTCCCATTAATTGATAAACTTGCTGTGTTTTTTTCTAGGTGTATGTGGCACTTACTGTCTAATCTATGGCTTAAACAAAGTGTGAGCTCTGCAGAAAAAATCAAGTGCATTAATATCAATTATAAGTCATTAGTCTGGCCTCCTTGGCCCCAGGAGCATACAGTTGAGAGCCCAAGCACACATTTATTCAGGCCACTCACAAACCACAAACTGACGGACTGACAGAATGACACACTGACAGACGGATGGGCTGTTGGATAGCTGAACAGACAGTCGGACAGTCGGACAGACGGACAGCCGGACACATACTTCATTTCATGTAATTTGGCTCAGCTGCTGAGTTATGAGCGGCTTTGCTTGAGTTCTGCCGCAGGAATTAATGATGTGCCATTGACAGGCTTACATGCGATAAGCCCACACACACACACACACATAATGCCAGCCATACACACACACACACGAAACAATCAAAGCATAAACTCTTTCGTGTATAGGTGTGTATGTTGAGCTGCATAAAGTGCACATCATTTAATAAATCATTTAATTTATTACCGGCTAGCTGGCAAAGCCAGTCTTAAACACACACACATACACAAACTCACCACACACACACGCACACACACAGTTACACTTAAATGCCTGTATTACCCAACACAGACGCATAGGAAATTATATATAGCATACTTTGAGGCGCGTGCGGTGCATGCACGTCTGCACTTAGCAGTTTCGCTCTGTGCCACTTTACAAATGAAAAAATGAAAAAATGTAAAAAATAACGCATTAGAAGACGAGAAAAACAAATCAGTTTTGATGGGGTATACCGTTAGGAGCATACCCAGCAATTATATAAGTTGTACAAGTCACTTTATTCTGACAAAAATCTCAGGTATTACAAAATATTTAAATATAAAATATATATCACTTTATTGAATGATTTTTTGCAATTTATTTGAACAACTAATGTGGATTTTATGGCCAACGATCGTGTTTTTGAGCTACATGTCACGTTTGACACACCCCATTTTTGACCAGGGTACAGGGTATAAACATATTTGTGTGTCACTTAAACAGGACAATGAATTAAATCATATATAATTATCAATAAATATTGTAGAACAAATTATGGTTCATAAATATACCTCATTTTTTAATAATTACTACTGTATTTAATAACAATTATTTTCAATTTATTATAATGAAAATTAAATTTAAGAATTAATTTTAAAATATATATTGGAAATAAAAGTTCAAACCTTTTCTTAAATCGCCGTTAAAGAAATCAGAATTGTTTTATATGTTTTAAAATGATTACTAATTTTTTTTAATAATTTCTACTGTATTAAGCAACTTTTATTTTGAATTTATTTTAATACAAATTGTATTTAAGAATTACAATTTAAGTTTTAAATAAATATTGGAAATACAAGTTTTAACCTTTTCTTAAATCGCCGTTTAATAAATAAGATTTGTTTTATATGTTTTGAAATTATTACTAATTTATTATTAATTTGTACTGTATTCAATAAAACCTAAAAATTAATTGTATATTAAATATTGAACACAAAAGTTGTATCTTTTTTCCAAGAACCCGTTCACAAATAAGATATGTGTTTTGTTTTCACTCGTCTCCCCTGTTTTTTTGGGATTCAATTTTATTAAAATTATAATTATTATTTGCGATCCCTGCTATTTATAATATATTTCTAGACTTTTCATAACAATATCTCCAACAGAACTACTTTTTGGTGCACTTACAAGCATTTCTAACCAATGTGCAGCCGTGCGCTGTCGAATGTCGGCTGTCGGCTGTCACTTGTGTGAATCTCAGAGTGCTTACTAGAGTATCAACCGCTCGAGGCAGAGGCGAGGGCGATAAGCGTGTAACTCTGGTAAATCGAGTCGGGAGAGTGTGGAGCGTGTAACAATTAAATGAGAGTTTTAATTTATCAACTATCGTGTCTCTCGGAGGGCCTTGCGTGTGCTACGCAGACCCCGTAAGACTTGGTATAACTGGGCTAAATTGTAACTGGCATGTTACAGTGGTCGTCAAAAGTGTTCGCACGCAATGCCAGCCAGTGGCTGGAATTGAATAGCTCCCCTGGTGCCTGCCATCAAAATATAACTCATTATAAGCCGCACAAGTTAACGTTGCCACTCAGCTGTATTTACCACCACCCCCCTCCCCACCTATCTGCTGTCTCCTCTTTGTATCTGCCCTTAGGACCCCCGCCCACCCCCTGGGCGCCACTGGCGCCCTTTTAAAAGTCTACGCACGCCAACGCATCGGCCAAGTTAGCTGCGGGGCATGTTGATGTCGACATCGCAGGACTTTTACTGCGGCCACATGAATAATACATGTGTATGGGTAACTGTGTGCCTTTGTGTGTGTGTGTGTGTGTGTGTGTGTGTGCCGCTGGCAGTAAAGCAAATTAGTTCATAGCCAGCTACTCAGCAAAAAAAAAGATCCCACTCCCTTCCACTCCCTTCCATTCCCTCCATTTCTTCACCTGCCCAAATAACAACAAAAAAAAAACATGAAAAAATTATTTCGATTTAAATGTTTATTTGCACAAGGCGGCATTCATTTTTTGCGCCTCCTTTTTAGCCTCTTTCCTGCCGCCAAGAGTTATTTGTGGCCCGCAGTGTTTATTTAATCATTTTTGGTTTTTCTTCTTTTTTATTTTTTGAGTTTCCTGCGTCGCTTTTTAAGCCCCGCCAAAAAAATGGGGAAAAATGGCAGCGGTTCGCGTCATTTTGGCTTTTCTTTATTTAATTTAATTTTAAACTGATTTAATTTAACTTTTTTCAATTTCCACACTCACATGCGCTTGTGTGTTACCAAAAAAAATAAAAATTAAAAAAAATAAAAAACGAGGTCTCGCCGGCTGGGAGTGTCCGCATGCTAATTAATGAATGGCTGCCAAAGGCCTTGTGCCATTATCCACACAGTTTACAACAAAACATGAAGTTTAAAATGAAGCAAGAGCAGTTGGTAAGGCCTCAGTAGGACGCAACCGACAATAAAGACTTTAAATGGAAATTCTGTTATTAAAATTATTCCATTTTTCATTCCTCGAATTTGCTTGAAATCTTTTAATTCTTGTCGTGAAATTTGTTTTTTAAAATATGCGTATTGAAATAAAATATTTGTAATAAGTATTTTTATATATTTATTTTAACTCTCATCTTTAAAATTATAAATTTAATATTTTGATAAATTTTAATTATTTTGTTTTTAGTTATAGTCAAAGAATTCAACCATTTGTTAAATGTTATATGTATGTAATTATAGATTATCTTTAATATTATAAGCATATGTATATTCAAATATATATTTAAAAGTGATAATCACTTGGTGTATATAATTTGTAAATTTTTTTTTTGCATTTTATGGTTGAAATTATTCATCGAAGTATTACTAGAATTTTATAACACATTATTAAATATTACATTTTTTTTAGTTTTTGTAAACTGATATTCATAGCGCATAAATCCTGTTAAATTCAAACTAATAGACTCTTTTTAAGAACTTCAATGCAGGAAATCAACTGCAACCTACGACCTGTATGGGGGTCATATTTGAGCGCTTGCTTCTATATGAGTGTGTGTGTGTGTGTGTGTGTAAGTGTGTGTTTGTGTGCGTGTGCGTGCATCAGAAAACTTTTTGTAGCTGTTTGCACTGTTCCCGCGGAGTTTAAGCATGTGTGCGCTTTAAAGTGCGCTACGAATACCCGAATACCCTGTAAACACACCAATTGAATGGCCTGCCAGACTTACAGCTGGAATAACTGAATAATAGTTTAGCTTTAGCTTGAATTTTATTTTATTTTTTAGCATTAGTTTTTATTCAATATTTTATATTTCTATATTTTATTCTATATTATTTTCATATCAGAATGAAATTCTGAATTTTTTCTCTTTGTATATCCCACTTATTTGCTTCCATAACGCTAACCTTTGCTTGAACCTAGGGTAACCGATAGTCGTGCAGTCTAGCTTGCATCGGTCGTGCCTAATGTTTTATTCAATGTTTTATTCTGCGATGCCATGACGAACTGGCAAATAAACCAAGCAACAGTTTGATGGCATTGCATGTTCGCATGCCTGTCCTGTTAACAGTTACAGTTACAGTAGCTGTTACAGCAACAGCAACAGCGACAGCTTAACATTGAGGCAATTTAGCTAAGCCTATCAAATAATCTCAATTCGCCTTGACATGGTTAAATATATTAGCATATTTCTCACACAAAATCAACTAGAATCGCTGTTAACAGCGAGTTAACAGTGGATAAAAGTGACTGCAAAGTTAACAGAGCTGAGATCTGAACTAACTGTTAATAATTTGCGAATTTTTTTTTAGGTCATTTCTAGGGAATAAAGCTTAGAGTAAATGTTTAAATTGTAAGGAAAAGCTAAAGTAGAGAGTGCGGATGAGATTTAGTCATATGAGAAGATGGAAAGGGGGGAGGAGAAAAATAAAAAGAGCATAAGCTAGGGAGCTATAAAATCGAATCCCTTTTCCATAGCTAGTTGGAAATAAGACGAGAAAAAAGAGAAAGTGATTAAGAGAAAAGAGCAAAGAAAAGAGTGACGAGTAAATGAAAGAGAAACTGAAGTTTGGGATAAGAGTGAAAGCGAAAAACAGAAAAAAAGCCAAAGCAATTAAGAATTAGAGAATGACAAAAAATTAAAAAAAAAATGGATGAGGAGAAAGTAAAGTTAGTTGAAAATAATTCGTATTATATGCTAAAAGTGAAATTGAAGAAGAGATATTAAAAAGAAAACAGAAATGAATAGATGGAAAACTACAACGAAAGCAAACAAACTCCTTAAAGAAAAGAAGAGCAAAAGAAAATCAAATTCAATTAATTTCATTAAAGCATAGTGCAAACAAAAAACTAAGAAGCTGCATTGCTTTTTTTAATATTTTAAAATTCTATATAACATATAGAGTCTAGCATATTCCATTGTCTGTTAGGCTTGCTGTTATTGTTACTGGCTGTAATGCTTAAGTATCGTTAGCCAACTCAAAGCACAACAGAAGTTAACATCAATTGACAATTTTCTCATTTTTATTTTTGCCATTTGCTTGTCAATTTCATCGTCATTTCAGCACACACACACACACACACACTCGCTTTCACTATGCGATGGCTGATTTATCAATTTGGCCGTGTATAGCAGAGAGCAGCAGCATCAATGCATGCAGGCGAGTTGAATGGAAACACAAATACTTTATGCAACTATTAGAGAGAGACAGACTGAGAGAAAGAGAAAGAGAGAGAGAGCGAGAGAGAGAGAGAGAGGGGGGGACGGTCTGTGCCCAGCTCGTGCTCTGAAATCTGCAACGGTGCCATTAGCAAATTATTTACAACATGTGCAGGATGTTTTAGCTCGGAATTGCGATTGAGACTGCAGGCTGGAGACTAGGACAATGCACAGCAGAAGTGCATTGTGCCACAGTGCACAGTGTCACCATTTAATTGACAGCTGAGCGAAAACAACAATACTCAAAATATATAAAAACAAAAAAAAAAAGAATAATAAATGTGATCATAAAATAATTTGCGAATTTCATACTGCCTTTTAGCTGTGAAGAGCATTTAAGCAATGGTTGCATTCACCAGGTTACCGCTCCATGGATCGATTAAAGAATTGCAACCCTTCGCTCCATGTAACCTGGTGAATGCGTTTGATACATTTTGCAACTTGCAACAGTCTTTTATGCAGAAAGTTTTCAAATAATTAATTTTTAAAATGCATACAGTTCTTTTTGATTTATTTGTTTACATTTTGAATTGAAATTAGCTGTTTTTATCGACTATCGATGAATGCCGCGGAAAAAGCAGCGATGGATCAGAAAAATTTTATGATCCATGCGCTGCAATTTTATGATGCATTAAGGTTGCTTTCATCGGTTATCGGGTGATTGATCCATGGAGCGGTAACCTGGTGAATGCAACCAATCTAATTCGACGATATATCGATCAATGCTGTATATATCGATAATATCGAATTTAAAATAACGACAAGATAATCTTTTGCTCTGATTAGACACAAATATTTTCAATAAAAGATCGATCAGAGCAAAAGGTTATATTGTCTTTATTTCAAATTCGATATTATCGATATATTCAGAATTGAGCGATATATCGATGTTTATGTTGTGACTATTAAGTTAAGAAGAAGGCTTCTACCACGCCTTCCAAAAAATATATATATTTCTTGAACAGGATGACCGGCTGAGTCAATGTAGCCAACTCCGTCTGCCCGTTACGCTCGACTGCAGCCTTCCGCCCAGCAGAACTGACCCGTGCACACTGGTTAATAATAATTTCATGGCATGTCTGGCCTTGTGTGCACCACTGTGCAGCTGGCATTGCTGCCAATGATGCTGGGCACTGGCAACTGGCAGCGCTTTTGACATCATTGGCAGCAGCTGTTCAGCGGAGGGGAGTACAAATGGCAGAGCAAATTGAAGGGAGGGGAGAGCAGAGACAGAGCGAGACGGACTGAGAGTGTGCGAAAGAGAGAGTGAGAGAGCTTGCTCTTGCAGTTTTTAGTGCTCTGGCTGCTTGTTGCTTTTACACGTTTGATTTCCACTGTTAAATGCCAAACAAAATGTCACAACGAGACAAGCTGAGTGCTCAATCTCGCACACACAAAGCCACAAAGACACACGTACAGCTGTGCAGCCAGGCGGCCATTTCGAAGCGCACACACACACACACACACATGCACACAACGTGACAATGGGGCAACTCGTGACGGGCATGGCACACAAACACAACAAGTGCAATAATAATTTCTGCATTCAATTGAATTTTGAGTGGAAGCCAATGCGCGTGAAGTGAACAGCATGACACATGACAGTGGGAGTGGGGAGACTTAAAAGGGGAGAGAGGAGAGGGGAGAGTGGAGAGAGAAGACAAGAGAGAGAAGACAGAAGAGAGTTCTCTCTCTCACAAACGGAGGGAGAGGGAACTTAAGGAGCAGACCCCCGAGAATCAACACCAGTTTCCATCTAGTATAATTCCATCATATGCTGCTGCCCTCTATCGAGTGTGGCTATCAGTGCTGCCAAAATCGCTTTTTTCCCGTCAAATCTGACGCTTTTTGAAAGAAAAATTTGGAAACAGCGGAAAACGGCTTTTTATGCTAAATCAAGCAACAGTGACCGGAGATTTGTCATTCTTTTGTCTTAAACCAAATTCTAGTTAACTGTCTGTTGCATATCTTCGCTGTTTTTCACAGCATGTACATTGTTAGTTGCCTATTTAACGTTTTTTTTATTGTTCATTGAATATTAAAGCAACAATCAGACGCAATTTGAAAGGGTTTAACCAGTTAAATAATTAATTAAAAAACAAAATTAGGAGAAAATCGTATACAATTATTTTCTTTCTGCTATATATTAAGTAAATTTTGATTAATTATATATGTAACATTTTTTTAAATGTATCCTAAATAAAAATTTTAAATTTACACTAGAATGAAATATTTCTTTTTGGACACTTCACTAAAAGTAAAGAGGGTTTTTAAGTTAATACAAAGAGAAGATGTTTTGAATACCCAGAAAGAGGCGTACCACGCCTATACTTTGTGGGGCGTGGCAGGCCTTTCATTCACTAGAAGAGTTCAATAAACGCATTTAAAGCTTTTAAGTTATGACACTCTTCCAGTAAATGAGGGATATATTCTAAATCAGAACTACAAGTTGAGTCGTTATTTTCATTTATTTGGTTTGCTGATTGTCCATTCCTCCACACTTTTGTGGAACAGTGTAAATAGCTCTCGAGCTCTATTTGTGCTTCAATAAATAAAAAGAATCTAGCAGAAATCCATGGTAGGTACAGTCAACGCTTTCTGAATTTGTTTAGCCAATAACGGGGCCACTTGGAGCAATGAGCCATAAATAATAGACCCAAAGCTGCTCAAGCTCAATGACAAAGTACGAGAGGCTTAGGCAGCAATTGCAACTGCGGCAGGGGCAGCCATTTTTGCTTGCGGCAAGTGCAACTGTGCAACTGTTGCAATGCCAAATGCGCTTAAGCTGAGAGAGAGAGAGAGAGAGAGAGAGAGAGAGAAAATAATAAAAATCAAAGTATTTCATAAGGACAAAGTGTAGCTTTTGAGAGACAACGATAAACAAATGTAAAAAGCATTTTTGAAATGCTCTAAGTGCGCTGCGCTGCACCAATGTTGTTAAACAACACTGATTTACGGCACTTTGCTACACTGCAAAATAGCTGTACTAAAATTATAGAGCTTCAGGGGTTTTTTTTTGTTAATTAAAGATTTCGGAAACTATAAGAGCCGTTTTTTGAGTTAAGGTAACCATATGCAGTTCAGGTTTATTGCAAATCTTGGATGCCACGCCCCTTTCGCCCACAGCAAACGTAAGTGTAATATAATCACCCATTTGATCCTTCTAAACTTTGATGCATCGTATATCTTAAAATTGTCATGAAATTTAACGAATTGCTAGATATTAATATTCTCTAACAACTAATGAAACTATATCTAGTAATTCGTTAAATTTCATGACAATTTTGAAAGATATGATGCATCAAAGTTTAGTTTAGCTGTGTAAGTATGTAGTTTATTATATATTATTATTATTTTATTATATATTATTACTATCATATTCAAGTATGCTTGAGGAAGTACATATTTGAATGTTGCCATCTTGCGAACGGTGTTGCCAGACTGTTGCAAATAAATGCTAATTAAATAACTGATTTTTTAAATATTATTTTTAATTGTTTCTAGATGATTTATGAGATCGATTATCAATAATTCTACTTGACTTAAGTCCAAATTTCGTGCTTTTTTTTCTGAGTGTAGCGTATGTCAACTGCTGGCGCCCATTTGGGGCAGCACTTTAGCAGCATGAACAGAATATATTACAGGCAACTACACACATACAATGCCATGAGAGCATACCAATATATCTGTATTTTCTGGTATTTATCCGGCGGTTCTCCGCACGTTTGGAGTGTGCCAAAATGGCTTTCAAGTTGTTCTTAATGCCGGACACAACAATAATTCATGTGGAGTTCAAGGCTCAGGGTACTTACAGTATGTGTCTGTGGTTAGACGGTCAATGGTGTCCTGCTTCAATTTGGAGTTCTTCTTGCCCATTGTGTGTGTGTGGGTGTGTGTATTGTTGCGTGTATTGGTGTGTGTGTGTGTGTGTGTGTATTGGTGTGTGTGCTTTCGACGCAACGTCAACAGGTAATTGAGGGCGCGTGTCTTATCCCAATTTGCTGCTGCTTCGATCTGAAAGAAACAAGCGACAAGCGACAAGAGATTTGAGATATCTGAGATATTGGAGATATGTAGGCCACATTTCTGAGGCGCCCCCAATGCCATACGGCATCCACATTGTCAAGGCGAAACGTCATCCATCATGCAGTGGCCACAGCCCATGCACCTGCCTTCCCCCCGCTTCCCCTTGCCCACTCGCTACTTTTGTGCCCTGCGGCCAACATGGCCGCTGATGAATAGCACAAGGTACTTTGATATTTAAGCATGTCAGCGACGGTCTTTGTACGCCTAAGCCACGCCTCTAATGCCACCCCCTCAACCCACCAACCCCCCAACCTTCCCAACAAGCACTAAAAACCTCCTTTCTTGAACATAATGGGCGGAGCAGATCAGATGGACGCACCCGAACGTAGAACACCCTGTAGCCTGTATTTCAAATTATGATTTCAGAAAAATGTCACACGAAGCGCAGCAGCAATGCTGCTTCTTACTTTTTGTCTCTGACATACGAAGTCTGCAATATTGTTTCGTGAATATCTTCTGTGTTTATTGACCAATTTCAATGAGCTTCTTAAGCCAGGTATATACGATGGTCAAGAATATATATTTTAAACAACAACCTTCAATATTATTCTTCACAGTTTTATAGTTATGTAGGTTTCATTGGTTTCGGGCGTAGAGCGGGCGTGTCATCCAAAATTTGATTCAAACTCAATCTACGTATTGCATACACATGTCTACATACCAAAAATGACTACTCTAACTTTCGTAACTTCGGAGATCTACGTGCTTAACTGGACCGACAGAGAAACGACTAGATCGACTCGAATCCTCTGATCAAGAATATATTAACTATGTAGGATTTGCCACGCCTCCTTCTGCATGTTACATACATTCTCCCAAAGTTATTAACCCCGTTTTTACCCATTTTTAACGAGTACAGGGTATAAAAGGCAACTTCAACTGCGACAACAGCCAGGGACAGCTCACAATACCCAAACGCTGCCTTCAGTTTCTTATTCAGTCAGTCAGCCAGTCAGTCAGTCAGTCAGTCAGTCAGTCAGTCAGTCAGTCAGTGCCTCAGTCAGTCAGTCAATCAGTCAGTCAGCGCCAACAGTCTTTGTGCTATCGTGAGTTTTTCCCAGGCACAATTCGCGTTCAGCTTGCGTAAATCAAATGCGAAAAAGATCAAATAAAATGAAAATTCTGCAGCCAGACTGACAAAGTCCTAAATCCCGTTGAAAATATACCATAGTCAAAAAGTGAATATTAAATAGAAAAATATGTTTAAAATATAAAAATATATTACAAATATTTAAATATACAAAAAAATATTAAAACATAATATTATAAAATTACAAATATATATTAAAACTAAAATCATTAAAACTATAGATTTTAAAATATAATCTATATATTTCTTTAGTGCAATACAAAATTTTTATTCAATAGAGTTTTTAAATAATTTTGCAGCATTTTTTTAAGAATACATTTCATACACAATTATAAATTGAAAATAATTTCTTCAATGTCAGCCACTGTTATATATATATTTATATTTTATTATTCATTATAATTTAATGGATTTCACGAAAAGCGCAGCCGCAGTGCGATTTTAAACTTTGCGTTTAAGTTGATTTGGTAATACTTGTGTGCAGAATATTCCTTTGCGGTTACGGCGGCTGAAACTACGAGAGCAGAGCGCAAGTTTCTCCATGGAGTTGCGTAATTAAAATTTTAATAATTCCTTGAGCAAGTTTGTTGGACGAGATGGGTTTATAGATCCTGTACTTTGGAAAAGTGCAAGAGATTCTATTAGGTTGATGCAATTGGGCAATGTGGAAGGGGGCGTAGCAGACTCCACAGAGTATGTACATTTATTCAGGTTCTCCTATTTATAAAATAGATCAAGTTCGTGTGCGATTTTTACTACGCCTTGTCTAACCAACTGTATAAATTCCAAGATCTCAGAAACTATAAGCGCTAAAGCATCTATTGCAGTTATTTGTATAGCTTTACCAGATTAGTTTGATTTCCTCTTATAGTATTGAATATAGCAGTTTGTTATTCAGAATATAGACACTCTAATATTATATTTATCTATGTTAAAAAGCTCATTCAAATAAGTTGCTTAACACAGAAGTTATTGAAGAAACAATATTGCAAACGTCCTCCATTGAAGCAAGCTAATAACTTATAAATATTTGTGAAATGAATTAAAATGTTTTTTATATCTTGCAGTTAGAATTATGAGCCGTATTTACGGCGTATGGCGAATTAGACGGAACTTGCATAAAGAAATAACGGAATAACACTACAACTTCTGGCATTGTCTCCTTCGCTTTCGCCTTCGCTGTGTATTGTTGCGTGCTCTGTTTCATCGCCTGGCACTTTTCATATTTCATTTCGTGCTGGTCGTCAGTTTACGAGTTGCGGACAAATTTGATGGCCACGTTGAATGTCGGATGTCGGATGCCGGATGTCGGATTGCGGATGGCGGATGGCGGATAGCGGATACGGAGGAATATGCGCAAGCACAAGAAAATGGCCGACACAGGCGGCTGGCTGGCAACTTTTTGATGAAATTTGCAGACGCGTCGCGCTCTGTCAACGTGTCGACACACACACACCCACCCACACACACACACACACACACACACACACACACTCACAACAGAAAGCACACCAACAAGAGCAACACAATGGGCACAAGAATCCTCCGCGGATATGGCCCAAAACTTAACTGTCGCCCGGGGCGTTGCCTCCGGGTCAACTAAATTACTCGTAAAACAAGCAGCGAAACAACAAAAATGTAATCGAAAAACCGAATGATGTCTGTCTATATTGAAATCGTAGGCGTCGGAAGGGACAGCCGACAACCCCCAATCTATGTAAATTCATGCTAATGCCTGGCATTTTAAATATACACTTCCCTTGCCACACAACAGTTCGCAACTCTTAAATTGTATAATCAATTCTGGCATAATTTACGGCGGAAGGAAGCCTGATAAATATTATTTAAGCCGGCATTTATTAATATTATTTCTGGAATTAGTGCGCCTCAAGCGAAAAGCTCTATGGCAAGCTCTACTGAAAGTACATTAGGTTACTTCAACATGTATACATTAAGTATACGCAGGGGTATCTATTAGTTTTAGGTAAAAAGTTCATACAGCTTCACAAAAAATAAATAATTTTTTAAATATACCATACCATATACCATTATATAAAATATTTAAACAATTTTATTCAAGATTTTCCAATCAGTTTTTATATATAAAGTTAATTTTCAGCTATATTCAAAATTTTTTTAATTTTTCCTTTTAAATTTGTCAATTTTCCAAGGAACTAAATGCAAAGAGATCAGATCTCTGTTGCTATACTAGCTAGAGCTATCAAATTTGGCATGTAATCCCTCCTACACGTAATGCAATCGAATTTATTTTTATTTTTGATCCAACTGTAGACGTATATTCATAAATCATGCAAATATGCTTGCGCTCAAGCCTATTTATGCTGGGGTATTATAACATTATAATCGAGTTGTCGAGCTATGCTACAAATGCATTTCACAGTGGAATACCTTTTTTAAGGATCATTAGTTATGTATGGGCAATGTTCAACCACTTGCCCACACACACATATACACACATTGAAACACTCACATACACACACACACACACACACACACACACACACAGATAAAATTGCTGTCTGTTGAGGTAAACAAAAAGGACAAATTATGCGGAACTGAGTTGGTCAGAGCACACAAATGTACACTTAGAAAAAAGGCTAGCTATGCTCTCAATGAAATTGAATCTCAATTATTAATTGAAAATTTATTGATTTGATACAAAACATAGGCGTGGCAGACCAGAACAACATTCCGCCCACAATAAACATACATAAAGTACATTCTGTCAACAGTAGTTGATGGAAATAATTAATATCTAATAATTCTGATAATTTAATAAAAATCGGTAGACAATAACAAGAGCTATGATGCATCAAATTTTTGCTTTTTATTTACATATTGGTTTATAGTATTGAATATAAGTACTCGTATTTAAAGTATTTAAATTATATTCAAGACATTGTTTTTATTTTTAATGCTTAATTTCATTTCATTTGGGATTTTACTTCAAAATAAAGCTAACAATTTGTCAGTTCAACTGCAAAATAGTGTAGGAATTCAGTTCAAAATAACAAAGTTTTTCTCTGAGTGCATGGATGTAGATCGATAGTTATAGTTGTGGGCAATGGCATGTCAGAAGAGAGCAATGCCAACCATTGCTCGACCTCTCCACTGTGCCTCTGTTGCTCCATACCCTTGTCCCACTGTCCCACTGTCCCTCTGCTCCTCTATTTTGTCCATCTGTCCGTCTGTCCGTCTGTCTGTCCGTCTGTCTAACTGCCTGTGATGCAATTGCTAACGAGCTGACCGAGGCGTCGCCCTCATCTCGCACATCGTGCACATGGCCCAGGCGGAAGTTGTTTGTGCCAAAGGCTCTGGGCTTGCTGTCCCGTATGCCAGTGTCTGTGTCTGTGTCTGTCAGTCTCGGAAATTGAAACGAAAGAAAATTGAACATACTTTAAGGCAGACGTCAGACGTCAGAGGACAATCGACAGACAAGACAGCTGAGCGAAATTGCAAATTGCAGGTGGACTTACGGCCATGCACGTTGACGCTCACAACTTCTAGGCTCCATTTACAAGCCGGAAAGGCGCATGGCAGGCTGAGACTCTGAGATGGAGAGAGAGAGAGGGAGCGAGGCGTAACATGGCAGCCATTACGCGATTTCCGGCCAACTCTAAATGCATTCCGAACTTTCGCCGCTACGTGCGTCAAAAATTATATAAAAGTGCCCGGGCCGCTGGCGTTGGCATTTAATTGAATAATTGCCAAACGACTTGTAAACAAGTTGCAAGACATTCCCAAGTCCGCAACTCTCTGGTCCGGCGAGTGCTAATGCCAATTTGTTTTTTGGCCAGCTCCAATCGAGTCTGGCAGCTAATTGGCTTACGACTTACCACTAACTGCCACACACACACACACACAGGCGGGGAATTCCCCCTGAATATGCCATGTCGGTGCTCGTCTCCAGAGATAATTCCCGGCATGTACCTGCCTGCGGTGGAAGTCTATCGAAACATGGCCAGGGCAAGTAATAATAATCGAAGTAACAACTGCCAGGGCCGACATGGCGTATGCTCAATATTCATGCTAATCGCAATGTAGCCACATAAGTGAAATGAATGCTAGCCTAATTGGCAGTTCAAAGGGCAAGCTGCCAAATTAAAACAGCCAACTATGAAAGCGTTGATAATAGATAATAGATAATGCCAACACACCTATTATATTTGCCCATTTGAGTGCGACAGCGCAACAAAGTGAACAATGCAACAGAACGCAAGCTAAGCTCAAACTGAAGCTCAGACAGAGACAACAAACTCGAGGGAAAATGCAGAAACTCAAATGCAACTCAGGGGGAATCTTTTTATGGGCATTTCCATAATCGCGCACGGGACATTCGTACGCGTTCAAAGTAAAAAAACGGTAAAAGGAAGCCGTTTTTTTCTTATGAAAGACTAAACATATTGCATTTTAGTAGCTCTTTCATTGGTGGAAAAATTGATTTTGTTTAACTTTTCATTTTTAAGATAATTGCAAAATTAAAGTGATTCGAACGGGACACCAATTTCAGCGAATCCAGTGACAATATTTAAAAAAAAGAACTAGCTAAATTAATTATAGCAATATTTTCTTGCTGCTTAAGTTTGAACAGAAGGAACTGCGATTGCAGTACTTATCCGCAAAATCACAAGATATGTAATACATATATATACATATATCTTTATATATCTTTACATAATTATAAAATATTCGATACCAACTAAAGCCATTCATCATCTTTGATCTTTCATTGCTCCACCTACTTAAGTATCTCAAAGCATTCTGCTGAAAATGCAGCTTAAGCCACATTTCTCGAGCGATTTGATTCATTGTATCATTAGGAATTCACAGCAAAAACAATATTTGATAGCCCAAACCCATTCGGCATAGATACTATTTCAAAGCAAAAGTCTCAACATTTTCTTTTTTTCTTTCTCTTTCTTCTTGACATTTCTGCCTAGTCATACAGAGTTTCGTCTGATTTTGCTTCGTTCAGTCAAGTGCAGATTTTTTTCTTGTGCTTCGAAAGGTCGCAGGTCGGCCTAGGGAGGGCAGAGAGGAAGATATGCAGAGAGAAAATGCTATATCCGTAAACATATCCGTCTCACTCTTTCGCTGACCGCCTTTAAGTCCAAGTCAAGTTTTGATTGCGCCGCCTTCAAGCAGACGAAAAAAAAACAGCTGTGATTGCACATTTCACTGGCTGTAATACCCTGTACTCAAGTTGATGAAAAGCATATTAATTTGTTTGTTTATACCGAAATAATGTGAACTTAACACTAAGATATGTTTGAAGTATTTCCTTTGTTTTTGTATTTTTAAAGACAATTTCTATTATTAATTTATTAATTTCGAAGAATCTTTCAGTTGATCATCATTGACGTTGGCAATTTGCGTTATTTATGATAAAGTTTTTTGTGGAAAATTGTATTTTCAATGTAAATTGCAATTGTCAAAGGCGTTGTTCAACACTGCGTCTGGCATTGATTGTGGGTTTAAATTGTGTTTTGAAGCTCAAAGTCTTTTGCTAACGTTGTGGCTTATTCCAGTTGAAATGTAGCATTAGTTAGACCCTGTACTTGATAAAAGTAAAAGGGTATATAGATTCAGTGCAAATAACACCCAAAACGAGGCGTGGTAGAACCCACAAAGTATATATATTCCGACTTAGAATGACGAGCTGAGTGGATATAGCCATATCCGTCTGTCCGTATGTCCGTCTGTTTTGCATGTAGCCTATAGAATTGTCCTTCGATGCTGTGAATTGCATTATAAACGGAGAAGAAACAGCGAAGTTATGCAACAGACAATTTTTTGTAAATGTAGTATGTACACTAGTCGGCATAGTTATTTTGACGAAAAATGGCATGTTTTCAATGGCTGGTATTTCAGCTTCTAATTGAAAACTGTTGATTGTTTTAATTTTTCTAGATAGATATATTGTATTTGTTTATAAAAATCACAATTTGTAAATTTTTAAAATATTATTTCTGTTTATTTTATTTTGTTAAACTAAAATACTGCATTTCCAACGCGACACAAGTATTTTGACCAAAACATTTATATCGAATTTTAATGGAAAATTTTGATTTCTTAATGCAATTTATGCCTTAAATTAATAAATTTTATATTCTTCTTTGGATTTGAGCTATTTTGGAATAGATTTGCAACCCCATCGCCCAAGGATTTGACCAAATCCTTTGAAATCCTATTCCATACAGATATTATCGAATATTTGTTATAATTCTTTGTCCTTGTCGAATCCAAGGATTGGATTCGCTTTATAAGTGCCTTACGATATTAAAAACATTAAAATTTTGGAATTTTGGGTTGAAAAACTTAGTTTTCGAACGACGATTCTACTCAAAAATGCAAGAAAATTGTTATATTGGCTTGCAAGAATCGTCCTGGAGCCCTATCCTGATGAAAAATGAATCCTGTTTCGATCAATATTTTAGCACAGGGATCTGCTCAGTCGTTTAGGAAACTAAAATATATATTTTAATGCGTTAAAAACTTGTCAGGCACGAAGGTTGCCACGGTAGTGACGGATGCAGATACCCAGTGTATGCCACTACTGACTCCTGGGCTCATATATGGGCTTTCACGTTGAATCCAGTTGAATAACTTACAAATTCAGTTTTAAAACTGCTTGGTTAATAGGTAGTACTCAAAAAATTAGTGCATAAGCGAAATATATTCACAAGTGAACCCAGGAGTCAGTAGTGGCATACACTGGGTATCTGCATCCGTCACTACCGTGGCAACCTTCGTGCCTGACAAGTTTTTAACGCATTAAAATATATATTTTAGTTTCCTAAACGACTGAGCAGATCCCTGTGCTAAAATATTGATCGAAACAGGATTCATTTTTCATCAGGATAGGGCTCCAGGACGATTCTTGCAAGCCAATATAACAATTTTCTTGCATTTTTGAGTAGAATCGTCGTTCGAAAACTAAGTTTTTCAACCCAAAATTCCAAAATTTTAATGTTTTTAATATCGTAAGGCACTTATAAAGCGAATCCAATCCTTGGTTTCGACAAGGACAAAGAATTATAACAAATATTCGATAATATCTGTATGGAATAGGATTTCAAAGGATTTGGTCAAATCCTTGGGCGATGGGGTTGCAAATCTATTCCAAAATAGCTCAAATCCAAAGAAGAATATAAAATTTATTAATTTAAGGCATAAATTGCATAAGGAAATCAAAATTTTCCATTAAAATTCGATATAAATGTTTTGGTCAAAATACTTGTGTCGCGTTGGAAATGCAGTATTTTAGTTTAACAAAATAAAATAAACAGAAATAATATTTTAAAAATTTACAAATTGTGATTTTTATAAACAAATACAATATATCTATCTAGAAAAATTAAAACAATCAACTGTTTTCAATTAGAAGCTGAAATACCAGCCATTGAAAACATGCCATTTTTCGTCAAAATAACTATGCCGACTAGTGTAAGTGCTGCAACAGCCGCAATTTAAGACCTATAGACTTGGGATTTGACATGTCGGTTACGCCCGACTATAGCTCAGTCCTTACTGGTTTTATATTTCTCTTCTATATATATAACTATTGTTTGATGGCTCTGACAGCGCGTACTCCAAATGGGTTTGCCAACACTGTTCTGATTGAGTGCCAAGTGCATGTTTCGCTACACAACACTATGATCAAATATGTAGAGCCTTGTGAGCACTGAAAAGCGCATTTACTGCGGCTGAAGTTGATGCTGCCAAAGTTCAAACATGCCATATGAATACATTGAACACAAAGACCCTTCCCACCTCCCCATCACGATAAGTAAAACCCTTTTAAAACCAAAGCCCCGCCCCATGCACTCAGAAAAATATATTGTTCTAGGAGAAAAACATCTTAAGGTATCTTGTTAACAAATTTTTATGTAATTAATATTGTAAATTCTTTTATGAAGTGAAAATCAATCTTTCGATTTGGTAAGCACAAAAAATTAGACCAAAATTTGTATAAAATCTGGTCACATTTTTGGATGATGAAGCTCCAAATCTACTACAAAACAGCTTTAATGCAAAAATAGAATTATAATTCATTGATTTTAGAAGTAAATTGCATTAGGAAAACCATATTTTTCATTCTCACAATACGCCATATTTTAATTTAATTTAAAAAATATAATGAAAAAAATTTGTAGACAATTTTTAAATAGTGATTTTTATATACAAAATTTAATTTTAATTTAATTTAATTTAATTTTGTTTTTCATTTTTTTTTTTTTTTTCATTATTTTGTAGTGACTAAAGCAATAATTTATAAGTCATACTACTTGTAGCATTAGGATAAAATATCAAAATAAATAAATATATAAATCAAAAAGCAAAAAAATCTTTTTAAATAAAATGTATCTAGATATAAATATTGAAAATCCGACTGTTTTCTTTTGGAATCCAAAATAAACAATTTTAAAAACAAGACAAATTAATTATATTCTTTTAAAGTTTATTGAATTAGAAATTAATGAAGAATTTCAATTTTGTATCAATCTTTTTGAACTTTTAGCAGAGGAAATTTTCGATTCAGCAATGCAAGCGCTTGGTATTTCTCTCAGTGTGCTGCATGAGCCCGAAAATGTTTCAGCACATGTGTTTGGCTATTAACTTGCGCTGTAAATTATGCAAATGCCAACAACAACTGGCTGCAGAAACAAGGCAACTGTGGGAGCAAAGGCTAGATACAAGTTTCGCCTCATAGCAGAAAGTTTTGCTCAGTTGAACGGAATCAGCAGCAGCTACGACGTGACTGGGAGAAAGTGTCAGATGGAGTGTGGAGAGTGGAGAGGGGAAACAAGGAGAATAGAGAGAGAGAGAGAGAGAAAGGAAGAGAGAGCGCGACAGCAACACACGTGAGCCGAGAAATTTACATAACCTCTTTCCTTCTGATTTCATTATATTCATTCAATTTCGTAAGCCACGCGAACTCGGCGACCGCAGCAGCAGCAGCAGCAACAGCAGCAGCAGCAACAGCAGCAGCAGCAGCAGCAGCAGCAGCAGCAGCAACAGTCGCTGCGGGCAGCGGCAGCGGCGACGAAGCGCAACAGCAAGCAAAGAATAAAGAGCAAAGAGTGAAAGTAAAAAAGCCCAGAGCAACAGCAGCAGCAGCAGCAGCGCAGCTTCTCGGACACCTTTTGCTAGCGGAAGCCAAAAAACAGAGCCAGCATGAGCTTAGCGGAACAGTCGGATGCGCCCGACTGTAGAATGCTACAACCTTTGTTTAACTTGTTATAATTATAATTATAATAATATATAATTATATTTTATATAAAAATACTTATCAAATGTTATGCAAAGCGCAGCAGCAATGCTGCTTCTTAATCTTTTTATTATAAATGTATTTCATAATTATATTTTATATTTTTATGTATTTAAAATATGCAAATACTTATAAAATGTAATGCAAAACACAGCAGCAATGCTGTTTCTTAATCTTTGAAAATTTTGTTAACCGAACTTGAAACGCTTTTGATAATAGTTAATTATAAGGGTAGAGAGTAGACTGTGCAAATAACAACCTTCTATGTTCAATATTACGCCCATTAATCGGTTTTTATCGATTTCTGCCTACATAAGGCGTGGCATCTGAAATAAATAAACTAAATCTGCGCAGTTGTTTTTCAAAAATTATTGCTTTAGCTCTGATAGTTATTGAGATCTTAATATTCATACAGACGAAACAAATCGATAAGCTTATTGATCTGTTCAAGAATATTTATGCATATATGTATATACTTTGTGGGCTTTGCCACGCCCCTTGCTGCCTGTTTAAATATGCATACATTTGCACAAAGTTGTTAAACCCTTTTTAATCCGCTTCATGTGTACAGCGTAGGAAACAAATCTATAAAAAATCTAAAATATTTCAGCAGACATTTTTCTATATATATATATATAAATATATAGCTACGTATGTGTGTTAAAATATACATATATTTACAACTATGTGTGTGTGTCTGTGTGTGTGTGTAGTAAGGAAACTGTTACCCTTTAGAGGCTGCTTGGACAGTCTATTAGCCTTTCTCTGCACGCTGCTTATGCCACGTATTTCATTCACACACACACATGAAAACACACAGACACACACACACACACGCATACCATGAGACAGTGGGACGGACGGACAGTGGGGCGAATGGACTGTCTCTCCACTCGTTATATTTTGGGCAATGTTATTCTGTGTCGTCGTACCTCTCTATTTGACTAAGTAAGTCGTTAAGTTGTCAGACTCGCTTCCCATTGTCCCTCCCCCTCTCTCACTCTCTCTCTCTCTCTCTCTCTTTCTCTGTCTGTGTGTGTGTTCAATTTTGTAACTCGCTCACTCTTTATATGTGTGTGTGTGTGTGAGAGTGTGGGTGTTTGTGTGTGGCTTTATCAATAAAGCAGCCGCGTCTTTTTGACTGACGTCTGAATATTTTTGCTTACACACTTGACTGACCAAACTTCTTGCACATGTCAACACAGACACACACACTAAAAAACAACAAGAACACACAGATAAAAAACAAACAACAACATGCACAACAATAACAATTGACAGCGACCAGAGCTTAAGTATTTTTTTGTATTATTCTTTTATTTTAATACCTGCCACAATTTGCACGAGATTCGTTTTTAACTTTGTTTTGTTTTGTTTTTTAATTTGGATTTAGCTGCGATTTGGTTAGGCAAAGACTCTATGCTTTTTTTATGGCTCGTGCTGGAGTCCGGCAAACGCCAGAGACAGCATAACGTATGCGTAATGCGGCAGGGACAGCACTCGTCGTGTACCGTACGTGGCACGGTCTGAAAATCAACTGAAAAGCTTCGGTGCGCAATCAACAGTAGGTCGAATGTCCTTGTTGATACCAGCGATGAGGAAGCTCAACACACACACACACACACACACACACACCAGCACACATACACACACAGTGAAGTTGAAGAGACGCTTCGCTTCTGGAGCGAGCTTTCGTTCCGATTGCCGAAAAAGTCTAACCAGGCTCGGGGCACAGCAGCCGTGCTCGGCAACGTTAACGTCGACGTCGGCGTCGCTGTCGGCATCGCCATCGCAATCGAAATCGCCATCGCCATCGCCATGTCCACTCCGACTGCTCTACGTGTTAGCCAAACCTGCTTGATATCGTTCAAATGAGGAAATAACCACTCATTTTCGGCTGCCATTTTTAAATGAAAATTGGATACAAAAAACAGCACAACATTATTATAATTCTTGTTCTTGTTGATCTTTGCATTTCCATCATATCATTCTTTATCAATAATGTTTAGTTTTGCGTAATTTTATTAAAATTATAAACCATCAAAATGAATTAATTTACTATTGCTACCACAATTTTACGCTTCAGCCAAAAACTATGCTATGATTTTTTTCTTTTCTCACTTGCAGCTATTGATGCCATCAACAGCTTGAGATCTCAGCTCAACCGCAAATTGTCAGTCACACTTGAATTTAAATTCAATAATAAATTAAACAGAAAAATATTTAAATTGTGAAAAATTATACGCAAAATGTAAAAACAAACGATCCAAATTGTAGAAAATAAAGCACACAGTAAAAATATATACAATTAAATGAAACAAATAAAATAATCCCAAAATAAATTTTATAAAATAAAAAATAATATGTTTTAGAATATGCAAAATTGCATTTTATTGGATTTTTTTATTTTAATTATTTTAAAACAGCCTTTCTACATTCACAAAGATTAAACAAAACATAAGTTTTAGAAGGAAAAAAAACTAAAATTCCGAAATATTTTTGTCGAATTCTTTATTTTAACTTTTTACATAAAATTTATTTTACATAATAATATACTAATTATATCATTATTGCTTGATTTTAAAATTTGAAATTAATATTTCAATAAATTTTTAAAATTTTTTAAATAATATATTTTATAAAATAAATTAAATATTAAATATAAAATGTATATTATTAAATATTGTGTTGAATATAAAATAAATCATTGTTTAGTATAATTAATTATTTTGCTAAAAGTGGCAATGTTGTTCTTTAATTAATGTTCTGAATAAATTGATGTTTTATCGCTATTTTTATTTAAAATTGTTACTATTCTAAACAAAACAAGTTTATTGTTTGTACAATTTGTTTTTTTTAATTTTCTATCAGCCAAATGGTTATTTAATTATATAATCATAATATTAATGCCTACATTTTAATAGTTAATACAATTTGAATTTTTAAACATTATTGGTGATAATTTAATTCATTATTAAACCTGCCAAGTTTGCGCTGAAGCTTGGCACTTGCTGCTGATATTAACCACACTAACAGCATTTGGCCATTTGATGTGCTCAAGGGCAGAGGCTGGCCTTGGCCAATGGGTATGTGGCATGCAGATGTTATGTGGCTATGGATGCTATGCTAGACTAATTCTAATTCCAATTCCGATTCCGATGCCAATTCTAATTCGAATAAGTGAAATGCGCTGGCCAGGTCGTCAGATGGTCGGCTTATTGGGTCAGAGACCATTTTCGGGTATTAAATGCAACCAGATTGCGACCGCACTTGACCAGCTTCAGTAACTGGCCGTGAGCTGATTAAAGCCGTGTTACTGAGGCTACAGAGGCCAAACATTTGCATATGAAACTGCAGATGCAGATGAAAATCCACATGAAAAATGTTCATTTAATTTAAATATTAAATTGTTTTTGGCTTGGGGCGTTCTGGTGGCATTTAAATACATTTTAATTTAAATTAAGCAGCGTGTTTAATTAGTCAATGTCTTGGCTCATCCGGCTAGTTTTTAATTATGTTATGCAATTTGTTGTTTTCATTCATCATGTTGATAAATTTCATTCATCTACCTGAGCTGAGCTGCGAGAGCAGCCCAAACAAAGCAAAACAAAACGAAGCGAATATAACGAAATGCTGATAAAAGTCAAGCCCAGTCTACGCTGCGTATGCGTAATATTATCGCATTAATATGTTCCGCCTGGCCTCTTTGCCTGCCTGTGTGTGTGTGTGTGCGTGTGTGTGTGTGTGTGTGTGTGTGTGTGTGTGTGCCTTTGTCTGGGATGCCAGCACTAAGAAAAGGCACAGGCTTAAAAACATTGCACACAGACTTAAAACACAAGCAATTGACATTATGAGCCTTAACTCCCACATCCCCAAAGCCCCCGCCCACACGCCCCGCCCCCTAAGCAATTCCCATCCCAATCCCAACCCCACCCCTGCCAACTCAATGCAGCTTTCGCTCTCGCGCTCTCATTTCGCACTGTACTCACCACAAGCTTTCGTTGGCTTCGCAAGCTTAAAGCTTTTCGTTTGGTTAGCGACAATTTTGGCGCCTGCCCGCAGCCAGAAAGTAGGCAACAAAAAATCAACACACAAATCTCATCTAATCTAATCGCATCAAATCGGTACCACCCACAATCCCTCCATGCCATGCCATGCGGTGTTGTTTTCCCATTCGAGTTGTTTTCATTCTAATTACGCCTGCAGGGAAAACAACTTATATTTGCTCCATCACAAAAGCAATGAAAATTAAAAAACTAAACTAAAAATTAATATTCAATTTGAATAATACAAAAATAACTACAAATAAAATACATATAAGATATGTAGTTACCAAAACATTTTCAGAAACAAAACAGCGGCAGTTTAAGTTCCAACTGCATATTATTAAAACTGTAATTAAGCTGCTTAGACCTTGGCTGCTGTAGCGACTTTAAATTATACAATTATACATTTTGCGACTTGCAACAGTCTTGAATGCATAAAAGTCTCAAGATAATTAATTTTTGAAATGCTAACAGATATTTGTAATATATTTGTTTACATTTTGAATTGAAATCAGCTGTTTCTATCGATAATCGATGAATGGAGCGGAAAAAACAGCAATGGAGCGTAAAAATTGTATGTTACATGCGCTCCATAATTGTGATCCATGAAAGGTTAAATTTTATCGTTTACCGGGGAACCGATCCATTTAGCGGTAACCTGGTGAATACAGCCAATGAAACTCCCTAACAGTTTTAAATTGTTAGTTGTTGATTTTCACTTGATTAATTCATTTATACAAGAAATGGTTTGATACGATTATACTTTTTATTATTATTATTTTTATTTTTTTATCATTACCAAATTTTTTTATTCTTTTATTATTGTACAATAAAAAGGGCAGCTAGTGTAAGAACATTTTCAAATCAAGTTAATATATCTAATATTTGTTGTAACTTATTATTCTAGACACTATATTTAATTTTGTTTAAGTAAATAATTTTGATTGTTGAAAATATAAATAAATGCTGAATATATTACGATTCCTCGTTGAATTCGATGATATTAAAATTTTAAATCAAGAATATGTTCATACAATTTTAATCCTATATCATTATTAATATGATTTACTAGTTAGATCTTCATTTAATATTTTATTATTATATTAGTAAGCTAAAGTAGCTTGGGCCTTTAGCTTGAATACACTTGTATTTTATTTTTATTTTTATTTTTAATTTATTATTTTTATTTATTTTTTTTTTTAATTGAAGCACATATTAAATAATTATAAACTGCAGGTAAAGCGACTTCTATGGCATATGAAGGCATCGCCATTGCATCTCTGGTTTCTGGTCCCTAAACTGTACTGCTCTATGCTCCCCAAAGTCTGGTAATTTTTCATTTTTCCAGCTTTTTTGTTGTTTTTAGTCTTCTGATTTTTCATTGGTTATTTTTTGCTTTTTTTTGATACAGCAGTGACAGCCGCTGGGCCATGTTTGCGCTGTACTTGAGCAGCATTCGCCCGGTTGCCTGGCTGCCTGGCTGCATGGCTGCCTGGGCGCCATATCGTTTAGCTGCCTCAAAGCCATTGTTAATTAGTGCACCGACCTTGTCGTAATTAGTGCACAAACTGCACACTGCACACTGTACACTATGCACTCGGTGCTCGGTGTTTGGTGCTCGGCATATGGCACTCGGCAGCAGGTACTCGGTACTGGGTACTCGGTACTCGGTACTGGTACTGGGTACTCGGCACATGGTATTGCCAGCTCGCCAAGCAAAAAGCCAACATGAAATTTCCGTTGAGTTGATGGCGAAATCCGCCGCCGGCGACAACCGCAATGGCGATGGCGATGGCGCTGGCATTAGTGTTGGACAATATACGTACACAACGAGAAAAACTGTGCTCCAAAATCTGCAATCTATATATTATATACATCGATATATATATATATATATGATATATATATATTATTATTACAACAAGTTTTAAAAATGCAACAAAATATAGCGACAGGTCTAAATTATTTACCAAAGAAGAATGCTTAATAAAAGCTAAATAAAATAATCGATAAAAACAAAATAAAAGTTAGTTAAAATAATCGATAAAAAAAATAAAACCATAGATAAAATAAAAAGTGCACAAATTGATTAAATTAAGTACGAATCATTGCTTATTTTAAGCTTAAGAATTCCTGGAAAAAAATTAAAAAATAAAATAATATTTGAAATACCCGCTGAAATAAAGAATTTCGTTTTAAATCAAGAAGTTGCGTGGCTTATTTAACTTTTGAATTAAAAATGACAGATCTTGACTTTTCTTTCAGTGTAGTATTTTCAGTATGTATTGTATTGTTCAGTATTTTAATTCAGTATTCTATTCTCAACTGTTGCATTTCCGTTCCCAGTGAGTTCTACAATTCGAAAAGCATAATTTAAATAATTGATAATTTTGCAAGACTGTAACTTTTTCTCACTGTGTAGTGCGGATGTACGAAGCGTAGGTGTTGGTGTTGGTGTTGGGGCTCAACACGCGTAAGTCCGCAAATTCGGCTAATAAGTTTTGCATTAAGCGTCGAGGAGCAGCTTAGAACCAGGCAATGCAATTTCGGTTCTGGCTAATGCCAGAACGGAGACAGTGTTGGTAAAGCCGCACACGGGGCGGGCCGGGCGGGGCCGGGCCAGTGTTGTTTAATGGTCTAATGAGCACTCGGGAAAACCGAGCGAGCGACCGCTGGGAGTGGAAGTGGTAATTGCGTATGGCAACTTACATAAGTAATGCCATAACTACAACTGCAATTTCAGCTGCAATTTCAGCTGCAACAATGCAACTTACAAGAGAGCATGTGTGGGTGTGTGTGTGTGTGCGTGTGTGAGTGTTTGTGTGAGACCAGCTCTAATTGAGGTTCAAAGGTATTAGCAGGCAGCCCTAGAAGGAGCCACCAGAGCGTTATCTTGGGTTGCATGCATTGCAAAATGATTAAATTGATTATGGAGAGTGCATATTTCATGTGGAAATCGTGGAAAAGTCTTCAATAAATGTAAATTTAAAATAAATTTTTAAGGCAGAACATAATTTCGTGTAATATTTGTTGCAATTCGGTAGACAAATTGCACTTAAAAATCAAACATAATGTATAAATAGGCATTTTATATTTTTAAAAGCTAATAAAAGAAAATATCATAAATAAAATATTCAAGGCAGAACATAATTTCGTGCTATTTTTAAATAAGCATTTTATATTTTTAAAAGCTAATAGAATAAAATATCTAGTAATGAATCTTAATATTTCTGTATTTAATGATAAATATATAACTGCTATGTTGAAACTATTACTAAATAATATTATTAATAAAAGCTCTCCCCCTTGAAAAATATGCAATTTTTAAGAAAACAAATTTTATTTGAATCATAAATAAGAATTCAAATGTTAACGAATTGCATTGCAAAATTGTGCAAAAAAAAAAAGTCAAAAAATAGGAGGATTATCACTCCTTAAGCAAAACAAAACATTAAGCAATTTTTGTTCAACTTTGAATGCGCATAACTTTACAAAAACTTAACCGCCTTGCAGGCGGTATGGTTTTATCTAAATGATTTGAGCTGTAAAAAAAAATTCTTATCATAAATTGAAAAAAAAATTAAAAATTTTAGCAAAAATGTTAAGCCTTTCTTCATACAAAATTTAAAATTTCGGAGAAAAAAATTTGTTTTTCTAAATAGTAAGAACTGATGCTTAAACGAATTGTCTTGCAAAATTATGCAGAAAAAACCTAAACATTGGATCATATGGTTGATTGCAGATCCAATATTGGTATCATAAGGGAATTATTACTCCTTAAACATAAAAATCGCCCGACTTTATATATACACAATACCCCAGTGAAACATCGATGTTGGAAGTTGAATATTGACATATCGTAGAGTGCTGAAAACATCGATGATATCGAATTTGTAATCGATGGCTTGGCAGCTCTGCCATAGCATATTTAAGCTAGATAATTATTTTATTTTGCGATGTTCCGCAGCAAACTCTGCACAATGGGCATGTGAAAAAATATGACGAATGAATTTGGCAAAGCACAAAACTAAAGCGAAATCAATTTCGCTGTCAAATCGCAGACATTAGACATGGGCATAGGCTGCCTACTGCCCAGAGCACGTATCCCCCGCCGCCATCTTTCAACGCCATCTTTCATTTGCCGCCATCTTCAACTTGCCCTGCATATATTTCGCCAAGGTCCCCAGAAATGCTGTCATTACACATGCTCATTTTGGGGTCCCCGAAGTCAACCCTAATCCCCATCTTTTGGACCAGAAGAAGTACAACAACAACTACAACTACAACTACAACTATTCATGCTCATTTACTGGGCTTGGTGCTGCCATTGGATTTGGCTTTTGGGCCAGTGAAAGTGGTAGTAGTTATTGTTCTTATTGTTCCCATTGTTGTTGCTGCTGCTCGTTTTATGCCCCATATAAACGGTAGACCTAAAAGTCACCGGCGTCAAGTAAACAAAGCTGCCACCAACAAAATAAAAACGAATGTTTTCGGCAACGGCTGCTGTGTCGGTGCACCACACAAAAGTGTCGCCATCGCAAACGCCATTTAATCGTTGCTATATATATTTTAATATCTACAAAAATTTGTTGAATAATTATGTTTTTTATGTACAACATATAAATTTGGTTATTTATTTTACATTTCATTTAAATATATTTTATTCTTTACATCATTTTTATTGTACTTCAATTTCGAAAATATTTATATTATTATTTTTATCATTTTATTTTATTTTTTTGTTTCAGTTTTTTATATTTTCAATTTTACATTTTTGATAAGCTTATTTTGCAAATATTTTGTAAATTTAATTCATTTTTTGCTTCATTTGTAATTTGTTTGTATTTTGATTATTATTTTTTGTTGTACATATAATTTTATATAATTATTTGTTTAAATTTAAAACTTTGTTTTATTTATATTTTTGCTAATTTCTATTTGAATATTATTGTACATATATTTGGAATCAGATGCCTGTTAGTCTAAAATCAATTAAGAGCACCATAAATTTCAATAATAAATTTTCTCAATATTTATTAGACGATTAATAAATATTAATCAATAAAACAAAATTGTAGATAACATTTTTTTCATTATAATTAAATTATTTATATTGTTGTTGTTTTAACTCCGTTGGGTGGGGTTTTCAGGCCGTTGCAATGACAATATCACGAAAAATTCAACAAGGCCCAAAATATCCAACAAACAAATTATTTATAGCTTTGTAATGCAAGTTTAATTAAAGTTTTTATTTTCGTAAATTTAAATTAAAATTAATTAATTTGTAGGAAATTCTCTAGTTATATAGTAAATTTAATTAAATATAAAATGTTTAAATATTTTGTCTGCAATTAAGTCAAACTGAATTTGTGTTGTTTGTCGCCTGTCAACTATTAGTGGTCGCCATAGACCATTGGCATTGATTCCGTTGCCGGGTTTTGCTGCTTTCCCCGCATCCCCCGCTCCTCCCGCCGCTTCCCCCGCTTCTCCTCCTACTCCTGATGCTGGTCGTCGTCATATTGTGTTTGGCAAATCGTTTGCGATAAAGCCAACTACATAATGTCTCAGTAGACGGGGAGAGCAGAGGAGAGAAGAGGAAAGCAGAGGTTGGGGAGCATGAAAATGCTAAAGCAGCGCTATGCTGGCGTCTCAGCGACGCAAGACACCCCACTCGCATGTGTGCAGGGTATGCAGGGTATGCAGGGTATGCTGGGGTATGCTAGGAAGGAAAAGGAGGGGCCAGACGCTGGGATAATGCGAGTTATCCTTGATTGCCCGCTTCGATAGAGCTGGATATGAGGCTCAACATGCCCTGCTCCTGTTTTTCCTGCTTTTCGTTTTCTTTTTCCATCATTTTCTTTTCTTTTCTCTGCTTTTCTTTTCTTTTTGCTGTTGCTCATTTGAGACTATCGTGATTTTGCTCAATTCTTGTGCGCTTTTTACTGTATGACTTTCCCTTCCTTTTCTATTCTTTTCTCTGCTTCGTTTGGCGCTCTGCTCATCATCATTTGCCAAGAGGCCAAGTGAGGAACTCATCGGGCTTTGCCGGCTTACAACTTGCTCTTGGCCATAACAAGTCGGGCCAAAAGCTAATTGATTTCCAACTGCAAACTGTCAATGATGTTGGCCAAGAGGCAGCAACTTGTGCACATGGCAACCCAAACCAAACCAAACCAAACGAAGCCAAACGAAGCGAAGCGAATCCAAACTAAACTAAACTAAACAACAATTTTTAATTGTGCCCCAGCGTTGCCATCGCACCATGGGCAAAACCAGCAACAAATTGGGCACAATTTTCAAAATAACGACTTGCATTTGTTTGTTGTTTTTTCTTCCGCGGAAGATTTTCATTATTTATCTCTTATAACTTTGTGTCTTGCAAATTGTCAAATAGGTCATCATAAACCACAGCAACAGCAATTTTTGAATTTAAATTTAAATTTGAATTGCCTGAGAATAGCAGAGATATGCATAAGAGAATTTTTTCATCATTAAAAAATATGCCTATTTACAGCTCCGACTTTTCGGTTAATGCTTAAAAATATTTAAAAATTCTCCCAGAGCTTTCTTGAGCATTGCACATACAAAGCTGAAGACATTTTGCGAAATAGAAAAATTGCCGAGTTTTTGCCGCCTTTTGCCCATGGTGCAGCGCTTGCCGCTAAAGCCAAAAGGCAAATGAGCTGGCCAAGACCCATGCGAGCGCCCCGAGAAATATGAACGAGGTCAATGATTGTTTACACTACACTCGAATGCTGTTTACTCGCAGCTACCCCCACCCATGCCCCATCCCCCCGTCCCCTCATCCCCTCATCCACCCATCTCCCCCGGTGGCAAGCGCATAGCATAAGGAATACATAGAGGGGGACGAGGCAACTAAGCGACTGGGGAGACTCGGGCACCGGATGCAGTGGGGGCATGGGGCAAGTGCTGCTGCCACTAGACACCTTCCAGAGCTAGCCCTCACACCCTCTCTGCCACCCCCGCTCCCCACACCTATCCAATGGGCTGCAGTGTTGCCCACTTTGCTATTTTCCCGTCAAATCTGGCTGTTTTTGCAAAGAGCTTGTTCTTAAAATTGTGAAAATACTTGAGAAGGCTAGTCGAACGTAACCGACAGACTGAGATCCTGTTTCAATAAAACGCACACAGCGAATTGTCCGTAGCATATCTTCACTGTTTCCAATCGTAATGCAAATTCACAGCATCGATGTAAAATGTCAAGGCCTTTAATCAGTTAAAGGTCTATTGTCTTATATTAATCGATTTTTGACAATCAAACCGAAGAATTTGAAAACAAGAATAGACGTAGTTGATCAGTCGAACGCACCCGACTGTGGAATATACTGGAGAAAAGAACATAAGAAAAGTTTTAACTTGTTCTAGTTTCCCTTCTTTATTTTCTCAAAAAATTCTGATAAATTCCATTTCTTAAATTTTAGCACAATCTACGGATTGATTTAAGAAATTTCAAACTCAGCTTGAGACAAAATTAAGGAAAGTTTGTTTTGGATATATGCGATAAATATAATATATTATAATAATATAAAAGTAAATATTGTCAAAAACCTGTAAAAAGCATTTTAAATTTTGAGAATAACTTGGCTTTTTTCTGGTTTTATTTTAGTGACTTTCCCGCCAAAAGCAGTTGCTTCGCATTGAAAACTTGTCAACACTGCTGGGCAGCATCTTCAGCTACAGCACTTGGCTCTCAGCCTGTTAACTGACTCTCGCTGACGGCACATTATGCCCAACGGCATGTGCACACGCAGCCCCTCCCCCTCCCCCCTCTTTCTTTCCCTCTCCCCTCTCTCTTTCACTCTTTCTAGCTGTACACACATACTTAAGCATAGAGAAATTTATATGTTTGCATATGTATAGATTTCTACTTCTTTAAATAAGTAGCCTGATTACTTTCACAATTGACTGGATCAGGTGGCAAGTGGCAAGTAGCAAGTGGGGGGGGGGGGGGGGAAGTGGCAAGTGATGTGTGGCATGCAGCAGATGCGATCTTTAAAATGCCGCAAACAAACTTGTAAACTTGGTTCAATACAACTCTGTTATAAGAATTGATATAATTAATTTATTCAGATAACAATTTGTTTAGACATATTTTCAATAGTTTAAATAAATTATTAAACTTTTCATTGATAATTTAACCGATTTATTTAAAATAAGTTAAAATATTTTTACATGTGTGAATATGGTGAGATTCTTACTCCCCAGGATAGGCGTCACAACCTTATTCACTTCCCATTTTCATTCATTATTAGGATTACTTTTACTCTGAAATTATTATAACACCCAATGTTATAAGTTCCTACAGATATTAACAGCAAGCCATAAAAAATAAAAAAATAAATAAAAAAGTTGAATAAATATTTAAAGTATTTTAAATAATTTAATTGTAATTTTATTAAATTTATTTTTAATTTTAAATATAAACTCAATAGAATAGTTTTGAAATTTGCAGATCAAATTCTTCATAACATTTTACATAATTCTACAAAACATTTTTGACGGCGTTCCATGTGATATAATACCCATAACACTATAGTATTTTGTGTGTGTGTGTGTGTGTGTGTGTGTGTGTGTATTTATCTCATCAATATTAGTCGTCCGTAGCATTATTAACAGCATCATTATCAGCATCGGGGGCATGATGATCAGAGAAATCAATTTGACCGCAAGAGGCTTAAATTGATTTATACGATTTGCTTTCACTCTGCTATCCATCGTCTCTCTCTCTCTCTCTCTCTCTCACTCAGCTGTCTCACTCACTCACATTATAGTATATACCTCTCCCTTTCCCACTATTCACTCCAGAGCATTTAATGCCTTTGCCTGTAAAACGCTGGCGTTTTGAATACGCGATTTGAATTGAATATTCTGAAATTGCAATTAAAAAACAATTAAAGATTTGCCACTCGCACAGTGGCTGGCAAAATGAACTGCACGCCCAAAACTAGGCAGCAGAAAATAATTAAGCGTATAATTATTTAATTAGAATTTGGCAGGCGAAACGAATGCGATGGGCGTGGTCGCATTAGTCCGCAAACATAATTATGAAGATGTGCTCGGGAAATGGAAATTAATGGAAGGTCGCGCTACAAACAGATTTCCCCAAGCACACATACCAACACACACACACACACACACACACACATACACACAGAGACACTCAGTGGCCAGCGAATGGGTGCTTGACTCGACTGACCCTAAGGGCAACAGTTCAAACACTTGGCAAATGCCGGCGCCAACACACACACATACACACACACACACACACACACACACACACACACTGAGAGAGAAGGAGAGAGAGCAGCAGCTAAACTGGCAGCTCGATAAGCCCAACACGCCACGCGTTGTACATGGCGTATGCGTAATATTTGAGAGCAAACAGTGATTAAGCTGCTGCCATTTAGCAGTTCCATGTTTGTTTACACACACACACACTCACACACACGCATAAACTACCGCCGCATATTACAAAAGAGTGCACAATTCACGCTCAAGTCTTTAGTACACATTTAATCTGTGAGTCATTCCGAGGCTTTACTGTATTTGAAAGCCTTTCCATTCGAACATTAAGCGCTTTCGCCGCCCGTTGCTTGTGTTTTGGCTTATTTTTGAATTTCACAAGCCAAACTTTATGCATTTTATATTTTCTAAACAGGCAAAATAGTAATAAGAGTCAGTGCTGGCAATTTAGCGGTTTTCGAAAAGCTAGTCACGCATGCCGAAATTTAATTTAAAAAAAAATATTTAATTAATTTGAATATTGTATATTTATTTTACATCAGTTTTATATTGCATTTAAGCGATTTTACAAATACTTTATGGTGCAAATTTTGATATTTCTGACAGCAACGATTGGAATAGGAAATATGGAAAAAAAAAAGCCACAGACTTTCTGCATTACAACGTTCGTATTTGTAATAGCTGCTCTTCATTACATTTCCTCCACAAGTATTGCACATTATGGGCCTTGTTTAAAAAAAAATAAAAAAGAATGTCATACAGACTTCTTCAATATTTCGATTTCAAATGAATCATACGGTATCCAGCATTTCTAAAAATTTAAAATAATTATTTCAAAATTGTATATTGCTTGTAACTGATTTAAAATTTTATTATGCTTTTCGGCAGTATTCTGATCAAAAAGGTGGAAATAATGGCATATACCATTTCCACTCGATGCTGTGAATTTTGAAACGATCGAATCGGAAACATCAAAGATATGTTGCGGACAATTTGGTGTACCTATTAAAGGGTTGCAGTGGAGAGTATAGGCTACGTCCGACTGTAGCACTCCGCCCTACTAGTCTGCTTCGTCCCTACTAGTTGAATTGCTTGTATTCACCAGGTTACCGCAACATGGATCGATCACCCGATAACCGATAAAATGCAACCCTTCGCTCCATGCAACCTGCTGAATGCGTTCGATACATTTTGCGACTTGCAACTGTCTTGAATGCAGAAAGTCTTGAAATAATTTATTTTTAAAGTGTTAACAGGTATTTGTGATACATTTGTTTGATAGTTAATGAATGTTTAATGAATATAGCATTGCCTTATCTGTCAATTTACTAGAGGCTTACGAGTAGAGTTCACATTCCAAATTTTCTGATAATTGTGTCAACACTACAAGTTAAAATAACAAGCAACAACACTGCACTCTAAATTCTGTTCTACATTCGAACAAGGCGAACTTAAAGCAATGGCCAAGCTACGCGAGATCAAATCGAAGACGCGCGCTCATCGGCTGGTGCTTGACTTTTATGAGTCACTGTTGCTGCTGGCGCTGAACGCGCTGCTGCAGTGGAACAGTTATCACCTGATTCGCACATTCGATGCCAGCAGAATTCCCGATGAGCCGCTTGAGCCGCAGCCCTTCGACATCTTCCAGCTGCTCTTTGGCAGCGGTCTGCTCATAGATCTGCTGCAGTTCCGGCCGTCCTGGCTGAGGCGCAGGGCGGCCATTTTGCGATACCCGTTATTCGCACTGGAGATATTCGTCATACTATTTGTTGTGGACTTTGCGCTGCTGGGCATGTGGCAGCCGCTGCTGCCGCTCATCAACGAGGCACTGAACGCTGTGGCACAATCGGAATGCAGCTGGGCGAGTTGCATCTACAGCTATTTGCCAGGACTCTCCGAATGGATGCTCAACGACGCCTTCGAGTTCACGCAGTGCCTGCTCGGGTTATCCTGCTTTCTTCTGGCCTTCCAAGGCGTCTGTAAGTGTAAAGAACATAACTCTCTGCTCTCGACTTAACCCATTACATTCTCATCACTTTACACAGCTCGCAGGTGGCGCATGGCCGTTGATTTTCTGCTGTTGAGCCAGCTGCCCGAAACCCATGCAGATCACAGAAGGCGAGCACGACGTTTTCGCAGCTCCATGTTGCTGAGGGAAAATGCAGCCTAGCTCTATAACTGCTAAAAGCTCCCCACAATCCTAAATTGCTAGTCATTGACAAGACAAAATTTTAAATTTTAAATTTTAATCAAATGCTGAAATACTTTCAAATAATTAGGCCGATTAAATATAGCTCAATAGCACAGCTCGACCAACTTGTTTTCCAACTTATTATCGGCATTCATGAAAAAAACCTTCCCGGTTTTTGATGCAATTATGTACATAATTAATCAACCCATTTACACACAAAATTTCATAATCTAATTCAACGTATTCACTGAGATATCAGCCTATCAAATATATCGTAAGCGCCACATATGCTGCGAATTTCGAACGCGCTCTCGCGAAAAAAACGTTCTACTGTAAAATCAGCTTTAGTTGGTTACGATATTTAATGGGCTCTGCCACGCCTCCTGCTGCCTGTTTTATCTACTCTCCCAAATTAAAATTTATATAAAAATTAGAATTTTACTTGGATTATCATCTGAAACAAGTTCCATTATTTAACTTGTTTCTTTTTGCAAATTATTTGATTTAATATATTGTTTCTTGTGCTCGCTGAGGCCGAAATCTTTGAGTTTACACATCGTTTGTGTGACATTTATTATAATAAATAATAATATTATTATATAATATTGATTTAACTAAATTTTAGACTATATTTATTTATTTATTTATAAAATAATGTCCAACAAAAATATGCAAACATAATAATAATAAACGAGGCGAGTTGATTTTTGACTTGTTTGTTACTTCGCTTTTAGGATTAAAATTATTTGCAATATTGTTTTCAAAGATGTATAAATTGTATTTTTATATTTTAAATTTAAATTAATGTTCAAAACTGTTTGTACAATGTAATATAATTTAATTAACTTGGAAAGCGGCCATCAAAAGTAATTGCGCAAAAGCAATTGTATTAAATATATGTAGTATACAAACTATATGGGATTTAAATCGGATGTGCAGCACTTGCAGTCTATTAATTATTTCAGATATATACTGCTATTGCTACAAATACGAGTATATAAACTTATAAATTAAATTAAAAAATAATCAAAATTAATTTAAACAAAACTAAACTGAATTTAAAATTTGTTAATAATAATAGGTAATTTATTGATAATTATAAAATGGTTTCAGTTGTTTTGTATAAATATTACTGCAACTATTGCAAATTCTACGCTCTCTCTCTCTCTCTCTCTCTCTCTCTCTCTCTCTTTCTCTGCTCTCTCCCTCTGTCGGATTATTTTGGAATCTGTGTAATTTCTACGTGAGCAGCAGCGATATCATTTAGTGTAAATCGATATTCATAATTTATTTATAATTTCAACTGTCTGCACTATGAAAAGCGCGTAATTTCTGACACGTACACACAATTAAAGAGCGAGACAGAGAGTCTGGGATAGAGAGAGAGGGGGCGAGGGGGAGAGGCAACTGTACATACGCCTGCCTAATTGTAAGGCTTATTTACATACCTGTTTCTCGATGTGTATTATTATTTATTCGCTCTGTGGTTGGCTCAGTGGCCAATGACTCAGTGAAATTGTTGTTCGCACTCTGCACGATTCAAAACGAGACAATAATAACTGATTAGGCATCAACAAATCACACTAGATACCCGATTCAGGGCTTAGATGGTTGGCAAATTCATCCAACATTTAATTGGACTGTTGAGAACGCACTAGAATAACAGCGTAATTCGAGAGATCAGCGATAAGTTAAACCACTTGCTGCAACAACAAAATTTAAATGAATTCAAACCAAAAACAAAAGACAACATAAAAAAAAAAAATTGGGGAAATTTTGGTACTTTGAAATATGCACAACGCACGCGAGACGAAAATAAAATAACAACAGGCGACGAGGCAGCGAATGGGCGGCGAAAGGCAAAAGGCGAAACGAATGCGAAAACGAATGCGAAAACGAATGCGAAAACGAATGCGAAAACGAATGCGAAAACGAGCTCAACATGCAACTTGTGCGAATGGCAAACGGCCAGCGAGTGGGGCAGCCAACACTCATACGCCCAGTGCGCCCCATCGCATGCCAGCGGCATCGACGTCGACGTCGACGTCGACAGCAGCAACGACAGCGACGTCAACGTAGGCGGAACTACAATAAGAAATGTTCGATTGGGAATACGGAATGGGGAATTTGCTCGTGCTTTGCATTTTTGTGCAGATGCCGACAATTGAGCTTCCTCCGTTTCGTCTTCTCTTCTTCTGCCTCTTCTCCTTTTTCCGTCTTCTCTTCTTCTGCCTCTTCTCCGCTTCGTCTTCTCTTTTTCTGCCTTCTCTACAGTCTTTCGTTTAAGTATTCTTCAGCTCTTCGTGCACCGAATTCTGTCTCCTCTTATATCTTTAATTATTCCTTCCGTATCTACTTCCATATTTTCTAGTGTCTCTTATATCTGCTCTTCTCTGCTCTTTTGCCTTCTCCTTTGCCTCCTCTCCTGACTTCTTTATATTTTGTAGTTTTCCCTTTCCTTTTGCCTCTTCTTCTTTCTCTTTGTCTGCCTTCCTACAGTTTTGTTCTGCCATCCTTTTTGCCTTTTTTACCGCCTTAATAGATACAGACCTCTTCAGTGTCTTATGTGTTTTCTTTTCCCTCTTCTACTACTTCTCTTCTATATTACCTTATTTCACCTTTTCTTCTGCCTCTCCATCTGTCTCTTTCTCTACGTATTCTTTAATCCTCTTTTTTGCTACCTCCTCAGCATTATCTTAACGTATTTGTTACAAAGATCAATCAATGATCAATGATCATTCTAGCTGATATAGCTAGTTGAAGTATTCATACTCTCACTCGCACTCGCACTCACACTCACAATTACCCGCATTCACACTCATTGGCTGCACTCACACCGTCTCACTCTGACTATATTTAGTAAATAATTAGGAACTAGACGAATCCACAGCATAGGGGGAATCAGGAGAATCAGGGGAATCAGGGGATATCGGGGCAGCATAAAAACAATAGGGGCAGACAGCAAATAAACAATGAAGAGCAAAATCGAAAATTAGTCTGCCATAATTCCATCGGCTTCGGAATGAATTTCTATGAACTATGTAGACGCTACCTATCAATAGAGGGCGCAATCTATTGTTTATAATAATATAATATAATAATATACATATAATAATATAACACTATTCCACCGTAAATTATTTATCATGGTATTTGCATTATGTGGACATATACATATTATAATAATGTTTATTATTTTATTTATATAGTTTCTTTATTTATTAAAAATATTTAATATTTTTTTCATAAAATTCTTTGATTTGTTTACTCAAAATAATTATTATTTTATGCATAAAATTCTTTTCTCCATTTATTTAAAATATTTATGTTTTATTTATAAAACTTATTTATAATATAATAATATTTAGCATTATAATATCTAATATTTTATATATATTATATATATTTTTTTTCATTTCTTAATTGTGATTTTTATTTAAATACTAAGCTTTTACCAATTTATTCTTTGGAAGTCGAGCCGACATATACGTAGCGCTGGTCAAAATTCGATATTCAAAACTCGAACGCGCCGAGAATAATATGGAAATTGGAATTGCGTACGTAAGAGGCGCATTTAATGGGCAGCGAAGCCATCGACGCACCTAAACGGCAACGACGACGACGACGACGACGACGTTGTCTGACGTCACTGACGCCGACGCCGACGCCGACGCCGACGCCGACGTCGACGTCAACGCCGACAGCGGGCAATAAACGCAGAGCATAAACGAAATGCCGAGGAATTGAACGCAGCCAATTATTGTTTATTTGTTTAGCTTGAACCGATCGTACAGTCGTGCGAGTGGAAGGGGGAGGGGGAAGGGGAAGAGGGGGCGCTGGTGTGAGGAGGGGGGAGTGCAGTTGGCCCGAGGGAAATGGGAAATGGGGAAATGCTGTAAAATTGTTAATTCGCAGAGCAAAGAAAATCTCATTGTTTCGTTTTGGGCCTTTTGTGTTCTGGCCACATTTAACCGCTTGGCTTTTGTTGTTGCCAATTTGATAGATACGAAAAGTGAAATAAAATCAAATCAAATACAAAAGCTATTTTCGTTTTTATTTGGCAGCCTTTTAATTATAAATAGTTGGGCTGCCTAGATAAACAGAAGAGCGCTGTGGCAAAAGGGCGGAAGCAGGGAAGGGGCGAACATACTTGCCTAGCCAAAATGTATCTGTGTATCTGCCAGATACTTCTGCCACCAAAGTGCCGCAATAGTTAATTATGCGCGTGCTGCAAGCTGCAAAATGCCACAGTGCTGACGTCGACGCCGACGCCGACGCTGACGTCGACGCCATAGTTTCCATTATTATTTCATGTTCAATTTGGCAGCCTAAAATACAAAGCCGCAAGAGCAAAAGGTAAAAGGTAATTAAACACTCACATTCACACTCACCATTCACACTCACATTCACACCTATATTCACACTCACACTCTGTGTGACCACAGCAAAATGTCAACAGTTAGTCAAAATCATCTACACTGAGAAAAACAATCAAGCGCTTTTGCGCTTGCATCAAGAGTTGTCGAGTTTTCCAAAAACGAAATTTTTCATTTTTTCGCTTTTTTTCAAATTTCAAATTTTTATTTAACTATTAACTATTAATATTAAAATATTATAAAATAATATACGATACGAAACTAATCAGTAGAGGGAATAATATTTCATTTTTCCGAGTGTACTCTCTCTCTCTCTCTCTATCTCTTTCTCTCTCTGTCTCTCTCTGCAATCTGTCTCCCTCTGAGTATCTCAGTTTCCCGCCCGCTCTTTGTTTTGCTGTGGCTGTAGGTGTGGCCAACGCCCACATTTCACACAGAGTTGCCACACATGAAGCATGCACATTTGCGTAGACTGCAGTCGCGAGTGCTCGCATGCAAATATCAAAGATATTCACTTTATTAAATTTAAAATCGTAATTGGATATTTTGAGCTCCTAAACTAATTGAAATCCTCATAATTCTGCCGGATTCGGCTGTGTTCTATTTAAATTTCAACTTAGGCACCTAGTTGAAAATTTAAACATACATCCAATAAGAATGGACGGAATCAGTAGGACGCACCCGACTGTATAATAATATAATAATATTTTATATATAATTTGTATCTTTTTTATAAAATATCATTCAATTAATTTAATCAACAATAAGTTGTTTATGATTCTATTCGAAATGCATTCTAATAATATTTTAAATCTTAAAAATGTTTACACATACCGTGCGCCAGATGGCGCCAGCATAGCCCATCCTAGCTATGGCAAGAGTTAATGCCGTATCAAAATCGTCTATAAAACTTTTATAGCTTCTTACATTCGCAGAATTATACAATGTGTGTTATGCATATAAAAATCATTTCAGTTAAGGATCAGCTCGATATATGTGTTTGAAAAGACGCAAGTTTAGACGCAGAACTTATCAACTCTATGAAACTTACCGAATTGCCGGAGTATACGGACTTTCAAAAACCTAATTAACTGTCGAAACCGTAACCGAAACTTGACTGTAAAATGAACAGAGCCTAACAACTACATGGCACCGAACTGAATATCCGGAATGTGCTCAATGTGAATATGTTTGGCTTCCAGTACGAGTACAAGTGTGCTGAAAATGCTTAAACCTTCCTTCCTTCCTTCCTTCCTTCCACTTTTCCTGACCACAAAGGACAACAAGTCCAATGCAAAAGTCTTTTAATTTCCTATGCTGCCATCGGAAATACCACAAAATGCCAGAGTTTAATGAGCTTATAGCATTTTATAGCCAAAGCCTTGGGATTATGACCTAACCACAGACGGTTCTTGACAAATTTATGTTTTCATAAAAACGCATATTGCTCTTTTACTTACTTCCAAGCCCGAAGTATACTTCAAATTAATTATGTGCATGCCATGGAGTTCTTGCACACAAGAATTTAATTTACAAATTTAAATGCAACTTGAGAAATGTGAATGATTTCGATCATTTTTAATGTATTCTTTGCAGCTTTCTTTGGGGTGTTCAACCCTATCATATGAACGATTCATCATTTGTATGGATATGGATGATTTATTATTTTAACAGACTGTTTGGAAGAGCTTGAGGCTTGTATTATTAGTTCTAATTTTGTATTTGAATAAAATAAATGAGAATTATTTGACTTTGGGCTTGGCCAGCGAGAGTTGGGCCAGCAAGAGTTGAGCCATCGGGAGTTGGACCCGCGAGAGTTCGCCCACTGGGAGTTGGAGCCAGCAAAAGTTTGGTTAAAAATAGAGGTCTATCGAAATTTTACACTTCCTTCTTAAAATAACTTTATCAGATTTTCAAGCGATAGGCGTTTTTACCAATCATTTGAGTGCGAAAATAAATATCTTTTAAACATTGGAATTTGTTTTTTAATTTTTTTTTATATATTTCGTAAATATTTCAATTTTCAAACAAACAATTTTTTTATAAATTTTACTAAAATTTTTTATTTATTTTTACAATTGTAAAGCGACGTATGATTGCAGAATTCGGGCTCGACGTCTGGCAATGGGAGATTTTTAATGGACAAATTTGTCTTTGGTCAGATAGTACTATTTCGAATGTTGCCTGCGTTCTCATCAGTGACCCTAGAAACGAAAATTGTCAAACTTTTCTGTTATAAATCGTTAAAATTGATTATTTAACGGCTTGTTTGGCATAATCAGGCATATAAACCTAACAAAGAAATTTAAATTTTATATAAATTGAGTTCGGCCTGTGAGAGTTCGGCAAGCGAGAGTTGGGCCAACTAGAATTATATTATTAATTTATTTAATTATTTGCATTGAATGTATTTCAACCAATTGCCCTTCGAATAAAAGCGTAAGCCAAAAAAAAAAAATCCTAATGAAGTAACTGCAAAATGAAGCATGAAATGGCTTTACCGTTAGCATTACCTTTGCCGTTGGTGGCAATGATTAAGTGAACTTAACTGTAATTTGTGTATAATTAATGCATGAATTTGTTTGTTTATTGCGGTTGTGTTTGTGTTTACGCCTATGTGTGTGTGTGTGTGTATGTGTGTGTGTTTGTGTTTGTGTTTTTCTTGTTGCTGTCAGCAATCTATGCAATTCTAAAGGTAATTAAGCAATATTGCGCATACGCCATGATGGCCGTTTGTATTATTTTATTACACGCACTCGTAGTGGTCGTTAAAGCAAACAGCAGTTGGGGCATTTGTTTCTACTCACCTCGAGTGTGTGTGTGTGTGTGTGTGTGTCCCATTAAAAGACTTATAATTACCTGAGCACACACTGTGGCAAGGCCCAAAGTGGCCCCCGCATGGAGGGTTGGGAGGTTGCGGTTTATAGTTGTATAGTTGCTGCAATTTTCTGGAATTTAGGGTAGGCAGGGAGGTGTGGCAGGGTGAAGGGGGAAGGGGGAGGGAGGCTATTAAGTTAATCGTGGTAGACATAAAGTACACGCAGCTTTTGGCCATATCATTTTAAAATGTTTATTTGAAGTAAGTAATATTTTCTGACAGTAACAAGATAAATTTCCCCATTTCGTATTCATTATTCATGTTTTCATTTTCATTTTCACTTTTGCATTATCGTAAACGTATTCTGCTGCTGCTGCTGCTGCTGCTGCTGTTTGTATTACTTGTTAATAAAAAAAAATATATATATATATAAGTATATATAAGTATATGGTAAAAGAATTTGCTTTGCAGTTGTTGGTTTTGTTTGTTTGTGTTTTCGTTTTCGTTTCATACGTATGTATATAAGTTTATATATATATATATATTTATATATATATATGTCTGTGTGTATACATAATAATCATCATCGTCTTGGTAATAATAAGTAACGGTAAATACAGTTGTAAAAAAACCGAAACGAACTAAATGGAAATTGTTTGCCGCCTTCCATTCGCATAGATTAGATTTCTAGTTGTTCGCTTAGACAGATTCGAGTTGTTTTTCTTTTTCATTTTCTTTTTTGCTAGAGTATCACTAAGAATGTGTTTTATTTTTCTGTATCTATACATACATATAAATATATACATATGCAGATTCTCAAGTGTTTTCTTCAAGTGTATAGTATTATTATTAAATTTATTATAATTAGCGTTTAATGTAAATTTTAATGTTAATGTAAATGTAAATGTTGTCGAATTGCCAAACTCCAGTCATCAGTGGACTTGTGCATTGTCCATTGTCCAGATGGGCCATATACCATCTGGTATATACCGTTAGACGCGACACCGATGTGGGATTGTAAAATATTGCTTGTGAAACGTTGAACTTGTCGTATGCGCAATGCCGCATGCGTTGCTTACAATTTGCTTTGTCTATAGACGATCGATCTCTCATTACAATTGACTTGCCACAAAAAAAACAAAAAAAAACGTACAATTTCTATTTATATATATATTATATATATATATATATGATTATTATATATATATATAAATATGTATATATGTAGAGACGTATAGAACATGTTACAGTTAGAGTTACTTATGCTTTAATTAAGACCCGTCATATTTGGTGTTAACAAACTTATGTTTTAGACCTCTGGGCGGGGCATTTGGCTTAGCCTCAGTGTGTTTGTATTGTGTACGTGTGTGTGTGTGTGTGTTTGTGTGTGAACTGTTGTGTGTGCTTGTATAATGCTTTAAGTGTTATTTACAGCTTGTTTTTCTTTTTCGTTTTCGTTTTCTTTACACTTTTCACTTGCTTTTGCTGCACTCGAAAAAAAGCCCAAACAAGTTGAAAATCTGTTGTTGTTGTTGTTTTTAGCATTTAAGCCTTAAGACTTTGTTTAAATATTTTTTGTTTTAAATTTAGTTTTTTATATTCGTAACTACTAAACTACAGACACATTTGTTTTTGTCAGCTATATCACTTTCGAATTTATTTAATTATTGATTAAGGTGTTGCTTTTGCTTGCCCTTGCTTCTGATGGTGTGTATGTGAATGTGTGACTGTGTGTGTGTATGTGTTTGTGTGTATTTGTTAATATATATTTATAAATTAGTGTTAGTAAGATTAATTAAATTTCTTGACTCTTGCCGTTTGAAGAATTTCAGTGAGGTTCTTAGAAGCGTTTGTTCTGTTTGCTTTTCATCGTTAGATTGTAAGTGCTTACTATAAGTATGTATATAGTTTATCTGTATATAAGTATATATATATATTTGTGTGTGTGTGTGTTTGTGTATGTAGGAATATAGCTATATGCATATATATAGTATGTAGGTAGTATATATTTTTTTGTATGTAAAACTATGACAATTTTGCGTCTTCTTCTTTATCGTTTTGCGGCGCTTTTGATTTCAGTTGTTTTTTGCTTTCTTTTTCTTTCTTCTTTTGTTAGTTTGTTTTTCATTTCGCTTAATTCTTATATTTTCTTATATTTTGCTTTGATTTGTTTTTGTTTTTTTTTTTTGTTTTTTGTTTTTCTTGTGCGCTTAGTAATAAAATAATTTCAAAACAGAAAACAATTTCGAATTGTAAAGTATTTATTGTAGTTAAAGAGCTCTGCTTTAAAGCAAAAGTTGTGCAACGATTTGAGTTAATAAAGCCAATGTTCGATGCTAGTGCCGATATATATCTGGTATATATAGTATATATATAGTTATAGATGTATATATAATTTGAAAAAACTTGAAGCGTTTGACGAAACTTGAGTTAAGGCCACTCACAAAAGTAGGCAATAGATATAGCAAAGTATATAGAGAGAGAAAGAGCGAAAAGAGAAAACAAAATGGAGTAAGGAAAAGATGGCGTACGTGTAACTGGGCTATATAAATGTATGTGTGTGTGTGTGTGTGTGTATAAGCATAGATATATATGCATACATTTATATGGCGTAGATCGGTGTGTATGTGAGAGTATATGTGTGTGTGTGTGTGTACATATGCACATATATATGCAGCTGAAAAGTGTATGCCAAGTTTAGCCATTTTGTAGCATACTATTTATTATATATACATATATCTATACATGTGCATATGTGAGAGTGTGTGTGTGTGTATTTTTATATATATTATTATATGCATAGTATATAGATTTGTAATAAAATATTAACTGGGTTATTAAATCAATGCAATAATAAAGCTGAACCGCATATAGAATAGAAATTAAATCGTATGATGGATTTTTCGCTTTTTTTTTCTTCTTTTTTTTTTGGTTTTTTTTTTTGTTTTCTTTTTTGTTGCGCTCTCTTGACGGGGCTTTTAGTCACACAGAAAGCTAAAAGAGAGGCTAGAGAGGCTAGAGAGACTACAGAATGTGTTTAGGTAAAAGAAAGAGAGAGAGAGAGAGAGGTAGAGCGAGAGAGAGAGAGAGAGAGCGATAGTTGCTGTTGTTGTTCATATTGTATACTTTGTTGTTCTTGTAGTTTGTTTTTTGTTTTGCGTATTTTTTAGCCTTTTTTTAGGCTTTTTTCGTTTTTTCGTTTTGTTGTTGCTGTTGCTGTGCGTTGGTTTTGCTTTAGACTTTATTATGTTGATTCAAATACAAGTTAAGTATGTTTTATTTGTATTCTCTGCGTTGCTTTGCTTTCTTTTATTCGTATTAAAAAATGGCGGCTATTGTCAATTTTGCGCACAAATCAAAAACAATTTCCAAACGAATACAAAATGATGCAAAAATTTAACAAAATTTCAAATGGCGCTAAAACTATTTTTTTCATTTTTTTTTTTTCTTAGCAGCGTTTAAGTGTGTGTGTTTCTGTGTGTGGGTGTGCGTGTGTGTGTGTGTGTGTGTGTAAGTTTTGCGCGATTTTTGCACTTGTCATTGATTAATGAGCAAGTTTATTAATTAATTAATTAATTGGGTTTTTGTTTTGCGGTTTTGTTGCTGCTGCTGCTACTGCTGCTGCTGCTATTGCTGCTGTTTAAATCCATACAAGTTGTATATATATATATATATATATATATAACTGTAAGTATATTGTTTTTTGTATATCAACAATGCTTAGCCGTTAAAAATATTTAGTTTCCTTTGCTGCTGCGTCTGTTTGCAGTTTTCTCAATTTTTCTGCATTTTTTTTTTATAAATGTGTCGAAGGCTGCGCTCATTAAATGTTTCTCTCGTTGGTTTTTTTTTTTAATTATATTTTTTACTAATAATTGGTGTATGTTCTAAAATTGATTCATGTTTCTCGCATTTTGCATTCATTTAATTAAATTTAGTTTTAGTTTTAGCTTTAATTTAATTTAATTTAATTATCGTACTTGTAAGTATTTATTGCTATGAACTGCGTTCTCACTACGCCACGATTTCGATTTCGATTATAGCCATATATCAGTTATATGTGCTTACATATGTATCAAGATATATAATTATCTATATGTATATACCAGTATCTTGTATATTGCATGTATATTTATTTATAATTATGTTTATATTAAAATTGAATTCATTTTTCATCCTTTTCATCGTATATATCAAAAAATTATTATCATTTTGAATGTTAATCGACGCGCGAAATCGGGGGAAAAATTGCATTATATATATATGCTTGTATGTATATATATATATAGCTATATAGATGTCTGTTTTCGCTCGGTAATCGATACTTTCTTCGATTTTCGATAGCTCGTTTTGCTCGTCTTTCATGTGAAACATTTGCTTGCAGGGCGATGCTGATTTCTGATTTCTGATTTCTGATTTCTGATTGCTTGTAACGGTTTAGCGCATTATTTGTTAGCGTTTCTTAAGATTCTTTAAGTTTTTAGACGTTTGCTGAAGTTCATCTGTGTAGCAGAGTGTAAAATGTTGGCCAAAAATCAAAAGCGCTGTTTTATAGTTTTGTGTTCATTTCATCAAGTATTTGCTTGCTGTTTTATTTTTTTAAGAATGTTTGTTTAAGTTTTTTGTTTGTTTGTTTGTTTTTTTTAATATTTTTTTATTGTAGTTTCTGTAGTTGTTGTTGTTGCTGCTGCTGCTGTTTTTTTTTTGTTTTTTAATTATTATTTTTGTTGTAACCGTTTATTGGTTTAACCACCACCTAAACTTAACGCCTGAACTATACGTGGATCAGCTTTACTACCCTCACGAAATTCTTCTAATGTTAATTTGCCATCATGATTCTTATCCATCTGATCGAATATCTTGTCCACACGCTTCTGCGGCGTGTTCTCGTCCTCCGATTGCGGTTGTTGCCCCTAGACAAATACAAATGCCATTAAATTCTTAGCGATATCGACTTCAAAAGCACGTTAAATTTAAATTATTGAAATTGTATTGTATAATATCTGATATACTACAAATAATATTAATACAATTTTAATAAAAAAATTAATATAAAATAAATTATTAAACAAATAATTGAGGTCGATTCTAATATGAGAACAGTCTCAAAGTGTAATCAAAAGTTTTGTTTGAAAAAAGATGTATAACATATTTTTTAATTAATAATAATTATATTTGAAAAATAAAAAAAAAAGAAATTTAAACAATATAATAAGATTGAGAGAAATTTATTAAATATATTGATATAAAATGTATCTGCACTATATAATTTAAATTAATTAAAATAATACAACAAAACAAATTTTAGAGATTAAAATCTGAAGAGCTAAGTAATAAAATGTAATAAAATAATAAAATATTTAAAATATTGGTTAAATTAATTTGAAAAACTTTTAAAATTAAAGGACATTATTTAATTAAACAAATTTTAGAATCAGAAAAGCTTAAAAGCTGTTCAAATACTTTGTGTAGATGATTATTTAAATAAGAATAATAAAAAAAAATTATTAATGAATTCAAAATTGAAGGACTTTTTGTATTCTAAGTTTATTTGTACATTTCGACCTGAATTTTGATCGTTTGTGAATTGAAGTACTTTAATAAAACAAATTTTAGAAATCAAAATTTGTAAAACTCGAAAGCTAATTAAGCCTCGGTAATGACAATATTCAAAATAAAACAACCCAGTAATTTTCTAAATTATAAAAAATATTAAAAAAAAAATATATAAAAATATTTTTGAAAAATTTTCAAAATTCAAGCACATTAATTAAAGAAATAAAATCATAAAATATCTCTTATGTGGACTATAAGTTTACAGTTTAAATTTGAGTTCTTGGATGAATATTGAACTTAAAAGAGTTCTACGAAGATCTTGACGATCTTGAAGTTATTGACGATCTTTACGATCTTGAAGATCTTGACGTTCTTTAAGACCTTAACGATCTGGAATATCTCGATCTTGTCGTTATTTGCTCAGCGGGTGCTCAGTGGCATGTGGTAAGGTCTTTCTTGGGAGGTACTTACCACCATCTGATAGATTGCGTCCACGATGTTGTACATTTCCTCGCGCGTTATGTAGCCGTCATTGTCCACGTCGTAGAGACGGAAGGCCCCTGAATCATATCGAATCGAATCAAAATGAGAATGGAAATGGAAATGGAAATGGGAATGAAAGCGAAGGCGAAGGCGAATGCGAATGAATGATTGTGGCAATGGAAATGGGCCACAAAAGGCGTAGTATTATAGTCAATTGGGCATTAATTGAAGGCACTGTTAGAGCCTTGGAGATGGTAGTGGCCATAACAGTGATTGCCCTCGTTATGATTGTTATTATTGTGATTATTGTCGGATCAAAGGAGACCGCGACCCACTTACATTGCAGTTTCTCGTCCAGGTTGCCCTTCGATGTGACGGATAAGGCGCGTATGAACTCTTCGAACTCGATTGACCCGTCCTGGTCAGCACAAGAATTGAACAAAAAAGACCAAAAAAGAACAAAGAAGAGGGGAAGAGGAGAAGAAAAAACAACAACAACATGGCAAATCAGTGCGCACCCCCACAGACATCAAGATGGTAGGTTTTTCTTTTTGTTTTTCATTTTGTTTTTGGGACGCCATCGTAATCGCCATGCCCAAAGCACCCCGGGCAGCGCCAGCACTCCCTTAACCCTTACCCCATTATCGCCACGCCATAAATAATAAAATGAGCGCAACTTTACGAGTCCCCAGAGACAGAGACAACGAGACATCCAGACATCCAGACATCCAGACATCCAGACAGTTGCAAGAAGCAGCAGCTATGCTCAGGGCTGGGCATTCGACACAAACTTGCTAATGAATTCTATATGACCGCACTTTGCCTGCCCAATTATATAGATACATCCACCTACACCTACATAAATATATAAACATTCGCTCATCAATTCGTATTTCTCTTCCCGACTCTCAACTCTTTCTGGGGCCCGATAAAGATTGTAATTTATGGCAGCACAAATTGTTTTCTGCGCCTAATAGAAACTCGCCCAAGAAGTCAATTTGATAAAGCCATAAAATACGCCACACAAACGCACGTATTACTTCCCGAAAGGAAACGCATAAAATGCGACTTGTTTTGACTGCTCCCGGATAATTATCTACAACTAGGGGATAACATAATTGTTTTTCAGCCATTTCGTACACCAAGAAAAATTTAACCTCAGCATTTCTAGCTCTTGCTTTTAAAAGTATTGATTCAATTTGAAATCGATTAAATATTTCCTTCATAATTCCTTTTAGCTTGGTGTTACTTTCTAAAATCATCAACAAACCCATCTGCATAATACGAAGACTTTTCAACACTACATTAAAAAAAAATATTAAAAATTAATGATGCCTAAAAAATAGAAAATGAATTAAATTTGTTTATATAATGTAAGAGAAAAATAAATAAGAATGCAGTTATATTTATGCAAAATCCATCTCAAATTAGTTAGTTTCAATTTTATTCAACAAATAAATTATATTTTGGAAACCCAATTAAATAAAGAAATTTGGATCAAAAATTTGTATGACATATTAAACTTTTGACACCGAAAATTCTTGATTATTATTTTGATTATTTTAATCTCAGTGTAGTTTTAAGTTAGTTGCTTCATTTTTATCGCAATTTATTTCTAAACTTTTAAACGTTTTAGTTGTAAAAATGCTGTTTTTTGTATAAATATGGATTTAAGAGAAAGTTACGATGCTAAGAAAATTCTGCAACTAATATAATAATATAATAATATATAATAATACATAATAATATATTAATTATTATTAATTAATTATTTTGAAAACATAAAGCAATTCATTAATATTTTAAAATACTATATTGTTAGAAACTTTTTTTTTGTATTTACGTTTAATAAAAAATTTACAATTATAGTTTTCCAATTGTTTGAAATTTATGTAACGCTTAGGATCAAATATTTCAGCTTAACAGGCTCTGACAAAATTCATAGAATGGCTTAAAATAAAATCTTAAAACTAATATATTATATACATAACTGCTTAAATATAGAATATTTCAAGTTTCAATGAAATCCATTCAGCAATATTCAAATAAACTAGAAAAAACCTTCTTCTGTAAAATTTGATTTTATTGGAAGGGCTCTATATAGTTATACGTACTCTCTTTTCTTTGTTTTAAATTAATCTGCACTTGTTTCAATTGTACCAATTTTTTAAGGATTTTTTAAGATTTTTCCTACAGCTGAAACCCTTAAAAATATATAAACCCGGAATCAATTTCAGATGCTCTTTAAATTTGAATGCATCAATTACGCTGTGGCAACGGCTGTCAAGGGCATACGCACTTCGTGCCCATAATATGACAATTTCAATAAATGGCTTCCCCCGCTGCCACTTCCGCTCTCCGCCTCTGTCTCCCCTCTGTCTCCGTCTCTGTCTCTGCATCCGGGGCTCAGTCTATAACACAATTTTGGCTAATTGGCCGAAATCGTCAACTTTCTCGCTCGAGTTGCGTACAAATTCATCAATGTCAATGAGGCGGAGACTTGCTGATGATGCGATGGCGATGGCAATGGCGATAAGAAGGCAATGCTTAGGGCAGGGGCGTGGACACAGGGGGGCGCAGGGGGCACAGGGGAGAGGGGCTGTATGGCCTTAATACTCACATTGTTCTCATCGAAGACACGAAACACAAGCGATGCAAATTTGCTGGGATCGCCTTGTGGAAAGAATTGTTTGTAGATTTTGATAAAACCCTAGGCGAAAAGGAAGAAAGCGAGACAAATAGAAAGAGAGAGAGAGAGAGAGAGAGAGAGAGAGGGAGAAAGAAAGAGAGAGAGAAATGAGAAACAATTAGGGCGTTGCGAATGAGTAAGTGGTTGAGTGCGTGTGTTTGTTTTGTTTCGTTTTGTGAGTGCTCGGTGAGTGTTCGGTGAGTGTTTGTGAGTGTTTGAGTGAGTGAGTGCCTCAAGTTGTGTTCCAATAAGGCGCGCATTAATAAATTTCATTATCAACAGCAACAGCAACAGCAGCTGCCATTGCCGTCAACACATTGGAAATGGCCTGGCATTCATTTTGGCTAGAAGGATGTCGGGCCGCATCCGGCAGGAGCTGCGCGTCAGTGTTGACAAGTTCGCTTTTTTGCTGTCTGGCTCTTTTTGAAGAGCATGCAGCACAAAAATGGCTAATTTTCGGCTAGCGAATTAAAAAAATATTAATAAGTATATATTATTTGTTTATTTCAGTGACCGTAACAATTCTGATTTTTATTAAAAAAAAAAATTAAGAAACATGCCTAATTTTTTATGTTTTTGGCCAAAATTATTTTCAATTATTAAATTATTATTTTGAGAAATTTTTGAAGTTTTACAAAGCTATGCAAAAAGTAACAACAATTATGGGTCTGTCTATTTAATTAAAATGCAAATAAAGTTCTTATATCGATTGTTGGCTTTCGCTATTTTTGCTGACTTTTAGTACAGTTTGAATATTAAACGGAAATTATTTGCAATTTAATATTGATTTTAAAATCAGCTAAAGCCCAAATTTGAAAAGATTTTTGTGTATAACAAATAAAACAAATAACAAGAAATGATCTAATAAGTAAACAAAACAATCTTGTTAAATAAATTGTGAGATTGTGAGCTCAACTGTTGTTAGAAAGTATAGAAAATGTAAAGAGTAACTTAGCTACCTGCTGGCTTTTTCTCGATAACAAAAACTGACAACACTGACGGCCGTGCACATTTTGCATGCACTGTTGTTACAGCCGCCGCTTGAAATTAGTGTTCGCATATTGAGGGGATTAACTTAATTAACTGTATGACTCGAATGAATTGAAGCCGCTTAAATATGATGGCTCTATGTCAAGCAACTTTCCCCCTCCCCCCCTCTTTATCATGCTGTATGTGTGTGTGTGTGTGTGTGTAAGTGAATTTGTGAGCATTCGTCTGTTGATTCATGGCACTTACTTGCTCTGTGAGTAAACCATTCGGACAGTCTTTTAGAAATCCTTTGTGCCTGTTCGCGTATTGCAAATAATATTGAATTTATTAATTTAAATTAAATTTATTTAATTCATTCAATTATTGTTTATTTTAAATTATGTTGGCTTCATCTCTGTTCAGCGTCTTTGCCATCGTACTCACCATTGACGTATTTCTTTTTCTGTAACTGAAAAGAGCAGAAGGCAGAAAATTGTTTATTAAAATCATATAAATATCTATGCACGAAAAAAACATTATTGATAATCGATTAAGCAAAGGCAAAACTTGAAATTACCCTGTAATTCTTTTAGTTTGCCAGTAGATATGAAAAATTGAATATAAATACGTTTGGTATAAGTGTATGGATATCTTCGATGAATTCAAACCTAAGCGAATACAAATATTATCCAGACTAAATTACCAAAGGAATTTAACTTATTAACATATTAAATTCCATTAAATCAATTTCAATCAGTTATTAAAATAATAAATAAATAAATAAAAATAATTATTTAAATAATGATGTATACGCAGAATAAAAGTTGACTATAAAACATTAATATTGACTAAAGATAGTATTACTATAGTCGAAGTTCAACCAAAACTACATTCTAAATTACACAAAAAAAAATAGAGGTCTACTGGTATTTGGTAAAAATCTATATTATTTAAATATTTCATACATCTATATAAAAATATATATAGTTCTTTGTCCTGACTGTCTGACTGACTGACTTGCAATAAAGCAAAGCACCTAGATAATTTATTTTATTACAATAATTTTCCCAAAAATATTTAGGCGCAGACCAATAAAAGTTTTGATCCAAATTTTCCTTGCAAGTATTTTTATTTCAAAACTAAAAATCAACATAACTATGTTATAACAGTATTCCAATTTTTCACAAATATCAGCCTTAAAGAATAAACAAATTTGTTTTTGCAGTTCATAAGTAAAATAGTATTTATTTATTTGTTTATTTATTTATTGTGTCGGGCGACACAAAAAATTAAAAATATAATTGAAATAAGAAATAAAATTAAATTAAGGAATTAAAATAAATTAAATTAAAAGTAAATGATACCGTAAAATATAATCTGGGGTTGAAATAAAATGAAAAATATGAAATATGAAAAAGGTCCAAAGTCATTGGTTAGTTAAGTTAAACAATATTACTACTATACTACTATGCAATGTTATACGCTACAGGGTATCAGTTAGTTGGCTCTAAACAAAGTTCATATCAGTTTTGATTATGAAAGCAAAACGCAGCAATAAAACAAAATTACACGCTCTAAACATGCGAATATAAACACTTGTGCCTGGCCTGTATTATCAAAAAATATTTGCCAAATTATTTCTCAGTCCAACAGACGCTGTACATAAACAAAATTTCAAATAGACCAAACAACATCTTGGGTATACTATATACCTATATATATATGCCTAATACACCCAACATTTGGCCCCTGTTGGCGTTTGATTCCCTTGCAGCTTCTTCTGTACTTACATTTTCTTTAGATTTGCTTTATTTTTGGCATTTTGTTTTTTGTTCTTTGTTTTTTGCTCATTGTCTTGCGACCACGCCCAGGGCAAACAACATTTCCCTGCATGTATTACAATATAAATACATATACATACATATATATTTGGTTTTTTTTTTGTACTTTTTTTGTTCATATTATTATTATTATTTTTGGTCAGGGCTGCCATCGCCGTGGCCTAATGGCCGTTTACAAAACGTTTAAGCAACATTCCGCCATTCCCCAACCGACGCCCGCTGCGCCCATTGAGACCGTTATGGGCGTGTGAATGGCGCACATGTTATGGCCGCCGCCCCCAAGCACCACGTACATACACTGAGAAAAACAAAATGTGATTCGTTCCACAAATTAAGCTCTTAACTTGAGCTTATTTTGTCACAGCATTCAATTGTAACTAATTTATTTTAAAATATAAGTAAAATATCTTCAAATAAATATAAACAGAAAGAATGTAGCGGAGCAGTAGTGTGGCAAGCTACAGTCGGAAGTACTCGACAGATCCGCACCAAAAAGATGTAGAACTTTGTTTATATACACATACAAGCACACAAATATCTTAAAACTAATCGTATGCATGGAACATAAGCCCCTCTTAAAGTCTAGCAAATTGTCTGCTGCATATCTTCGCTGTTTCTTATCCGAACGCAAAACAATTTATAGCGTCAATAGAGCATGCTATAAGCTATGAACATGCCAAGTTACAAATCTATAGCTTTAAAAATGTGGCTTAAGATTTCTATATCGACTCGGCTCGAGTAAACGAATTTCTGGATTCAACTTTCGATAACTCTTGAGTTTTCTCTCAGTGCATGCTTGTACCTAGCTGGAAGGCGAAGGTGTCTGGCATATCTTGAAGGCAGCCAAGTTACAGGAGACCAGGGCATAAATTCACGCAAAATTACACACATCGGAATTGCCGTTAAGCGCCAGGCCAATGGCCACAGCTTGATTCCCATGGGTACCAAGGGTATCATCAGCACAAACACCAGAGTCTTACACATATCTTATATAATACATACAAATATAGATAGATTCTATTGACTGAAACGCTGAATTGTGCCGTAGCTCATGCCAGCCATGGCAACTACAACTACAGCTATGGCCATGTTTATTGTGCCACCTACACTATGGAAAAATAAACTTACTAGATTCGGGTACGACTTTATTTATTATTATTATTATGTTTTTGTTTATTCTTTATTTATTTATTGTCAACTACTGTCAGTCGACATAGAAAATTAAAAATACAAATTAAAATAAATATTGAAATTAAATTAAATAAATAATATTAAAAGCAAATGATAATGATAATCTGGAGATGAAATGAAAACCAATTTTCTACTACCTTCTTAGCAGCTCGACAAGTTATAGCTTAAACAACTAACGGCAATTAATCATAGTTAATCATATAATATATTTATATATCTATTGATTTATTTTAAACTATATTAGGGAATTTGTTGGAAGGTCACGTGGATGGCATTTCTTCAGTCTTCCCTTTTTTGAGCTGTTTTTTAAAATACTCACCAAAAGAGTTAGGAAGAATATAGATTCATTGCGTATATTTTTTTTTTTGATATTAGGAACGACAGTAATAGCATTTTTTTGGTTTTTAATGCTTGATTTTTTTCTCAAATTTTTTTCTCAAATTCGTAAATTTTAAACATCTCGAATTATTGAATCTATCATCAAAATATCAATATAAAACTGAAAATGTTTCAATTTTACGTAGTGTTTTTAAAATTGTATTTATTTGGTGTATTCATAATAATACAATTTTATGAAATGGTTTTAGAAATGCGATTTCAGAATTCAACTTACTACCGATATTACTTGAATAAGGTAGAAGTTTGTGCTTTTTTTTCCCAGTGTACATAGTTCATCTATCAGCTGAATTGTGTGATTTATCATTGAGCCAAGCTATCAGTTTGCATTTTGATTAGCTTGCAATTGCATCGGCTCTCTCTATATTTGTGTTTTAATTACTAATCCCAAGTGCCCCAAAGACAGCGCCGCCCTGTCCCTGCCACTGCCCCTGCCCCTGCCCCCACTGCCCCTCTACCCCTCTACCCCTCTGGTCAATTACATTTTGCTGCATGAAGTCAACAATTGCTAAAGCTGCGTGCTTTATGGATGGGTAATCGATAGCGCAGCGTCAGGCAGTCAAACAGTCAAAAGAACAGACAGACAGACGGACAGACGGACAGAAGGACATTCAAACACTGAAAGTGTGAGAGCTGTCACAGCACCCCCTCCCCCTTCCCCCACTCCCCGCTCTTTCGTGCCAGGCGCCCACGCAACTCGTTCATGTTTATCCTCAAGAGCGTTTTGTGTCCGCTTTTATTCGCTTGCTCTATTATTGACGTGTGGCATGTAAAAATATAACGGCATTTACTGGCCCATGTATGCACATACATACATACATACATACATACATTTATATATAAATATATATACAGATATCTGTAGTGTGTGTGATTGCAAATAAAACGCATATTGCTCATACGACTTGTTGCCACTGCTGTGCTGTCCCTGTCCCTGTTCGCATGCCTTTTCCTTTTGCTTCTCGTTTTTCCTTTTCGTTTTCGTTTTTCTTATTCTCTTTTTTTTTGTCGCTTCGTATGATGTTAACGTCATTTCAGGCTGCTATTATTACACCTTTTGCTCTACACATTCCGTTTCACGTTGGAATTTTAAGCGCCTTTGCAACAGGCTGAAGAGAGAAAAGCACAAGCAACAGAAACATTTCCAAAGAGCTCAAGTTGCCAGCTTAAACTCTACATATATCAAAAACCTTAATAGCAATAGCTGCAGTTGGAAATCATAAATAATCCCCATATTTTGCACATTCTATTGAAGCTTTTCAAATTGATTCGATATCATAAAATTAAATGGTTTGGCAGCCCCAAAACTTGAAGGTAGTTACTTTTGTTCTCTTGTTCTACATTAACATTTAAGTGTATCGTATTATATTTTTAATGAACTGAAATTCAGCATCAGGCAAATATCGCAACTGGAATCGTTTTTCTTTTAAACTCACGCGTTAAAGTTTTTTTTATAAATTTCACAAAGCCAAAAGCAAACGCGCTGACTTGGCCAATTTTCAGTTGGTTGCCAAATTCCCGACAAATCTGGCTGTTTTTTAAGAGAATTTGCTAACAACAATATTGTAAAATTGCGGGAAGCTGAAACCACCGTTTTTTTTTCCATATTAAAGAATTAAATTTTTGGCGCTTTTCTTAAACTTTGCAAAAATCATGCGAAACTAAGAAACAAGTTTAGATCTATCCTGATTATTTTGATCGGTATTTGCTCATAACATCCTTAATTTAAAGTAAAAAATTTGTAAAATTGGTAGATATTAATCATCTCCACAGTTCGTAGATGAAACAATAGGTAGGGGCGTGGCATCCAAAAATTGAAATAAACATTCTGCGTATGGTATATACCTTTCAAAAATTATTAACACGGCTGCTCTAGCTATTATAGTTGCTGAGATCGACGCGTTCATACAGACGGACAGACGGACAGACGGACAGGGCTAAATCGACAAAGCTCGTCTTCCTAATCAAGAATATATATACTTTGTGGGGTCTGCCACGCCTCCTTCTGCCTGTTACATACATAGTGACAATGGGTACAGGGTATAAATATTATATGTAGTGTGAAATTAAATAAAATTTTAGTATTTTGTGGCATTTAATTTTTAATTTAATTTTTAATTTATTTTATTGGCTCTAATTCAAATATTTTTCTCGAGAAAAGTGAGATTTTGTTCTCAATTGTTGCAGAGATAATCCTTATAATAATTTAGGGCTATTTTTGGACTATTCGGGTTGATTTTTAGTACAAGTGTTTAACTTTATTTAATTTTTCTGTCGAAACATTTGACAACACTGAGCAAATGGCATGTCTGCATTAAGTGGTTAGTGTGGCATATCATTCGCCTACCAATGCATTACGCTCGAATGTGAGGGAATTTTAAGTAATATCTGAACTACTGCCATATGCCATATGTGTGCTGTCATCTCTATCTCTCTTCCTCTATCTCTATCTCTATCTGTATCTACTGCATACTATGCACTCCATGAAGCAATGAGAATTCATGGCAATTGTCGTTGGCATTCGAATGGAACCGCACCACATGGGAAACTACACTGAACAAAAATCCAGAGTTGTATTAGACAATTCTTGATCCAAGAACAAAATTATATCTTTGGGCGCTTAGTTCAAATTTTGTACATTCGCTTTTCAGGTTCTCCTATGTAGCAAGCAGATCAAGTTGGTTTTAGAATTTTGATAACTCTCCCGTTTCCTTCAACAGCCTCCAGAACTCATAATTTCAACTGTACTGACTTGTAATTTGACCCCATCGATGCTGTGAATTGTAATCTGATTGAATAGGAAATAGCGTAGATATGTAACAGACAATTTGCATGCTCTCTCTTATTGTGCAATCGGTAGCGAGTTCGTGCTTTATTTTCTGAGGACCTCATTGAAGCTGTTAGTTATATTCTAATCGAATAAGAAATAGCGTAGATATGTAACAGACAATTTGCATGCTCTCCCTTATTGTACAATCGGTAGGAAGTTCATGCTTTATTTTTCCGAGTGTATGCGCCGTGTTGCATTTGTGATTTCCACACACACACTACGTCTCCATGCCCCCATGGGTGCATTTGCATACCCGTGCATCGACTCTTTGCTCTCCGGCCATGAGTACGGCCGCAAGTACGGCAACATGAAATATTCGTGTAATCGCCAGCCATCAATATGTGTGTTTACAACACGCTTTTAATTGCATTTTGTATCTGATGTATGCAGTGGCAGCATTCGATGCTACGCTGCGACGGATTGTTCCGAATTCGTTTTGGGTGAGGTTTTTTCCCCCTGTTTCCCTACATTAATACTGTGGATACTTCGCTCTACATTGTGTAATTTTCATTCGCCAAAAAACAACATGGGGCTTTAACAATTTGCCTACTGTTTGTAATGTTCTCCGAGCACAAACAAACCGAGACCAGAGTAAATTTACTTGCCTCAAATTATTCACTTTGGGCTTAATTATATTTACTGAAAGTCTGCTGCAAAATTGAAAATCTGAAATGCAGCAAAAATAATCGGAAAATGCTACATGAAAAAAAAAATTCCTTTAAAATATTATAAAACTGTCATACAAAGCGTAGCGGCAATGCTTCCTCTTCTACCTTTTCTATGTTTGCCGCTTTAATGACCGCTCTGCAAGAGGGCGAGCGAGGTAACGCCTGCAATATTGTTTCGTTAATATCTCCTGTGTTTATTAATCGATTTTAATGCACTTTTTGGGATAGTCGTATATAATAGAAGAGTGTATACATTTCAAATAACAACGTTCTATGTTCAATATTACGCTTGTTATTCAGTTTTTATCAATTTGGGGGTGAAAGGGGCGTGGTATCCAAAATTTCAAATAAACTTCAACTGCGTCCAATATAGACCTACAAACTACTAAGGACAAAATTTATATCACACGATTTGCGTCTCTTAAATTGGCGAATTTATACTATTTATTTTCATTGTGGGCGGAAGGGGAGTGGCATTCAAGATTTGAAGTAAACTTGATCTGCGTATGGTATGCACCCTTCAGAAATGACCAAAACAGCTTTTCCAGCTCTTATAGTTGCTGAGATCGACGCGTTCAAACAGACGGACGGACAGACGGACGGACGGACGGACTGACAGACGGACAGACGGACATGGCTATATCGACTCAGCTTGTCATCCTAATCAAGAATATATATACTTTGTGGGATCTGCCACGCCTCCTTCTGGGTGTTACGCACATTTCCTCTTTGCACTAAGTTAATGGATCCTTTTTACTTGTTTAAAGTAAAGGGTCTAATGATTTGAATCAATTTACTTGATACAATGCTTGGAATTTAAGTTAATTTCGACTATCGAAGATTCTTGAAGTGGCGCACGAAACTTTGGCTGCCAATCAATAATAACAGTGGGAAGGTAAAGTAAAGGACAATTCCGATTCCGGTTGGCTGCCTGGGGGAGGGGCAAAAACGCTGTTGAAATGTGCCCCAAAGTCATGTGGCACAATCCACAATAAATCGAAATTTGGCTGCCGGTTCAGGTGAAGGAAGGACAATAATGTCGCATGTAGATTATCTTTCACTTAGCTCGACTAATGACCATGTTATTCCATCACTTTGACAAATTGAACGCAGCTGCTGTGTTTGTATTGGTGTTTGTGTATGTGTGTATGTGTGTGTGTGTGTGTGTGTGTGTAACATTTTAAAATCAATTAAACTTGCTAATTCATGGGCCTAGCATAAACATGTGCCAATGCAAACACCTGTAGACCAAAGACACACAAAAAACACACACTGTTTATTTATTGTAGCCGTTGACCTGCCACTGACCACACCCCAAAATGCCCCAAATGCCCCCCCGGGGCCACCCCTCACCCTTCAGCCCATTTGGCCTGACCGTAATTTGTATCTATTTTATACACACTTTGGGATTTGCATTTTATTGCTTGGGTCATACGAGTTTCGAATCCATCCGAAACTAATCAAATTTCCAGCTATTTATTTATTCATTCATTCACTGGGCTGCTTTAACCAATTGCACACAGCCAGTGCAGTCAGATATATATATATATATATTATATATATACGTATTCCAATTGATATTCCAATTGATTGCCAAAAAGGGAAAGAAATGGAGAGAAGGAAATAACTGTGAACGGCATAAATAGTCGCAACAAAGTCTTGGGGCATCCGCTATCTAACAGCTTAGAACTTTGCCATATTGAGCATACGCAGCGTTGTACCTCGACTCGGCCATTGCACTATGGCTGATTCTCAAATCTATCGTGGAACAAATGGCAAAATATAATTGTAATTTATTTGATAATTAGCATTAACAGCTTAAACTGATCTTAAGAGATACAAATCTTTCTTCATGTATTCTATCTTCAGCGGATCATAGAGATAAACAATACATTCGAACTCTGTAAATTGTATTGAAATCAGTTTGTTATTAAGAGAGATATAATGCATCAAAGTTTTGCTTTAATATATTTGTAGCGATATATTGTATATTTCTTGTAAAGTTATATGTATATTACATAAACCATTTTATTACGACCAGTTGTGGGTCAAAATTATTTTGTCGAATAGGCTATATCGCAGCTAATTTAAAGTTACAGATTTTTGGCAAGCAGTTTGCTGTTTGTTGCCACTGTGCGTTGGAAATTGTGCGCTGCTGTGAGCTCATAAATTGAATTTCGGTTCATTTGTTTGCTGCAAATAAATAAAGTCAAAATGGTTGTCTTTGGCCGCCATTGCTGCTGCTATCAGCTATCAGGTGCAGGCAGCACGGCGAGTGTAATTCCAAATGTTCGTCTGATGGCAAAAGTTTGGGCCAATGCAAACTTGAGGCGCACAGTCGGAGTTTGGCAGAGCCAGAAAGTTATGAAAATGTTGAGGTGGAAGTGCAGAAAATTGCATTTGCCACAAACAAAGGACAGGGACAAACGCACCTATGTAACGTCTGTGGATTCATTAAACTAGGCAAAGCTAATCCAGATATTACAGCTGGTAAATATCCCCAAGTATTTGTCTTCATTTGCGGGGCAAACAACATTTAACCACGTGGATTGTATTAAGTTGCATAGCAAAGCGTAAAATGAATTTCAACAAAATCTAATTTGCTCCATGGGAGAAAGAGCAGAATAGACGAAGAGAGAGAGAGAGGGAGAGAAAGAGGAAGAAGAAGCAGTAGAACGACTCAAAGATCCAAAGACAAATTGCTTGGACCAGGACATTAAGAACTGGCAACTTGGCAGCAATCTGTCAACACTTTGGGCCAGGCTCTTCTCTCTTCTCTCTCTCACATCTTACGTCTTACATCTGGCTTTTCTGTTCCCACTCCCTGCACTGTTCCCACACCGCTGTTCTCACTTGTACACACGCCATTCCAGTGGCAGCCAGGTGCTTCAAATGGCCCCCAGCATCGTAATTATTTATATTCCCCGTCTGTCGCCTTGGCGGCTCCTCGACCGCAAAAGGCACAAAACTGAGCGAAAAGGGCCAGAAATACTTTAAAAAGCAATTAGTCAACAAAGTTTTTAGGCGTAAACTTGGCGACTTGCATTTTTAAGCATGCCGCAAGCAGCTGGAGAGAGGCACACGAACAGCAAAATGGAATGTAAACGAAGAAGCAACAAAATGAAACATAATAAAAATAAACCAGCAACGACAGCGACAGATCAGTCCGGCTGCAGGCCACAGTCGGACGTAACTGACCGCAACTGACACAGAGACAATCAATCCAAATGGACGAATTGTCTGTCGCATATCTGGCAAGTCTGCAGCTTTAAAAATCTGGCTTTAGTCGGAAAAATGTTGGGAGGTTTTAAAAACCCAACACAAACTTGATACGCTTGCAGCATGGGAAAACCGATATACACAAATATATCCCATTTATTGACTGATTTCCACGCGCTTTTCAGGATAGTTGATCATTATTGAAGAGTGTAAATATTCTGAATACCAACTTTCTATGTGGGCGTAAAAAGCTAAACTTTATCTGCGCTTTATTTAGACCTACCAAACACTGAAAACATAATTGATTTGTATAACTTTAATTGGTCAATATATTCTATTTATGTTCATGGTGGGCAGAAGGGGCGTGGCATGTCAGATTGGAAATAAACTTGATCTGCGTATTGTACATACCTTTCAAAAATGACAAAAACGACTTTTTTAGCTCTTATAGTTGCTGAGATCTACGCACTCATTCAGACGGACGGACAGTCGGACAGACGGACAGACAGACGGACATCGCTAATCAAACAAACGGACATTCAATCGACTCTACCTATCGTTATGATAAAAAATTTGATACTTTCCTTGTCTCATGTCTCATTAATAGACCCTTTTGTGCTTCTTGAAAGTACAGGGTATACAAATGAAAAATCCAAATGGCAACGCAAAACAATTTCCATTCGTACGCCAAACTCTAAGTAAATGAATAAGAAAACTCCCAACAAGCATTAGCATCAGCAGCAGCATCGGCATTTGGATTGCAATTCAAATGGCCAAGGGGATTAGGCCGAGAGCGTGTAAGCACTTAAAGCCATCACTTGAACAAGTTAAGAATTGTATTAGATATTTGTTGTTTTTATACCCTGTGCCCATTTGAAAAATGCCAAAAACAGGGTTATTAACTTTGTGCGAATGTATGTTACAGGCAGAAAGAGGCGTGGCAGATCCCACAAAGTATATATATTCTTGATCATCGATTCAGTCCTGTCTGTCTGTCTGTCTGACTGTCCTTCTGTTCGCATGTCCGTCTTTCCGTATATCCTAAACTATAAATGCTAGAGAAGCCGATTTGGTCAAAGGAAAGGTGTGTACCATACGCAGATCAAGTTTATTTCAAATTTTAGATGCCACGCCCGTGCCGCCTACAATGAATAAAATAAATTACATTCGCCAATTTAGGAGATTCAAATCAATTGACTTAAATTCTGTTTTTGGTAGTTGGTAGGTCTATATCATACGCAGATGGGGTTTTTTTTTTTTCAAATTTTTGATGCCAATCCCCCTTTACGCACCAATCGATAATAACCGAATAACAAGCGTAATATTGAACATAGAATGTTGTTATTCGGAATATATATTCTCTTTTAATATATTCAACGGTCCTGTAAAGCGCATTGAAATCGGTTATTAAACACTGAAGATATTAATGAAACAATATTCCAATGTGGCATCGCTCGCATTCTAGTAGGACAGCCGTTAAAGCTGGCACTCATTTAAAATGAAGAAGGAGAAGCATTGCTGCTAAGCTTGACTTGACAGTTTTATAAAATTATATTTGAGATAAACGGTACAGGGTATTCTTCAGTCGGCCCCATCCAAACATTTGTTTTTGTTTTTGCTTTTGCCTTGCTGTTGTTTGCCTTTCCGCATTTGCCAGGCTGTTATTTAATCTTCGCTTGTATTGATTCAACACCTTGTGCAGCTGGATTCCCAGCGTATCCATTACCTGTACCCTTGGCCAACTAATTGATGGGCGAGCTACCTTTAATTGACTTCCAACAATTGTAAAACAAAAACTGTACGAAATTCACCAGGGCGCAATAAGTTAGCATTGTCCAGTGGCCAAGTAATCCCTGAACAGATACCCTAACAAAGCTCTCTTTCTCACAAGTTCCTTGAAAATCTATTTATTTTTCTTAATCTTATAAATCGATTAAATATATAACATCTAAAATTATATAAATTCTTGAATCTTAAATGAACGTAAAGTTAGCTTTTACTCCATATTATACAGCTTAAAAATATTTACAATAGCTTCATATAATCTTTTAATTGGTTTTACCTTACAGTAAATTAAATAAGATAATTGAACATGCTCAAAAATTAAACATTTTCTGTAAACAAAATTAAATAAATAAATAAAGTAATATTTATAATATACTATATAATATTTTTATTTTATAATACATGCGCTCCATAATTATGATCCATGAAGGGTTGGTGAATACAACCAGTATGAAATAAAAATTAAAAAATAAAAAGTGTATAAAATTTATAAAATAATATCATAATTTACATTTATTTTTATTTATAATTTATTAATATTTTTCATAATATATTATATTAAAAATATCGAAGGCCTAGGTTGGTACTTGTTAATTATTATTATGTTTGTATATTTTTTGTTAAACATAATTTTATAAATGATAAATAAAAAAAATCAATAAGTACAGGGTATTTAAATGATTTTCAACAAATACATACACTCTTAAATAAATTAATTAAATAATACAATAAATTTTTCCACAAAAGTTGAAGGGCAACAAAATTGTCTAAAAATTACAAAAGCCAGAAAATGCTTTGTATGCCTCCAGCTGAGCTAATACACCCCATTTAACTGCGTAGGGGTACAGGGCATGGCAAGTTTATCTCCATAACTTTGCTTTATCAGCATTGAACAGCCATTAAAGTCCAACTTATTCCGTGCGAGCATAACTCATGTTTATGGCCCGAATCGCAGGGCGAAAAGGTCATTTCAACTGCCGAGCTACAAACATGTTCAATGCAGAATAAAAAAAAAGAAGAACAAAATACGACGAAGCAGAAGGAAGAAGAAGGAAGAAATGGATTCTATATTATTTAAATTGTTTTGCTTTGGCTTTGATTGATGCCTGGCATAAATTACGGGGGCGGCAATCAAATAATTATAATCAAGTGCTGCCAGTATCACATAACATATGCCTGTTATTTTTTATTTACCACCTTATTCTGATAGATTTCTTCTTATTCATCTTGTGTCTTTAACTAATCGTAGAACTGTTCTTGGTGTTTTATTTCCTCATAAGTTGATGTTAGGTGAAGTTGACTCCCCTGCCCTTCTGAATCAAATTAGCTTTTCAATTCCTCGTAGACCAACTAGGAACTTTCAACCTATTTTCATTAACTGTGCCCATTTGAAATTCTACAGTCGGGCCCGTCCGACTAATCTGTCCCGTCCGACTGATCTACCCCGTCCAAATTTTTGTTCCTGTATGCACCACTGATTATGCTATGCACAATAATTTTTTTAATATTTTTCAATTAAATTTTATTTATTTTAATTTTATTATTCTTGATTTTAATTTGTAATTTAATTTATCTTAGCCGACTGGTCTTAGTCGACACTTAAATAAATAATTAAAAAAATAAATAATTAAATAAATTATTATTATTTTTTATTATTTCTAATTATTACTTATTTATTATTTATTTGAAATAAAATCGAAAGCGATTCGAAGCATTTGTGTACTTACAATATGTGTCAGTTGTTAAGCGATCGATGGTATCCTGTTTCAATTTCGAGCTCTTTTTTCCCATATTGTCGTTGTAGTTGCTGCTCTGCTTGTTGTTGTAGTTGTTATTGTTGTTACTGCTGCTGTTGTTGTTGTTGTTGTTACTGTTGTTGTTGCTTTTGCGGGGTCTCCACCTTTTGGCTACACTTGTTTGCTATTGCTTTTTAGTGCCAAAGTTTTGCGTTCTGCAAGTTTTCGGTTTTTTTTTATATTTTTCTTATTTTCCAAACTTTTTCACAAGTATTTTAATATGCTTTATAATACTTTTAAGAGAAAAAAAACATACAAATATACTATATATGCATGTAGATACGTTTGTATATTTAGTTGGATAATAACAAGAGCAATAACAAGAGTAAAATGTCAAAGTTCACATGACAATTGATTAGTTCAGTCAGGCACGATATATCTATTTGTGCGCTTGGCTTGCTTCTCATTATACTACACGAAAATTTATAGCATATTTTTATTTATGCACTCGAAAAAAAAGCAAGCGCATTCCAAAACAGCCCAAAATGGGTTTAAAATAATTTGTGGCCCACGTTCCTTGATCTGAGTTTGAAAACTATATATAATAATATTTGCCATGGCAACATTTAAAATCTCTAAATCTCTAAAATTTTGATTGCTTACATTTTTTTTAATTTAATACTATAATTCTGTAAAATAAAAAGAGTTTTATAAAATCAAGTTTGCTTAAAAAAATTTTAAACAAAAACAAATTAAACAAATGCTTTTTTGAAATTCAATTTTTTTTGAATTTTCAGTGCCAAAAAAAAACATATTTTTGATCCTTTAGATAAAATCCTGAAGGACAAAAATCGCCAAAGATACCCTGCAATATGTTATTGAGTTTTATTTTGAGCGAAACAAATAAAAATCATAAATAATCATTATGTAAAATTTTTATTTTTTTACTCAAAAATAAATATTACTTATAATTTATAATTCAATTACTCAAAATTAAACATTATTAAAGAAGAAAATTATAAAAATCAATAAATAATCATTATCACGTAATTAAAAAAAAACTTAAAATGATTAAATTCCCTGCTTAAACTATTAAAACTATTAAAATGAATAAAAAGTTATTTTATTTTATTAAAAAAAATGGGCGGAAATCTAGTTAAATATTGTGCATTTCTTGAGTGTAAAACTGAGTTTAGTCTGTTTTATTTTTTTGGTTGCAATTTGCATAAGCTGGCAACTCTTAGTTTTCATTATGCGACATTTGCTTGAGTCTGGCCAACACACATAGCCGCATAGCTTCGGGCCTGGTCTGCCAGCTTTTGACTGAACCTGTTCAATTTCGAGTAACCGAAAACAAGAAAAACACACACACACACACACACACACACATGATGGATAATAATGAATACAAGATAGACACACACACGCTCACATTTTGCACATTTCAGGTCAACTCTAGACTCGAACTTTTCATGACAGTTTGCCAAAGGCAACGGCAACGGCAACAGCAACAGCAACAACTGACACTGGCCAGAGCGTGGGATGCTGCTAACAAAAGCGCATAAAAAACTTAAGGGTTAACGGCAAGAGGGAGGGGGTTGGAGAGGAGGGGGGGTTGAGGGGGGTGCCACTGTCACTGCTCTAACTGCGGCTGACGTGCAGCGCATAAAAATAAGTTGCCTTTGTTTACTCAGGCACAGACACACGAGCTGAAAGACAGTCTCCCTTTCTCTCTCTCTCTCCATCTCTCTCTCTTTCACTCTCTATCCTTTTTCTCTATTTTGTGTGCGTGTATAAGTATAAGCCACGAGCACAACGCTGACAATGTCGTTCGCAATGAGGCGCATAAAAATGCAATGAAATAAATGCTGTTAATTTCAGGCGCAGACGAACAAACAGCGCCAACTATTTCACAAGGCTGCCACTGAGTTGTGGCATGCAAAATGGCCGCACACACACACGCACTCACTCACACACACTCTCGCACGCACAATGAAGGCGAGCGGCAGCAAAAGTGTCAAGTGGCAGTCCGGCAACAATTGAAATCAAAAGCTGCCCACATAAGTATGCAATGATTTTTTTATGCCCGTGTATCATCATAACCCTAACAAATACGAGCAGCAACTGCAATAGTTTCAACATTGTTGGCAGTTATGTCCACTTTGTAGTCACAAGTTCAACATTTACAATAGCATTAATATTTTATTTACTTATAAAAGGGCTTTCAGTGCCCTTTAAAAAACGAATTGGGATTACCAATGGAATATTATTACTATTTTAATAAAGTTAGAATTAATTATTTAAATCCTAGCTACGAGTGACAATATTTTATAAATTCATTAAATTATAAAAATATATGTTAAAAAAAAAAATTTAATTTTGAATATATTTGAAAAATAAACACCATTAAAAACATTACTAAATTAGGTAAATAACAATTATGAAATTATTAATGTTTAATTTTAGGACTTTATAATAATGCCAAATTTATTTTATTTAAAAAATTTAATCAATTTTTAAAATGATTTTTAATTGTTAGAGCATTTGGTATAAAATTAAATGTATATTTTATTTTACATAAATAATGCCTTAAATGAATAAAATAAATTTCACATGTGGCAAAAAATCTATTTATATTTTTACAGTATTTCCAATTTTAGTTTGCCTTTCAGCCATTTTAAATGCGCGCATAAACGCCATTACGGCATTATGATGAGCATAGCAGTAAAAGTACGATTCGATATTTGGAAATTGCATTCTGTGGCAATTATTTTTATAGTCTCTTTGGCATTGTTTGTTTACAAAGCTGTCAGCCAAACGCTGCGTGAATGCAGCCACACATACACACACACACAGAGAAACACATATACAAATACACTTATATATACGCATACATAGCTCTCCCGCTGACTAACTTCTCTTTTGATTTTTTGGCACATAAACTATTGGCATTTGCTAACTAAACACGATTTTCTCTGCCAGTGTGTGTGTGTGTGTGTGCGTGTGTGTGTGTGGGCGACTTTGTGTGCGTGTGTGTGCGTGTGTGACTGTACGTTATCTTGTCAGGTGCGGGTGTCTGTCTCTCTCTCTCTCTCTCTCTCTCTCTCTCTTGCCCTCTCTTTGTTGCGCTCTCTTTCTTTGTCGCTTCCTCTGAAACTGTGCGTTTTGTGTGAAATGTCATGCGAAAAGTTTTCTCAGTGTTTCAATGTTGCTCCCCCCTCCCGCTGTCCCTGCGCTCAGCTATCTAGATTTTTTCTCTCGCTGGGAAATTGCTCACACTAGAAATATTTTCACGTTTATTTCCTTTCACAGCTGGCTGCTAATGCAGTGAGAGCTGCCCATGCCACATGCCCCACCCCCGCTCCTTCAAGCTTTTCATCTGAATGAATGTGCTGCAAAACTTCATACATATAAAAAAAAAAATAAATATATTTATGCTTTGCAGTTAAATTTGCTGCATTTTCACGTTCAGCCTGCAAGTATGCAATGCGTATTTTCATGTCTTCACACCTACACGTGCCAGCAAGAATCTGTGGCTGATTTTGGCGCAATGTCTTCAATCCAACGAGTTATTCGAATTAAATGGATTGTAAATTATATTTGAGCCTCGACTGAATGTGCGAATATGAATATGAATATGAATACGAATATGAATATATGAGAGCGCGTATTCAAGTACTTGCCACATTTAATGTTTCGTATTTATTTAACTGCTGACTGGATTGATATATGTTTGTATGCGCGAGCTCAAGTGCCTTTGACTTGCCACAAATTGTGCCAAGATGAGTTACAGTTGCAGTCTTCGAGCTGCCACTCGTCATGCCCATTCACCATGCCCATTGAGGCTTGACAACTGTTTTGCAATTTACGAGCATACGCTGTCATTATGCAGTTCCTACTTTCGTAGATTTTAATTACTCCAAACTTGGGCGCAAAGTTAAACAAGTCAGGGGAATTGCTCGAAACTTGTTTCAACAATAAATAAGTTTGGCTTTCAGCTGGTTCTTTGGCTTCTGCGATTTACATAAAGATCAGAGAAATCATAGCTGTCACATTTCTATTTAATTGCTATATAGAGATGAGTACCTAATTAATTTTTCAATATTTAATTAATTGTAAGTTTATCAATTTGGCAACCAATCAAAGTGCAAAATAAATTGATCTATAATAATTTAAAATTCTAAATGTTATAATTTTTCTGCAACTACTAAATTAATTTCTTATTTCAAATAGAAAGGGGTTTCTTAGTATATCTTTTAAATTAAATAAAACCCTTTTCAGAAAAGCTTTATTTTTACATACAAAATTTTAAGATTGCTTCATGTTTGTATTTTTCGAATTATTTATTAATTCAAGAATCAAAATTCAGTGAGCTTTAAGATCTTTTAATCCTGTGGAATCTGTTTCAGGGTTTTATTTTAAATGTAATAAAGTCCTTGAAAAAAAAAATTAATCTATTAATACAAAATTTTAAGCAATATTTGTATTTTTAGTATTAAATATTAATTAAATAGCTAGCATACAGTGAGCTTTAAGATCTTTTTAATACTATTTAGCAACTATGAATCTGCGCATAACACTTGAGTATTCATAGGGTACTAAGGAGAGCAGATTGCTCGAAAGAGAGAAATAATTTGCACGATGATATTTAAAAATAAAAAGTAATTTCACAATTTCTATACGATAAATTCAGACATCATATTTAACTAGTAATAACCAACAATACTCCAATTTTATAGGCCATGCAAAATATGCGCCAGAAAGCATGCAACAGAATACTTTTAAATTTGCATGGCCACAAAATGTAGCATTATTTTGTGCGCGTAAGAAAATTACGCTGCTTGAAGGGAATTTTACATGATAGCAAAAGAAATTAAAAACGATTATTGTAATAATCACAGCTGAGTGTTATTATCAAATTCATTAATTAAAAACAGCGTGTGCCGTAGTCGGGCAACATGATTATTGTTATTAGTGAAGCTCGGCTGAGCACAAGCCGTGATTTCTATATGCATAAATATAGCTTTAATTTGGGCAAAGCGATTGCCGGTTAAGAACGCAGGTATCGCAGCGAAAACGCCGTATAATAATTCAAGCAAAAGCAGCTCGCACTGCCTTTAACTAGATTAAATGTAATCGCCTTTAGCACGGACTGCGAATGAGACGGCAAGGCGCAAGGAATGCGGAAAGAAAGGAATACGTAAGACGGTAGATGGTGGACGGAAAACGGAATACGGCGTACGGTGTACGGCGGACTTGGAGCAGAAAGTTTCAACAGAATTACGGAATTTACATTTAATCGTAAAAGCTTACTAATTAAATTTGGTGTTGTATAATAGAAGGATTGCCACGAAATCAGTTCAATTAGCCGGTGTCTAAGAATAGGCAGCAGAACAGAGACAGAGAGAGAAAGAGAGAGAGACAGAGAGAGACAGAGAGAGGGAGAGAGAGACATGGCGATATGCTAATAATGAAAACAAGCAAAAACAGATTTGTTACATCGAACAATTAACAATTAATTGTCGTAAATTAAAAAGCACTTTATGATTGGCATTTTGTGAGTGCAAATTTTGTGTTTGTTGCACTTGTTGTAGTTGCCATCATTGTTGTTGTTGCTATTGCCTTTTTTTTTTTTTTGTTGTTGTTATTGTCACTTGAGTTGCTGCGTCTGAATCAACAGCGCACTCGATTGCCACTCGGCACACAACGCAGCTGAACTGTAAATGACTGTTCGACACACAGAAAAATATATAAAAAACATTTGTAATACTAGTTTGTGTAATTACAAATAATAAGCGAATAATAAAACAATGATAGTAATAAAAATAATAAATAATAACAATAAATAAAAATAATAAATAGTAATAATAAATAATAACAATAAATAATACATTTTTTCATTAAACATCTTCCATTGCTAGACGTCGAGCTCGAATTCTCGCAAGAAATCACACGCCGCTTTACTATTAAAAAAAAACAATTGAAGAATAATAAATAATAATAATAATAAATAATACAATAGTTAATAACAAACTACTTTAAATTAAAATAAAAAATTGCTACAACTAAATACAAATGTGAAGCATAAAGTCTATAACATGTAAACGAAATAATAAAAAATAATAAAAACAGAATGCCAGAACATTTGTTGTTTATTAATTATTTATTATATTATTATACATATTTATATATACTATTACACATATTATACATATATAATATTTTATATTATATATATTAAATTTATTATTTAGTAATGCTCAGTAGAGAAAAAACCAAAGTTTAGATGTTGTTAATTATTTTGAATAGGAAATAAAATAAAATTAAAATAATAAAGAATAAAACAATAAACAAAGTACTATAAACAAATAGCCCGTATTTTATATTGTAAGTTAAAATAAAAAACAAACCAAAAATTTAATAAATAGTAAATTAAAGCTGCACATCTTCAATGTTCCCACTATTTAACTAAGATATTTGCAATATAAATTCATATAAATTTGCAGCCATTCGATGTAAATTTATTAATTTGCATGCCAAATGCTTTACATTTTCAACAACAAATTGATATGGTTTTTCTCTGAGTGCAGCTACCGATTGAGTTGCATTGGCAGCGAAGTTAAAGTTGTCTCTGTGCCCCTGCTGTGCCCCCTCTGCTTGCTCCGCGTCTTGCCCATTTACTGCGCTACGCTTAATCAAACACTTTCGCCTGCTACTTTTTGCTGCTACTTTTTGCTGCTACTTTTTGTCGTGTTGTGTTTATTATGATTACATGGCATTTGTGTGGGTGATTGCACCCATTGAGGTAGCTAAATGGGTAGCAGCTGTAGCTGCGGCACTGTAGCGGAGGCAAGGGCAGCTCATCAGTGTGACAGACTGACAGACTGACAGAATGACAGACTGTCAGAATGACAGACTGTTAGAATGACAGGCAAACAGCAGCTGCTGCGTGAAAGCGAATCAACTTATTTTTGTTTACATAATCCTTGCACGTTGTCTCCTTGTGCCTGTCTGTGTGTGTGTGTTGCGCTCTCTTTTCCACTCTTTCTCTCTCTCTCTCTCTTTCTTTCTTTCTCTCTCGCTCTCTCTCTAAGACATATCGCAGCTTCTACCTGCAGCGCGCCCGCCACGTAACGCGGCAACTGCTGGACCGCAAAAAAAAAACGTAAATTTGGGTCAAGTTTTGTAAGCGTTACGACTGCTCGATCCCCCCAACCAAGCCCCTTTCTGCAACTTATGCATATGCATATATATATATATTTAGATATATATATTTATATATATATTGCAGCTCAACTCTTTGTGCCGCACACACTTTTTATAAATAATTCAGGCATATTCTGCCTTTGCATAAATTAATCTCTTTGGTCGCGCACAAAAGTATGCTACAAAAATTGAAGCAAGCCAAACTAGAAGACGGCGACAACTACAACAAATAAACACTTGATGTGCGGCCTCCCCCCACTCCCCCACTCTTTCACTCCCCCCACTCCCTTGCTTCCTCGCTTTGTCTTCGCAGCTTAAACTTGTTATTGTTTTTGTTATGGTTATTGTTATTATCGCAATGGCTGCTGCTTCACATTGTTTTTACGGCCATTTGTAATTTGCATATTTTGTGCATGTTTGGTAAATATTTTGCCAAATATTTGGCATAATTTGTAACACTTGAACTGCTTACTTGTTATTGCTTTATGTGGTTGAAATATATCGCTGCGTTTTTTGTTTTTCTTGATTTTATTATTTGTTTTTTTAAGGCATTTGTTGTGCAAAAAATTGAAATTTCATTAAAAAAAATGCAAAAAAATTATTTTGTTGTTGTTTTAAATATGATGCATGTGTTTTGGCTTTTGTTGTTATGTTGTTGCTGCTGCTGCTGCTGCTGCTGCTCTATATAGTTGTGTGTGTGTGTGGTGTGTGCGTGTGTTGTTTGCTGTACGTTCAAGTGGCACGCGCGTCTTGCGTTGCGTCTGTTTGGCGGTCAAATCAACGACTGAAAACGCTGCCACGTTGCACGAGCCCAAGCACCCAAAAACCGAGCAACCTCTGTGTGTGTGTGTATGTTAGTGTGTGTGTGTGCGGCATTGTATGAATGGACTGCATGGCGCTGCCAACTCGACTCGTGGTGAATAAGCCGCCGCTCGTTCTTGGCCGTTGCGTGTGTCACATGTGAAGCAAACGGATTGCGGTTCATAACCGACTTACATAACGCACACTAGCGCAGCCTTACGCAGCACCGCACACACACACACGCACGCACACACACACAGCGGAAACTCACCACAGCTGCGAACTCAACGCGCGCAAGCTTTTCACCATGCGCTCGCTCTCACTCGCATTCGCTCTTCGCTCTTTGCTCTTCGCTGCGTGCCTCTTGGGCTTGAATGTGTGCGTGTTTAGGCGCATTGGTATGCGTGTTAAAAAGCTGCACACAACACAAGAACTTGCAGCAACAAAAAACAGCAGCAGCAGCAGCAAAAGAACTGCCCATGGGCTGGTATTTAAGCGAAATGTTTAATAAATAATGCAGCATGAAATAAATGTAAACTGCAGATTAATGAATAATGCAGCATGAATCATGCACTCATGAATACCCGTTGGCCGAAATTCATTCATTCGCACACCGCTCGACAGCCACTTGAGTTGGCGGCGCAACAAACCAACAGACAAACAAACAACAAACAACAACAAACAACAAACAAAGCAAACAACAACAAATCAACACACTCTCATGCATATGTATGTCCCATAATAATAATGAAAACATTCGCCTTTGCCAACTTGCGTGTCTTTCAATGACGTAACCACCGCCATACACACACACACACACACGCACACTCGCAGGCACACACACACGTGGGCGGCTCAGTGCAGTGTTGCCACAAATACTAGCTAAAAATTGCAGTCAAAAACAGCTTAGGAACCCATAATTAAATAAAGCAACGAAAACATAAATGCAATTAAAACTTGTTTAAAAAATAATTGCAAAAATGTGTGCATAAAATAAATAAATTAAAATTAGTTAAAAAACATTTAGAAATTAAATTAAAAATTAGTTTCAAAATGAGAAAATATTTAAATAGGTAAAAATATTTAAATAAATTAAAATAAATAAATTTAAATATGCAAATTATTATCAAACCAATGAGTACCGAACCGATTAGTCAAAAGAAGCCCGACTGTAGAATACCCTGCACCCTAAATTCTATATACATATATTTTGAAATTTTGTGGCATATCTTCGCTGTTTCTTATCCGATTGTAATCAAATTTACAGCAAAAAGAATGTCATATGCCAAGTGCCAAATTACAAGCCTGTAAAAATGATTTTGTGGTCTAATATATATATAATTATTAAATAAATTTATCTAGATTATATATAAATATGTAAACTATATTAAATATATTGAAAATTAGATACAATTAATAAGTGAATAAATAGAAAAATGTTAATTTCAATTTAATATTGTATATTAATATTTTATATTAATATAATATTGTTTATAATGATATTATTGGAATATAATTGAATTTTTATATTCCAAATTTTTTTTTTTTTCTAAATTTATATGTTCATATTTCAAGGTTTTTATAATTTTATTTTTATTTTATATTGTGAATTTTATTTATTATATAATTTTAATTATATAATTTATAGAAAAGTACGCAATACATTGATGGCTTTGAATATAAATAGCAGTAATAAAATAGCTAAATTGGCAACGCTCGTGGCGACCCTATGTGCCCCTACATATCCCGCTCTTTCGCTGAGAAGGTCTCCCTCTTTCTCTTTCTCTCTATTCCTTTCTCTCTCTTATTCTCCCGCTCTCTCTTCCTCTCCCTCTCTGCCACAACTCATAGAGCCCATCATTGAGAGTTCGCCCAGTTAAGAATTTACATTTTGCTGCCTCCTGCTCCTACTTCGTCTACTTCTCCTCCTTCTCCTTTATTATTGTTGTTGTATTTGTTGTTGTATTTGTTGTTGTTGTATTTGTTGTTGTTGTTGCTACGCTTGTTAATTGCCCAGTGGCCGCGGCGTCAGTTTTTATGACTCCGGGGCCCAAGCAGCCATGAGGTGTTAATTTGAAAGACTCTCCAACCGAGACTCATATATCCAAAGAGTAAAGTCACAGAGCAAGAGCAGGGCAATGGCGACGGGAAGTGCCGGTGGCAGGGAAAGGGAAAGGGGAAGGGAAAAGGGGAATGAAAAATGAAGTGGGCGTGGTTCTGACAAAATGAGCTCTAGCCGAACAAGAGACACATATTTTGATTAAGTCAACAATGTTGATCTCTCCCTCTCTCTCTTTTTTCTCTCTCTCTCCATTTTTTTTCTCTCTCTCTCTCTCTCCCTCTGTCTTTCTCCACAATATTTAGTCTATCAAAAACAGATTTAAACACGACAGCTCTGGCCAGCACCATAATCATTATAAAATTAATTTTAAAAATCTAGTGATAATAATTAAATATTTATATTTATTCTTTTTATCAACGAAAATTGTTGGTAGTAATTAGTTTTGAGTGAGTGTACCCATACTTGTACTCGTATTCGTATTCGCATTCGAACTTTTGCTTCTGTTCTCTTGGTTCCTTTCAAACTTTGACAACGGCACCAAAAATTGCCAGCATTTGTTGAGAGCCAGAAACTTTTTGAGAACAACAGAAAAAACATTTCGCAATGTCGTTTTCATTTCAAATGCTGACTGACAGCAGAGCAGCTCAAGTAACTCGTAACTCCTACTTGACAGCACCAAGTTTTACACTTATTTTTACTACTAATTATATATAAACTTGAAAAAAAAAAACAGCAAAATATATATCTATAGTGTTGAGTAGAAAATAATTAAATAATTTGTTTTTTATCAAAAATTTAAACATTTAAAATATCAAAAATTATAATAAAAGCAAAATCATGGATTTCATATTTGAAATTTAAAATAATTTAATTTTAAAATCATTAATATTAATACCTGCAATTTCTTTATTTATTTAAAGTTGATTAAGACCAGTCAGCCAAAAGAAATTAAATTACAAATTAAAACCAAAATAATACAATGAAAATTAAAATAATTGAAATTTATAATAATATAAACTATATTTCAAAATTTATACAAATATTTATACATTCAATTTATTTAAAATGTGCTAATAAATAAAATAACCAAAACTATAATAAAAAAATGTATTAATTTTATTTCAAGCATGCTAAAATCCAAATAAAATTCATTGAATTTAAACCTACTTTTAATGATTCTAATATTTTTGCATTTTTCGTGAATTTTGATTCAATAATGTTTTGCTTTGGTTGAACAATTTTCAATGAATGTACAAATTTCTCACAATTAATAAAATTGAAAATTGAAACAATAATGAAACATTAAGAAACAAACCAAATTCATTAACAAATTTACTCCACAGTTCCGTGGCTCTCATTGTTTATATTTATCTTGCAAAAATTGATTGCGATTTATCAAATTTTAATTTAACACACTTTGCTGGCAATTAGGTAATTGAAAATGGAAATTGAAATTAGCTCACAAAACATTTTCCGTACCAAAATTTGTTGATTTTTCGTACTGCTTTCAACTGGCCAACGAACGAAAACATAGCCGAAAAAAAGAAATGATGGAAATGTTTATGCTCGAACATAAAAATAGTCGAGAGTTCAAAATAATTTATAGACCACACATACACAGACAAAGCCTGTTTGGACCCTGTACTTTTGGAAGAGAACCAATTGGTCTATTGTGTTAGTGGAAAATGGAAAATGGAAAATGTGTGTTACGCACAGGATAAGGCGTGGCAGATCCCACAAAGTATATATATTATTGATCAGAAGAAATTTAAGTTATATTCTATATTCTATATAGTCAGCTGATCAAATTTATTTTAAATTTTGGATACCTTTCTCCTATTTTCACACAAAAAACCTCTGCAGCTGCAGTTTTAAAATTACAAATTTTTAATTTACCAAGTATGTAACTTACAATATTCCCAATCGATGCTGTCAATTTTACTGCGATAGGATGCGTAACAGCGAAGATATGCAGCAGGCAATATGTTCGTGTTTTTAAGTGAGCAAGGGTGAAGGGGAAAGGTATAAGTGTATAATTCATTCGATATTCGAATGCACGCATAGCTTTGCGTGTATATAATAAATAAATAAATATAGTTCAGCGGCTGCTACTGTCGCTTACGTCCGACTGTGGCCATCCGCCCGACTGATCCACGCCGTCCTCGCTGGTTTGGTTCAGTGCATGTTTTGCTCAGAGTTTTTTTACTGCACGTCGTATATCATGTTATCAAAATAAACATTTTTTAGTTAGGCATTCCATGGCTGTCATTCAAAATGACTAAACAGTTTAACTGCAAACTGTGTTGATTAGGTGAGAAAATAAATCATCGGACAGCGTTTTTCCAGCTACTCGATAACAAAATCATCTGCAATTGTTAGTTTGCCTAAACAAAGTTTTTCGAAAGATTTACGCAAAAACATAACAAATAAAATAGAGATAATCTGAAAATGAAATACATCATTTGAGATTAAAGTCTATATATATATTTATTTTATCCAATACTATATTTTCGTAAACATCTACCGCTTGTCATACCCTATACAGATTCACTATTCAAGTGGGTATATGTGAATAGTTTATTCTTTTCAATCAGCATGCCAAAAATGCAATAGAAATTAATTGAGATATAATGCTGAAATGGAATTGTAGAATTTATCTGATTTAAATAGATGTCTATATATTGAACATGCTAATTGCGCTAATGAAACATTTTCAATTATCTCACAATTGCGGTAAGTTAGGCGCCCATTCCATGGCCACCGCATAATCATTTGTATGACTCATAGAGCTACAAGCACTGATGAGGAATGCCATAATGGACAATTAAATGATTCCAAAATTATACCTATTTCTAGATGCAATTATAGTGGTTATGATGAATAATAGAGAACAGTGTTGCCAATTTTTAATGTAGAAAACTTCTGTTTTTGACTGGAAAGACATACAAATAAAGCTAGAAAACCCTGTTAAAAAAGGCTAGAGTCAGCTAAATTTTTACTTTGATTTTCCAAGGTTTTCCGCAACAAGCAAGTTCTTCAGAACTTTTACTTTCACGCGTTCGATATCGGTCAAAAGAGTCAGCTGTTTTGATCGACTATCGATGAATAAAGCGAAAAAAACAGCAATGGAGCGTAAAAATTTTATGTTACATGCGCTCCATAATTATGATCCATGAAGGGTTGCATTTTATCGCTTATCGATCCATGAAGCGGTAATCTGGTGAACACAACCATGAATTTTGTAAAGTTTGTTCTTCCAAAACAGTCAGATATTTAGCGAGAAAAAGGCGCAATTGAAAACAGTGCTGAAGAGATTCAACAAAATCTAATAGAATCGTAAAACTTTGGAAATGTTAAAAAAAAAATGAAAAATTTATCGGCATGAATTCAAATTTTATTTATTTAAAAACTAAAAATATTTTGTCTTATTGTTTTGTTTGAACATTGGGCATTATCAAATGCAATAGCTAAAGATATTATTTTAAATTTTGTATTATCATATCAGACCTATGAATTATATTTTCAAGCCAATTATTGTAATCCTTTGGCTGTTTCGATATGATGTTTAAAGCAGATTGCAGTCATTTTTGTTTGGCATAGATATAAGCTTGTCTGGAATTTAAATTTGTACAGCAATAAATTGTCAGAACGGGTGCCAAGTTGTCGAAGTGGAAATCCGAGCATTTATCAGAAGTTTGCGAAAGAAAAGACGAGGCAATTGAAGTTATTGTCTGAGCATAACATAAACCCGGGCAGGACGTGACCAGAGATTATGGCCCGCATCGCGTAAGGGATACAAACATATTTAAGCACAACTTTCGATATGCCAGTACTAAGCCAGAGAGCACAGACAGAGAGAGAGAGAGAGAGAGAGATTGCGTCATAGGTTTTTAAAGTTTTTGATAGCCCCCAAACCCAGTTAAGTGTGGCCCACTTAGAGGACTTGGACGACAAGCAGAAGCAACACAGATAAGAAACAGAGCTCTGAAAAGAAACGCAACGCAATGATATGAAATGAAATGAAATGAGTGTAAACGAAGACATAGTACAGAGCTGGAGGGGTGGGGGGAGCGGGGAGCGGGGGAAGGGGAGTTGAGAGTCAGTCGTAAGCGCTGACTAATCAGCGTCATTATCAAAAAAGCCACAAAAGCAGCAACAACAGCAGCTAAACAAGCGACAAAAGCAGCGGAATGATAGAGGAATGGCGGGCGGAATGGCGGGTAAAATGGCGGGCGGAATGGTGGGGGAATGATGGAATGCGCGAGAACGTGAGCGAAGGGAGAGAGGGAGGGGAGGGAGCTAAAGAACGCGATTATCATTCCACTTCTACGGCGAAAGTGCTTTTTAATGTCTGTGAGCATTTTAAATAATTAGCCAAAGGGGGGCGGCGGATGGGATGGGGGCGTGACAGCTCTAATTAGACCCGGCGGCGTCCAAAGGGAGACATTTGTTAATGTTGCCACAGTTACTGCTGTTTATTAAACAATAGGGGTAAAAAGCAAGACAAGCAAACAACAAAACCGTTAATAAACTTGTTAAGTTTTCTGCCAGCGTTTAAGCGTTTCAACAGTGACAATCAAATTTCAATGCAAGTTTATTGAAACACCGTTAAATTGTAGCTAAAAGTGTCACACACACACACACACACAGGCATACACACGCATACATATGCAAGTATTATATGAGCGCTAAGACGGCTCACGTGGCGTATGCGCATTGTTGGCCGCATGTTGGCTTTTACGGCTTACATTTTTCTGTTGTTTTTTAGCTGTTTTTTTTTTTTATTTTTTTATTTTGTTGTTTTTTTGTTGTGTTGTTTTTTATGCTTGTTGCTACACACAAAATTAATTTGCAGCGCTGCGGAGTTGAAGTCGCCGCGCTCTCGAGCTGCATGAAGTGCGGCGCGTGTTGGGCCCGCGAAGTGCCAGCAACACCATAAAAACGTAGCACAACAACACCCAAAAATATACACCAAAAAAACTGGAAATAATAATAAATAAATTCATTAACATAAAACACAACAGTTGGAGGCGGGGGCGGTGCGCAGGGGGGCGCTGCTTACAGGGTATAGTCGGGTAGTCGGGTAGTCGGGGCAGCCTCGGGTGCGTGACGGAAGCTTGGGCTGGCTCGTTACCTGCCTTAGATTATCATCAGTGAATTGTTGTTTTCTGTTTTCTGTTTTCTTTTTTTTTTTGAGGATTTGCATTGTTGCTTTTGTTCTGTGTATGTGTGTGTGTGTGTGTGTGCGTGTGTGTGTGTGTGGGTGTGAGTGTTAGGCTCGTTAGCAGATCCTCCGCTGTGAAATTTCAGGCAGAACTTTAGGCCAGGACAATGGCTGAAAACAGACTTTACTTTAAAAAAAAACCAGTTGAGATTTAGAGAAGTCTCTCAATCTATTATAGATATTTATGAACTAAAACCGGACCCCGCCTATGACTTACTCACATATACAGACAAGTTTGACAATTTTCGTTTCTAAGGTCACTGATGAGAATGCAGGCAACATTCGAAATAGTACTAACTGACCAAAGCCACATTTTTCCATTAAAAATCTCCTATTGCTAGACGTAGAGCCCGAATTCTCACCTTCAAAAGCCAAATAAATAATAAAATAAAAAATTTTTAAACAAAACCAGCAAAAGCAAAGCCGCGCCCGACTGCATAATACCCTGTACACTGTATTTCAAATAAAATTTTCAATATTTTTAAGATATACGCAGCGCAGCTTCTGCAATATTGTTTCATTAATAACTTTTGATATTTATTAACCGATTTTATTAAATATAAATAAATAAATTAGGAAATAAGTTTTAAAAATAAAGAGAAACATTATCGAAATTTACTTCTAACCTTATACTTAAAACTCGTTCGATTTCTCAATAAATTTTTTAATTTTCTGGGGCTAATAAAATTATTAAACAAAAATATTCAAACCGCGAAACTTTTCGAAATCAAATTCTAACGACAATATGTAATTAATTGACACTGAAATTTTTAGGCAAAAAAAAAAAAAGAAAAAACTTGAAATTTGAATTTTACGCCGCTGTTTTCGAGTTTATGCCCATAGTGCAACGCCAACACAGTTATGCACATAATTTTAACGCAATTTCATTGTGTCTCGTGTCTCATGTCTCGTGTCTCGTGTCTCCCGTGGACGCCTGAGTGCCTCATCAATGGCTGGGAAATGTTATCAAATACCAAGGCTGACCATTTATACCCCCCCCCCGTACTCCTTTCCCCCTTCCCCCACTCACATTGGGCCCCGATTACACGCTACACAAATGCGATTTACATCAAGGTAGACCCCATTGAGTGCCCTCCCGTGTTAAGGGTTAAGCGCTTTTACGCCTCATCAACACACTTTTCCGTTGGCTGCGGTCGTAAACTTTATTAATTGAGTTTGTATATGTTGTATGTGTGTGTCTCTAAGTACACTCGCAAAAAAAATTGCACAACAATTCGTACGTAATCCAATTATATAGCCCTATAAAAGCATTCCTTGAACTAGATGGAGGTTTGCTAAATTTGAAATGAAATTTCTTGAATCAAAAAACTCGTTAGAGTTCTTAAATAACACGATTCGGAATTTAATCTGAACTTACGATAAAAATTCGCAGTTTTTTATATCCAAAATATTCTTATTTTAAACTCATTTATATTTTTATTTTTTAAGCGGAAGCTGTACTTTTCGCTAAGAGACATCATATATGGTATTTAAGTTCGATCGAATAAGAAATAACGAAGATATGCAGCAGACAATTTGCTCAAACATTTTCAACTGCTTTTTGTTTTGTAACACGCTTTTTTTCCGAGTGTACTGCTGCATGGTATGTGTGTATCAAAAGTGCCACATCATTGCCCTTGGGCATTGCTCAATGATTACTTTAGAATCTGCCGTACACTCACCCATCATTCGCATCTCAATAACAGGCGTATACCCTGTAGGGACATGGGGCATGGGGCAGGGGCAAATCAAAGTTTGCCTTATGATAATGCAAAATGTTTGGGGCATAGGCATATACACTAATTTATGTCATGGCATAATGTGTTTAGGCCACATTTAAAGCATTTTCTCGACGGCGGCGCTAACTTTTAAAGCATTTTCATAATTGTCTAGCAAAAAGTTACACAAAGTTTCAACTCCCCTGAACAAGACCCGGCAGAAACGGGGCAGATTAGACGCCCGCAAGGCTACAGTAGGACGTCATCGACGGTAGGACACCCTGTAATTTGTGTTTCCATAATTACTGTAGCATTTCCTCACACAAAATTGCAATCCATGCGGAAATGCACACAAAAAAACGTCGAGCAAAGTGTTTGTAGCATATCTTCGCTGTTTCTCATACGATCATAATCAATCAATTAACAATACCATAGGCTACGGTTTTTTACGGTAAGTAGGGGATGATAGGAAGATATTAATATTCTACAACTAATTTGGTCAGCGAAGAGTACATCGAGCAAAGTGTCTGTAGCATATCTTCACTGTTTCTCATCCGATCATAATACAGTTCAGAGTAGAACAATACCATTAGCTACGGGTTTTTTCGGGTAAGTAGGGGATGATAGGAAAATATCAATATTCTAAAACAAATTTGGTCAGCGTACAGTGCAGGAAAACCTATCTATCAAAAATTGTGTCTTTGGCTTTTATAATTTACAAGATCTAGATGTTCATACTTCTACTTCTGGATGTTACATACATTTTTTATTTGCACCAACTTAATAGACCCTTTTGTACTTTTTCAAAAGCACGGGGTCTAAAAAAGCAAAGAAAAAACAACAAAGCATTCAAGAACAACAAAGTGTATCGTAAGCAGCTTAAAATGATGAGTTTTGTTTTCACTTTATGAACAATTTGTGATAAGCAAGTCTATGCGAACATTTGAACATATGAAGGAGAACCGAGCACCTGCATGCATGCTTCCTGCTCCAAATTAGGTCCTTCCAAATAACATTTAAATAGGAGAAAGCATATTTTATTCTTCAGTTGTTCTTTCACATGCGGCTGGCAGAACTTTCTTCTTTTCAAAACTGTATATAAGGCTTGTGGGAAATATTGGGAAATACCAATTGAAATGTACAAAAATAAATATGTACATTCCTTTAGCTGAAGGTCGTCAAAGAGTCGTGCTATAACTTAAGGTATTTAGGTGTTTAGGAATGTAGATTTTGTTTTTAACCAACTGTTAATAATCTTAAATAAGAACCATAAATAAAAAAAATTTTGAAATTTTTTCGAAAATTAAAAAAACCATTCACCTAAAATAAGATACAAATCTAGTTACATAAATTCTGTCCTTAGTAGTTTACGCACTAATCGATAAAAACCGCATTACAAGCGTAATATTAAACATAGAAGCTTGTTATTCAGAATATATATTCTCTTATATTATATTTTACTATGCTGAAAAGCGCATTGAAATCGGTTAATAAACATAGAAGATATTGACGAAACAATATGGCAGGCATTGCTTTGCTTGCCCTCTGGTTTTTGTTTATTAATAATTTTGTCACACAAACCGCAGATCAAAAACTTTATGAATGTCATTGACAATGACAAATAATGACAACAGTCCTTATAAGTATAATTAATTTTGCAAAAATTTTTTATAATTGAATTATTTTTTAATTATTTTTAAAAGCAAGCAAAAAGTTCCGCTAGTCGCAGCTACACAATTTTCTTAGCAAATGCTCTTCAAAAACAGCCAAATTTGGCGGGAAACAGCGGAATTTACAACAGTGCTTGGCGTTGTTTATTTCTAGATCTGCAGATATGGTCACACTGTAAAAAGGTAATGGGAGTTCATAAACAAAGCAAGACTTGTTCAAATGAATATGTATGGGAGTGCGTGTGTGTGTGTTTGTGTGATTGCGTGGGCGAGCACTATAAAATAATTTTAGTAGCCTTCGCTACGCCATGCTCAATATGTATGTATGTGTATGTGTGTGTGTATATGTATGTGTGTAAGTTTTGCGTGCAAAATGATTTCATATGAGCCCAAGCAGCTCATAAAATCGCAACACTTTTCTTGATTGCGCCCGCCAACAGAAGCAGCCGCTGGGCAGAAATGCTGTGGAAGGGCTAGAAAAAATAGAAGAAGAAAAAGCAGAAAAAAAAATAAATAAAAAAGTAGGGGGGGGGGGGTCAGGGGTAGGGGGAGCAGCAGCCGACAGACGGAAATGGACAGCTATAAAATATTTGGCAGCCGCAGCAACAACTACCAAAACTTTAACCATAACAAACTCCAATGAACTTCAACGAACTCCCGTTTGGCTTATCAGCAGCTACGCCACAAATACCAATATACGCACGCACACACACGCACACACACACACACACACACACACACACGCCTCTTGTAGTTGTATTTGTAAATGGCAAGATATCGTATGGCAGCGTGAATACATAAACAATATTCCAAATGAATTGTTGCCGTGCACTCGCGTTTCATTCAACTCTTGTTTTGTTTTTTGTATTTTGCTTTCACTTTTTTTCTTAGCTTATTTATTCACTTTCCCTCACACACACACACACACAAATCAGAGGCAGCAGCAATCGTTGTGTTTGCATTACATTATTTAATTCCATACGTTTTTTTATTCAATTGATCATAAGCACTGTATTCAAATTGAGCTTAAATATTCCGCCATGTCTGCATGTGTGTGTGTGTGTGCGCGCGTGTGTGTGTATGTGTGTGTGTTTTTTAAGCCCAATCAAAATTATAATAATACTTTATTTAGTCTTATTTCGAATTCCACCTACGTCTTTTTCCACATCAATAAATATAGCCTACTTTTTGGCGCAGCTTACAATTTTTTAACGCTATTTCCTTGGAATTTTAAATTTGTTAGGCTTCCAAAATATTTATTTATATTCAGTTCTGCTGATCAGCAACATACAAAAGAAGAAGCTTAACAATTTAAATAATTCCAGTAAACTGTTTTTTTTTTATAATAATTATTATGTTTGAGCTCATTTGGAATTAAGCGTACGTTTTTTTCCACTTCAATAAATTTAGCTTAATTTCTTCCGCTACTTAACAAATTTTTTGTGTCATTTCTGTGGATTTGTAAAATTGTTTTGACAGCAAAATTTATTTATATTTCAATAACGGGGGTCAACGAACGAAATAAAAAACAAAATCCAAATAGAAAAAACACATATTTTGTAACATATATGGATTGTAAGTGTAACGATTGTGATTTCAGCAAATGTGGAATGCATGTAATATATGTGGGCTCTACATACAATCCACATAAAAAATGTAGATTTTAGAGCCAAAAAACTAATTTTTTTGCGACCCGAAAATTTATTTGACCAATTTTGATCTTAAACTTTTTGTTATGAAAAATAATGCAAAAAAAAAACCAAACATCAATGAACTTGGTTGGAAAATGTAGATTTTAGAGCCAAAAACGTGTTTCTATGGACTTTTTAACGCCTGAAACCCATGTATTCCGACCTTACCAAGACCCAAAAATTCCGAAAATTTGTATTTGTCCAATTTTGATCCTAAACGATTTGTTATAAAAAATAAGGCACAAAAAACCAAACATCGATGAACTTGACTAAAAAATGTATATTTTAGAGCCAAAAACGTGTTTCTAGGAACTTTTAACGCCTGAAACCCATGTATTCCGACCTTACCAAGACCCAAAAATTCAGATAATTTTTATTTGTCCAATTTTAATCTTAACTTTCATTCACATATTTTCAATGCAATTTTAATTTGTGCAGAGCATTTAATTTGTCGACTTTGGAGCGTATGATTTTCGCATTTGTTATTTTGTTTGTTTGCGAAAACCTGCGTGAAACGTGGGCACACCTCCAGCAAACGCTTATCTACGAGCGTGGCAGTCGGGGGGAAATGAATCTGCGGCAGGCAGGCGGCTCCAAGCCAAATCGCAATGAGAAGAGCTAAAAGCAGCTAAAGGAGAAGCAGCAGCAGCCATGTCTCCTGTCTCCTGTCTGCTGTCTGCTGTCTGCTGTCCTCTGTCTCCATGCCCCCATCTAGGCTACGCCTATCATAGCCGTATACTCATACCCATGTCTGGGCGATGCCCAGGCCATTTTCATTCCCGGCTCCATTTTATGTAGCAGCACTAATGGCGCTTTATTATTGGCAAAGTTTGGCACGGGCTGAGGCACCGCACAGTGGTCCACTACGACAAAAATAATAATCTCGAAAACCAAAAATGTTCGCTTAAAGAATGTTGATCATTTATTAAATAAATAATTGAATTTGGTAAGAAAATTCCATATATACTATAATTTTAATATTAATCGATTAAAATTTAAACCGAATCAGATATTTTAATCGGAACATAGATTTCGGTATGTTTTAGCTTTCGAACTTTACATAAGGTCAACTGCCACAGTTTTAAAGCTATTTGGCATAGTCAATGGTATTCTTTATACTTGTTGTAAATTGCTTTGCAATTGAATAAAAAAACATGGAAGATATGCATTAAAAATTTGATTGACTGGGTCGAAAAGTGTGTATATCGAGTGCAAAAACGTTTTCTCCTTTCGGTTGCATTCGACCGTTGTTTATAGTTTTGATTCGGTATTTTTGAGAGGTCACATATTACAATAAAATTATTTTTGAAAATAAGCATCTTATTTAAATTTGCTTCGGTTCTATCAATGGGAACTATGCGATAAGTTGCCCGAATTGGCCAATATTTTTTATTACATATTTAAACAATTTTTTTTAGATTTTTGTTGAATTTATAATTATTATCATTTATAATAATGTTGATTGTATAACAATATTTTGACAATTATTTTATTTTTCTTTTGACACGTTTTCATATAATCACGACCACTGTGCAACGCCCGAAAGGCGCTTTAAGAAGCTGGAGCTGCTGAATGCTCCACGACAGCCAATTTATATGGAAATAGATGCGCGCGGCACAATTTCAATGCGGATTTTTCTATCCTATCCGGCAATCCGCATTTCAAGGCGAAAATCGATGTGAATGCCGATGGGGAGGGGCAGAGGCGAGAGCAGAAAGAAAGTAGAACTCAAAAGATTGCTTTGGTTACTTTGCACTTGGCCGCAAATTTTTTCTCTCTCGCTTAACCGACATTTTTTCAGTTCATTTTTTTTTTCTTTCTATTTTGCTTTGGGACTGATTTTTTTTGTATGATTTTTTTATTTTGTGAATAGCTGAATCGTATTAGAACAAATTACGCGGCAAGTGCAAAAATAAAATGAGAGCAAGAAGAAAGGAGGAAAAGGGCTGCAACAAAAGTCGGGGGTCGGGGGTCGGGGGCCAATGGTCAAACATTGCCTGATGGTTTTTAATGGCGCCATCGCCAACGACCTAAAAATAGAAATAGAATTGTACAGCCAACAACAAAATTACAATGCGTACGTGCGTGTCTCTGCCACGCTGCACCCCGCCCCCTCTCGCTACACTCAGAAAAAAAATCAACAAGAAATTCGTATTTAATTCAAATTGATTTCAAAATAACTTTAAACGATTTTCCTATATATGATGATAAAAATAGTTTAAGAAAGAAACTAAACTTACTTAAATTATTTAAAAATCAAAAAATAAATAAATATTTTTAGCTGCACGATTTTTTCCAAGTGTAATTGGTTTTCGTTTGGCTAGCAAATACTTTGCTTTAGTGAAGGCAGCAAGTTTCCAAAAAAAAACCAATAAGAACGAAGCTGATGAGTCGGGCACACCCGACTGTAAAATATTCAGCTGGCTATATTTTAAATATAATTTTAAGAATATTTTTAAAATATTATATTTTTATATTTTATAGTATTACCTTTTTGCCTATAGCATGCTACAAGAGCGCTAGCGAGAAAAACCCTGAACTATTGTGTCTTCAATAACTTCTATGTTTATTTTCCGATTTCAACGCGCTTTTCAGAATAGTTACATACAATGTTAGAGAATATATATTCTTAATAACAGCCTTTTATCTCCAATATCACGCTTGTTATGCTGTTTTAATCGATTAGACGATATACATCCAACAGATAAAATTGGTATGCATCTAACAACGTTCCGAAAATGTCTGCTCCAGCTCCTATAGTCTCCAAAACCTGCTTACATACATCTGCACAAAGTAATCAACCCTGGTTTTACCCATTTTAGCGGTACAGTTTTATATGGAATTAAAAAAAAAAAAAAGAAAAACCAAAAAGTAAACCAAAAATTTTCGTTGCTCATTCGCTCTCACACACCTCGGTCTTTGTCTTTACTTGGCTTTTTCTATTGATCAAATCAATTACACAATCATATGCCAAGCTCAGCGTCACACCTACACACGCACGCACACCCATACTCACGCACACACTTGCACACTCACACACTCACTTACCCACTCACACTCACACTCACTTGGCTGCCGCCTTTATTGCCTGGCACTTGCCACGACTTTCAATCAAATCAAGCCAGCCGACAATTACCCACACACTCACGCACACCCACACATACATGTGACACGCCCCTTATCGCTCAGCCCAGTCCCAGTGTCAGTCTCAGTTTGCAAAGCGTCAACTACACCGAAACTCCCCCTTCCCTTCACAAGTCTGTCGAACGCCTACGCATTTAACTGTAGCAAGTAAAGGTTAAATTTCCGAAGAAAAAAAAAAGAAATAAAAATAAAAATACAGGGCTGCAAATCCGCAACAAAATCTCATTTCGAATTCGATTACTTGCGAAATGTGTTTCGATTAGCTTCGATTAAAATTAGCTTCGATTAAAATTGGCCTTCATTAAGCATCGACTGTTGGCACTTCAAATCAAATAACACTTAAAACTCCGCCCATTCGAGTTTTTCATATTTTAAATTGCAACAATTTGAATTTGGCATAAATCAGATCAATACTAATAATACTAATATATAATAATACTACTAATAATACTAATCAATCTAAATAAATACACTAATTCATGGATGCAACGATTTATTTGTTTGAACTTATTGCAGAAGAACTTGCTGTTAAAGAATAAACACATTTATTTTAAACAAAAGCAAATTATATAAATGTATTTGATGGATTTTTCAAATATTACTAGACAAAAACTTGGATGTTATATTGGGATTTTAATCGTTTTGTATAGCAGGCTTTGATATCCGACCTTGTGAGCTGCCTTTCCAAAATTTATTTCTCATTCATTCACACATCGCACGCTGTAAGCTCAACATCAAAATTTCTGTAATTTCGTAAATTTTTAAAAATTCTTTGAAAACTTTTTTGATATATTTTTAATAACTAACAACTAAATTTTAAATTCTAACTAAATTATTTCAATTCTTGACAAAATGGCAGTAATCAAGAGCCGATCTGTGCTTAAAACCAAAGTAAGAGAGTATTATATAGTATAATAAAACAAATATCATATTAATCCTATGTATTAGGCTTCCTCGCAGAACAAACTAAAACCACGATCGCCGCGCGATAAACGGGTTATTCGTCGGTCAAAGACGAAGAAACAGCGCAAGTCGGGCGGCGCAAAGCCCAAATCACACCCAATAAGCCGTAAATCGGTCCCTAGGAAGAAGTCGCAGAAGAAGACTCCAAAGAGGGCTAGGGCTAAAAGGCGCCAAGTACAAGGGCCTCAATACAAGGCGCCTAAGAAAAGTGTGAAAAAGCCCAAACGGAAGCTTTGCAAAGAGTGTGGTAGAGAAATTCAAAAGTAGACTGCGAATCGAAGAAAGAATTCTACTTGCCAATTCAATTCAATTTCGGAAAATAAAATGTCAAACAAAATGACAATACTGGCAACGCCAGCTATTATTTATTTTATTTCTTTATTATGCTTGTTATTAAAAATTTAAAAGTCAATTTTACGCCATGCTTATGGTTTTAATGATTTTTGGGCGTGAAGGGGGCGTGGCATTCAAGATTTGAAATAAACTTGATCTGCGTATGGTATATACCTACCTATAGCAACAAAAACGGCTGCTCTAGCTTTTATAGTTTCCGAAACCGACGCGTTCATACAGACAGACGGACAGACGGACGGACGGACAGACAGACGGACAGACGGACGGACATCGCTAAATCGACTCAGCTCGTCTTCCTGATCAAGAATATATATACTTTGTGGGATCTGTCACGCTTCCTTCTGCCTGTTACATACATTTTGACAAAGTTATTAACCCTAATTTTTCCCAGCACAGGGTATATTAATAAAATAATAATAATAAAAATAAATAAAAACTAACAATTAAAAGCTAAATATTCAAATATCTATATTTCCATTATCTACATATATTATCATTTAATTTTAGAATGCAATTAATTGAAGTTATCAACGAATGTGCGGAATGACGCAAAATGCACGCAATTGTTCTTGAAAAGAGCACTCATATGCACGTTCTGCTCACCCCATAAAAAAGAGCAATTACAAAAGCAAAGGAGCCACGAGAGCAATACTATAAATAAATATATTATAAATTTCGGTTTTAGCATCAAAAACGTGATTGCAAGGGAGTTTTACAGCTGTACTAAATGCAATTTCGCCCAGTTTTAGGTATTTGGGGCTGGTTATCTACTATTTTTTGCCTGCTACACTTTGATGGGTATTTTTGGGTATTTTTAGCACTTGCTGCAGTGTGGCTTGGTGGCTGAATTGCTGGGTTACGATGAGTTAAAATTGAACTCGGAATGCCAGCTGTGCAGGTGTGCTATTAAAACCCCCCTGGAGAGTGGTGAGTATCAAGGGGTGATTGGGGGAGGTGGGAGGTGGGAACTCAAGTGTTGGGTGTGAACATTTTAAATGAATTTCACGCTTGATTTTGGTTTCAATTTCGATTTCGATTTTGTGCGCTGGCTGGCAACGAATTGTCGCCGATTGCAACGTTTTGAGCATTTTCAACATTTCAATTGGGGCAAACTCAAAAGTTTTGTGGCAAATGAAAGCTGCAATAGCAACGGGGGCTAGGGTGGTGCTAGGGTGGCCCTGCAGTGGGTAGTCAGTTAGTGGTAAGTTTAAATTGAGTGACATTTTGCCGCAATTGACTGTGCCGAAAGTTTTGTGGCTGAGTTTCACCTGATGCCGAGACCAAAATCTGTGAGCTGAGTTCTACCAATTCCCGGCAATGTCAACATGCACTCTCTCTCTTTCTCTCTCTCTCTCTCTCTTTTTCTGTCTCTCTCTCTCTTTCTCCATCTGTTTTGTATTTGCTGTTAGCTCTCCGGCTTCATATTTCAACACGCAACAGCACATCCATCATTTAGGTGTGGGTGTTGCTTAATTTGTAAGTGGGCACTAGACCAACACACAGCAGCCGTACACAGCGAGAAAAACGCCATTTTCAAATTCAGTTTAAATGAACTCATTTAGATAAGTTATACACAAGTTCTAAATCTATATGGCGTAATTAATTTTTATTAACAAGCATAATTAAGAAATAAAATAAATAATAGTTGGCGTTGCCAGTATTGTCATTTTGTTCGTTTGTTTGACATTTTATTTTCCGAAACAATGACAATGGAGAAAAGGATCTAAGCCGGTTTCACAATCCGGGCGGCAAACTGGTTATGGAGAAGAAGGACGCAAAATGGATTTGTGTTCTTTATTTTGAGGAAAAATTGAAAAAACTGGTTATATGAGCCGAAAACAAATGAACAGTTTCTTGAATTGGCAAGCAGAATTCTTTCTTCGTATCGCAGTCTACTTTTCAATTTCTCTACCACACTCTTTGCAAAGCTTCCGTTTGGGCTTTTTCACACTTTTCTTAGGCGCCTTGTATTGAGGCCCTTGTACTTGGCGCCTTTTAGCCCTAGCCCTCTTTGGAGTCTTCTTCTGCGACTTCTTCCTAGGGACCGATTTACGGCTTATTGGGTGTGATTTGGGCTTTGCGCCGCCCGACTTGCGCTGTTTCTTCGTCTTTGACCGACGAATAACCCGTTTATCGCGCGGCGATTGTGGTTTTAATTTGTTCTGCGAGGAAGCCTAATACATAGGATTAATATGATATTTGTTTTATTATACTATATAATACTCTCTTACTTTTGTTTTAAGCACAGATCGGCTCTTGATTACTGCCATTTTGTCAAGAATTAAAATAATTTAGTTACAATTTAAAATTTAGTTGTTAGTTATTAAAAATATTTCAAAAAAGTTTTCAAAGAATTTTTAAAAATTTACGAAATTACAGAAATTTTGATGTTGAGCTTACAGCGTGCGATATGTGAATGAATGAGAAATAAATTTTGGAAAGGCAGCTCACAAGGTCGGATATCAAAGCCTGCTATACAAAACGATTAAAATCCCAATATAACATCCAAGTTTTTGTCTAGTAATATTTGAAAAATAAGCCAGATTTTGAACATAGAATGTTGATATTTGCAATATTTATTGCTAAGTATAAATTTTCTTTCAATATTTCTGCTTCTTCATATAAATTTAAAGTTTTTTCTCTTAGAGTTTTTCTCGCAGTGCACGTGCATGAACAGTGGCATAGACATAGACATAGACATAGTCGTAGCCATCGCCATAGACATGAACATGGACGTGAACATGAACATGGCCATCAGCCTTCAGCCTTCGGCCATGTTTGGTTGCGAGTAACATGATTCAGGACTGCTGCTTCTTCTTGCTGCTGGGCCTGTTGCATGCGCTGACCTGTCTGTCATTTGTGTATCAAACGCATACATGCCACATATTATCTTTCTCACTTCTAATTGGCCCCGCTCATGCCCCCTGCGCACTATATCCCCCCTCTGCACACTGGTCGAAATGATCAATTTTTTAGCATAAAATAAAATAATAAAGCTACAGTGCTGAAATTTAGTAGAAACGCCAAGTGATTGGTATTATTTTTTGTTGAAAGTTTTAAGAATTTCCTTTTTAAAATGGTGCGATTCGTTTGAATCGGTAGAAAAACATCACCTTGTTATTATTTAACAAACAGCAAGTCAATTATATTTTTATATGTGCGCATTGAAGTATGCAACACAAAAAAATGCTGTCATTTGTGTGGCGTTCATACAAAATATCATTGTCATTAATTTAATAAAAAGAAAAGAAAAAGAAAATAAAAAAAAATTTCTACTGTGTTATAAACTTCATATAAACATAAACATTTTCCCTTATTAACTTGAGAACTCCGCGGAACTCCATGTTAGTTATGATCCATAGTAGACGAACACTTTTGTTAAAATTTTACTATTTTAATAGACAATAAAAATAATTTACAGCAAAAACAGGAAGCACTAGAGTTTAAATTTGGTAATTTTATATTTCGTATACCTTTCGCAATATTTTCCATATTTTTGGTGATTTCTTCTCCATCAAAATTTTGAATTCATGCAAAAAAATTGGCCATTTCGACCAGTGTGCTCTGCTACCACAAGTTATGTAGACGAAATCAGCTCTCGGCGCTTATTAGCCATGCATATCAAGTTTAATCCACATTGCAGCAAGAGTTATTTACTTGCTTCCTCCCCCCCCACCCCTTTCTGACTTCCCTCTCCCCTTTTAGTATGTGGGAATACTAATTTCTGGGAATTGGGTTTCATATGTGTGCCATTGTTGTTGGAAAAGCAATTTAAAGCTCTGGCTAAATACTGACAAATGATGATGAATGAAACGCATATTGAGAAGCTGCTGTATTATTGGATACATCCAGTATCGGAAACTTCCTTTCAAGTGAAATTTAGTTATCATAATACCAAATACAATTCGTTGAGCTTTTCTTTGAAAACTTTGCCAAACTCCAATTAAATTACTGTAAAAATGTACAGGGTATCTGTTTTTTTTTTTAAGTTCTACAAGTTTCGATAAGGCTGCAATTAGGCCTCAAAAACTTTACTTCAAATGATAAGAGTTTTATACTTGAACGTTCTTTTGAATGGGCTCTCGCCATATCTCCCCTCCCAATTCTCACTCTTTTGATGTACTGGGTATCACTAGGGTACTAGGGTATCATGAGTTTGTGGCAATGCATGGACTTTAGTTAGCGCGATAAATTTCTTTTCGAAATTGCATTTAGTATTTCTTTTCCACTTTTAAAATATACCTCAAGGAAATAAGTATATGTGCACACTATTTTTAATGAAAAAAATTATTTAAACTAAATCAATTCTATTAAAGTTTATTTTATTATTATAGTACTTAGGACTATAAAACAGGAAATTATTATAAAACTTTAATTTGTTGTTAATAAACATTAAATTTATTTGTTTATATGTCGCCGCCATAGGAAATAAGTATATGTGCATTTTTCATTTACCTTCTTTATATAATACTTAAAATAGGAATTCCTTATTTTTTTAATTTCTTATTACTAATATGCTTTAATTTTGCCATAATATCCACATTGGCATACAACAACAACAACACCTGCAACATTTGCAGAGTTGATGACGTCATTTACTCCCATTCCGTTACCAAAGCGAATTTTAGCGGTGTAATCGCATCAAACTGGAGTCAATTTTTGTAATCTCTAGTGGAAAGAGTTTCACAGAGGTCTTTAAGTGGATTTAAGTCTGCGCTTATAGCCGGAAAATCCAAAATCGTTAAATTTCTGGATAAGAAATAAGGTTTAGTGGCGCGGGAAGTGCGCATTGGGAGCGTTTTCATGCTGAAAAACCCACTTTTCTCCGTGAACATGTTTCGCAAAGCTGATAGTCTTCTGTCCTATAACTGTATATAGATCTCCGAATTGGTTTATGTTAGATTAAAGCAAATCCGAGACTGTCCAGCGTATCAGAAAGTAGCCCAAACTATTGGTGGCCCTCCACCATGAATCCTCTTATGGGGAGTGTCCCGGAATTACCTTAAATCTCTCGAATACTTATGGGAGCCGTCGGGTCTATCTAAATTAAACCTAATATCGTCAAAAAAATCCACTTTGTGAAATTATTCTGTCCAAAACATATATTTTTCAGCATATGGCATACGAGCGGTAAGGTGGCATGGCAATACGCCGGTATAGACGTCCGGGAACCATATCAAACGTTATAATTTCTAACTAAAAGTTTATGTCCAAGCTTCCTAGATGCATTACGCTTTAAATTAAGGCCAATTTCATAACAAGACATGTTTTTGTTAATTGTAAGGAATTTAATTTCTCGTTTTCCCCTGCCGTAAATGTGACTTTACGCTCGATTTTGCCGTAGGAATCCGGGTTTTTAGGGATATTAGTTGGTATTATAGTGCAGGGACACTCTAGAAACTATTTCCTTAATTGTATAACCTCCATAATAAAATTATTTTATTCGAAACCGATCATCAAATGATAAGTGCTTATCACGCGGCATATTTACCCAAAAAACTGTTTTTTTGTTACAAAGCAGCATCATAATATATCATTATTAACCTTTAATATACCGTAATTAACTTATTTTGTATAAAAATCACAAATTGTATCAAATTTAATTAAGTTAAAACGGACGCGCGCGTCCAAATTGTAATTTGCACATATACTTATTTCCTATGAAATTGCAATCGCGCCACACAAAATTGTGATAACGGTACTAAAAATAACGGGAAAAGAAGAACTTGGCATAATAATCTTTAAAACCAATCTCGATAACAGATAATTGCATACTAACAATTTATTTTCGATTCCGATTTACACAAAATCAAACACTTTTCGTAAATGCACATACATATACTTATTTCCCTGAGGTAGATCGATAATATATAATATAATATATATATCAAATTTCATGGCGATTGCATAATAAATACAAAAGTTATGAATGCCAATATATTTGTAAATTTTGCTCTTTAATTTTAATTTTTTTATTTTATTCATCTTGTAATTTTTAACAAAATTTTATAATATTTTTCATAAATATATTTATGTTAATTTGTAATTTATTTTTGTAGGGTATTGCCATAGCTTGTGTGGTGCTCTATGAGGTCGTTGGGGATCTGAGCAAACGTCCCTTGATCGTATGCGGTACCATTGGCGGCTTCACCATTATCTGTGCTGTTCTGCTGATCGGTGAATATTCGTGGCATTATGAATACAAGTGAATACATTTTCTAAATACCCACAATCATTTATTCGTTTAGGACACGTACTGGGATCGGTGATCGAGAAACGTTTGAATGCCTTGATATCGCTGTTGGGTTGCATTCTGTTTGTGGCATCGGGTGCTCTGGTCATTGATGAGTGGCATGATCAGTATGATTTCCTGAAGGATCGCAAGCGTAATGCCATTGCAGCCGGCTCGTTGATGATCATCAATGGATACCCTGTCCATTTGCAGAACGTAAGCAGCCGAATCGAATGGATTGAACAAATATATGAGTGTATTCCAAAAATATGAATCTGAATGTAAAACACCTACGAATATCATGTACAACCACAGTTTATATACAACAACACTTACTACCATGTATTCATATATATGTATATCTGTAATACCCACTACATGTTTTTTTTACATACATACAAATTTATCTATATATCACTTAAGCGAGAAATTCTTTTGAGCACGCACAACGTTGGCCAAAACGAATATCAAATTGTTAACAGGAATCAATTAAATATATACTATATACTCTATATACTCGTAAATGTATATGTACGCTCGTTTATGTATTCACATCTGTCCCCATGTTTGTCCATTTGCTATTTGTTATCTGGGAGCTGGTATCATGCTGTGTCTGCTTAATCAGTAACTGCTCATGTCTTATGCTCGTATTATAATAATAGTAAAACTTAGTTATAATTGCCCTCCATGTCAGCTAGAAAAATTGCTTGAATAATTGCTCGAAGCCCCGCATTTTCTAAGTCTCGCTGGGAAAATTCCTATTGTATAAAAAAATACATACTACGCACATTGTCGGGCACCTATTGTGACGATCTATCCAAGAGCTTGATAAATTGAAAGAACTTGACTTGACTCTTCGGATTTGAAGAATCGAAATTATATACATCCAATATACCATAAAAGTTTTCCATTTACCACAAATCAAAGCTGAAAACTGGCAACTATTTCAAATCGTAGGTGAAAATTGGCAACTATGCTAATATTAAAGCTGAAAATTAGCAACTTTTGATCAGAGATTTGCAGATCTACTTTGCCAAAATGTTTACAATCGATTAGTTTCATTCTAAATTCCACAAATTAAGGCTGAAAATTGGCAACTATCAGATCATAGATGAAAACAGGCAACTATGTCAAGTCAAAGGGGAAAATTGGCAACTATGTCAAATCATAGGTGAAAATTCAGCAACTCAGCCAATATTAAAGCTGAAAATTACTAACTGTTGTTTGGAGAAACTGGAGTTTTTTTTTTTAGTTTTTAGTAATGCTTATTTTGACTCGAGGTTTGTTGCGAATTAGAACATTTTCAGAATTCGATATTGCGTATTTTATATTTACATTACGAATTATATACTATCTCTTTATTCACAGAGTATTTTATCGTCGAGCCTTCTTGTGTCTGCCATTTAACTTGTTGGCTTGCTGTTTGTCTTAGCCATATAATGAAGCAATTTATTTAATTCATAATTATTTTTCTATGCTCTAACTTAACATATATCTTTTCCCCCTCTTTTTTACGATATCTACATGGATCTAGACGCACCGAAGTGCCAGTGTTAAAGGAAGTGCAGATGAGAAACAAAGTTGAAATTAATCGTTTTTAATTGCAGCTCAACGATGAAAATATAATAAATGTAAATAATAATAATTTTAAATTAAATAAAATTAAATTACAGAAACTATAAATTTTTTAAAAACATAAAATAAATAAGAATAATAAATAAATTTATGTAATTCAAAAATTAAAATGAGATCAAATACATAAAATAAATAAAGAATTCAATTCTGTAAAACATTAAATATACTATATAACAAAGAAAAACATAAAAAAATATGTAAATAAATATATACATATATAAAATTTAAAAATATATAGCTATTTAGTTAAAACAACTTTGAGTATTAATTACAAAAGACTTGACATTAAACTTGTGATTTAATTTTAAACTTCAAATTATGTTTATGTTTTAAACTGTTATTTTTTTTATTTCCTATTAAATATATGTATGTTAAATTATAATTATGCAATTATTGTAATTATTTACGCAACTTGAGTCTAGTTTAATGTTGTTTTTGCTGATCTGTTTCAGAGATTAGAGATCCAAGTGTGCGTGTTTAGAGCGTATAACTCATTAAGTCAAAGCTGAAGCAGGCGTTTGAAATTACTTCATAGCATTTACATACATAGCATTACCTTTTCGACCTGTTCAGAAGTATATCAAAATTTTAAACAGAAAATCATGGCTACAGCTCAACCGGAAATCAAGAAGGATCTGATGTCCTGCCACATTGAGATACACGGAATACTGCCACAGCAGTCATTTGAGAGCTTTGCATCTGTGCTGGCGAAAAACATGGGTATACGCGGCTATATCACTAAGATATCGGAAGACCTATACAAGGGTCAGCTGCAGGGCGAAAAACATGTGATTGAGGCCTTCAAGAAACGAATTGCTTCAGCTCAAGTCAAGGCCCTCAAGGAGTTTATCATAACGAACATGAAGGCCATTGAGCAATACACCTTCGAAGTATTTGAGATCAAACGTGGCAAATTTGTTAGTTTTTACCAAAATTGCAGTTGTAAATAAAAATTACATAAGATTGGCTTTAATTCTTCATTGAATAAGTTCTGTGTTTATTAATCAATTATGGATCTGAGGGCCGATGGGACATGACATTTAAACTACAAGTTAAACTTGAAATTTTAAACTTAAATCTATTTACAGGAACTAGTTAGAACAAAGCAGATCAGCCGGGTGGATTATACTACCGATCTTGTTCATTTCGCAAAATTGCATGATACAAAAAAATCGATCCAAAAAATAAATAAAAATCGATTTAATCGCCGGAAAAAAAGATCAATTAAATCGAATCGAAGCCCAGGCCTAGCTCTTATCGGTGAGACCAGGCAAGATCCAAAAAAGCTTATACTATATATTCTGTCACGCCTACACCGGCTTTATCTATTCCAAAAATTTTCTGCCAAAAAATTCTGAGGCTACTTAGATCACTTTTCTATAAATTATTAAAAATTATATTTAAATTACAGGGTATTTTACTGTTGGTTGCGTCCGATGAAACAACTTACTGGTTTTATTATATCCTATAATTTTATTGATCATATTATAGCTGGTTTAAACCTAATACTCGTACTTAAGTCAAGTCTGCGCTAGATTAGAATCAAAATAAATAATATTGTCGCTTGTATTTTCCGCTTGAATTGGAGTTCGTTTCAGCTGCTTTTGGAAAGGTGGCAACTTTTTTGCATACAAATTGATATGCTACGCCGACGCCGACATGATCGTGATCGTGATCATGATTATATTACGAATGTTATTGATACCTCTTTCAAGCGATGCGATTGGTCATACATAATTAAGCAGGCGGCGGTCGGTTTGTTTAATTTATAGGGCATCATATTTGTTGTAGATAGTATTCAGTGTTGGAAAACACTTTGCTTCTAACATTTTGAACCAAACTGTACTTATTGCACTTATTTTTTCCTAGCACTAATCGATAGTTAATCAGTTCTGTCCCGGTAGTTCAAACATAATGGATTCAAGCTCCGGACGTTCATTACGAATGTACAGTTGTGCACACAAATAATAAGGCAATAATAGTATTAACCCATATGCGAAAATAGCCGCAAAATTGAGGGAATTTAACTGGCACTGAACTGCTGCTAATCAGCCGCAATTGCGGTTACTGCAAATCAACCGCATTATTGCACCACAGTGGCAACGCCGACAACACGGTCAATTGACCAGGCTCAACAGTGTTGCCAGGCTTACTGGTGTCTAAAAAACGCTAAAAAATAGATGCAACTTTACTATTTATTTAAATTTATATCGTAAACCAACTACCAACAGAACCGAAATAGATAATTATAATAGTGCAAATAGGAAATGTTTTTAACTGATTTATATTAATTATTTTTAATATCCATTTGTTAATATTTTCAATATTACAATATTACCAGCAGAACTTTCCCATTCATTTTTCTCTTAGCTCATTGACGTCGAGCTTAGATTCAACCATTTCAGTTCATTTCGAAATAAATGTGTTTACATTTCCTAAAATTAAAATATTTGAAACATAAAAATTTTGACGGGGCAGATCAGTCGGACAAGCCCGACCCTAGAATACCCTGTACCCTTTATTTTACACACGAAGCGTAGCAGTGCTTTTTCTTCTAACTTTTTTACGTGCGCCATCTTTAATGGCTGCGTTGCATGCATTATGTAGTTGTTGCACTCTATTTTGTTTTTTTTTTTTAAACAGGGATCGCAAATAATAATTTTTATTATAAAAATTGGAGAATATTTTTTTGTATTTGCATTTGTTTTATAAAAATTGAAAAAATAACACTTATTTTAAATTTTTTTAATAAAAATTATAAATAAAAGTTTTCATTTAATTATTTGAAATTGACAAATAACTTTTATTTTAAAACGTATAATTATTGCTATCCCTGCTTTAAAATATAATTTTATAATTTTTTTTTCTTTTTTTTTAGAATAATATTTTCGGTATTCATTCTTCATTAAAGAATCCCCTTTTCGATTGTTTCTTTTCCATTTCCTTCTTCCTTCTATAACATATTTGTATAATTTTGCCATTTTACTCGTAGAATTACGTTTATTGATTTCCTTCTTACTTTTCGAATAACATTCGGATATTATTTACTTTTATCTTTTATTAATGTTTAGTTTTGTTTCGATATCGATTAAAATTTGATTTCAATGCTTATCAATCGTATCGATAGAGTTCGACTGCAGTATTCTTGCCTGTTTTAGGCATGGCTCGAAAGTTACATATACTAGTATATGCTGGCAGTTTTCGCTCAATTAAAAACAATAGAAATAAAATGGGGCAAAGAAAAAAACGAAGATATGTGAAAATGTAAGCGAATTCGAGTTGAATTGCGATTTTTAAGCGTTTTTTGCGTGTCGTTTTTTGGCGAATTTCACGCAGCTTTTGGCTGGGTATTTTGGCGGTGGCTTTTACGATTTGGGCCTTGTCTTTAAAGGCATTTTAAATTTATTGTGTATGATTGTGTTCGAGTGTTGCTTGGGCAATTTTTCGCATTTATTGATTGGTTTTTTTTTTTTAGATTTGTTTTGTTTAGTTTGGTTTGGTTTGGTTGGGTTTGGTTGGGCTTGGATGGGTCGGAGGGTTTTGATGGCTTGCAGTGCTGTGACTTCAGGTTTTTGGGTCCCTTTCGGCTTGCCCTTGACTTTTGCCTGGCGCGCACTTTGCGAATACTTTTGGCAGCCACGTTGCCAGTTGTTGGTGTTATTCCCATTGTTGTTGTTATTATTGCTTCAGCCGAGTTGCCAGAGTTTGAAAATAGTTTTTGCACGTTTTGGCCGAGTGACTTCTCTTTGTGTGTTTGTCGGACTCTAAGGCAATTTTTCGGCTTTGTTTCCGTTTTGTTGCCAGCCTTAAAAAAAAAACTCATACATATAGACTCGTTTATATCTTGCACTGTTCTTTGTGTGGTATTGTTGTTGTTGTTGTTGTTGTTGCCATAAGTTGTTGGGGGCGCAAAAGTAGCCATTGTCTATTTTGGAAACTCTTACAAAAGTCTGGCAGCAAAATTTTCGGTTGTTTATGTTTTCGCACACAAAAACCAAGGCAGGCAAAAATGTTCCGCCAGCAAACTACAGTTTGTTGCAAAAGTATGCGCCACGCTCTCCCATAAATTTACAACCAAAATGTGCAAACTGCAAAAGTACACAGCAAACAAAACCAAATAAAACTACAAAACAAAAACGAAAAACGAACAAAAAAAAGCCACGCCAAATGCGGTTTTCTAATTTAAAACAAAAAGTTGCTTGTTATGAAATTTATAACTTACATATTTTTGCGTTTTGCGTTTTGCACTTAATTTTGTTTAGTTCCCACTTGTAGTATTATTCAAATTTTATTCGCTTGTATTTATTTTGTTTTAATTTTGTTTTAAAATTACAGCTTATGTTTAAATAAGATATTACAAAATTATTATTATCATAATTTTATGTTACTTATTTCATGATTATTTCTTATTATTATTATTTATTTTTACGTAACTCTGTAAATTTTATTCGCTTGCATATTTCTTGTTTTTGTTTTAAAATGTGCAGCCTTTACAGCTTATGTTTGAATAAGATTTTATAAAACAAAACAAGTTATTAACCCTGTTTTTAACTATTTTTTAATGAGCACAGGGTATAATAATTATCAAAATTTATAATTATTTATTTATTATTTATTTTTGCTTAAATAATATAAGCTTTATGTTATTTATTTATTATTTATTTTCGATTAAATAATATAAGCTTGATGTTATTTATTTATTATTTATTTTTGCTTAAATATAGGCTTTTTATTGCATATAAAGAAATTTGAAATTAACAAATAATTTTAATATATTTTGTTAAATGCTAGCTTATTACAATTACTGCACTGCAATTTTTATAATTATAATAATAATAAAAAATAAAATTTAATCATACATTTTAAAAACTATAAAAAGCATGATATTTAATTCTTTCTTAATTTTGTCGTATAGTTATTTAAATAAAATGTTGAACGTTTTATTATATTATATAATTTTTTATAATATTGCAACTAAATTAATTAATTAAATCATTAAAACTAATAAAAATGTTTTAAGCATCAGGCATATATTTTTTTTTTTTATATAAATAATTTGTATTACAAAGAGTTCTATGAAACTTATTGACACAAATATTTTGTAAGCTTAACGAAAACAAAGTTCAGCCAAGTACCACTGTGCATATTTCTATATATCGACGGGGTTACGTAGCCCCCCTATGTCTGAGCTTTAGAAATGTAGTTTATTTTGAAAGCATTTTAGTTGAGCTGCCGACACATAAACGTGTGTAATATATCTAAAGTAAAGTTGCCTGGCCTAATGCAGACCGAGCAGCCTTTCAAATATTTTAAAAATTTACCAAGACTAAAAAGCCTAAAAAGCCAACAACTTTTTACCAAAAAAAAAAACGTTGACCAAAACACACACACACACACATGCACACGTGTGTTGCCTAAATTAATCTGAAATAAAAAAAAAATCTTGAAATAAAAATATCTGCGCTGCCCCGAAGCTTATGCATAGAGAGCAGTCAATATGTTTTTTATAGGCGAGCCGGCTACCCGCTGCATTACTTGTAATGCAGGAGGTATGCTTGGAGAGCCAGTAAGGAGAGCAGATAAGCGCTGCCTCGGAGTACTATAAATACAGCTGCTACAGTGCTGCTGATCACAGTGTAGTGTCTGTGGTCAAGTGAGTAGGATGTGTCAAGGGCGCTTAGGTGGAGTGGCGAGTATGATTATATTATATTATATTATATTATATTATATTATATTATATTATATTATATTATATTATATTATATTATATTATATTATATTATGTTATATTATATTATATTATATTATATTATATTATATTATATTATATTATATTATATTATATTATATTATATTATATTATATTATATTATATTATATTATATTATATTATATTATATTATATTATTATGTATATATATTATTATTATATATATTTCAAAGCAATTAGTTTGTGGATCTGGAGTGTGACAATGGCAAGAGTTTGATGTGAGCGGTGTTGAGCTGCCGCTAAGTCTGACACACATAAAAAAGTAAGAAGAATAAGTATTGCTTGTTTTTTTGTAATAATATAAAATTGTTTATTTTATTTTTTGTGTGGTTTACTATTACTATTACTATTACGTGTGACAGTTTCGTAACAATACATTTTGAATATAGGGTACAGGATATTTTGCAGTCGGGAGCGTCCGACTGATTTGCCCCGTCCAAATTTTTTTAATATATTTTTAGTATCTTTTAATTTTGTTATGCATTTTATTTTTCTTTCTTTTTTGAATTATTATAAATTAATTTATATTTTGGTTTTTTTCTTACTCTTAGTTTTAGTTTATTTAATTTTTACCCTGAAGTGCTGCAGGATAACTTAAAAGTCGGTAGCTTCCGACTGGAGTGTTGCTGCAAAATTGCAGCACACTCTAGATAATTCAATTCACAGTGTTCCAATAAATGTTAAAACAAATATGCTGCTACAACATTATTTGCTGTGAAGGTTACGTAGAAAGAGTGGCGAGAGCAGAGAGAGAGAGAGAGTGAGAGAGAGGGGGAAAGAGAGAGAAGGATGACAAGAAAGAGCAGCAAATACACTGTAAAACTTTACGGGTTTTTTTTGCTGGTTTTGGGCCAACTGCAGGCGAAAGCTTTGCGTCCTTGGTACAGTTGCCACAACTCCTGGTGCTGCTTGCTGCTGTTGCCGCTGTTGCTGCTACAACTCTGGCGTATAATGAATAAAAATGACCGCAACGTTAAGTCCATTGCTTGTTTGCACTTTGTGGCAAGAACTTTTTGCATTTTGGCCACATTATTTATGCTTTCTCGTATTCCGGGGGCCGTTTTCAGCGGCCAAAGTTAATTGCTTAATAGTCGACACATCGATAAATCAACGAAATATGCGCGTAAGCACAAAGCCAAAATTAATATAAATATAAATAATATATATAAAATAATAATAATAAATAAATAACCAGCAAGCATGAAGCCGAATCGGCCGCACAGTCGGACGCGCTCGACTGTAGAAATGCTTGAGCTCTATATTATAAATATATAATTATAATTAATATATAATTATTATTCATATTAATAAGAAAACTCCGATTAACAACTTTATATGTTTAATATTACGCTTGATTGTTGGCTATGAATGGGTTGTTATCAATTAGGGCGTAAAGAAGGCGTGGCATGCAGCACTTGATCTGCCTATCTACAGTCCAAAAATAGCTGCTCTAGCTCTAAAAGTTTGCAAGATCTCAGCTTTTGTACAGACATGGCTAGTCGTTAGTCGTACTGATCAGACGTATATAACTTTTGTGGGTTATGCCACGCCCCCTTCTGCCTGTTACACACAATTGCAAAAAGTTATTAACTCCGTTGTAATTCATTTCAAGGGTACTGGTTATAAAAATACAGCGACAGAGAAAGAGAGAGAGAAAGAGAAAGAGCAGGAGCAAGAGAGTGCGTGAGGCGATAAAAGTAAATGCTATAGACGCTATATATTTTGTGAGGTTAGAAACGGGCAAGAGCTGGATTTTCTGTGGCTGTGCGCCAAATGCAAACAGACTGATTGATGGCGCCAAGTGATTTATTTATGTTAATGCGTACAACAGCAGCAGCTACAACAACAACAGCAACAACAGCAACAGCAACAACAATATTGCTGAGAGCTAAATCCAAGTAGCTTGACTCCCTGCCACCTCTTACCCCTTGCCCCTCCTGCTTCCCACATCGTTTTCACCTGCGACATTCGCTGCACGTGATTTCAGGTATTTGTTGCTGCTGCTGCTGCTGCTGCTGCTGTGGCAACAGCGACGATTAATCAACTTGCTGCGTGCAGGGGGAGGGGCAGGGGGAGTGGCAGGGGCAGGCGTAACGGCACTTGCTCGATAACACATTCGGCGGACAGTCGGGGGCAAGTTCTTCTTCTTCTTACGCTCATTCATTTATTTATGCTGCAACTGAGGGAGAAAAAAACTTGTCTAAATACTTGAAATATCTGCTGTATACCGAGTCTTAGTTCAATGATATCCCAGCGTATTTCATCAACTGACTTCATACAAAACTTTTGCGCTGGCGACAAAAAACAACAAATCGAAATGGCCGCAGCTGATCAGTCGCACGCAACCGTATATAAAATACCCTGCATCTGAAATTTTCAATATATCCCTAAATAACATCTTAAGAATTATATCTCAATTTTACAATTGTGAAAATAAATATATATACTTGAGTAAAATATATCGCCAAAAGGATTATAAGAAGCACAGCAGCAATGCTGCTTCTTACTTAATTGTCTATATCATGCTCATGCTTCACATAATTAGTAATTATATCCTTAATAACTTCGGTGTTTATTAACCGATTTTAGTGTGATTTTCAGGATAGTTTAATATAATTCTAGAGCGTATATATTCCTAAAAATAAGCTTCTATGTTCAATTTTACGCCGGTTATTCGGCTTTGAAAAGGTTTATATGTATAGATAATCTCGTAAGAGGGGCGTGGCACCCAATATTTGATATATACTTGAACTGCGCATGGTATGCAACTACTTACAAATCAAAAATTGTATATATAGTATATATAATTCGTAGGATTTGCCACGCCTGTTTTCCGCACAAAGCTATTAACCCCGATTTTCCCATTTTCAATGGGTATAAGAACACAATGAAGCGCTGGGAAATAGTACAACACATCAAATGAATTTTAATGCGCACCCTGGGAAAATTCAATAATTAATCAGACAAAGTGTACAAAATCCAGCATGAGCACAGAACTTGTTTCAGTTCCGACCCAAGTACTTATACTTATTTACTTACCTCCAGCTTTTACCTTGTTCCTCCCAAAATTCCTCAGCTTTATCCGCCCCTTTGTTTAGTTTCATTAATAAAATCGCTGTTTCAATTAAATGTCACTGAAATTGCAACTTCTGATTAATGAAATACATGCCAGAAAGTTACACTTTTCAGCTTAATACCAAAAACACCAAAACAAATCTTTCACATTTGACGGAAGCAAGCGGATCAGTCGGAGGAAAATATAAGTAATACTTTTAACTATCAAAGTTTTTTGCGTCTTGTTATGGAAGATTGACAAAAAAAAAATTTTGTTTAATAATGTTTATTGATGTAAGCAGCGAATAAGTTGGAAGAAAATATAGGGGTTACTTTTAACTTCTAACTATATATATATAAATATTGTAAATAATTAAATGGAGTAAATCGGTAAAAAACCAATTATGTATTTTAAATTGTTTACGCACTTTGAACTTACAAAAACAAAATTAAAATAAAGTTCTAGAAATAAATAATATGTAAAAATATTATAAAATATATTAGCCTTCAGTTATTATTCTCATATATCGTTGATATATATAATTGGCATTTTGAACGCATTTGTCGCCTGTCTGGTAATACATATTGAATTTGCCTCTGTTCTCTGTGCGTATCAAAGGCGCCACTTTGGCTATGGAGCAAATTGCGCCAATAACAAAAACATCAATAAGAATTTTATTCTGAAAATACATTGCGCAGCACATGAATAGTTACAGTCAGTGCTGTCCATTTTTTATTGAGTATGAAACTGTTTTTGGCGGGAAGGAAATCTACAAAAATTAGCAAGAAAGACTGGAAATCAGCTAAGTTATTCTTACGATTTTTAATGATTTTTCTCTTATAAATCTAGCGATTTTTTTCACAAAATGTGCCTTAACACCTTAGAGATCATATTAGGAAATACATTTTTCAAAGGTTTTAGGATGGAATTATAGCGGAATACAAGAACGGAATAAAAACTATTCTAATATGCTGACCGAAGTCAAAATTCCCGCTTGCTCAAATTTTACAATTATTTGGCAAATGCTTAAAAAAAAATTCCGCCAGATTTAGCGGGAAATATTCTGATTTGGCCGCTAATATAAGTATTTGTATAATCGATTCGGATATTAAAAGCGCAACATGACTTAAATATGTAATAAATACTTTGACCTGCAATGCGTGTGCTAAATTACACTAAGAGAAAACTGGCTGTCTAAAATTGTATTTAAATTAAATTATTTAAAATTTTAAGTTAGTTAAATTAAGAAATTATCAGCTCATAAAAAAAATGTGCATAAGCATAATTAAAAAGAAAATGTAATTAAAAAAAACTATAAAAATATGAATAAGAAAATTATTATTATTAATGGTGTATTACCATCGCAGTATTAAATCTTACACTTCAACACTTAAACTTAAATACTGCATAAAAAATAATTAAATAAAAGCTCGCTTCAATTTATATAAATAAATTAAAAATAATATGATATATAAAAAAATAAAAAAAAAATTAAAATAAAAACAATATAATACATAAAATACAAATTCCTAATGTCAAAATTTTTGATTGCTGTTCGAAATTTGATGCCTAATAAAATTCTACTAGCACAAAATGCTTGCCAATTTCTCACTGTGTACAGCTGCATGCTATTAAATATGAATAATTGATAAATCCATTGTATTATTTACAATAAAAGCTGACATAAATTAGTTGAATTAGCGCTAATAAAACTAAGCCAAGGCACTTCAATTGGTAATGAATTCCCAGTGCCAATTGTGGACTTTTGATAAATTACTGGAAACGCTGCGGATGCTGTGTCTGTCCCTAGGCAAATGAAGCGGAGTGTCGCTGCTGCTGCTGTTTTTATTATACCCTGCACACATGGAAAATGGATGAAACTATAGGGTGTAATAACTTTGTGTAAATGTACAGTAGCAAATATGGAAGATGCTAAAAAGTATTCATATTTTAGATCAGGAGTCTGTCCAAGCGTCTGGCCGTCCGTCCTTCTATACATCCTTCCGTCTGTCTGCTTGTATGAGCGGTGAAATTTCCGAAACTATTATAATTATGTGGAGCGTAGATGATGTAGATAGTTGAAGCCACATGCAGTTTAAAAATTTTTTAAAGTCTTGGATGCCACGCCCAATTAACGTCCTAATCATTAAGAGCCGAATAACAAGCTTAATAATGAAGATATAAGTATGTTATTCAGAATAAAAAATCTATGCTATATGCTATAACTATTATAAGAAGCGCAATGAAATTGGTTAAAAAGCTCAAAAGTTATTTTAAAAATATATATTAAAGCGAGCTGTAAATAAAGGGATGCAATTATCAAACCGGTTTTTTATCCTTTTTATGGGATTGTAGTACAATAAATTTTAATTCCTTATAGCTCGGGAAGAACAGTTCGAAATAATCCATATAGCTTACTTTATTTCTAATAACTTTGAACATAATTTTTTTTTTTATAATTTTAATTTCAATTCTTGATCTCAGGATGATGCTAGGGAGCAGGGTATGCTCATGTCGGTGGCGTCCGACTGCGAATGCATGTTGTTGTTGCTGTTGCGCTAGGTTTTCTTGGTTGTTGTCCCGCAGTTTTGGTGTCCGTCTCCGTTGACGGCGCTGCCTTTGCCGTTGCCTTTGCCTTTGCCTTTTGCGTGACCTTTTGGGAGGCGTCGCAACGCGCGAAGGCTGACGTCGCCGTCGCTGCTGCTGCTGCTGCTGCTGCTGCTGCTGCTGCTGCTGTTGCTGCTGCTGCTGCTGCTGCTGCTGTTGCTGCTGCTGCTGCTGCCGAGTTTTTTGAGACCCATACTGCTGCTGTTAGTGATGGCAAAAATATAATAATGTAATATTTGATTATTAGACTTTGTTCTGTGAAGCACTACAAAAGAGTCTAGTATTAAATTCAGTGCAAGTGAGATATAGTATGTGTGTGACACTTAAAACGAGGCGTGACCGATTCCACAAAGTATATACATATCTCTCGTTTACCAGAAGAGTGTCATAACTCAAAAAAGTGCGTTTCGAGATAAACGCGTTTAAAGTTTTCAAGCGCCATGTATCTCCGACATATTCTCTTCTCACGCTGTGCGTATTGAAGATATGATAATGAAATTTCACACAATTAACTCAAAAATGGCGTTTATTGAGCTATGACACTGTTCTGGTAAACTGGCGATATGCACATCTTCTATTCTTTTTATGGGTTCAACAAAAACGGCCCTCAATAAACCAATTTCGACCCCTAAATACTACATTTTTTGACCAAATGCTGTCATGTTTGGTTTTTTCTGCATAATTTTGCAATACAATTCGTTTATAAATCAATTCTTACGATTTTAAAACAAAAATTTTGTTAGCCGAATATTGCATATTTTTTAAAGGGAAGGGCTTAAAATTTTAGCAAAAATTTCAAAATTTATTTCTTTGATTTATCGCTCAAGTTTTTATTATAAACTTAAATGATAAAGAAAAAACCACACCGCTTGAAAATCGGTTCAGTTTTGGCAAAGTTATGGACAATCAAAATTAAACAAAAACTGCTTTTTTTTGTTTGAGCAGTGATAATCCCTCCATGGGACCAATATTGACATTAAAATCCACATTTTTCGACAGAATGCTGTCATGTTTGGGTTTTTTGGCATAATTTTGCAATACAATTCGTTTACGCTTCAATTCAAACGATTTCAGAAAATCTACTTCAATATATCGAAGATTTTTTAAACATCGAGTTTTACTAAACATCGAAGTTAAAAACTATCGATTGTTTTGCAGCCCAATTGATCACTGATCATGGAATGCGACCATTCACTGTATACAATCGATACAAGAAAATCGTTTCTTAATACAAAATAATCGATAATTGTGTATCATGCGATTAATCGTGCCATCACTAGCTGCTGCTGCTGCTGCTGCTGCTGACGTCCCGCAGCAATAAAATTGATGTCACGTTTTTATGACGCCGTTGATGAGTCGTTATCTTTGATTTCGGCACGCAGCCGAGGCGCAGCCAGACAAGCCGTCAACTTGTTTGTTCTGTGCCTCCTGGTCAAGTTTCTGCCATGTCTGGTGCTTCCCCCGTATACATTTATCCGCTTCAGGTGCCTCCTGCCTCCCGCCTCCCGCCACCCGCCTGCCGCCTCCTGCCTGCCTCTTTTTGCGGTCGTTACTCGTTTTATATTTTTCACTTTTATTTTTTTTAATTTACGCCCAGTTCAATTTGCGCTTTTTGTTTTATCTCAAGCTCATAATTTATTGTTATTTTTTTGCTCATCGCACTGTGGGTCAAATACCTTTTGCATTTCTGCAATTCTGTAGATCAAGACGTGAAATTCAAAAAATAAATACATTTATTTAGCTAGAGATATTTATTACTAAAGTTGCGATTTTTTTTTCAATTTTTTTTTTTTTAATTTTTACGAAATCCATTCTTAAACCGATTTCGGAAAAAAATCTCTGTATATTTTCCAGTATATGAGATTTTTTTAGTCTTTTAGCTCTTGCTGTTCGGGCTGAACTTTGATTTCAAGTCAGTCTGTCGGAATAAAAAGTTTTATATATACGAATATATGCTAATGACAATTTTAAATATAAATTCAAATTACAATAATTCTTTAAACTCTCCTGAAAATCGCACTGAAATCGGTTAAGAAACCCAGAAGTTATTAGAGAAACAATATTGCAAATGATTGATGTAAATCGACAAATAACTTTTGTATAATTTATATCTTGAAAATTAAAATCATCTAGCAAATATTATTGTATTTTTTACCCGATTCAAACTGAGGGGTTTTAGCTGAAAATCACGCTGCCCAGCCCACTGTGCGTTGCTGTAAATTGAAAAGGGAAACACATGCCGCATTTGGCGTTATTGTTTTCGCTGTTGTTGCAAGGTGCACAGAAGCTATAGCCGCTACATCGGCAGGGATTAGCTTTTGTTTATCGAAGCTTTAGGATTTTTTTAGCTCCCGCTGCTGCTTCTCATGTTTTGTTTACGAGCACTGCAGACAACTATAAAACACAGCTGTGCCGCTCTCACCACAGCAAAAGCTTCAGAGATAAAAAATAAAAATAAAGAAGAAATATATATGGATGCAGGGGGATTTATTTGCATTCATGCCGTAAGTACTACAAATTGAAATGCCCATCGATTGGTAATCCAGTTGGTATTAGGCATTAAGCTGTGCTAAACCAGCTCTAAACTGCCAAGAAACACAAGAAAATACATAAAAACATCGATGAATTAAGAACACCAATTTTTTTCATTTTACACACAATTGATAAAAATTATACATACTAAACATATATTTATGTTATAAATAAACCATAAAAACTAATTATTTATTTGAATTGTATAGCTAAAGTCAAACGAAAACTTCAGAAACATGCAATTCAGCATTTAAATGTAAGTTCAACACTCGTATTAGCTTACATTACTTTAACAAAATTAAAAACAAAACAAAAATAACTTGTGTGCAAAATAATTCAAATTTAAATTACCCGCGCAACTGGAAATGCAGTCGTGTGTGCCATGTTCGCAGTACACACAAATCTGTTGCTATCGCAAGCAGACAACAGTGCCATTTTGAGTTTAACATGCAGATGGCGCGCCTTAACAGGCAGCTGTAATTTAACAGTCAGCGCATTTAATTTATAGTGCTTAGCATATTTAAGCAATTAACAGCATAAATGCAAGTAAATAAATAATTGTTATGATTAATTTGCTTATTTTTTGTATTTTAGCAGATTTTCTGTTATTTAAAAACTGTCTGTTTTCTGGCAGCACTGCTGGCTGTTAACATGGGCGGCTATCGATAAGCGCTGTGTTATCGCTGTTAAGCGACCAAAGCGCATTCTCTTCAGCTGTGCTGTGCCTGTGTGGGTGTTGCGAGTCTGTATGTGCGTGTGCGTGTGTTCGTGTGTGTAAGCGCCTTCATTAGCTGCTGGAATATCAAATATCAATCGAATATAGCGAACAAATCAAACGGATAACAATTATTATTTAGCGCGAGTTTCATAAACACGTACGCATCGTTGCTGTTGCTGTTATTGTTGTTATCGTTGTTGTAATCGCTGCTGTTGTTGTTATCGCTGGTGTTGTTGTTATCGGTGGTGTTGTTGTTGCTGTTGTGTTTTATTTTATTTGTTTTTTTTTTGTGCTATTAGCATTTAACGCTGCTGCTGTGTATCTATTGACGGCCAACTGATGAATTTCAATTGTTTTCATTAAAAAACACACACAACAACAACAACAATAGCGGGCAACAACACAATTTATGCGCGCGCCGCACGCCCCAAAAGCGACGCCCCAACATCCGCCCCTGCCACGCCCACGCCCCTGATAAGCCGCCACCAGCCCCATGGCCTCCAACAGCTTCGGCATTGGCGCTGCAGCGCTGACCTCGACCTCAGCAGCCCCCTCCGTCGGCCCCCCCTCCGCAGCCACTGCCGCTGCGGATGCGGATCTGTGGCGCGAATGTGTGGCATGGCTGGTCCGGTGCAAGGTCATACCGCAGGACCACAAGGCCGCCCAGCCCGACGCCGAGATCCGCATCCTGGCCATGACGCTGCGCGACGGCGTCCTGCTCTGCCACCTGGTCATCCACCTGGACGACTCCAGCATGGACCCCCGGGATTTCAACCGCAAGCCGCAGATGGCGCAGGTAAAACTGATCATTATTATTATATTATTACCAACATAATGCTACATACATTCCCCTCCCCTCCCGCAGTTCCTCTGCTGCAAGAACATCAAGCTGTTCCTGGACGTCTGCCACAACCATTTCAACATCCGCGATGCGGATCTCTTTGAGCCCACCATGCTCTACGATCTCAGCAACTTCCACCGGGTGCTCATCACGCTGGCCAAGCTGTCGCAGTGCCGCAAGGTGCAGCAGCTGCATCCGGACCTCCTGTAAGTCCATCCACCATCCAAATATCCGGCTGCGAACCGCAAACCAACTTCCAACCGAACCGAATAGGTTTTTAATCGAACCTAACGGAACAATGTAGTAAGGTTTACGAATTCTATTTCGCAATTCGAAACTGTGCACCGGTTTTCGAACCGAACCGAATATAGCCCAAGAACACAGCAGAGCAAAACGGTTTTGAATCGAACCGAACCGAACAATACAGTTTGGTTTTCGAAATACGAAACTGTGCACCGGTTTTCGAACCGAACCGAATATAGCCCAAAAATACACCACAGCCAATTGGCTTTATACCGCACCGTATATTCAAAATACGAAACTATGAACCGGTTTTTCGAACCGTAAAGAAATAATGGGTAATACAGGGCATAACGGGTTTGAACTGTACCGCAATTACGAAACAGATTTGAAGCAAACTTTTCGGTTCAATTTCAAACATTTTTAAGTTTTTAGACCCTGTGGAATGAGTCTAATTATTGAAATAATGCATCATAAAGCTGAACCATCCGAAGTAAAATGGGGTTCGAATCTCCCCGACAATTGCATTTGGTAAAAGAAAACTTAAGAACTCATGAACTCATATTTAATAAACATATGTATAAAACGGTTGGTTTAAATGGGGTTAAAGTTTATAGGTTTTGGAGAGTTTGCGTTGTGTTTCCAAACCGGATATAGTATATATGTTATTTATATAACTGTTATTCTTATATTAATTTCCGTTCTTTCTTGCAGCGGCTTCAATCTGCAGCTGTCGCCCAGCGAACGTTCACATTCGGATGAGGCGATTTATCGGGATTTGCACTCCACGTAAGTCTTGCAGCAAAAAACTCTAGCAAACCCGACTCAAACGTGTACACCATGTGTTATCTATAGTGCCTGCCCCAAAATTTCTATTCATAAAACCCCCTACACCCCCATCCCTCTCGGAGACTCTGCGGCGTTTGCTCTACGTCGTTTTGGTTTTGTTTACTGAAATGAAATGTTTGGTTTGCATTTCCTGTACGGGCGTCGTCCCAATGCCAATCTGCATTATGCCCGCACGTAGACGACATTGTTCCCTGTCCCTTGTCCTCTGTCCTCTGTCCTCTGTCCCCTGTCCCCGTTGCCCCGAGAGCAGCTTAAGCCCTTGTCAGACTGCTTATCGGCAGAACAATAGCAAAAACAAGACAGCCAAGGGAAGGAGAGAAGAAGCAGAAAAAAGCAGAAATATCTATCCATGCCCAAGCTTTATCTAATGCTCTCCCCCCTTTCCCAGCTCACTCTCCCTCTCTCTATCTATCTCTCACACTCTCTTTTCTCAACGTTTCTCTTTCAAACTCTGTTATTTCCGCTCCGTTCTTTACACTGCCCAAAATTCACACCATATTAACGTCTTGCTTCCCATTCCCCCCTCCCTTGTTCTGTACGTGTGTGTTGTGTGTGTGTGTGTTTGAACTGCCCTTTGCACCCCCCGCCCGCATCCGTTCCCCCCGCCATACAGCAGCAATGATATGCGGAAAACGGGCAGCATCGATGCGCCGGGATCCTCGTCATCGGAATACTACGAGCGCACCTCGCAGAGCGGTTCACTGTCCGTGGAGGACGAGAACAGCGACATAACGATCGAGAACGGCACCGAGGACATCGATGATTATATCGAGGACTCCCTGTCGAATATGTGTGATGCGAGCATTGACAACGACAGCGTCATACTCGATGTCAATCAATCCGTCCAGGGGCAGTTGCGTGCTCTTTCCTTTGATCTGACGCTCGATCCATCCAATAGCAGTCAGGCCATGGACTGTGTTACGCCCACGCCACAAACGGAGGCGCCTCCCTTGGCCAGCACCTCCTCGGTAGCTGCTGCTGCCACCACCGCAGTTGTCACCGACTTGAGTCGACCAACTCGTCATCATGCCGCAAGCTGCACCTCCACCTCGCCGCCGTTCGTCAGCGAGAGCCAGCGTTTGCAGCGTGCCGCAGCGGCTGTCTACAATTATCGCTCCTCCATCCAGACGGATCAGCACGAGTATGAGTACATCAACGACATCTACAGCGAGGATGACGAGAAGGTCTATGAGGATCTCTGTTACGTGACGTTCCAGTCAAAGGTCAAACCAGAGGTGTGCTGCCTTCATAATAATCTCTCTCTCTCTCTCTCTCTCTCTATCTCCCACACCCAACAACATAACACCCACATAACCTATAGACACCTAGAGACCAGACTATCTGGTTGCGTCCTATCATATCATACCGTATCGTATCTATGCTGGCTATCTGCTATCAACACTATCACTATCGCTCTAGCTGTAGCTAACGCTTATGTGCTATTTGTACTTGTCTGACTATCGCTATACCCTATCCAATATCCAATATCTACACCCTGGCAATACTATCGTTAATGCTATCGTTTGGCGTGTTAAGGTTTTCCGTAACTGAACAGTATTCAAGGCTGCAACTCCTAAGTTTATCGGTCGTTTGAAATACCGTTTCCCACCTTAAACCGTAGTATTATCTGCAACAATATAAAATATCGATTGTTTTAATATATCGTTGTCTATTAAATATGTTGAACAAGTTCTAAGTTAGCGACAAACCAAACTTTGTGCTACACAAATCAAACTTCTGTTTTCCTCATCTAGCGATTCAATCTTAGCGATAGTAATATCGATAGTATCGCCATATTGTTATCCACCTGCACCAACAACAAAACGTATTTTTTGTTAATGTCCGGTTTTGTCGCTGTGTCAATTATTTTGTGGTTGCTTTTGTCTTTTCTGTTTTGTGCTCTTTTGTTATCTCCTATTTTGACCCGCCTCAAGAGGTGTGATAGAAATACATTTTCTTTGCACTGAAATCGTCAGCGGATATGAAAATAAGGAAAGTGCGAATTGAAAGAGTGAATAATTACAAAATTAGCAAAGGGACAGACGAACAGTAGGGAGCAATCGACAACATAATACATTATATCAAAAGTAAAAAATGTATATGACTTCTATCTTCTGTGATAATTCATCGGTTTAATCAAGACATACTCAACTACTTGATAATGACAAATCTCTGTTTGAAATAGGAGTTGCTATACGTTTTCTATTGATTCTTCTTCTTCTGTGTATCATTCGAAATGTAATATCGATAGCTCTGATCGTGACGGATCAATCTGGCAGATGTCTGATATTGGCTTTTCTCAGTTACATATCATTGCACAAAGTTGATATAGCCAAAGTTCTTGCATGGAAACAAGCAAAGTAAACAAACAAATCTGATATCGATCCATTGTTGGGCCAGTTTTTTACGCGGCCAATGAGATAAGAAGCGAGCATATGGTTTTATTCGACACTGTTCCTATTATTTTGTTTATACCAGCATTGTCTGGCTTGCTAATTGAGGAATCGCAATGATTGTTTACACTTTCAGAAGTTTATGCTCTTGGATCTCTGTGATCTGATAGATATAAATCGATAAATCTTCATAAAACTCAAGACAGAATCTTCTATCAACTCAGAGATAAAGATAAAGAAGATGCACCGTCCCACCGACTTGTCTAAATTCTCTGTTTTCATTGCGAATTGCGCAACATGCGCAAATTCGTCGTTTACGTAAAAACAACAACAGATCAATTTGCAAACAAACGCAGTTTCAATTGAAAATGGTGCTTATTGCGCTTGCTTGTGGGAAATAGTTTGTCGTAGAGTACTGACAACGAATGTGTCAAATGTGACGTCGTGGAAAGGCGCTAGAATACCAGAGTTTGTGAGTTGTAGAAATACCCATTCATTGATTATACCCAAAATGATAATGCGTAGAATTTCGACCGTCTTATTAAACATCACGTGTCTTAAGGCTTTTACCGAAGGGGAAAGCGAAAGTGTAGAAAGAGCAACGAATTCATGTCTCCAATAGACCTTGCTTACGGAATATATGTTTATTGATGTAATTCTAGAGAAATACTTGAAAAGGAATTGTCTGCTCTATAAAGAGGATTTAAGCGGAAGAAAAGGCTTCTCCTATCACACACTAGGAAAAAAAAAGCTTCGATTAACATCGTTAGGCCTCACTTCAAGAAGAGGGATTACATGCGTCATCTAAGGTCTCGTATAGTTCTAACCTTTACAATATATTCTATATATATATAAATATCAATTACTTGGTTAGCGATTAATTCGTCAGTTAGGAGCGCTTTAATTTAGTTAAGCTTGGACAATACATGAGATTTGTTAATTGCAGTAACAGTTGGAATTAATTTTATTTATTCAACTTGTATAATTTTAGCAATTAGATTAAAATTAGGGACAACTCTTAACGTATAGTGGTTACATGTCTGTGTGTGTGTGTGTATGTGTGTGTGATGAGTGTTAATGATTGTTTTTTAGTGTTTATTGTAAGTGTATTATTTGCTGTAACAATTAAGCGGTAGAGTTTCTACATTAAGTTTTCTGACATCTCGCAGAGATCGTACTTTAAACTAACTAGAGCTTAGCGTGTTCAAGTCTTTTTCATTAGAAATACAGTTGTCAATAGAAAAATAGAAATAGAAACATCAACAGCTATTTTAGATTCTAGTTAATTTTGATTTCGAGTTGCGAATCGCTGGTGATGTGGATGTTGCTAATGATGATGTGGAACTTGTCGATGACGTGGATGTCGCCTAAACATGATGTGGATGATGTTGATATTGTGAATGTTGTAGATGTTGTTCATGATGTGGATGTTGCTAATGATGATGTGGAAGTTGTGGATGATTTGGATGTTGCTAATGACGATGTGGATGTTATTCATTGTGAGTGTTGCTAATGATGATGTGGATGTTGCTAATGACGATGTGGGTGTTGTTGATGTGAGAAGGAACATGCCGTTGCTTAGCAGCTAAAGTTTCCCCATTTCTAATGCTTTTTGGCCGCATTCTTTTCGTCTCTGTCCTTGTCTGTTTCTTGGTCTCCGTCGCCGTCTCCTTCATCGTCGTCCGTCGCATCCGTGTCGTCGTCCTCGCAGCTACTGCCGCAGTTGTAGTCCACGGTGTTGTAGATGTTCATCAGGAGGGGCGTGATGTTCAGCTCGGGCACCAGGCGCTCCATGAACTGTCCGGCGACCATGCAGAGTCCGCCCAGGCGCAGCTCCATGCGGTGCTCGTAGCGACGTCGATGCTTGTAATACTTTTCCTGCTCGCTCATCGGCGCTGCTGCCCTTCGCTTCCGCCTGGAAGCTGCGGGCGGTTGCTGTTTGATGGGCGTGGCCTGGGCGGTGGCTTTGGCTTCCGCATCGGACAGATCCGAGAGTTCAGCGGCCACCGGATCAGATGGCTCCGAACTGGCCCAGTCGCTGAACTTGTCGGACACCAGAGATGCATCACAATCATCATACACATCATCCACAGCATCCACATCATCATCATCGTCATCCTCATTACGTGTCTGCTGCATTTGTTGGGAGGCGCCCCTTCCGCAGCGCTCCTCAAAGTTGTGATCGTTGAGCACGCCCCGCATCGCCTGCGATCGGTGGCGGAGTGCGGCCGTGGAGGCGGGGGAGGAGGAGGCGGTCTGGTTGTTGGGCTCCTTGAGCGCATACGAGTGCAGATCGTTGGTGCGCTGCGTCATGTAGGCGTGTATCTGCCCAAAGAACTCCCACTCCCCATTGATCGCCTCGATGCACTGCCGATTCAGCTGGATGCCGTGCGTGTTCGACTTCTGGATGCGATAGCGCTCCACCATGCTGAACCATTGCTTGCGCAGCGCCCGCTCGCTGTAGTCCCCGATCCTGGCCAGCTCCTTGAACTGCCTGCGAAGCCAGAGAATCAGAATATAAAATATAAGGACGGGGCAGAGCAGTCGGACGGGCCCGACTGTAGAATACCCTGTACCCTATATTTGAAATATAATTCTATAAAACTGTCACAAGTAGCATAGCAGCAATGCTTCGCCTTCTTCATTTTAAATGAGTGCCAGCTTTAATGGCTGCGCTACTAGAATGCGAGCGATGCAACGCCTGCAATATTGTTTCGTCAATATCTTCTGTGTTTAATAACCGATTTCAATGCGCTTTTCAGAATAGATAAATATAATAGAAGAGAGTATATGTTCCGAATAACAATTTTCTGTGTTCAATATTACGCTTGTTATTCCGTTTTTATCGATTAGGGCGTAAGGGGCATGGCATCTAACATTTGAAATAAACTTCATCTGCGTATGATATACCCCACCAACTTCTGAAAACAGATTTGTGTCTCTTAAATTGATAAATGCAGTCTATTTATGTTCATTGTGGGCGGAAGGGGCGAGGCATCCAAGATTTGAAACAAAATTGACCTTTCAAAAATGTACAAAATAACTCTCCAGCTCTTAAAGTTTCCAAAATCTCAGCGTTCATACAGACAGACGGACAGACTGTCGACTCAGCTCGTCTTCAAGCACTTATGCATAGTTTGTGGGGTCTGCCACGCCTCCTTCTGGGTGTTACACACATTGCGACAAAATTATTAACCCTGTTTATCCCATTTTTCAATGGGTATAGGGCATACAGTCGGGAATTACAAGAGGTTTTAACGGGACTCACTTCCAGGGCTCGCCCTGCTTGGAGGAGGATCTGGAGAACAGTTCCTCCGCCTCGATGCGCTTGGTCACCAGCAGACGCTTCTCCTCCGTCGACCCTGCGGGGGGAATCACACACAGTTAGCATTTCGGATTCGAGTTCGAGTTGGGGGGATTTTTTTGGCAATGCTTACACTTACATTTCCGGGAGCCACTTTTCGCATATGAATGGTGCTCCATTGCCCAGCTAAGACCTGCGGCAAACAACAGCAACAACAACAACAGCGACAACAACAAAAAACACAGTCGATGCACGTGCACTGGGAATTGGACGAGAACAAGAAATGTGAGATTCGTTTGCTGCTGCCTGCAGCTGTGCTATCGCCGCGCCTATCGATAATCGCGGCTATCGCACGCTGTTATGTGGCATGTTAGGCGTTAACAGTAACAGAGCTGCTGTTGCTGTGGCGTTCCCAGCTCACACTGTTAGGCGTGCTGTTAAGCGGTAACAGTAACATAGCTGCTGTTGCTGTGACGCTTACAGTGAATTATCGCACTCTCAACAGCTCACGCTGTTATGTGCCATGTTAAGCGATAACATTAACAAAGCTGCGGCTGCTGCTGCTGTTGTTGTTGTTGTGGCGTTGTCTGCATTATTCATTAAATTTCGTAATATATTGCAATTAAATTTGTAATAAGAATGTATAATACATTTTTAAATAAGGCAATAATTTATTGCACTGTTAACAGCTTACGCTGTTATGTGCCATGTTAGCCTTTACATAGCTGCTGCTGCTGCTGTGGCGTTGCCACCTTTAGTCTGGCAGCCCCTTTGCGCGCCAAACTTTTAAAATTTGAATTTAAATGATTTGCAAGTGTTTTGTATTCGATATAATTTGCGGTATATATTTTTTATGTTTGATTTGTTTTTGTTTATGTTGTTTTTGTTTTCGTTTCTTTACATGTGTGTATTTTGCGTTTAGTACCACCGACAATATTGCATGCAATGGAACCGCTTACGATCACACCAACACTAAAGAAGAGGAGGTCTATCAAGATCTGTGCGCCCTGCACCGCACGAGCAGAGGCCAGGTAGTACAACTGCTCTACAACAGCAACTCTAGCCACTCTAGTTGAACAGCCAGAGCATATATAGACAATGTTCAGTAGTTGCATGACATTATGTGCCCCAATTTTGCGCAGATCCAGACTAATTTGTGGTTTATCCCTAGACAACATCGGCGACCAGCTTCGAGCAGCGCGATTACGTAATACGCGAGCTGATCGACACGGAATCCAACTATCTGGACGTGCTGAATGCGCTGAAGGCGAAGTTCATGCTACCTCTGGAACGGCATCTCAATCAGGACGAACTGCGTCTCATCTTTCCACGCATACGAGTAAGTAATATCGAACATATCTATGGATCGATAGATCTATAATCTTATTGCGTTTCACGTTGCAGGAACTGGCGGATATACACAGCAAGTTTCTGGAGAAGCTGCGCGAATCGTTGACGCCCAATGCCAAGCAGAAAATGGGCCAGGTATTCCTGGAGTTTCGGGAGCCCTTCCTCATCTATGGCGAGTACTGCTCCTGTCTGCTGAACGCCATCGACTATCTGGCGGACATCTGCAAGAAGAATCAGATCATCGATCAGCTGGTGCAGAAGTGCGAACGGGAATACAACGTGGGCAAGCTGCAGCTGAGGGACATCCTATCGGTGCCGATGCAGCGCATACTCAAGTATCATCTGCTGCTGGACAAGCTGGTGAAGGAGACGTCGCCGCTGCACGAGGACTATCGATCGCTGGAGCGTGCCAAGGATGCCATGATCGATGTATCGCAGTACATCAATGAGGTGAAGCGGGACTCCGATCATCTGGTCATCATACAGAAGGTCAAGGACAGCATATTCGATCTGAATCTGCCGCAGAACGGCAACGATCTGCTGCAGTACGGACGATTGCTGCTCGACGGTGATCTGCACATCAAGGCCCACGAGGATCAGAAGACGAAGCTGCGCTACGCCTTTGTCTTTGACAAGATCCTCATACTCGTCAAGCTGCTGCACATCAAGACCGGCGACATGCAGTACACATATCGCGACTCGCACAATCTCGCCGACTATCGCGTCGAGCAGAGCCATTCCAGGCGCACCCTTGGCCGGGACACGCGCTTCAAGTACCAGCTGCTCCTGGCCAGGAAGTCCGCCAAGACCGCGTTCACGCTCTACCTCAAGTCGGACCACGAGCGCGACAAATGGCGCAAGGCCCTCACCGAGGCCATGTAAGAAAAACTGCATTTCCTGCACTTTACAGAGCTGGGCTTCGATTCGATTCAATCGATTAAATCGATGCTTTTTTCATAATCGATTTTTTCGCGCAATTTTAATTTCTTGTGAAGTTAAAGGTCTGCTACTGTCGGTTACGTCTGACTGTAATCTTCTATTCGACGTTTCTGCTCCGTCCTCAGTTGATTTTATTTGTTTTTTTCAAGCAAATTGAATTTATTTCGATTAATCGATGAAATCGATTTTTAGACGTGAATCGATGCTACAAAATTAGTGATCGAACTCAGCTCTAATATATATCTATCGACACTCTGAATTTGACTGATCTTTGTATCTGTAATGTTTATATTGAGACTAACTTATGTGTTTTTTTTTTTTTGTAGGGAGAGTCTGGATCCCCCTGGCTGCCGCAATACGGATCACAAAATGGAGATCTATACGTTCGATGCGCCCACGACGTGCCGACACTGCTCGAAGTTCCTGAAGGGTCGCATCCATCAGGGCTACCGCTGCAAGGTGTGCCAGATCAGTGTGCATCGTGGTTGCATCTCCTCCACCGGACGCTGCAAACAGAATCCCGTCAGCATCCCGCCGCCCGTCTGCGACCGCCAGCTGTCCGAGTTTAACTGGTTTGTGGGCCACATGGATCGGGAGACGGCCGCCAATCGCCTGGAGAACCGCCGCATCGGCACCTATCTGCTCCGCGTGCGTCCCTTCGGTGCAGGATCCCCGCAGGAGACCATGTACGCCCTCAGCCTGAAGTGAGTCGGTCGTAAACTCCACCCAGATTCCTAGAGATTCATGGTTTTCTCGCTTTCAGAACGGATGATCATGTCATCAAGCACATGAAGATCAATCAGGAGAACGATGGCGAATCCATGCTCTACTGCCTATCCTCCCGGCGCCATTTCAAGACCATCGTCGAGCTGGTCTCCTACTACGAACGCAACGATCTGGGTGAAAACTTTGCAGGGTATGCGAAAAGCCATTCACCAAAAGCTAAGTTCGATTACACGCTGATGTTTCACTTAAAGCTGGGTTCGATCTTTGATATTGGCTAAAAATCGACTTAATCGATTAATCGAAATAAATTCAATTTGTTTGAAAAAAAACAACCAAAAACCACTAAGGACGGAGCAGATCCGTCGGGTGAAAGATTACAGTCGGACATAACCGACAGTAACAGACCCTGAATTACATTGGGCGAAAAAATTGATTCTCCAAAAAAAAATATCGATTTATTTGGCGATTAAATCGAAAAACAAAAGAACACAAAAGGAAAACAAAAACCATAAAGTTTTACTTTCCTAAATAAACATCAGCGTGTAGTTGTGGACTAAGTTGTAAGACTATAAATCTATATATCTTTCTAATCGTATCCAAAACCCAAACAGGCTTACGCAGTCCCTGCAGTGGCCCTTCCGTGAGGTAATCGCCACCGCCCTCTACGACTACGAGCCGAAGGCGGGCAGCAATCAGCTGCAGCTGCGCACCGACTGCCAGGTGATTGTGATCGGCAAGGACGGCGACAGCAAAGGCTGGTGGCGTGGCAAAATTAATGATACGGTACGTCTGCAGGTCTATCGGTAGATATAGCGATCGATAAATATCGACAGAGGTTGACAATCCAAAGAGTTTGGTTATTTAATTGGCATTTGCGATATATTTTGATGCCTAATTCGTATACCCATCTGGCAAGAAAGCCTAAATCCCCATTTCTTGTGCTTTAGGGAAGCTATTTTTAAAAATTCCATCCTTTCGAGATCAATTATTGCCCAGTTTTTGTAGTTAATATCATGGATAATATATATAGATAAAAATGGTACTCGTCTGATATTCAACAATAACGGAAACCAGTATGGACGGTAGAATGAACTATTACAATTGAATAATAAACAGCGAAGATATGCAACAGACAATTTATCCTTTAGAATGATCTTTTACAATTGGATAATAAACAGCGAAGATATGCAACAGACAATTTATCCTTTAGAATGATCTATTACAATTGGATAATAAACAGCGAAGATATGCAACAGACAATTTATTCTTTAGAATGATCTATTACAATTAAATAATAAACAGCGAAGATATGCAACAGACAATTTATTCTTTAGAATGATCTTTTACAATTGGATAATAAACAGCGAAGATATGCAACAGACAATTTACTATTTCTTTTTTATTTTTATAAAGTATTTCTTCTACGTCCTTACTGGACTTAACTAATCTGAATTCATTCACTTTTTCATACCGATTTGAACTCTAGAACAAAACAAGATCATTTGATATATCTCTGACTATATGAATAATACTAATTAACTATATAATTTAATATGATAAATTTAAATAAAATGCAAATATATTTGGATAGGTTGGCTACTTCCCCAAGGAGTACGTGCAGGAGCATCCGGCGACCAGCGACGAGCTTTGATATTACAACTATGAGGTATACTTTGCACCCAAGGCGAGCACGCCTGTTGCGGCCATTAACGAGATACCTGTAGCTGTAGGAGCGAACGAGATGGAGGAGGCGGACCGGGAGGAGGAGGAGGAGGAGGAGCAGAAGCGGCAGGAGTCAATGCACAATTATCACAACAGCAATAACAATACCAACAGCAACAACCATAACAACAACAACATCAACTGCAGTTAAAAAATAGTTAAAATATACAAAAAACAAAAACATTAATTTTTTTCTAATTTTAATATTGTGTGTGTATATATCTGTGTATATGCTGCGTATACAATAGTGCCAGATATACATGGGTATATATATAAATATATATTCTTAAGTAATTATGTTTCGGAGAGAATTCTAACAAAACAAAGGAGAGCGTCTAAGCTAAGCCAATATTAACAAGACAAGAAGCTTTAACTTTATATAAAATCTACACACTAAAGTCTAAATATACTTGTATACACAACCAGATGTACATACATGCACGTGTGTGTGCCTGTGTGTGTGTGTGTGTGTATGTGTGTGTGTGCTATGTATGTATGTCGAAAGGTAAACGCAAATGTTAACAGCACGAAAGCAACTGAAAAGCTTTAAGCAAACAAACAAACAACCGAAATTACTAGTAGTACTAGTATTAGTACTAACTATACAACTAGTATATACACGATATAAACTACAACCCACTTGTACCTAGGCTAATACCATCCATTTATACACCCATCTATCCGAATATCAGAGCGAGTTTCCAAATTGCTGAATTTCATGCAGTGCTTGAGGCGAGAAACATCTAGGGATTTCAATTATAGCAAAACATCGATTAATTAATTTATTTATTTGATTACAAATATTTTATATTTTACCAATATCTAAGATATGAGTTTTTAACGGTATTAAATTTTACTGCAAAATATTAAATGTAGCAAATTACTATTTAAATTAACAGATTCAAGAATTTACGAATCAAATTCAGGCTTACACAAATATATAGAGTTATTATCCATAAAAAATTGTGCAATTGCTAAAATCGAAGCATTAATCGAAAACATGCATGTATCGAAAATGTATCGAATTCTGAAAAACAACAGAAAACATCGTTGCATCGATGATTATCAGCGATATGTTTTTCACATGCCAAGAAACGCCTGGAGCACTGCATGGCCCAACTCTTCATACATACATACATACATATACATATACATATAGATATATCTTACATATGCTAGGCACAACTTATTCTCCCTCACTTTTCTCCATCTTACACACTGTAATAATAATTGTAATACTAATCTTAAATTGTTAATGTTTAAACTTTAAACACAACCAAAAGTTGTCGTTGGTTTCAAGCCCCCAAAAGTTCCAGTTTATATGGATGTATACATATATGTATTTGTAATTGTTGTATATGTATTTGTGTATGGTTTCATATGCTGTAACTGTGTATGTGAATCGTGCTCCTTGTCATATATGTTTTAGCTTTAAAGCCAACCAATTCCAAAATATGCATTTTCTTTCACTTGCTCTCTCTCTCACACACTCTCTCTCTCCCCCTCTCTCTTTCTCTCTCTCTCTTTTCTATTTGTATGTTTAAACATTCTTCGGCAGCTGAAAACAAAAGCTAAATGAAACACAAATTAGTTATAACTACAATTTAATTATACATAATATATACAAATTTAATGCCACAAAATGTGTATCTGGCCCACTGTACCGGGCTGCTTAAGTAATCAGCTAATTAATATTTAATTACAAATTTGTCGCTTCCAGTTCTATGCCAATGTAACAAAAATACAAACACAAAAACAAAACGAAATGTACGAAAATCTACTATTCCAAAATGTTATCGATTATTTTGTTTAACAAAAACAAACACACGCACATACGCATATATTATATATATACTATATATACCTATACTATATATACAAACAAGAGCACACAAGCGCGTTAATAAAGGACTTTGTATGTTTTGTTGTTCAATTGAAAACGATTATTTCATTACGTAAGGAGGCGTGGCAGATCCCACAAAGTATATATAAACAAGCTGAGTTGATTTTTTCGTGTCCATTTCGTAAACCTCGGAAACTATAAGTGCTAGAGACACCATTTTGTTATCTAGGTTTTCCTATGCGGTAAGCATATCAAATTTCTTTTAAACTCGATATCGTTAAACGTTAGATATCGGAAACTATAAGAGCTAAAGGCGCCATTTTTGTTATTTAGGTTCTCCTATACTGTATGCTGAGCAAATTCTCTTTTAAAATTTTGATAGTTCCTCTTTATCCACCTCTTCATCACCGCAGTCACATTTTTTAAGCTACATACTTGTTGTTACATCAGATAAGAAACAGCAAAGATAGCGAGCAGACAATATTCGCTACACCGTCACCATGTTGTGAAATTTCTGATCTGATATTCAAGTCTTTATTTAAGTCTGTTTTCTGATCAAAATATGCATAAATGAGCTCGTTTTCTGATCATAAATAATACGTTTGTAGGGAGATTTTTGTTAAGGCATATTTTGATCGAATTCTGTTTAATTTCCAGTCATATTTTGCTAGAATTTGGCTCGTTTTGGAGTTTAAAATTATTTAAATCTATAAATTTTCGATGGCTTTATTTTTATTTTTTTGTTATTTATATATTTTCGACCTATTTTCTATTCTTTTTTGAATTTTCTTAGAGATCTCATATTATTTAATACAAATTTTAAATAAGAGTTTTCATTTAATTTTTTTTTGATAAAAAATTTTCTTATAACTTTTATTTAATAATTTTTATTTTAAAACGTATAATCATTGCGTTCCCTGTGGGAAAGAACAGGCTTCTTCTACTGTCGGCTACGTTCGACTGTAGCCCTTCCGAATTTGTTGAGAGCGGTTGGTGTCTCGGCTAAGCCAAGCTAGATAACAGCCAAGTTGCGAACCAGCTGAGCGAGTGCGATGCAAACAGGTTGAGCGTTCGTCAGCCCACCTGTTGGCCAAGTCGAGAGAGAAGAGTGAGGGGAGAGGAGAGAGGAGAGAAGAGAGGAAAAAGCAGAGAGCAGAGAGCACGCGTTGCAAAAAGCGTTTAGAAAGTTCGTAGAGTCGGCGAGCGAGCGAGAAGAGAGCGAGAGAGCAAGAGAGCGAGAGAGAGGATTGGGCTACTGTGCAGTGGAGGCTAGTTAAGGGGTATTAACTGCGTGCATCAGCAGTTAACGTTTAGTAAGCGGCGGATACTCAACCAGTGCGGTTCGGGCCAATAACGCGAAGAAGAAGCAGAAGAAGAAGAAGCAGAGGAAGAAGAAGCAGAGATCGCGCTTCATTAATTGCCTTAAATGCAATTATTTTCGTTTTGTTTTTAATGTGATTTTTTTATGTTGTTTGTGTTGTCATTGCGTTGGCTTTTTTATTGCCCTCCATTTGTTTTGGCCAGGCCAACGGTTTCTGTGTGTTCAAACTGTGTTTTACGCTCCTGAGATAAAGTGTGAGTGCCAACAAATACAAATACAAATAAATAACAACAAATATTGCTAAAAAAATAAAATAAAAAAAAACAAATTCGTTAAAAAATGATCTACAACTGTGGGCGCATCGTTTTTTATTTAGCTGCAACTGTGCTAAAAAACTGACCGTGTGTGTGTGCAAGTGCATAATTCACATTTACAGGGTATAGCAAAACAGTTTCGGCTGACTGCTTGCAAAAATAGTTAAGATACAAAAGCAAAAAACAACAACAAAAAAACCGAAAAAAAACGAAAATAAAATTTTTGTATTTGGCGCTCATTTTCATGCGTTACGCTTAGCTGCAAACAGCAAGTGTGTGTGTGTGTGTGTGTGTGTATGCATGTATGTATGTATGTGTGTGTATGTATGCATGTGTGCATGGGCTTACAAAACGCTTAGATAAAAGCCAAAAGCCGCTCGAGGAAAAATCGAAAACTGCCGAAAGCAAAAAAAAAATATTAAAAAAAAAAATAAATATATAAGAAAGAAACGAGAAATTGCAAATTGAAATTGAAAGTAAAACACGCTCACATGCACTGAAAAAAAATAATGCCAACAGCAGAGTGCATTTTAATACACATAAAAAAATTAATATATAAATGAATTTTAAATATTTGCTGCTACAAAGTTTACCTTCAGTGAAATATTTTATTTATTGTATAAACATGAAAACAAATTAAAAATATTTTGCATAAAAAAAAAACCTAATCTTAAAAATAATTATTTACAATATTGAAAATATTTAAAATGCATAGATCGATTAAATTAAAAAATATTAAATATAAACATGAAAATGCATTTTTAAATATTTGCTTGAAAATGTTGACTTTTGAAATACATGTTAAAATAAAAAAATGCTATTAAAAAACTCTCAATTTTAAAGCAACCAATTTTAATTTCAATTAAAAAGTATTAAAAATGCATTGAACTTCAATATCAAATAAAAAACTCTTAATTTTAAAGCTAACAAATTTAATTTCAATATAAAAATGAAAATGCATTGAATTACAATATCAAATATTGTGCAATTAAAAATGCATGTAAGAGAGAGAATTGAATTAAATATATTAAATAATTTAAAAAATATATATTTTATATTTAATTTTAAATGAAAAAAAAATAATCAAATTATTTTTTATTGATTTCTTGATTTTTCTAAACTCAATTTTCGCTTATAAAATTAACTCAATAATCAATGTTGCAAGTATTCAAAATTAATTGGAAAATATTTAAATGCACTCTGCATTTTTGCGCAGTGTGTATGTGTTGAGCAACTGTTATAAACCGATTTTTAACCGCTATGCATCGTTTACCGTTAGGCCGTCCCGCCGCCCTGCTCTAGGGAAGAGTTCAGCGGCCCAGCATCCATGTCCACGCGAAATATGTCACAATTCCGAGATAATTCCTGGGTGAGTTGAGTGCAGCCTACCCGATAGATGCACCTGTATGCCAATGGTATCGCTGCATGACAACAACAGCAACTAACTAACTGCACCACACTGAGAGAAATATCAAGAGCTTAAGCACTTCAATCAAGAATTGGCGCTGTCAAATTCAAATAATTTTTGAATTCCAAAACAAAATTCTTTATCTAAACGCGTTCTTTCAGGTTTATTTTTTTTTAATTTCTATAAGCTTTTAAGTTTAAAATAATAATAACGATTCATTAAATTAATTAATTAAATTCTTTTATTTTTATTTTATTTTTTAATGCCTTAATTAAACTGAATTGCATTCCGCTTTGCATTTAAATTCTAGAACAAAACAAATTTCATTAGAACGCGCTAGTTTGCAGAACGAATCGTTCTTTATTTCTCTGAGTGTATATATACAAAGCACCTACTACTAACTAACTTTAGCTATCGACTAACGACTAACGACATTTTATGCTCCAGTTATGACTCTGCTAATTAACCCAGGCTACACTTTGCCCCCTTTATTTGTTTTTGCTATTTGCATTTGCACAATTTACCCTCAAACTCCCCCCCCCCCCCCCACCAGATACCCTAGCCCCTTCCACTGCCCCTCAAGCTGAAGATGTGCAACTTAATTAGTGCAGATCGTTAATTAACCTATCTTGGCATCTGTGGCCCGATTGGCCAATTGGCCCCACGCAGCTGCAGCTGACCCGCTTCGCTCTATTAGATACAGATACAGATACAGATACAGATACAGATACAGATACAGATACAGATACAGATACAGATACAGATACAGATACAGATACAGATACAGATACAGATACAGATACAGATACAGATACAGATACAGATACAGATACAGATACAGATACAGATACAGATACAGATACAGATACAGATACAGATACAGATACAGATACAGATACAGATACAGATACAGATACAGATACAGATACAGATACAGATACAGATACAGATACAGATACAGATACAGATACAGATACGGATACAGATACAGATACAGATACAGATACAGATACAGATACAGATACAGATACAGATACAGATACAGATACAGATACAGATACAGATACAGATACAATACGGATTGGATACCGATACAGATACGATACAGATACATATACATATACAGATACGGATCCGAATACCAATTTAGATACGATACGAATACACAGATACAGATACAGATACAGATACAGATACAGATACAGATACAGATACAGATACAGATATTTTCGATTGTTTCATTGAAATTTGATTCTAACGGCTGACCTGCACAGTGGTGCGAAAGTGTTGCGTCTGACCCTAAAATTCTCAACAACAAACAAAGCCAAGCAACAACAACAAAAACTTTTTGTTTATTTCTTATTTATGCCACAATTTCCATAATTAATTCCACTTCAACTTGAGGTCAATGCATAATTAATGAGTCAAGCGGAGATTCGTTTTGCCTCAGATACATTTTGATAAAATCCGTAAAATCCGTAAAACTATTTGGTAACACAATATATGTCAACTTCATTTTCAGCGCATAATTTTCGAGTTAATTAAATTGACTCTTAATTTATGTGAACAAATAAGTACTATTAAATGCTTAATTAAATAATGTCTCAATTTAAGCAAAAATATCTTAATAATTTGTATTTTTTATTTATAAATTAAATATTACGGATTCTCTCTGGTTTCTTATAGTCCAATAGAGCATTAATTTACCCGATTTATTCCAAATTTCAATAAGTTCCGGTGTATCTCCAAAATATAGTTTTGGTAGAAATTATTTATTAAATTATATAATTATTTACTTTCGTTACTTTCGATTTATATAATTGATATAAAGTTTTGATAACTACAGAACCTTTATCATCAATTTGGATTTGGATTCAAAAATTTGGATTCAACAAAAGTATTTCTTAGTGAAACTGTTTTGATATGATATCTATAATTTGACTGATTAAGTCAGAATAGAGTTGATTTTGATTTTGCTTTGTTTTGTAGGCTAGTGTAATTAGTTGAAGCACTGTAATATGAAGAAGAAATGAACAATTTAATGTTTTTTTTTTTTGTATTTTTTCGGATGAAATGCTAGGCTCAAGAAGTCAGTTTGGTGTGGCATGTGGCATGTGGCAACATCTAACATCTAACACGTATGATGGCGATAAGAGAACTAGTTTATATTCCAGCTAATAGAGCACATTCTTGCGCGTGCTTTGCGAGCACATGTGACTGCTGTTTTTATGGATAGCTATAGACAAGATCGAGAGAAGTATCGCTACTTCTTACTTTCCTAATTTACGTTTTGTCTGCGGCACTTTCTAGCCAAGTTTACGCTAGGTTTAGCATAATGGAGAGAGAACAAATTGAGCTAAGAGAGTTACAGCGAAAGTACTTTATGCAGAAATTAAAAGCTCTCTTCATTTACTTGGATTAAATCAATCTATGTTTCGATATTTTTTGATTTTAGTAAAATCGTACTTACAATCGGAATTAAGGACAACTTGTTTGTTTGAGATAAAAAAAATACTTGAATAAAGCGTATTCTTACTTAAATTCGGATTGAAATTCAGTATTTAACTAAGAATTAGGAAAATAAGCTTTTCGAGCAATTTGTTTCTTGCATATCTACGCTGTTTTTTATCCGATTACTTTGGCTGCTATGATTTTTATGGTTAGTGGGGAAAGAGGGTAGTTATGAAAAATCTAAAACAATCTTTATCTGCTTACTGCATGGGAGAACCTAAATACCAAAAATGGTGTCTCTAGCTCTAATAATTTGCGAGATCTCGGTGTACATACGCACGGACAGTCGGACAGACAGTGGAACATGGCTACACTGACACAGCTCGTCTTTCTGATCAAGAATATATAGTATAACTATATTGTGCCACTCCATCTTCTGAGTGTTACACATTTCGCATTTGCACTAATTTAATAGACCCTTTTAAACTTTTTAAAGTACAGGGTACAAATATTGTTGATTGCGAAGTTTAGGGTTGATTAAAAAAATCAGGATAGATCTATGTAAAAATATAATTGAATTTAAGATAAAAGAGGCTTAAAATAATCTCTAAAACGTGCTTGAAACAAGTAATTCTGGAACGCATGAGGATTATCTGAATTAGATAGGTTCTTACTCAACTGCTGATACCTTAAAAAAAATCAGGATAGATTTACGTAAGCATAAAATGTGATGCAAGATAACAGAGGCTTAAAATAATTTTTGAAACGTGCTTAAATCAAGTAATTCTGGATCGCATGAGGATTACTTGAATTAGATAAGTTCTCCCTAGATGCTGATCCGTTTCTGGTTTCAATCCAGTGAGAATGGCTTGATTTTTTCGCTCAGTGTGCTGACTGTTATCTATATCTACAGCTGCTGTAATCAGATTGTAGCTGCCAGCTAGAGATAAGTGTGCATGGCTATTAGTTCCGTTTGGGTATTACCAATTTTGGACGCTGATTGCGCAAATGTCGTGAGTGCAACATGCGGCACGTTGCAGGTGCAGCGGTGGCATCTTCAGCTTCCTTGAGACGATGGCAAGTTCAATTGCCACAAATTGTCATCGGCCAAGCGTTGGCCAAGGCATTGGCCGGCAGTGTCTAGGCCAGCCACAGACAGAGACGGAGCTAGAGATAGAGAGAGGGAGAGAGAGAGAGAGGGAGAGAGAGGGGGAGGGAGAGAGAGATAGAGCCAAGAGGCAAGCTTCAACTTTCACTATGCATATGGGCACTTGGTACGTGATCTTGGCACATGCTTTTCCTACCATTTGCTGTACATCATTATGACGTTCGCTTGATGGCGATTATTATTTGAGGACGTTGACGATAACGATGACGATGACGATGACGATGACTTGTTGATGCTTCCCTGCTGATGTTGATGCTGCTGCATTTTGTCATAATTTTCATGTGGGAAAATTCATGTCTTGCAACTGCAAATATTTGTAGACGCCTCATCAACTGGTTTTCCATATGCTGTTTTCTTGTTGTTGCTTCTTCTTCTTCTTCTTCTTTTTTTGGCATATTGCAAAATCGTTTCCACATAATGCCCAACTAACAACAACAACAACAACAGCAACAACTGCCACGACAATGAACTTTTAATTACCAGACTCGTTTCGTACAGAAAATATTTAAATTATCCATACAAAAAAACTAAAAAAAAATAAAACAAGTCGGAAAAAAGCTGAAAAACAACAACAAAACAGAGCACGGAAAAGCTGGTGGATTTTTTGCCACCGGATATTATGCACTGAGCAAAACAATTTTTACCTGCAGTTTGCTTAATTTTTAAATTGCTTTTTATTTGTTGTTTATTTTATTTAAATCAAATTTTATTTAAATTTATTTTTTTTATTTTGCTTTTAATAAAATTAATATTTTTCGTCTTATGTATTTTTAAAACCATTTTTTTTTTATTTACTTCTTCAATTTATTTTTGGTAAATTTCCAAACATAATTTAACTTTACTTGTTTTTTATTTGATTTTGTTCAAATTTATATTTTTTAATTTGATTTTGTTCAAATTTATATTTTTAAATTTATTTTCTGGTACTACGAACTTGTTGGTCTTTTAAGTTGTTTTTTTTTTATGTATTTCTGAAAAATTATTATTTATTATTATTTATTTATGTATTTATTATTTATTTATTTGATTTAACTTTATTTATATACATTATTGATTTTAAATTTGTTTTATTCAATTATTTTTTGGAAATTGCTTTTTTGAATTATCTTCAAAAATTTATATTTTTTTTCCCATTTTATTTTATTTTTGAAGACTATTGATGTTTTATTTTAGTTTAAATTGGTTTTTTTTTTAAATTTATTTTCGCTCAATTAATTTTTGTTTACTATAACTAGTTTGAAGAATTTTTTTGTTTACAAACTTGAAATAATTTTGTTCTTAAAATAAGTATGAAAACATGTGCAGTTTTTACTCTGTTATAAATAACATTTAATAAATACCAACAATTATTGCACAAATATATGAAAAGCATATTTTTTTCGCTCAGTGCATGCAATTTGGCTGGCATTTGGTAAAGGAAGAGGAGTAACCAAACACAATCAGTAGCATTAGGTCCAATGGGGCTCATCATATCGAGCCATGCATATTTGCAATTTACCTCAAGGTGAAACTTTTTGAATGTTTTTTGTTGTATGATAAAATATTTCCCCCCCCCCTCTCCCCTTGTCTAACGCTTTTCAGTTTTTCCAGCTGAGACAAATGCAGTTTTAGCGGCATTACGGCTGTAATTGGCTGTTGTAAGCCAAGTTTATCATTCCATTTGAAGTTTTCTGCGAATCAATTGCAAAAATGTTTCCAGCTCGTTTATATAATATGGCTGTTGTTATTTTTTTAGTTTTAAAATATTTATTTTTTATTGATTTTTTTACTGCGCTTCAAGTTGGCTGTTTTTGTCTTAAAAACTTGTTTCTACTTATTTAAATTAGTAAAAGTAATTGAACTATTTTTATGGGTATAGAAAGGCATGCATTAAAGATTCTAGAGCCATATTTTAAATTTTAATTGCCTTCCAAAATGTTATAGAATTTTTTTATTTTTTATAAATTTTTTATATTTAATTTTAAATATCATATTTTATTATGTGAAAAATCTAAATTAGCTTTGATTTTTATCTGTCAAAATTCTCAGTGAATTTCTTCAATCTGTTAATTTTTGTGTTGCAAAATTAAACTAGGAGGATAAATTTAAAATAAAACTCCAATTATTTTAAGTTAAGAAAAAGACCGGACAAACCCCAAACAAAACGGAAATAAAATTCTGGATATTTTTTGGAAATTTCTTAACCATTAAGTTTATTGCTGTAAAAAACATGAATAATTTATAAAAAATTATCACAGAACCACTTTCAAAACCTTTAAATATTTAATGATGGGAAAAATGCATATTATTTAAAGTCTTATTAAGGTTAACTGCTACAATTCGCTTTGTATTTAAATACTTTACAACTGAAATGCGAAACGCACTCATAATTTTTTAATTTATTAAATTTATAATTCTAGAAAATTAATGCATTGAGATGTTTTGAATTGTTTTCCAGCTGCATAAATCAGTAGTTTTTCTATTAAAAATGTAAATTTTAATATTTGAAAAATTAAGTATTTGGTTTTATTTCCTCTTCGTACTCCTCACTAAATAGTGGGAATGATATTTATATGCCATATCTCAGTATGCCTAACTTAGACAAAGACTAAAATTTAGTTAGTTGTCTAGTTTAGTTTATAGATCGTCGTTTTTGGCAGAGTTGCCGATGCAAAGAAACTGTTTTTGCGACAATTAAGCAGTGAAAGTGGCCAAAATGCTACATTGTAGTAGTATAACTACGTCTTCTTCTTCTGCTTCTGCTATTTATCTCTTTCATTAGAGCTCTAACTAAATATAATATACAATAAAAAATAAAAGATAAAAAATACAAAATAAATAAACAATGCGAAACAGGGCGAGCAGCGAAAGAGTGCAGAAAAGGAATATGATAAACTGCTCGACTTCAACAATGGCATCGTGGAAATGTGTGTTAAGCATAGCGTTAATACCCTGTAATCGGCTGTGGGTGGCATAATGGGCAGCTTGTTTGTACAAACAGACAATGAGACAACTAGCGTTTGAGTAGATCGCTCTGTGCCAGATTGCTTGTATACCCTGTAAAAACATTTACTTGACGGATAACTTGTTTTAGCTTGAAAATTAGTTGGATTTAGCTAGCTCTAGCTAGATTTGTAAGTTTTTTTTACAGCCTATTTTATATCTCTAAATTTTTTTTAAATAATAAGGCATTTGTTTTCAAGTCTCAATGTATTTATTCATTTATTTATATAAAAAAATATATTTTATTTAGGTCTATTAAAGCGTTTATAAAAAGTTTTTAGCATTTTACGTTTCATCTGCTTCAAAAACCAACAGTTTTTGAATTTTCTGAAATTTCCTTTATTTATTTATTTTTTTTTTAATATAAAATTGTTTTTCTTTATTTTTATGGTATACTCCTACTGTAATGTAGTAATTTGTACCATAGTGAAGTATAATTATTTAAAAAAAAATCTTTAAATCTTTATTTATGTGTTAAAATTAGGAAAAGGAAAAATTGAATATGTTTTTTAATTTTTTATAAGCACAAATTAAAAATGTGTTTTCTATAGTTTAAGTTGTTTTTAAAGCTGCCAGCTGCCAATTACAGGGTATGCTTTAGCCGCTCAAGCCTTGATGCAGCTTCATTGTAGTTGATGTTTATTATGTGGCATATATTTGTGCTTTTTTCTCATTTTTCCGCAGTTTATTTTATGACTGCAGCTGACAAAAAACCTGTGCAAAGCTCTGGCACTAATAATAAAAAAATATTGCCTCAAAATAATAAACAAAATATAAAAAAATAGAAAAAAATGGAAAAAAAGCAAAACAATTACAGTTGGAACGGTTAATTAGAGTCGAGTCAAGTGGAAAGCTGCTTAAAAAATATATGCAGTTATTTTGTGGCGGCACAGTCGGATGCAACGAACAGGTGGCATGACCTTGAAACGGTTGCAAGCAGCAAAAACAAACACAGAGAGAGGGAGAGAGAGAGAGATAGTTAAAGCCAAGTCACGTTCAATGCTATGGCCAACTGGATGGCCTATATACGAGACCGTGGAAACTTGAATGTTAATTGATTTCCAAGACAGACACCAAAAGCACCAAATAAGAAAACCGAAAAATAAAAATAAACAAAAAAACACAAAAAAAAAATTGAAATGGTAACAAAAACGTGCGCAGACTTTGACTATGGCCTAGGCCCACGACCTCGTTAACTGCAACAACAAAACAGAATTCAAAAACAAAAATAAAATAAAATAAAGCCAAATAAAAATCTGGCTAGAAACCAGCCATGAGTTGGCTATTTTTCCAGCCTGCTTTTTTTGTGTTTGTCACTTGTTCTGCTCAGTTTTCTCCATTCACGACACCCACGAGTGTATTCGTGCCGCACTCACTTGCCACTCACTCGACTTTAAAACGTTTTTTTTTTGTCAGCACAAGAAGAAGAAAAACTAAAAGCTCCGCTCGCTAGATGGCGCTTTTAGCTGCTATATGCAGATATTCAGGTTTAGACCGGGCTTAACTAATAAGTTTATTAAGCCATCAAGCTAAAACCTCTCACCAGGCCTAATTGCATATTTGGCTAGTTTTATGCCAAAATGTAACTATGTAACTGAAGTTTTTAGAGCCAAATTAGCGGAATTAGCGTTGGCTAGTATAATGAATCTTATATTGTTTTTTATTTCTAAATTAATTTAGCTGCATAATTTCATTCAATAAAATAAATAAATAATATGTGTATTAAATATTAAATAAATAATGAATAAATATTGAACAAATAATATAAAAATATCAAATGCATAATTAATAAATAATAAATAAATAAAACAATCAAAAAGCAATCCTTTTTTTATATATAAACCTAACATACCCTATTTTCTTTTAAATTTTTTTTTTTTTTTTATTTCCAATTTGATTTAGCTTCATAATATAATTTAATAAAATAAACAAAAATTATAAAAAAAAAATCGTAAATGAATAATAAATAAATAACACATAAACAAAAAATATATTACTATATAATAAATAAATAAATAATATATAATATTAAAATAAATAAATAAATAATATATAATATAAGAAATACATAAAGAACTTTCAACGCTTTACAAATTAAGAAGCAACCCTTTTGATTTCTTTATTTTCTTTGACATTTTTCTCTAATTTAATTTACCTTTATAATTTAATTTAATAAAATACAAAAATAAATTATAAAATATTAAATGAATAATAAATAAATTACAAATAAACAATAAATATTTTAATATATCATATAGGAATTTAATGATTTTCTTTATGCATACCCAACATATTCTATTTTCTTTGACTTTTTTTTAAATTTAAAATTTAATTTAGCTTCTTAATTTATTTTAATAAAACAAACAAATATTATAAAAAAAATAGCAAATAAATAATAAAAAATAACAAATAAATAATACATATAAGAATTAAATAATTTTCTTTATACAAACCCAACATACCCTATTTTCTTTAACTTTTTTTTTGTAATTCTATCGGGTATTCTATGACAGAGGAACAACTTTGTTTCAGCCCACATTCATTTCGTTTAATTCGTATTTACTTTGCGTCATTCGTTATTGGATGCTTCTTCTTCTCCTTTTTTACCTGCTGAATAACGCTAATTGTTGCTGCTGATAAACAATTGCAAAACACTTTGTTCAACAAAATATGCGAACTTAGCACCGCACAGTGGTCCCATGCGACAAAAATAAGCCAGTAAGCACGCAGCCGATCAGTCGGACGCAACCGATTGTAGAACACCATGACCCATGTATTTTCAATATAATTTACAAATATTTATTTAATTTGATACAAAGATATGCTGCTTCTTACATATTACTTATTACCCTTAGCCAACAAAATTGTTTCTGTAATATCTTTTGTGTTCTACAAGCGATTTTAATGCGCTTCTTATGATGAATAAATATGATGCTAAAGGGTATATATTCCAAACAACAAACTTCCATGTTCAATTTCACGCTTTTTATTCGGTTTTCATCGATTTGGGCGTAAAGGGGGCGTAGCATCCAACGTTTGAAATAAACTTGATCTTCGCATGATATACAACTGACTACAATCCAAAGATAATTGCTCTAGGACGACGGACAGAGCTAAATCGACGCAGTTCGTAGCCCTGCCCAAGAATATATATAACTTATGGGGTCTGCCATGTTTTCTTATGGCTGTTACAAAGTAATTAACCCTGTTTTTAGCGAATTCCATAGGTACAGGGTATAACCGATTGTGCACAGTGCAAGTATTTGTCATGCTTCTGAGTGTCGTGAGTGTGTATTGATGATTTATCTATATAATACTTACTATCTTGAGTGCTTGGAAAACCAGTTAAAATAGGCATACATAGCGCATTAGTCAGCTATAGACATAGCTCCAGACCTAGAGCCATTGTAAGTGCTGAAGCACCCCCAGAACTGACCTACATGCCTGTAAAATAATTCTTGGAATATGGTCTGAATAGAGCTGCTGTCTATAGCGCACGACTGCAGCCTTTCCGCACATCATATTTTTAAATTCCTACTATTATTTAGGCAAATAATTCTGTTTTTATAGCATTTCTTAGATTTCTGTCGAGTTCTTAAGGAAAACCTAAGCTGCTGTCCATAGCGCACGACTGCAGCTTTTCCGACGGGGTTTTTTCTGTTAGAATTTCCTGTTGTTTTTACCATTTGTCACGCTTCAACTTAGGCTTCAACTTCATTCAGCTTGTGGCTTGACAATTGTGTAACTAATTAAAAGCAAGTTCAACATGAACTTGTTCCAAGAATGTTTTAATTTATACCACAATTATTTTATTTTTATTTTTTATTTTTGCCTTTCAAGTTTTCCTCAGCTTTGAAATTGCAGTTGGCCTTGTGCTAGAGAGACAGTACGCTGAACTTCAGGCCATAATCGCAACGATAACGATAACGATAACTAATGATTGATAATTTGCAAGATTTAGCGACCTGCTGCGATGTGATATTGACTAGAGATTTTTACGTAGTACCAACTATTGGCCCCTTTTAATGGATGTGAACTCATTGCTCAGCCCATTCCAAAGTCAATTGCATAGTTTCAATGTGAATCGTGTTAAATACACATTACAATCACAACAATGTCAGAGTCAGAGCGTGCATTAACGAGGGGAGTTTGAGTAAGTTTCGGTAGAATCACTAAATAAAATTTACAAATAATTGCAATATTGTTTTCTTAATAAGTTCTATGTTTTATAACCGATTTCATTGCGCCCTTTAGAATCGATAAATATAATGGTTGTATTCACCAGGTTAACGCTCCTTAAATCGATCACCCGATAACCGATAAAATGCAACCTTTTATGTATAACAATTATGCAGCGTTTGTATCATAAAAGTTTTACGATCCATTGCTGTTTTTTCCGCCCCATTTGTCGATAGTTCACAAAAAGTATAAAGTATAGTTAATGCAAGATCGACTTATCATGCAATCTAAGCTATCGTTTTAATTTAAAAGCGTTTTGTTAGGGTATTTCGATCGTCGCTTTACGTTTTCGATAAACTCAAAATTTTAACGGCCTTCTGTGGGAAATTGATTAATTTATTAATTGATAAACGAAATTGACGTTTCGCTTTGCTTGATTGTCCGCTGTAGGCAGGTCTGCCTGTGCTCAATCGCTGCGCATTTAAAGCGCTTGGCATTGGGAAGGCAAACACTAGAATGCGTTATTGCGCATACGCCACGTGTGTCAGGCTAAGTGGGACAACAATTAGCTGCGCCACGATTGCCAAAAGCCAGAAGAAAGTGCACACAGCTGTTGAGCCGTAGCCGCAATAACCACAAACTCGTAGTTTGTTTATGATAGAACAAGTCTAACCAGAAACCTGAGTCAGTTTCAGATTCGGATTCAGATTCACAAACAGATTCAACTCGATTCAAGTCGCGTCGTGTTGAATCGTGTTGAATTGCGTCGTGTTGAATGTCGAGCTCCGTGGAAATTGCGCAAATTGACGCCCTGTGAAAATGAATAGCGTTGTGGAACAACAGCATACTAACCCATTGACAAACTGACGCGGCTAAGTTGTAAAGAATCGCAGTCATTAGCCACACTTAATGCCGCGAGGGTTGCCACAAAACTTCCAAGCTTAACAAGCACAAAAATCTCGCACTGCTCGCTCAATCATACAGTAGTGCGTTACATACTTAGGTTAAGTTAGACTAGAACGGCTGGTGGGATAATATCTCACCTCACCTAGGCCAATAAGCTACTTACGCACAGCTCGCGCTACGCGCTCGATCTGTTTTACCTTATCTAATTCGCCAAAACGATTTGTCATAGATTTTGCTCTTATTCATAGCTCTTGATCTCTTGAGCTTCCTGATCTCTATTGTTACGTACGCACAGCTCGCGCTACGCGCTCTGTCCTATGTTATCTTATCTGCTTCGCCAAAACGTTGATGTATCATTGCTCTTTTAGTTATATTGAAACACAAAGTACACGCTCTGCTATTGTTGTTTGTATTATGGCTTCCGTGTGACTGATCTCTATAGTTACGTATGCACAGCTCGCGCTACGCGCTCAACTAATTTTATTTTATTTGATTCTTTACAAACGTTGATGTATTGTAACTTACTAAATGTTAAGGCTTTCATTCGACTGATCCGCTAAGTATTTACTGTTTTTATCTATCAGGCAACTCTCTTGTTAGGGCAATACATGCCTTCTACAGACCTATCTAGTGTTATATTTATATATCGTAGTTTTATCCTCTTCAACATCTTTATGCAGTTTTCTCTGACGGGTTATTTATCTGTCAGATACCGCTGTTTGCTTTGCAGAAAAGTGAAAATGTTTAATGAAAATTATTGAAATACTTTCGGCTGGAGTTTGGAGAAATTGCACGTACAAGTTGGAACAGCTCGATGGCAATTGTTTTTGTTTTTGTTATTGTTTTTATTTGTTAATTGTTAACTAAGCTGTGTTGTTGCTGCTGTCGCTGTTTATTGTTAAGTTCATTGGTTTTTATCTGCGCCTTAACTTTTTGCAATCGGCTGTCAACGTCGGTCATGCGTCTATATATAGAAAGCGAACGTTGCTTGCAGCGGAATCCATTGAATCATCAGGGGACACTGCCAGCAACAACAACTACAACAACCAAAACAACAACAACAACCACAACAACAACAACAAAAGTGTTTAATTGACACCTAACTTAGAGTTGTTGTAGTTGTTGTTGTTGCCCGGAAGTTGGCAGATTCATAGTTTAGGCCAAGACAACATGGCTTGCATGGACAGCGACCAGGTTTATGCGTTGAACTGCATGAGCTCAGCGAATACGTGAACTCAAATACATGATATCTAACGAACAGCTTTGCCAGATGGGCAACAGAAGCTGCGCTTTAGAAAAAAAATAATAGAAATCGATAGAAATTTTTGTATGTCTTAAAACTGCTTTACAATTAGTTTTGGTTCGCAAATGTTTAGTTTAACGTGTAAATCTTTTGTGTAATATTATCAATACTTTAAAATTATTCTTAAATTCCTTCTGTTCAAAAGTAATCATAAAATTGGTGGTTATAACTTTCTGCAAATATTATTAAGATTATATATATACTTGATCAAAACGTTGAGCTGATTCGATATTGTCCATCTATTTATTCGTTTGTAAGAATGAATCGATTTTGGAAGCTATTAGAGCTAGAGCAACCATTTTTGGAATGTAGATAAGTTTATAGTACTATACGCAGGTTAAGTTTTATTTTTGTTTAAATCGATAAAAACCGCAATACGAGCTAAATACAAAACTCGTTTAAAAATTCTGCGAACGTCAATTTTATCTCAGATGATCTTATGATCTTAAGCGGACAGCCAATTTCTAGCAAAGACTCCATAGGTATACGATCTATACGTTCTGTGCACAATAAATCTGCTTGAGAAATATTATTTTGATAGCCTGTAGTCATGAAATGGATAAAAACTGGGTTAACAACTTACGCCCCTTACGCCCCAATCGATTAAAACGGCATAAAAAGCGTATTTTTTAAAACTAAACGTTGATATTCAGTATATATACACTCTTGCATATTATTAATCTATTCTGAAAAGCGCATTAAAATCCGCTATTAAACAGCAAAGTTATTGAAGAAACAATATTTCAAGCTTTGCTTAAAAAATATAGGCTGCAAGGTATTCTACTTATCGGCTTTATTCTTACTGGGGTTTTTGTGCCTAGTTTGAAATAAGAGTGCTTTGAAATCGCGTTTCAGTCGAGTTTACCGTCGAATTTTGGAAACAACTTGCAACAGCAATACATGAAACGAATGCAACGTGTAAACGTCGCCACAGACAGAGACAACAACAGCGACAAAGACAACGACAGAGACAAAGACAGAGACAGCAATAAAGACAAGTGCAGTAATACATGTATATGGCATGCCGGCACGTAGTCAATAGAAAGTGGACGAAAGGCCCTACCTCTAAGCCCCGACCCCGCCACCGCACCTGCCCCCTGCCCCCTGCCCCTCCCCTAACACGCTATTCGCACCTTGTAGATATTAAGTAAATAATAAACTGTTTGTATTTTGATATTGTGCAATCTTTATTTTGCTGCTGATGACGATCATAAAATCACAAATCAAAAACAAAACATAAAAAAATATTTAAAAAATAAAAAAATATAAAAAAATATAAAAAATATAAAAAAAATAAAAAACATTATTAATCACAATAAGCAATAACGATAAGCTAACGATAACTGGCTCTGTTGTGCCCCCCGCTCTCTCTCTCTCTCTCTCTTTCTCTCTATTTGTGCATCTCTCTCTCTCTCGCTCTGTCCCTGGCTATGCTCTGTCTCTTTCGCACCAAACAAAGCTCTCGAATGCACGCTCCTACGGCGTGCTCAAGAGCTTGCGCTGCTCAGCGCGCTATGCCAAGAGCAAGTCCAAGTCCGCCATCAATCTGAATGCGCATGCGAAGAAGCAGCAGCAGCAAGAAGAAGCACAACAACAGCAACAACAACAGCAACAACAATTGCAACAACAGCAACAGTTGCAACAACAGCAGCAACAACAACAACAACAGGAAGCCGTTTACGCAGATGTTTATGAGCTTGTGCAACAAACTGAGTCCGAAGAAGATGCTTTAATGGGCAATGCGCAGGTAAGCCTTGTTCGTCAATTGAGTTCAACGCATAAACCAGGGCTGCAAACACACATTTCGAAAACAAATCGAAATTCGATAAATCCCACCATCCTATTCGAAATCGTTTCGATTAAGCTCAAGAAATCGTTTAAACTTTTACAGATATACGTAAATATCTTCAGGGAATACTTAGGGAATACTTTCGGAATTCTATAGAAATCCTTCCAGGGATCCAATGGAAATCCCACAGGCATCATACAGAATCTTTAGGCATACAGAATCTTTAGGCGACAGTAATCTTTCGGAAATCCTTAGGCACTACTATGCAAATCTCGCAAAAAGATTACATAATTCTTACAGAGATCCAACAGAAATCCCACGGGAATTATACCGAAATCCTACGAAAATCCCGCAAAAATGTTAGTGCAATTTCTCAGCCATCTTGAAGAATATACGGATATCTACATTTATCCCACATAAATTAAAAAAGAATCATATATGAATTCAATGGGAATCCAAGGAATTCTAAGGGAATCTCCAAACAATCTTTAGCGAATTCTAGGGAATAGGGAATAAGGAATAGGGAATACTATAAAAATCTCCTACAAGTATCCTACTCTATTATATTAAAAATCGAGCTTTAACGAGCAACAAGTCTAAAGGTAAAAAAATATTAAGGTACAAATATTAATTAAGGTATATTATTAAGGTAAAAAAATATTAATTAGAAAATATTAAAAAAAAAAAAACATTTTATTTTAATGGAGAAGAAGAAGAAAAGCTCGCCTATTGGGAGAAAACTACTATGAAAAATTTAAAAATAATAATAATAAAATTTTTAGAAACAAAAAGAATTTTTGTATTATTGACAATATTTTTTTTTTGGGAATTTTAAAATCTATAAAATTATGTAAAGTTTGGGAATGTGTGCAAAATTTCAAAATTTTCCAACACTGATTCGACTTTGTGTGAAAAAAGCACTCGGCTTTGCAGCCCTGGTATAAAGCTCTACTGCAATACATCGACTTCATAAACGCCGTCAGATCATACGCCGATTCATCTAACATCCAATCCAACCGATATCGACAACAACAACGATAACAACAACGATAACAACAACAACGATAACAACAATCATCTCGCGTCAACTAATGGCAAATTAATTTTATTATCCGCTACCAACCGCCCGCACCGCCCCCTCCATCGCCATCACCAGCGCTATATTACTCAACTGCCCCGCCCCCATCGCCCCATGCCCATCTGATCGTTCATTGTTCAAACCTGTTTCCCTCTCGACATTTAGCAGCTGAGTGCAACCTGCGAGTGTATCTTTCAGATACACTTCAACTCAAGACACTTGCTGCCTCGGCTAGCAACAGCTTCCTCACCTGCAACACCCCCCTCCATCACCCGCCCCCTCTCCAGGCGAAAGCAATGGCTGCCAAGGTCATTAGTAACCACCACACCAGCGTAGCCAGGTTTTGGGCTCGCGCGTAAGCTACAAATGTGGTAAAAATAAGCTAAAACCAAAAAGGATGCAGCAGATCAGTCGGACGTAACCGATTGTAGGAGAACCTGTAGTTCATGTTTCAATAACAAATCTTATACACCAAGCGCTCTCTGACGCAAAATTACTCTGCCTACTTAATCAAATCGACTAAATTGTCTGTTGCATATCTTTGCTGTTTTTTTATCCGATCGATGGATTTTTGCGGCTACTGGGAGAAAGGGGGGAAGTAACAAAATTCTAAAAGAAACTTAATTAACAAAAAATTGTGTCTTTATAGACAGACGGACAGACGCACAAGGCTATTTTGATTTCTGATTAAGCATATATAGACTTTGTAGGATCCAGTACCTAGGATCTAGGTGGTATACATATTTCCCATTTGCAATAATTAATAGACCCCTATGAACTTTTTCGAAGAACAGGGTCTAACAATCACATTTCATTTTCAGGCTATCTTTATCATATTTCATAAGCTTATTTATTAAAAATAAAATCCTATTTTTCGCGCCAAAGCATCCAACATTATTAAAATTTTCAGTAAAAATAAAGCTCACTTCAACTCGATTCTCTCATTATCATTATTATAGTCGAATACGCTATTCATACTTAAATACAATAATATTTGATAGCTTCAATATTACTCATATCTATTCCACAACAATTTATCCATAAAATCCATACATTTCGACCAAATAAGCCCAGGTCCAAATCTAATACAAAATTTGTCGGATATCAATAAAACGCCATGTTTGGTTTTTTTATTCATGTTTTTGATAAAATTAAAACTAAAATTAATAATTTTATTTCAATTTACAAGCTAGAACAAACGAAATTATGCTGAAAATATGCTTTATTTAGGGGTATAAGCTATTTAAAATAATTATTTGCTGCATTTAGCCTTAAAAGCGCTAAATAGCCAACACTGTTGCCAACCAAGGCAGCGCAGTTGCAGCAAAAGCTGTGTGCACTGCTTGCTTAACGGCCGACTGCACTGTTCTGTCAACACTGCTTTACCACTGTCAAGCAGTGCAATGCAACCGCTTGCAGTTGCAACAAGTTCGTAGCTGGTGTGGAACTTGGCTAGGAAATCAACTTAGCTCAGACGCAGAACACAGCGTGCTTTTAGCGCAGACACAAACCACACGATCTGCTGCAAAATTTAAGTTAATGTAATTAAAAGTTTTGGGCATTTAAATTGTTATATTTTTATTGAAATAAATTAAAAAAATATATAAATATTCTATTATTACTTAAGTTGTATTAAATTATTATTCCTTTATGGCATTTGGAAACAATTATAATGGTTTTGGTGTTGGCTTTTTGCTCATTTATTTTAGCTATAATTTTCACGTTTCATTTGAAGCATTTTACAATTTTTACATTTCTCTAAAATTATAAATTATTTCTAAATTTTCAGGTAAGCAAATCACGATGTTCTAACGCCCCCCTCTCCTCCCAGACCAAACAGTGTCCACAATCGAACGTAAGTCTTAACACACAATCCACAGCATCCACAACATAACAAATGCCAGTTCTAAAACCAAAACAAAAACCGAAAAATCCAAAAAAAAAAAAGCCAAGCATGAGAAGCAGAAATAGAAATAGCAGAAATCCCCTCGATCAACGGCTTTTTTTATTGGCTGCGTTTTTTATGCAAGAAATCCGCGTATCTCGGTCAAGCAACAAGTGCAGCAGTCGCTCTGCCGACGTCGCCGCCAGCGTCGTGTGAACCGCCATGCACAGTGGGCGATTCGCCGCCAAAAGTGTTCAAAATGCAAAATTGAGCTTTTATGAAAGTTCATAAAATTCTGCATTGAAATGTAAAAATATTATTGTTCTAACTGTAACAACAACCGAGATATTACCAATCAAAATCCAACAATTTTATTTTTTCGACTTCTGTAAAAATTTTTCGAAAATTTTACAATTTTGGTCAATTTAAAATTTTAAGAAATATCGTAACCATATATATAACCTGTCCTCACAGCTAGCGCAACGCGCTTACCCCTACAGTATATAATTTAAAATGTTTAAAATATAATTTAAATGGTAAAATGTACTATAATATTTCGTAGCGCGAATCATAGAAAAAATTTTTATAAACCAAAAACAAAAATTGTATATATAAAATGCTATATATTAAGCCTCTCACAAGAAAAAAATGGCTTCCTTTTTAGCGTTTTTTTACTTTTAACGCGTACGAATGTCCCGTGCGCGATTATGGAAATGCCCATATATACAATATTATAAAATTGTCATGCGAATTACATGAATAAATTCTGTATGGGATCTGCCACGCCTCTTTCTGCCTGTTAATTACATTCGCACGATGTTATTAACCCTGTTTTTACCTAATTTTGATAGGTACAGGGTATACAAATAAAACTTTGTTCAATTTGGGCTTCACTCAATTGAACGCCAGTTTTTGTGCAAATTGCCCCACTGTGCGGCTGCGGCGTCTGTGTTAATGACGCGCCTAATGCCCAATGCAAATATGGGAGATCGCGTGATGCGGCGACTGCTAAACTGCATAAATTTGCAGCAGTTATGCAACTGCAACTGCAACTGCAACTGAGATTGCCCATAATACCGGTACTTGTCAACGGCGCAGCGACGGCGACGGCGACGTCGGCGTCAGCAGCACGTGCATTCAGCTGCTTTAAATTATTGTAGCAGGCCATGCACCGTGGGACAAAAGCTATGCGGAACAATGCCTAAATTTAAGTTTGTCTTTACTTTAACTAAAAGAGTTTTTTATTCGAATAAATAAATATGAGTGAAAATATCTTAAATTATATTTACATATGTATAATTTAATTTAGGTTAAAACTTTAATTTGTCGTGACTATCGCAATTATTAATAGTTCACTTGTACTTTGTAGCGTTAGGAATACTTATCCTAAATACAAACAAAAATTAAATAAAATAAAATTACATTAAAACACTGTTCAAAATACTGTTGCATACCACAGGGGGTCATTTTTTTAACTTCAATAATTTTAATTTCTTCTTTATTTAAATTATTTTCCTGTATTTAGAAATTAATAATTATTATATTCATAAATTTGTATACCCTGTATCCACGAAATGGGTAGAAACAGTCGTTATAATTACATATAAGATATAGGGTATTCAGGGTATTCTACAGTCGGGCGGTTTACATATATCCGCCCATTCTGGTTTTAATTAAATATATTTAACGTAATCATAATTTAGGGTCCCTAATAAATATTCCTATTTGCTTACTTACAATTTGTAAGCTTCTCAAATGATTCCCTGAATTTCCCAGATTTTTGATTGACATTTCAATAAGCTGCACCACAGTGCGAAAACGGGATATGCGCAGTCCAATCAGAGAGTACCGCTTTGCATACTGTGACGACAGATGCTGCTGCTAAGTATACCGTAAGACGGTCGTATCGTCCAAATATTTGGCCTACGCGTTGACAACACAAACAACAAGCGCAGCAGGTGAGCAGCGAGATAGAGAGAACAGAGAGAGAGAGATAGAGAGAGAGAGAGAGGGATACGAGAGATATGCAACAGCCGGCTTAATGCGCTTGCGCTTCACGCTGATATAGAGGCATCTATCTGCTGACGTACTTACATATGCCTGTATCACTAAGCCAGCGGGGCATATCAGTTCATATAGATGTGTAAATTCTTTTGAAAGGCAAATATGGGAAATAAGGTCGAATCGAAGATTCTTTTTAGCTGGTGCTCAAGTCAAAGTTCTAGGCACATCACTGACCTAACTGAGGAGAGGTAATAAGCCATTCAATAGGCAATAAGTGGCAATAAACCTGACCTAACTTATTTTAAATTAATATCAGAAAGGTATATCAAATATCGGAGATAAGGTCGAATGGGAGATTCCTGTTCGCTAGCGCTAAAATCAAAGTTCTAGGCAGTAGGGTTGTAGTGAGGAGAGGTCATAAACCTGACCTAACTTATTTAAAATTGATATCAGAAAGGTATATCAAATATCGGAGATAAGGTCGAATGGGAGATTCATTTTAGCTGACGCTCAAGTTAAAGTTCTAGGCAGTCGGGTTGTAGAAAGGACCATCACTGATCTAAGTGAGGAGAGGCCATAAACCTGACCTAACTTATTTCAAATTGATATCAAAAAGGAAAAGCAAATATCGGAGATTAGGTCGAATCGAAGATTCTTTTTAGCTGGCGCTCAAGTAAAAGTTCTAGGCAGTCGGGTTGTAGAAAGAACCATCACTGACCTAAGTGAGGAGAGGCCATAAACCTGAACTAACTTATTTCAAATTGATATCAAACAGGAAAAGCAAATATCGGAGATATGGTCGAGTCGACGATTCTTTTAAGCTGGCGCTCAAGTAAAAGTTCTGGGCACTGGGGTGGCAAGTGGTACGGGCATTCGTGCAGCACGATCACTGTTAGCATTCTCGGGGGGTTCTGTTTGTTTACAGTGCTGCCTCTGCCGCTGTCGCTGCCTCTGCCGCTGCCTCTGTCGCCGCTGCCTCAGCGTGCTTGGAGCGGCGTCCGTTTCAGTTTGCCGTTGTGCGTCGTTGGCGTCGCGTCGAAGCGTGATTGTGTGTTCTAGATATTATTTTGAAAAGCATTTTCATTCCATAGTTTTAATTAAATTTAAACTCACAAATTATTTTTTTAAGTGCATGCTTTATTGGTTGGGAGAACTGCAGCCAAAATGTCGTGGTTCAACTGCAGAGTCGTCATTATCATCGTCGTCATCATCGTGATCGCCGTCGTTGTTGTTTATAAAAAAACTATATTCGATTAATTAAAATGCAATTAACTAGCGGTAACTTTTACATAACGCGCACATGCAAATTAATGTTCAAAGTGTCTACAAAAACAAAACTAAAATTAAAAAAAATTATAGCATTTTTTTGGTGTTTTTTTTTTGCTCAGTGTCAAATGTGTGAAGAAACAGCAACAATAACAAAAGTGAAATGAATAAAGCTTGACAAAATATTTTATATATTTTTAAAAATATATATACAAACGTACTATACAGATATATATAGTTACTATATATGTATGTGCTTATTTCGATGCGCTGCGAATGTATCTTTGTTGACTGTGTTTTTTTTTTTTAAGTGCAATTATCTGTTGTAGTATCTATCAAATCAAATAGTGTCCAACTTATCTGGCTGACCTTCAGGCACAGCTCCTTGACAAGCTGACAAATTACAGAACACACACACACACACACACACGCATCTACAGATACTTTTACCAGCCAAAGATACAAATGTATCTTTTAAGCGTTTCGCTTGCACTTTGCCAGTTTTTCGACTTTTTTTCGATTTTTTTTCGACTTTTTTCAAAGTTTTTTCGATTTTTTTTTCGTTTTGTTTTCGAATGCATTCGTTGTGGCCACATTTCCATATCTATATACAGGCTGTTTTGTTGAAATTGTGCCAATTATTTGGCTAAAATAGAACGCCAAGCACAAATCGTGTGTCTAATATGTGTAGATATTTATTTTATAACATGTTTTTATGTGTGCATTTTTTTACAATTTTTGAACATTTTTTTACATATTTTATAATATTTTTTTTTTTCAAATATTTTGTAAAATTGAGCTGAGTCAATATAGCCCTGTCTGTCCGTCTGTCTGTCTGTCCGACTGGATGAGTGCGTAGATCTCGGAAACTACAAAAGCTAGAGCAGCGGTTTGGGTCATTTTTGAAAGGTATGCACAATACGCAGATTAAGTTTATTTCAAATCTCATATGCCACGCCCCTTCCGCCAACTATTTACATAAATAGAATACATTGACCAATTAAAGCCATACAAATCTATTTACGTAAATTATATTTTCAGTAGTTGGTAGATCTAGACAATGCGCAGATAAAGTTTAGCTAAAATTTTTGATGCCACGCCCCTTTTACGCCTTAATCAATAAAAAGCGAATAACAAGCGTAATATTGAACATAAAATGTTCTTTTTCAGAATATATACTCTATTCTACTATATTTTATTTTATTTTTTTGTTTCTGTTAAATTTATTGTTGCTTTGTTTTGACGCTTGGGCTGTCCGTCGACCTCATTAGCATATGCCATGGGCCTTTGGGACATTGTTGAGCCCTTCGATCGCCTCTATGGAGCGGTATTCATCAATTTATTTAGCGCCATAACCGTTAGTTAATTCTTTCTTTCCTTAATTAGATGCTCGTAGTTCTGGCTGCTGTTGAGTCTTCTAAACTGTCTTCAAAAGACAACGACAACGACATAAATCCAGCATAGTTCTCAATCAGCAGATATACAAACACCAATACCAATACAAATACAAATAGAAAAGTGTCTAGCATGAAAGATAAAAAATATAAAAAAAAAACAGAAAAAAAAACAAAAGAAAAGAAAAAAAAAGAATCTAAACAGAAAAATTCCAATGGGTCAAAGCAAAGCATAAGCCGAATGTCGAATGTCGAAAGTCCAAATCGTACTATAAAAAACATAAAATGCATGCGTCGTTGTTACACTTTTCTTTACCACTGTTAGCCGGACAAAAGCTGCCTGCTATGCGCACTTGTACAGCTTGGCTAATGTCATTGACTTTAGCATTTATTGAACCCCAAAGACCCCGCCGCATTTTGCAGCTGACTCGAGGTTAATTATGTTAAATGGTAAATGTTTTATGAACTCCCGCCCCGCCCCTTGACGCCCACCGCACCTCCCGACCCCTCTCCGCTCCATTACATTATTGCAACAAATTCAATCTGTTGTCTATCTGGAGCAGCTGCAACAACAACAAGTGCAGCGCTACACTGACAAAAACAATTGGGTTAAAAATATTTATATAATTTTTTAAAAGTTCTTAAGCAAGAGCTTCGGATTAAGGCACTTTTATTATGTTCTATAATAGTTAAACTATTTTCTTATAAATAAAAGCAAATAATATTTATTTAAAATATATATATATTGAATTAAATAGACATTACTCTTACTTTTTTTATTATACTCTATAATATTTAAACAATTTTTAATAAGCAAATGAAAATTAATATATAGTATTGAATTAAATAGACTATACTTTTATTTTTTTTATAGAAAATCATTATTCGATCTGTTTACAGTGTAGTTCAATATATTTTCGATAATAGTTTTTTTTTATATTATTATCAATTATAGTTAGTTTTCTTAAAATTCAGAGAGAAAAATTTAAATCAATATGTAATTTAATTAATTGCAGTTTACGAATGCAATTTCCAATTTGAGACGCCCCGTTTTTTCGCTGTGTATGCATGAGATCAATGGGAATGTGCTAGGTCACATTTCCGGCACGGAAAACACTTTGCCACTGGAACATGTGATGCCAAAAGTACCACTCACTAAACTATATACATATATATATAATATCTGGGAAGTATATGTATATATGTATATATTTGTCGCACAGGTGCAAAACATTTAGCTAAAGATAAAGCTAAAGCGTAAGATAAAGATAAAAAGCGAAGATTAAGTGAGAACATTGGCGCTTTTTGCCATCTTGCGCTATCTGTTGACCGTTATCGGTCAGTTATATAAGTAAGCGCGGGTTTATCTGGTACATACCATAGATACCTCTATATCGTAACGTAATCGCATCATTCTTAAAGCCGTTAACAGAAAGTGCAAACTATTTTACTATTTAACTGATATAATGTGCAATTTGCCATTACGGTTTATACTATATAGTATCTTTCCGAGTTAATCGGCGTATTCTAAGCGTGGTGTCGAACGTGACTTCTTCCAGTTGAGTGTCATTAGACAGCTGAACAGTTGCTGGAACAGCTTTATCAATCAATTTCACAGATCTCGGCGATTCGCATCTGCTTTGTATACCAAACAATAAGCGAAGTATTTAGTCAGAGATATCAGAAATACCCACAATTATCAAAAAGAGAATTAAATGCCCCATCTGTCTGAGGCCAGACCCCGCCCGTCGACCTTTCGCATTTGTCGCAAGATTCGCTGATAAGTTGCAAAAATATTTGCCAAACTGAAACCGAAAGCAACGCAAATAAAACCCAAAAAAAAGCGTCTATATAGCACATACTATACTAAGTATATACTATATACTATACTATATATACTATATACTATATATATATATATATATATAATTTTACAGCTCATTATAGACATAAAGCTGGAGCACTGACAGCAAAATCCTCAGTCTAAAATGCAAATTGTTTTAAGAAACTTTGAATTTTCAGGTTTTATTTTTTCACAGAATTTTTGTTGATTTTTCTCAGTGCACAAATCCCCTAGCATAAACTGCCAGATCTATAAACATCTGAGCATTATTATTTTTATGTTTTTTATGCTTAGTTTTCTTCTTTCTTTGTTTTTTGCTATTTTTAAAGTCAATGTTAAGCAAGTAAAGGGCAGACAAATGCTATATACGCATATCTCCCTCCATAGATCTGTTGTTTTGGTCGAATCTGTTTGATTTTGGCAACGATTTGTTTACTTTCATCAATGCAGCTCATAAACTAAGGCCGATAGGCGCAGGCGAAAGGTAGACTATAGTCGAGAGTGCTGAACTGAAACCTTACCAATTTCTAATCAAAAATCTATAAATCTATCTCTATAAAAATTTTCATACCATAAAGTTTGAAACTCTTTTGGCTATAAAAACTTTGATGTAGCAAAAGTGAAAGAAAAACAAGAATCGGATTTTGTTTTAGGTTTTCCTAGGTATAGCCGTCATATAAATAGAACTTGATCTGTTGATATCTGGCTTTCTTGATAACATAAAGAGAAATTAAATAAACATAGATGTTGAGTAGCATCAAGTTAAGAATTCAAGTACCAGGGTACAAACGGTATTAAGTATACATTGAATTTCCGTTTTATTTATATTACTCCAGACGGTTGTTTATTTATTTTTTACCAGTCAACTATATCGCCGCAATACAATACGATAAATATACATATATTTAAGCAGAAATCTATAATAAATAATGGCACTTTATTGCATACTTCATACAGTTAAAAATAACTTGAAAAAACAAGAACAAAAACAAATATTCAGAAAGTGGGTCACGTGCTTTTCAAATGTAAAAGATCGAATTCCTGAAATAAACTTTAGGGAATTCTCCTCCTAATGATCTTTCTATACCACAAAGCACTTTCGATTGCGCAATGTCTTAATTTAAATTTTAAATATCCCCGGCAGTTAGGTAAAAACTGTGCTTCATTTGTTTTATTTTTATTTATCTCTATTTATTAATATAATACTTTGAGTTTAAGCTTAACAGCAGGTTAACAGCGTGTTAACAGCAGTCTGCTAACTTCAGCTTTAAACAGTGTTGCCAACTGATAAAACTAACTTTTTTTAAAAGCCGTCAAGGGTTACAACAGGTCGATAATAAATATAGTGTTGTATAATTGTGGGTTATCAAAAATATCAAAAATACTTCTATGAAATCTATATAGTTGCTAGGCTTTGAGAAAACTGCATTTATTAGCCCTTTTAGAAGCATTTGAGTTTTTGAAACGTTATTAAATAAGATTTATACAAAATTATATTCATTTGTCATTTTTTATATTAATAGATACTTTTTGATTTAATTTAATTTTATAAATTATCAATAATTTTTTAAACATTTTATCAATAATTGTATTTGAATTTAATTTAATTTCATTATTTATCAATATTTTTTTTTAACATTTAATAAATAATTGTATTTCAAAAACGACTTAAAAATAGATTTGAAATATATTATTTTAATATTTATTTGTGAATACCGATAAAATTAATTAATTTGGTCAGATATTTTTAAGCAAGCCATTTGCAATTTGAGAACATTTTTCGCAAGTTGCCATTTTAAAATGACCAAAGCAGCTAAATGGGCAGCACTGGCCTTAACCCTCTACGGCCTAAGTTGGCTTTAAGAAGCTTTTTATTTTAATGGCTGCGGTTGAATTTAAAATAAATTGATTGTTTTAGACATTACGCCAAACATGTGTTCTAAATTGTTCTAAATTCTATATGCTTTTAAAAACAGATATTACTCTAAAGTTAGTCATTTTTTACTGACTAATTCAAGTGGTTTTTTTACCTTGGCTTAAGACAGAACTACATTAAATTAAATTTACCAAATGCTGTTTCATTAATAGTATAAATCTGAAAAGAGAATGGTTGGATCGATCACCCGATAATCGATAAAATGCAACCCTTAATGGATCATAATTATGGAGCGCATGTATCATACAATTTTTACGCTCCACTGCTGTTTTTTGCGCTCCAATCATCGATAGTCGATAAAAACAGCTGATTTCAATTCAAAATGTAAACAAATATATCAAAAATAACTGTTGACATTTTTTAGACCCTTTACTTTAAAAAAGTAAAAAGGGTCTATTAACTTAGTGCAAAGAGGAAATGTGTGTAACACCCAGAAGGAGGCGTGGCAGACCCCACAAAGTATATATATTCTTGATCAGGACGACAAGTCGAGTCGATATAGCCATGTCCGTCTGTCCGTCTGTCCGTCTGTCTGTCTGTCTGTCTGTCTGTCCGTCTGTCCGTCCGTCTGTATGAACACCTAGATCTCAGCAACTATAAGAGCTAGAAACACCATATTTGGGATTTAGATTCTCCTAATTAGTAAGCAGTACGAGTTTGTTTTAGATTTTGGATACCTCCCCCCCTTCCCACGTAAACCGCAAAAAGCTACTGCCGCCACAGCTTTAAAGTTATTAACTTGTAATTTGGTACATAACTAGCTTATGGCATTCTCTATTGACCCTGTAAATATCGTTTCGATCGGATAAGAAACAGCGAAAATATGGAACGGACAATTTGCCGCACTAGGCAGAGGGGGGTGGTGTGCCTTGCATACGCAAGTAGCTTAGTGTGTGTGCGTCTGATTGTGTTTGTATGTACATATATTAGTAGTAGTAGTAGTAAAGTAAAGGGTCTCATACTGTCGGTTACGTCCGACTGTAGCCTCCGTCCCACTGACCTGCCCCGTCCATATATTTTTACCTTGGCTTAAGACAGAACTACATTAAATTAAATTTACCAAATGCTGTTTCATTAATAGTATAAATCTGAAAAGAGAATGGTTGTATTCATCATGGATCGATAAAATGCAACCCTTAATGGATCATAATTATGGAGCGCATGTATCATACAATTTTTACGCTCCACTGCTGTTTTTTGCGCTCCAATCATCGATAGTCGATAAAAACAGCTGATTTCAATTCAAAATGTATACAATATATCAAAAATAACTGTTGACATTTTGAAAATTAATTATACCAAGACTTTCTGCATCCAAAACTGTTGCAAGTTGCAAAATGTATCATGGAGCGAAGGGTTGCATTTTATCGGTTATAAAGTGATCGATACATGGAGCGATAACCTGTTGAATACAAGCAATGTGTCAGAACTAAATAAATTAACTGTCCGCATTTGTGCCATTATTTTGAAGAGGGTTAAGTAAAGCTCTGCTGTAAGTTGGCAGCTTTGTAACTTTGATCATGGCGATACGCTGACCTTGGCATTGGCATTGCAGTTGTAATTGAAGTTGTTGTTGTTGTAATTGAAGTTGTTGTTGTTGTAGTTGTTGTTGTAGCTGAAGTTGAAGCTGCAGCGTTTAAAATGATGGGCAATGTTTTTTGCGCTTTTGCGCTTTTTCGCTTATTTATTAATCATAAATTGCCGTAATGGGCAAGAAAAGGATGCCGCAAAAGGATTTTCAATTGTCGGTAGTTGCCAAGACGCTGCGTCTTCTGTTCTGGCTGCAATTGCGTTTTGTGGCTATTTGTGGCTATTTATAGCCATTTATAGCCGACAGCGGCCAGAGGGGGGCAGGGCAGCATCAGCTCTGCTGATTGTTTTCATGCGATTTCTGTGGCCATAATTTATGTTATTTGACTTTTAAACCCGACTCGGCTGCATAATTGCACGTTTCAGTTGCCCACCCCAACCAGTGTGCCCGTATTGCAATTAGCCAGCCCTCAGACATCGGAAGTCGGGCGTCAGAGCACTTGCGGTACGCACTGTGCAACCTGCCACCTGCAACCAGTGTTGCCACCATGTATTTTATTAGGAATAAAGCCGTTTTTTGGCGGGAAGTGCTCGAACATTTTCAAAAAATATCTAAAAAACAGCTATTCTAAAATTGTTTCATGCGTTACAATTGGGATTCGGATATCAATTGAGATTACAATATCGAAAATGTACTTTTATGCATATTAGATAATTATTATTTATTTACAAGATAAATCAATATACTAAAAAAATATAATAACTAAAGGAAGGGATTGCTAGCTACTAAAGCCATCGACTCTATTAGAATTTTTTTTTTTTTTAGATAATTTTATGCGTCTATTATTCAAAGATATCACGTTGAATTTTGTTTGGAACTGGTTTCCCAATCTGCTCAAAACTAAACCATAGATGGCACAGAACTTTTGGAGATTTAAATTTTGAAAGTTTTTTTTATGGAATATAGGCGGAAAGTGAGAGCGAATAGAAACTGTTCTAGTATTTCGCTCTTCAATATATTCTACAGTTGTGTTCGTACGACTGATCTTATAATTCTTCAATCGCTTTATAATATAATTGTTCTTACTTTCAAAACAATAATTTCCCTATAATATTTAACAGTTAAACTGGCCGCAAAAATATCGAATGTCAACAAATTCTAAAGGAAATTTGTGCTTTTTAACGCTATAGATGATATTTGGCCTTAAATTAATGATGTTAAGGACAGAAATCTAACAAAATATTGACAACAGAGCTATAATTGTTGCTTAAAATTTGTAAAATTTAAGAAAAAACTGACAAAAAGCTGAAAAAAATCAGTATTCCCAAATGCTCTGCAAAAAACAGCCAGATTTGGCGGAAAAAAGCGGCAACTGCAGCTCAACAGAAGCTAATTCGAGTGCCCTCTAAATGCCTTGAAGTCTGTGGGAGTTGCATGCTGTGGCATTTGGCTTTTTTTCCCCCAACGCCTGGTCACACTTGAGCTCAAGTTGCACTCCATTAGAGGCGGTTCGTACGTGACATAACCTGGTTTTATGGGTCTAAGCCAAGTTCTAATTATTTACACATTTTATCTGGCAAATGCTATTAGCTCTCAGCACAAAACAAAGACAAAGACGAAGACGAGCAAGAAGCAGGGGCAGAGGAGAGAGAGAAAGAGAGAAGAAAACAATAAAGAAGGCAACAAAGAAATGTAATTAAATTGTTGTACTTACTACGGTTTCGCTTGCCTTACGTTACACTACGTAACGACGTAAACTGTTACGAGCGGAGCTCAGTTAATAAACGTTGCAACCTGAACCCGTGCCCAATACCAACAACAATTTATAGCACACATACGGACAGTCGTACATCGGTTATATCGTACATATATTGTTTGTATATACACCTCTACCGCTTGTATAACAACAACAACAACAACAACAATAAACAGAGCGCAGCTTTATCGCACAGCTGCTTTCGGTGTTTGCTCCTACTTCGATACCCCCTCACAACCCTCCAACCTATCAACTTTTAGCCCCATCCAAAATACAAATATTGCCTTCTATTCTCTACACTGAAATCTACATTTTATAGCAGCAGATATTGCATAAAAATAATTATAATTGTTTATAATTGCTTTCTATATCTATATTTACTTCGATTTTGCATTACTTCTATCTTACTTTTCACTACAGACCAAAATACAGATATTTCCTTCTATCCTCTACACTGAAATCTACATTTTATAGCAGAAGATATTACATAAAAATAATTATAATTAATTATATGTGCTTTCAACATTTATTTTTACTTCGATATTGCATTACTTCTATCTTACTTTTCACTCCATGTGCATATACAGTCCAAAATACAGATATGGCTTTTCATTCTCTACACTGAACTCTACGTTTTATAGCAGCAGATATTACATAATATATTTAAATCATTAATTAGAATTGCTTTCTATATCTATATTTACTTCGATTTTGCATTACTTCTGTCTTACTTTTCACCACATGTAAATACGCAGTCCAAAATACAGATATTACCTTCTATTATCTACACTGAAATTTTACATTTTATAGCAGATATTGCGTCAAAATAATTATTATTTATTCTAACTGCTTTTAATATCTATTTTGTCTTAGATATTCCATTACTGAGTAATGATTACTCCAACCAACTTTTAATCCCGTCCAAAATACAAATACTGCCTTTTACTCTCTACCAAGCGCAGCAGCAATGCTGCATCTTACGTTTTTGTCTGTAAGCGAGGCAAATTCTGCAATATTGTTTCTATAAAAACTGCTAGGTTTATTAACCGATTTTGATGCGCTTTTCAGTATACGGACGGAAAAAACAACACTATAAATAACACCGTTTAAAGCAATTTTCAATGGCTACAGGGTATAATTAAAGCCTTAAATTAAAAAACGATTTTGGCATATTAACTTGATAATTTGTTCAAGTGTAGAGTATGATTAACTCTATTTAGTGCAGTTGCATATGTGTTAGTTTTAATTAAATACAGAATGAAATGTACAAACAATGAGCTATACAAACATTTTTTTTATTAAAGTTGAATTTGCAAAGTTATGGGTTAGTTTAGAGCAAAATATAGCTGTAAAAATTGTAATATTCATTTACAGTTTACGGCTGTTATTTAGTAACTTAATTTTTTTTGTGTGTAAAAATAGAAAATTGTTTTTATTTATTTTTATGGTATAGTATTTCAGTACTGCTAATTCTACCATAGTGAATTGTAATAATTTTTCCTATTAAATAGGGTTATATTACTTAATTTAAAAAATATATGTATATTATTTTTTATTTTATTTGAAAATAATAATCTGTAATCATCAAAATTTATACATATTGCTTGAATATCTGTGAAGTGTCGATTTATGAATTTTCTAATTACCGTCCGATTGCTCTGCTCACGAGAACATAATGCCCAGATGTGCGTATATATATGTATATACATATGTATGTATGTATATATTTATGTATTTTCGTAGACACAAAACAGAGGCGGACATACATACGCACTGAGGGGGCGGGGCAATCGCTGTCGATTTGATGCCAACGCGGCGATTCTTGGCACAACAAACGCACATCACTGTTTAGCTTCCTCTCGCCACCCCCTCTCACTGCTCCCCCCTCTCTGACTATAGACTTGCTACTCCTGCCAAGTGCTCGCTTGGGGTATATACATTTCCAAAGTTGCTGATCAGCAGCATCAGCATCACATAAAATTTATGTTTTCTTTTATTTGTTATTTTTTCGTTTCGTTTTTTTTATTTAAGAATACTATGAATATTTTTATAGCATATACAGGGTATAAAATTTTTTTTTAATTTTATCGCTTATGAATTTTCGTTTTTTTTAGATTTTATTTACAATACTTACAAAATATACAGATAGATATATAGAATGTTACATACATAACAAAATATATATATTTTTATTTTTAAGATTCCATTAAATATTTGCAATATATTTTATGTTGTCGTATACAGGGTATGCAGCGATATCAACATTAACATATATTTTTATATATTTATTTTATTAGCAATATTATTATTATTATTTTTTTAACTTCAAACATATTTGGTATTTTTTGTTATTATTATTTGTGTACAGGGTATCTGCTAGTCAGCGACTGTCACTGCTCTTGCTCCTAGAGCTCTCCCTCTCTCTCTCTTTCTCTCTGTCTTATTATGCATTTTGAATTGTTCTTAATGCACTCTTGGGCTCTCTTTCTTCCTCTCCCCCTTTCTCCGTCTCTTTCTCTGTCTCTTGTCGCTGTCTCTTGCTTCGCGGCTGCGGTTCAATAAACAAACCGTTTTGTAATCTTTACCTGCATCGAATGTGGAGCAAAATTCCCTGGATGAAGGGGCTCAGGTTTCCAGTGTCCCCTGCCATGCGTGTGCGTGTGTGTGTGTGCGTATGTGTGTGTGTGTACTTAAATCGTACAGTCCATAGGCAGGGGTCAAAGAGTGCGACACTTGCGTTTGATGTGCAGATAGAGAAGGCGATAGAAGGAGAGAGAGAGAAGAGGCAGGTAGCGATTGCCAGCTCACTCTCTGCACTCTGCTCTGCTTCTTTTGCTCTCCTTCGCTGCTCTCTTTTCTTATTGAACTGCAGGTGATTCCGTTTCTTCTTCGCTTACCCTTTACCCCTACCCATACCCCTACCCATAACCCTTGTGTGAGTGCGTGTGTGTGTTTGTGTTTTTATTTACATTATCAGTTTGCGTATGTAGGTGAGCGTCGGCCTAGGCGCTTTGTCGTTTTATGTTTTATAGGGTATTGTGCGGGCATATAAGTTGCTTTGTTTATTTGTTTGTTATTTTTTCCAAATGCAACACTTGAATAAACAACGTTTCAAGTGCGATAGACGTCTATTATTTTGCCAGAATTACAAAATAATAAACAGTTTTTTCACCACTACTTTCACTATAATAGGAAATAATTGAATTTTCTCCCAAGCTAAATAAATATTAAAGTTGCAAATTAAATTATTATTATGTATTATATTAATATATATATATTAATTATTGTATATCATATTAATTATATTAATTAATATAATATATTATAATTATAATATTATATAACATTGTCATAAAAAAACAAAAATAAAATTTATCAATAATATAATACATATTTAATAATTAAATAACAAGCAGCAATGCAGGGCATCAGCTAGTCGTTACAACTTGCACTAAAAAATCAAGATTCTTGCTCAGGCTTTGCTTCTGCTTCTGCTTTGGCTTCGTCTTTCTTCTCCTCTTTGCTGCGCTCTCTCCGCTCAACAGTCGCGTCCAGTGCTGCCAAAACTTTGATTCACAAAAGTAGCTAAATTGTATATAGAGTGTAACTAAAAACGGCTAAAATATAAATAGATAACTGAAAGTGGATAGCAAAAATTGGTTAAGAAATTAATAACACATTTAATTTAAAGCACATACTTAAGAAAAACTTGGCTTTTTTCTGGCTTTTCTTATTGAAAATTTTAGTTTAATTTATTTTTCTAAGTTTGCCGCTAGAAAATTGGCAACTCTGCTTATACAAAAAACAGACAGTAAATCAAATTAAAGTTGCCAAAAAAAAGTTAAATATTTAAGTAAAATTAGTTAAATCTAAAACTAGCTGCAAAATGGCCAAGCCGACAGCACTGGCTGCCTCTAGCGCCCTCCTGCATTTGCCGGCGATTCTTATTCATTCGCTCGCCAAACCATTTGCAGTGAGCACGCGACGCGAGCGCAACGAGCTGCCAATCGAAATCGAAATCGACATCGACATCGAAAACGAAAGCGAATAGCGATAACGGTAGTTGAATTCGAATTAACGGAATTAGCAAAGTGCCAAAGACATTCGCATTGATAAGCTTAATTGTTGAAGGTGATGACAAGCGGACTGTACCATGAATCATTTGCGAATGCACAAATTCAAATTGGGCGCCAAGGAGAGCGCACCTCGGCCCGCGGAGGCGCCCACAAATGGCGCTCCCAACAACAACAACAACAAGTGCAACAACAGCAACAACAACAACAACAACAGTGAGGGAAACAGCAAGAGCTTGCTGTCTCGCATCAAGCGCTACTCGATGCTGGGCAGCAAGCTGAGCCGTCGCCATCTGGGCAGCATGACGCTGCCGTCGGGCGTCGGCGGTGCGGCGGGGGGCAAGGAGGCGGGGCGCTCGGTGTCGCCCAGCAAGCTGACAATGGGCAGCTACAACATGAGCGGCAGCCACTCGGAGGATCATCGCCTGGAGATCGGGGCTCCGGTGTTGATATCAACCACAACGCTGGACACGGATCGCTTCGGGGTGACGGAGGAGCGGCTGCGGCAGATCGGAGGGGGCATCGCCAAGACGTCGTCCATTGTGCGCACGCTGACGCCGCGCAGCTCCGACGAGGAGGAGTTTGTGGATGCCTGCGGCACGCCCCCCAGCGAGCAGCAACCGGTGGCAAAACTGCAGCTCAAAACGCAAGCGGAGACGGAAGTGGAAACAGAAGCGGAGTTGGAACAGTTTGCCACGCCCACGCACGAAGCGGCAATGCCCAGCGTTGCAACATCGCCCGTCGAGGCGCCACCGCGCCACAAGATGCGTGCGCAGCAATCGCAGTCGGAGCAGAATCTGCACCGCTCGGAGCTGACGGTTTATCTGCACAAGTGCAACTCGATGGAGCTGAATATGACGGCGCCCGCCAATCTGCAACCGCTGAATCTGCCCCAGCTGCCGGAGCTGTATGGTCGCAGCGCTCTGAGCCTGGCTGCCAGCGTGCACCCTATAGAGCAACAACCATCCAGTACATGCCAGTTGGCTAAACCGTTGAATATCGACGGGTTTCTGGCGCAGACGCAACGCTTCAGAAGCATCGATTCATTTCAACTGTTGCCCGTCAAAAAATCGAATTCCAAGCAGAGCCTCGGTACCTCAGAGGGTAGCACCATCAGCCGTACCCACAGCCGGCTGAGCGGCAATGAGGAGGATGAGTTTGATTATGATCTCAAGTCGGTTAGCTATCAGAGCCTGAACGCGCAGAATCTGTTCGTGTCGATCGATGAGCTGCAGGAGATTAGCAGGCAGATCAATGAGACGGAGGATTTCAGTCGGGACATCGATCTGGAGTACTGTACCCATCGGGATCAGCTGCGTCCCAACGAACGTCGCATCACCCTGCTCAAAAACAAGAATCAGCGTCTCATCAACTTCAATCACAACAAGGAGAAACTGCGCAAGGGCTGGCACGGCATGAAGCACTGGCTGGGCGAGGAGAGCACCAAGCTCAAGGACGTCGTCCGCCAGCAGACGCCCCTCAAGCGTCTCGCCCCATCCCAATCCAAGACGAATCTCAATCTATCCAACGCCAGCGCCAGTCGCCAATCCTTGTCCCCAGATCCAGGTCGTGATCGTGATCACGATCGCGATCGCGATATGACCGTCAGCTGTGAGGATGTCACAGATCGCACCGATTGCGATGCATCGTTATCGCTGCAGCCCAGCGAGGAGGATTTATCGCCGCATGCCAAACGCTTCAAGGACGAGGTAGTGATTCTAACATTGTTTGGTCTCAGGTTTTCTGTAACCCCCCAAAAACTATCCATACCTTTCTTACCGTTCTCCTTCTAACCTTAATACCATATTTGCTTCTATCTCCAGGGACAAAATGGCTTCGAGGAACTGCGGCGTTACGTGAAACAGGGCGGCGACTTTAGCAAGGAACTCATCTTTGTGTTGCAGGAGCGGTAAGTCTAATCTAGCTCTTATCTAGTCCGTCTATAGGTCATTTCCACCTTGAAGTAGCTTTGCGAACCCCAAAAATGAAACTACCAGTTATCCAAACCCGATTTAACTTGAGCATTTTAGCATTTCAAACGTTTGCTTTCGGTTGCGTTTCAATTGCTTCCGAGTTTTTATTTTTAGGCCCTTTACCTTAATAAAGTAAGAAGGGTCTATTAACTTAGTAAAGAGGAAATGTGTGTAACACCCAGAACGAGGCGTGGTAGACCCCTAAATTATATATATTCTTGAGCAGGACAACAAGCCGAATCGATATAGCCATGTCCGTCCGTCCGTCTGTCTGTCCGTCCGTATGAACACTTGGATCTCAGCAACTATAAGAGCTAGAGACGCCATATTCCGATGGATTTAATTTATTTAATTCGGTATTCAGATTCTCCTACTCAGCAAGCAATAGTTAGTTTTAGATTTTGTATACCTCCCCTCCCTTCCCCGCTCTCACGTTAGAAGAGAATAAAATTCACGACTAAAAAGCTGTTTGTTTCTCGGAGATCTTTTCCAAAAAGTTGTCTTTCGGAAGTGTATGATTTAGCTGTTCCAACTTGTAATTTTGTTTCTAGTAATACTGATTGTATTTGTAAGCACATATACACAAAGTAAAGGGTTTCCTACTGTCGGTTACGTCCGACTGTAGCCTCCACTTGTCTGATGTGTCCCGTCTGCATATAGTTTTATAACAAATGCAAACGCGACTTGCGACTAAACTGCAACTCTTCTTGACCCCCAGTGCCGACTCGGAACTGATCTACTCCAAGTCGCTGTCGAAGTTGGCCAACAAGCTGAACAAGGCGGGTCGCGAGATACCCGGCAGCGTGGCGGACGCGTGGCGTGGTGTTGCTACAGAGATGGAAGGTCGCAGCGACATACATCGCCAGCTGGCGGCCTCGCTGACAGACGAGCTGGTGAAGCCGCTGAAGACGGTCGTCGACAATCATCACAAGACACGCAAGGCGGTAAGCCACAGCACTACCATTAAGTGTTATAGATTTGCATTGCATTTGGTTGCACTACCTTTTGGCAGGTCGAGAGCAATGTGGACAAGGCGGCGCGGGTGCTGAGCGAATGGCGCGTCAGCGAGGCGAAGGCCAAGAAGGCGTCGCACACCGCCGCGCGTGAGAACGAGAAGCTGCAGGATGCGATGCTGGACGTGCGCATACAGAAGTCGCCATCGATAGCGCTGCTGCATCAGGGTCCCAACAAGGTCGCCGCCGAGAAGGAGCTCAAATCCGCCGAAAAGGATTGCGTCAAGCTGGACAACAAACGCAAAAAGGCGGAGGAGGCCGTCAAGCGTGCCGATGTCGAATATTATACGCTCTGCGTACGCGCGGAGCGTGCGCGTGTCGATTGGGAGATGGCGGTACTGAGAGGGTCCTCGCAACTGCAGAGCAGCGAACAGCAGCGTCTGGGCAACATGCACAACTTTGTGCAACAATATGCTAGGTTGATCTCGGATATGCATCCGATAGTTGGTGGGTTGGGCAACAGTTTGCAGCCACAGCTGGAGGCGTGCAATGTGGCCAAGGATCTGCAGGTTGTGCGCAACATCCGACGCAATTCGGAGGGTCCCAGCGAGCAGCTGCTACCCGATTTCTACTGTGAGCACACAACGCTCGCCATGAATCGGGAGCGTCGCAAGCATTCGCTGATCAAACTGCTCCAACTGGTCAAAACTGATCTGGAACGCGAGCGTCGATCCCGGGACGGTCTGCGCGGTCTCTCCCACTCGCTCAGCAGCCAGGAGCACCAGAACATCACAGACAAGCTCTACCATGTGAGTTTTCTTCGACATCCAAGTCCCAAAATCTCATTGCTAATTTAATATTAACCGATTTTTTATCGCTCTTTTAGATACGCTCGATGCTGACCTATCTGGAGGGAGCACGTCTCAAGCTGCACTCGGCGCTGCTCGAATTGGATCACAAGCCGCGCACAACGCATCCGCTAGCCCAGCATATACAGGTAGATATATCCCATATTTATGTAGTAGTAGTAATCTATATAAAATACAATAGGAGACTGCAATTTGTGTGTTACATATCTTCCTGCTATCTATAAAATCTATATAATCTATACGAAAGCTACCTACAATAGGAGAACCTGTTCTTTTTACTTTACACCCAGACACACATAAGCCAATTTTTTTCTAACATATCTTCCATGTTTCTTGTCCGATCGTAATGCAATTCACTCCAACGACGGATAATGCCACAGACTGCTTACTTGCCAAATTACCAAGTCTGTAGCTGCGGATTTTTGCGTTTAGTATAAAAAGGGGAAGGGTACCTATAAATAATTTATCAGCATAGGAGAACCTAAATACCGAAAATTTTGTTTCTAGCTTTTATGCTTTACGAGATCTAGACCTCCTCACGGACAAACAGACGTACATGATTAAATTGTATTAGCTAATTGAAAATATATAGCTTGTGGTGTCTGCCACGCCTTCTTCTGAGGGTTATACACTTTTTTTTTTTCAACTGACCTAATAGATCCATTAGCATTTTTAAACATGCAGAGTATCGTCGTAAGATCGTAAAAAGTTATAAAACTTGTAAATTTTTAGCTTTTTAAAATTGCCATATTCAGCCAGATTGGCATCTCTGATCGCAGCTTGTTCATGTGTCTTAGCTTAAGCCAGACTTCATCGCGGTTTGCAACTAGGCTAAAGCTTGAGGCTGTGGGTTTGTGTCTAGGATAGGTTTGAAACCAATAACTGCAGAGTAATCTAAATAGATTAAATAGGAAAATGAAAGCTTAAATGGAAAATATAAAATATTCTGGTATTTTAATAATTTCTATTAATAAATATATATTAATGTATTATTTGAGCTGCAGACCTTCCATAATTAGTGTTAATTCTGAAAATGAAATGAAATATATATAATTATCTTAAACTTATCGCAGATCACCCGAGATCGCACTGGCCTGCAGCAGAGCATACTGAAGGTGCCCAACTGGCTGAAGAACAACGAGAAGACGCCGCATTCGGTGACCTTGCTCTCCCAGGATGCCGGCGATGCCGCGGCCGATGATGACGATGAGTATTGCACACTGCAGACGAACGGCTCCTGTGCCAACATCAGTGCAGTGGCTGCAACCAATGGCAACGGCTCTGTGGCCGGCTCTGTGAATGGCGGAGGCGGAGGAGCATCGGGACTGCTGAAGCATTTCAATCGAAGCAAGAGCAATATTGAAACATTTACCAGTCAACCAAAGATAATCTCGACAACCAACGCATCTCTGGCGGCGGCGACCAAGTCAAAGACATTGACCAGTGATCGGGGCCAGGCGGACGGTGGCTCCAATCAGCAGGACTCGGACTTTGATGAGTTCAGTTCGCAGGACGAGGATGAGCCCGAAACGCATCCAAATGCCGCCTACAATCATTTGGAGCAGGCGAAATCCACGCAGAACTTCTATCAGAACACACAGGAGGTGCTGAGCACATCGATGAGCGCCTCGCATGGGGGCAACAACAACAACAACAACAACAGCAGTAGCATCAATGGCACCAAGGATGTGGGACAATGCCAGGTGCTGGGACGCTGCAAGGCCCTCTACAGCTATACGCCAAAGCTCTACGATGAGCTCGAACTGAATCCAGGCGATGTCATCGAGGTGCATGCCAAACAGGACGACGGCTGGTGGCTCGGTGCACTGCGCAATCAAATCGGCATCTTTCCCGCCACCTACGTGGAGGAGTGCGCCTAATCCTCTCAAGATTCAGCCACATAAAATTGGCATTTCTCCAGCGACACTTGTGTGGAGAAGTGCGCCTAAATTTTTTCAAGATTCGGCTACATAAAATTGGCATCTCCCTCGACAACTTTGCGAAGGAGTGCGCCTAAGCCCCGCAAGAATCAACCACATAAAATTGGCATCTCTCTTCAACCTTTGCGAAGGAGTGCGCCTAATCCCAACAAGAATCAACCACATAAAATTGGCATTTCTCCCGAAACACTGATGTGGAGAAGTGCGCCTATATTTCTTAAGATTCGGTCACATAAAACTGGCATATTTCCCTGCACCTTTGCGAAGGAGTGCGCCTAAGCCCCTCAAGAACCAACCACATAAGTTTTGGATATCTTCTGCCGCTGTGTGTGTGATTATTCTCTTTAAATTCAGAACAAACAAAACAAAACTTTTGGAATTTTGTAGCTATGTTTACAACGAGCTTTAATGGACTCTGCATTAACATATTTAAATTGTATTTAATATATTCTTTATTATTATTACGATTATCAATGATTATTATTAAAACTACGATATAGCGCCCAGTTGAGTCATTTCTGCTGCCTTCTGCATTATGCATAAATATTACATTTATTTACCCAAAACTTTCAAACGATGTAACAATAATATTTGTAGCATAATGTAATTGTATGAAAAATCACAATGTTTTTTTTTCCATTTTGTTTTTTTGTTTGTTTTTCATTTTGTTTGTTTTTCTTTTATTATTTTAATATATTTTTTTGATTCTTGGTTTAATTACATTTAATAAATTATGTTAGTTTAATAATATATAGTTTGTATATTTTCTAAAGATATTTCAAATACATATGTATATAATAATGCTTGAATGCAGTTGGAAACTCGTTTTATTTTCGTATCGCTAAGCTGAATATACGGTAAGCCAGTGTTTAAAATTGTACGATTTAGTTAAAATTATAATGATGGAGAAAATGGGAAAATTGGGAAAATTAAATCCATATCGTTAGAGATTTTCATCGAATTTAAAAGTTCACATTTTAATTTTCTTTGAAAAGGTTTTTTAATTTTTTGTTTAATTAGAAATTAGTATTGCATTTTAATTTTTAAAGTTCAAAAGTAATTTTCTAATTTAGACTTAGATGTTTGCTGTTTCCTTAAGCTGGCAACGCTGCAAAGTGAGTTAGGTCATATGCAAGCAGTGCAGGGTTGCCACACTGTTGAAAGCCAAATATGAAAGAGTTGCTGAAAACATAACCGATTTTTTGTTTTTGATAAACTTATTGTGCATTTGTCGATATTTTCAAGTTGTAAATAATAAAAAAAATTAATATCCCTAAACTGTAGACATTTATTTATGTAGTAGAACCAATGGTTGTATATACCAGGTTACTGATCTATGGATCAATGATCCGATAACGATAATTTTGTTGAAAAATTCAGCCCTTTATGGTTCATGATACAACAATTCAAATGGATCATTAACATAATCAATTATCGATTCGTCCATTTCTCGATTGTAAATATAACTAAATAAATAATCAATAACTGATAAATTTTGTAAAAGTAATTTGTTTAAGACTTTCTGCATTCAAGTTCTTTAGTAGAGTTGGTAAGTCTATAACATAGACAGACGAAGTTTATTTTAAACTTTGGATGCCACGCTCCATTTACGCCCTAATCGATAAAAACCGAATAACAAGCGTAATGTTGAACATAGAATGTTGTTATTCGGACTATGTACTCTCATCTATTATATTAAACTAAGCTGAAAAGCGCATTGAAATCGGTTGATAAACACGGAAGATATTTGCGAAACAATATTGCACACATAAAAAAAAAGAAAGAAGGAGAAGCATTGCTGCGCTGCGTATGATATCGGAATATTGATCCATGGATCAGTTATCTGTGGCATACAACCAATACGAGTATATATCCCTAATGCTGTTGCTGCTTATGTTGCTGCTGTTGCTGCTGTTGTTGCAGTTGCAGTTGCAGTTGGAGCTGCAGCTGCAGCTGTTGTCGTGGTTGCACTATCCAGACAGCGCAGCTTCTGATACATGTGGATGTAATGGGCCTGCAGCTGCTTTTGATAGCCGAGCACCTTGTCCTTCTCCGCACACCATTGACGCTTCTCCAGCTCCAGATTGATGCGGAATTCATCCAGTTTCTGGCGCAGCTTGGCGATATCCCCGGCATACGTGGTCGACTCCTCGATGAGCGTGTCCAGTGCCTGTTGTGGCGGCTGCCCCTGATTCAGCTGCAGCCGCTGCATGATGGCGTCCAACTGCTGCTGCGACGCCGCCGTCTCCAGGGTTGCATGTGTTGCATGCGGCGTCGCATATCGACGCGTCTTCTGGCAGATCTCGTTCAGATTATCCAGCTGCTGCTTGAGGCGCGTGTAGCGGCCGCAGGGCTCCTCTCCGTACTCATGAGCAATGGCCAGATCGGAGAGCTCCTTGCGCAGCTTGGCCAGCTCGTTGGTCAGCGCTCCGATCACCTGATCCTTCAGCTCCACGATCTTCCTCAGCTGCTGCAGCTGCTGCTGCTGTTCCTGCTGCTGTTGCTGCTGCTGCTGCTGCTGTTCCTCTGCCTGCTGCTTTGGTTGACTTTGGCATGTGTTTGTTGCACAGTTGTTGTTGTTGCTGCTGCTGCTTGTCATGCTGTTGCTGTGCCTCAGGCTCACAATCGCATGATCCTTCATGTTGATCTCAAGCTGCGATAAATAAACAGAAATCCACATTAATTGTTATCGATAACAGTGCGCGGTAGTTTCCCCTCGACCAGTGTTGCCAGAAATAGACAGATTTTAATTACAAAATAATGGTTGCATTCACCAGGTTACCGCTGCATGAATCGCTCACCCGATAACCGATGAAAGCAACCCTGAATGCAGCATAAAATTGCAGCGCATGCATCATAAAATTTTTCTGATTCATCGCTGCTTTTTTCGCTGCATTCATCGAAAGTCGATAAAAACAGCTGATTTAAATTCCAAATGTAAACAAATATATTAAAAATAATTGTTGCATTTTAAAAATAATTTATTTGAAGATTTTTTGCATAAAAGACTGTTGCAAGTTTCAAAATGTATCAAACGCATTCACCAGGTTACATGATGCGTCAGGGTTGCTTTCATCGGTTATCGGGTGAGCGATCCATGCAGCGGTAACCTGGTGAATGCAACCAATGACTGCAAAGTATCCTAAAATTAAGTTTCAATACTAATAATAAAAAAATAACAAATATATGAACAGGGCAGATCAGTCGGACAGAAGGCTACAGTCGGGCGTAATGTAAGGGAGGGAGGTATCCAAAATCTACATAAAACAAACTTCTGCTGCTTACGATATAGGAGAACCTAAATCCCAAATATGGTGTCTCTAGCTCTTATAGTTGCTGAGATCTATAGCTGTGAATATATATATATAGTTTGTGGGGTCTGCCACGCCTCCTTCTGGGTGTTACACACATTTCCTCTTTGCACTGTTTGCACTTTTTTAAAGTAAAGGGTCTATAAACAACGAAAAATATGCCACTAAATAAATTACCTAAAATTCAATCAACATAAAATATTAACGAAAATATATACATATTTCAAAATCGATATATTGTATTTATCAACTAATCGATATTATTAATAAGCAGTTAATATTAAAAAAATATCGAAATATCAAAAAACTTTCTTTTCTTTCCAAAAACCTAAATGCTGAATCCGTTGTCTCTAGCTGTTATAGCAGTTGCTGAGATCTAGATGTTCATACGGACGGACAGACAGACGGACAGATGGACATGTCTATATCGACTCAGATAGATCCTGATCAAGAACGTATTTAGTTTATGGGGTGCGGCATGCCTGCTTTTGGGTGTTATTCGGAATATATACTTTCTTCTATTATATCGAACTATCCTAAAAAGTGAATTGCAATCGTTTAATAAACACAGGAGATATAAGCTACGCAATATTGCATGCGTTGCAACGTAGCCATTGAAGCTAGCGCACGTAAAAAAGTATGCAGAAGAAGCATTGCTGCTACGCTTTGTGTGACAGTTTTATAAAATTATGTTCAAGCTAAAGGGTACAGGGTATTCTACAGTCTACTTAAAAGAAAAGGGTCTTAAGAGCAAAGGCTCGCTTACATGCGCCTCCTTGAGCTGCGTCTTGAGTAAAGCTATCTCCCCGTTGCGCTCGCAGACCTTCCACTCGCTGTCCTCCAGCTGGAGACGCAGCGCGGCCAACGCCTGCTGCGCATCGCTGAGCTGCTGGTGGAGCTCGAGGGCGGAGCAGTGAAGCTGCTGCTCGGCGTTCTTGAGGCTCTTGTTGCTGGACCTGGAGTGGTCCAGCTGCTGCTGCAGCTTCTGCAGCTGCTCCGCCTGGCGCTGCTTGTGCTGCTTCAGCTGGTACTGCTGCAGGGCCAGCAGCTGCTCCATCTTCTTGAACTTGAGCTGGTACTCGCGCTGCTGGCTCTCGTAGAAGAGCTTCAGGCGCTGCGTCTCGTGCTCCCAGTAGACCTCCTTATCCTAGGAAACCGCACAGAGAAAACAAAAAAAGACCTTTAGTTTCTATATGGTGTTTGGTAGAGCTGGGCTTCGATTCGATTAGGATTCGATTACGATTCGATTTAATCGATTACGATTCGATTTAATCGATTATTTTAGTCGGCGAGTTAATCGATACTTTTTTTTTAGAATCGATTTTTATGCGCAATTCAATTTTATCGGTTACGTCCGAAATTATTGTCCACTCGACGGATTTGCTCCGTTCTTAGTAGTTTTTGTTTGTTTTTTTCAAGCAAATTGAATTTTTTTCGATTAATCGATTAAATTTTAATTTTAAGACGTAAATCGATTCTACGATCAAAGATCGAACCCAGCTCTAGTGTTCGGAGCAGTAGAAACTGTGTGTTGGCTGTGCGGTGTGTTTTGTGTGCAACATTTAACCTTTTGAACTTTGAAAATTACTTTCTCATTCTGCTCCATGGCCTGCCGCAGATACGACAGCTCCGAGTCGCGATCCTTGAGCGCCGCTTCCAGCTCCGAGATGCCAGAGTCTGAGGGAGAAGGCGTCAGATCGCTGCCCACTGCGGCCACGCTGCCCTTGCTGGAAGACAAGATCCATTAGAAAGTTTTGCTAGGACTATGTACAGCTTCACCTAAACCTGGCCTAACCTGAAGCTTACGTGTCTGAACCTCATGGTAAACGAGAGTTGGATTTACTACAAAACATGGGCTACGTTCCCAGATTTTAAGAAAAACGAAAAATAGTTCTGGAAAACAAGATCCATAAGCTAAATGTCGGAAGGTCTAAAGTTACTCCCAAACCTTGCCTAACCTGGAACTTACATTTCTAGAGAACCTCATGTTAATCGAGAGTTGGATTTAGTACAAAACATGGGGCAGGTTTATAATTTTCAAGATAGACGACAAATAGTAGTATTGCAAAATAAGATCCATAAGCTGTATGTCGGAATTTTTTATTGGTAATCCTAAGCCTTGCCTAAACCTGCAGAACTTCGTGTTAAACGAAAGTTAAATTTCATACCAAACATGGGGCAGGTTCCTAGATTTCAAGCAAGACAAAAAATAGTTTTAAAATTCAATGGCTTAAAGTTCCTACTTACAGTTCAAATAAATAACAAATTGCTATGAGTTTAGAAAATCAAGTTTAGATTGCAAAATTGAAACGTATTAAAGCCTAGTTACACAGAGCTGCAAAAAATTTCAAATAAGAGAATTTAACACTCTTGACTCCTGACTCCTGTATATGTTGTATGAAAAGCGCGCAGCGCGAGCTGTATGTATAAATTAATGGTACAGGGTATACATGCATGCCTGACTGTATGCTTTTTTCTTTATCTTTGAAATCGTGTTCAAGCGAGGTTTGCAACGTGTTTAAAAAGGAAGTGCCCTATATTTGAAATTTTGACAGAGTTGGGGTTCTATTGTAGTATGTAGGTACCTGCTGGCGCCGTCGACACAGTCGAGAGCCAGGCCCAGAGCCAGGACATCCTCGTTGCTGTTGCGCTGGAGCACACGGTGACCACGACGACGGGCTGCCAGCTGACGCAGATCCGTGGTGCCTGTCAAGAGAAAGTTTTGATGAAATAGGTTTTCCTTGGTGCAAATTTGTTCAACGAACTGCCAAATTTCTGTGCTGCAGCGGCGCTGCTCAGCGGTGCCAGCGATGGCGTTGAACCATAGCCATAACGCTCTGCCGGTACCGACTGTGATTGCTGTTGTTGGTGTTGCTGGTGTTGTTGGTGTTGCTGTTGCTGTTGTTGTTGCTGCTGTGGCTGTTGCTGCTGCTGCTGCTGCTGCTGTTGGGCGGCAATGCGATAGTCCGGCTCAAAGGGTATGGGCTTGAAGGCAATGGGTCGCAGAAAGTTGCCAGTGTTGCCAGTGTTGCCATTATGCTGCAAAAGAGTTAATCAATCATGCCATCAATCAAGCTCAATCAAGCTCAGGCGCCCCACCCAAAGCCTCACCTGTTCCATGGCCTCGCCCGTAAGCTGTTGCTGCAGCTGCTCGCTAATGGCCATACGGTTGCCGCCCATAATGGGCGTGGTGCGGCGCACCATCGTCAGCTGTTGATTGAGCATGACCGGCAACGATTGCAGCGCCTCCTCCGCCGGTTTGCTCTCACAGCTCCGGCTCAGCTCGAACATTTGCCGTATGTTCTGAAATTTGCTACGTAACTGCGACCCAGGAGCATTCTGGGACAGCTCGTCATCCAGATTGCTGTGACTGCCGAACTTCTGACTGAGGCGCCGCTGCTCCTGCCGCGACTTCAGCGTGCCCCCCGCATGCCCCCCCGGCGCAGCCAGCTGCAGCATCGGAGATCCCATCATGCTGCCCAAACTGGGCGTACTGCGCAGCGCCAACGGCGCATTGTTCTCCAGCGACACGGATCGCTTGTGTCCCCGCTTGCCCAGGGACAGGCTGAGCGCCCCATTGGCGAGCCCCGCCCCCAAGCCCACGGAGACGGGACTGGGTGCGGCAAGGGGCACCACGGCGTGTGCCGGCAGCGCCATGTGCGTGGCGCCGGACATTCTCCAGTTGCAGTTGCCCAGTTCAGCTGGAAGTTAAAATACAGGGTATAATAAAAAACAATCAAATTAATAATATTTAAATTTTAATTAATAAAATGGACAGCACGCCAGACAAAGTTAGATTTCCTTCCAGAATCCATCTCTTTTAGAGCTGCCAAACTATCGAAATTATCAATGTTTTCAGAACTGTCCGATATGTCGATGAGCGCGCAGCGCGAGCTGTGGGTACAGATTATAATATACAAGCCCAAGCAGCGCTCGAGTTGAGTTTTGGTAAAGCTATGCAAGTTCAAAGTTCCACAAAAACAGCTTTTTTCGTTTAAAGAGTGATTATTCGACCTTTACACCTAGATTGGGCCTAAGATCTACATTTTTCGATCAAATTATGTCATGTTTCGATTTTTCTGCATAATTTTGCAATCTAATTCATTTGCGCAACAATTCTTACAATTTAAAAATTTAAAAATTTTTGACGAAAATTTAATGGTTTTTAAGAGGCAGAACTTAAAAGATTCTCAAAAATTTTTAATGTTCTTTCTTTGATCTATCACTTAAATTTAAATTACGAACTCAAATGATTAAGAAAAAACCACATCGCTTGCAAATCGGTTGAGCTTTGGTAAAGTTATGCGTATTCAAAGTTCAACAAAATAGCGTTTTTCGTTTAAAGAGTGACAATTCCGTCATGATATTAGTATAATAAAATGAGGCATAAGTGAGTGATATTTGTAAATAAAAATAACAATAAATAATTATATTCCAATTGAATTCACAGAGTTGAAAAACTATTGATATTCAAAACTTGTTCCGACTTAAATATATAAATGAATAAGAATTATATGCATTAAGTGGAAAAGTTGTTAATTTTCGAACGATTTCTTGGAGCTGTTACGGTACTACTTTAGCAAGGCATTTTGTTGGAGCTGTGAACCAGCTTCAGTTTGGCCTGAGACCACCAACAATGCGCCAATATTATTGATCCTCTGGCTATTTGTGTTACTTTTTTCTCAGATCAGGTTCAAGTGGTATACAAGTTGCGGACGCTAACGGCTTATACCACTTTTTTTTTTATTAAATATTCATCTGCTTTGTAAAGTGGCGCAAGCGATAGATACACACACCAAGAGAAAGAAAGACTTTTATTTTGCGCTTTTTTATTAGACCCTGTACCAGTGAAATGGTTAAAAACAGGGTTATTAGGTTTGTGCAAATAGACGTGACGTAAGGAATACGATCAGGACGACAAGCTGTGTTGATATGGCCATAAAAAGTTAGAGCAACTATAAAAAATAATAATCAAATATAGGTGCATACCATTAATCGATCAAGTTGATGATCGATATCGATAAAAACCGAATAACAAACGTATTATTAAGCATAGAAGGTTAATATTCAGAATATATACTGTCCAATATTTTATGCGTCTACCCTGTAAAGCGCATTTAAATCGGTTAAGAAACACAGAAATTATTCACTGAACAATATTGCCATTAAAGCATGGTATAGATAAAATAGTAGGGTATTTTACCGTTTAGTGCGTCCGACTTATGGGACTTATTTTTTATATATTTTTTTTTTTGCTGTGCCACCTTGATGTTGTGGCTCAGCGAGTCGCACTTTCTCGTTTCCAAAGACTTGTCGACCCATATTCTATGCGGCAACTATTTCTCAGCCATTGACAAGCCAAGTGTCCACTGTCCACTGTCCACTGTCCAGTATTCCCTGTGCCCCCGGCTCATCCCCCCATGTCTAGCGGTGCGCAGTTTTATTGAGATCATTGCAGAAACTCGTAAGGTTCTTGCAACTGGTTTGTTGCCACAACAGGTGGCAAGTTCGGGTCATTACATTAACTACTTACGTATGTACGTGCTATATAATAATCTGTACAACATTTCTCCTAGGGTTAGGGTTACTTGATCTTCGCTATCTGCCCAGCTGACCTACAAACAGCTGAATCTCTGGGATCCAATGGTAATACGGGAAATTCCGTTTGTAACGGCAAGCAAGCCATCATCAATCGTTGTTATTATGATTCTAAAATATAGTATATACATCAGATATACCAGCATATTTATTTATATCTTGTTCTCTTTTATTGAGAGTTTTATTTGTTTTGTTCTCAGTTCTCTTCAGACGGTGCTACTTAATTGGGTATTTATACGGCCAAGTCTTTAATACCCAACGATCTAGGCAATTAGGTGTATTATGCGCTTATGGAAAATCACATTTAATAAGCAATAATTGACCAAAATTTTTTAATCTTGCTGAATTGCCAAAATTGTTGAGGAAGCCAGAGTGAGCATAGAAATAAATAGATTTCAAGCAAATACTGAAAACTAATCATGTTCATTTCCCAATAGGAACTTGAATGTAGCATAATAATGTTGTATGAGAGATAAACTAACTTGAATAGAGTTATACGTCTACAAATTTATAAAAATGTAAGGGAAGTCATTTCGGTTATGATGGAGAGAAAAAAACAAAAACGAAGCAAAGTCGGCAATATTGTTTCTTCAATAACTTCTGTATTTATTAAGCGATTTTTAAGCAATTTACAGGATAGATCAATTTAGTGGTAGAGAGTATATATTCTCAGTAACAACTTTCTGTATTCAATATTACGCCTAAGATCTTAATCTACTCAAACCATTATAAAGAAGCTGAGCTTATTAGACAATAGAGACTAGAAATTCAGAAGTAGGAATTTAGGAAAATTGTAATTCTGGAATTCTGAAATATAGCACTACTGAAATATTATATTGTAATATGTGAAATCTATCGATTTATGCTTGATTGCTTTTCTCAACTTTCCACATGCTGAACAGCCTAATGGACTTGCATAAAGAATAGACTTATGGGATATTTGTAAACCCATTATAAAGAAGCTGAGATTATTAGACAATAGAGACTAGAAATTTAAAAGTAGAGATATTTTCAGATATTGACAGAAATAGGAATTTGGGATAATTGTAACTCTGGAACTCTAAAATTTAGCAATACTAAAATATTATATTGTAATATTTGAAATCTATCGATTCCTGCTTGATTGCATTTATAAACTTTCCTCAACTGTATATAGTAATAGACCTATGGAAAATTTGTAAACTATAAGCGAATACTATTTATGACGTCCTGGGAGAAAGTAGCACTCACTAGGTTGTAATTTATGTATTTTATTTGAAGTTCTTTTCGGTTAGCAAACTACTACATTGGCAGCACTCGAGGCTGTCACTGGCAAAAAACTTAATAAACAACTTGGAATGGACGTTAACAACGATTCACAATTTAGCTGGTGGTTTATGTGGCATTTCAGTTGACTGAGTGTTGGATAATTCCGCTCATTCAACCTCATCCATTCGAATGAATGGCGGGGCATTCATTACAGATTGACATTAGCAGCAGCAGCGGCTTCAATGCTTCAATGCTTCAATGCTTTTCACTTTAGCTTTGTAATTGTAATGCAATTTATGGATAGATACAGCCCAATGGACGTATACACACAAATAGATATTTTGCAAGATTTTTTACTATTTTTTTTTTGTTTCTCATATAATATACCAGCTAAAACTGCGCATAAATCCGGGCCGCTCCAGTGGACAAGTTTCGCAATGCCAACAGCAAATGTTCAGCCAGAATGAGCCAATGAAAGCTAGCTAGATATATATAGATATAGTTTCCAATATATATAGCATATAGACGTAGACTTGACAAAATCAGCTCAACCAAAGTACCAGAATTTTTGCCATTTTGTACTTGCATAATATGTTTTAGAATTCTTCAACTTAATAATTTTCAAACTAAAATAAAATGCAAACGTTTAAAAGTAGAATAGTAATATTATTTAACCTAACTAACCAATAACGTTGGTCTGATTGGGTTTTTCTGGGTTTTCCCATATCCTCCCAGCAAATGCTTTTAATTTGATTTCATATTTTAATTTAATTTTTCCCCAGATTTTCTGCTCTTATTTGTGAATCTTAATTAGACCCTTTACTTTAAAAAAGTAAAAAGGGTCTATTAGTTTAGTGCAAAGAGGAAATGTGTGTAACACCCAGAAGGAGGCGTGGCAGACCCCACAAAGTATATATGTTCTTGATCAGGACGACAAGTCGAGTCGATATAGCCATGTCCGTCTGTCCGTCTGTCCGTCTGTCTGTCTGTCTGTCTGTCTGTCCGTCTGTATGAACACCTAGATCTCAGCAACTATAAGAGCTGGAGACACCATATTTGGGATTTAGGTTCTCCTTATCAGTAAGCAGCACGAGTTTGTTTTAGATTTTGGATACCTCCCGCGCTTCCCCCGCAAACCGCAAAAAGCTACTGCAGCCACAGCTTTAAAGATATTTGTAATTTGGTACGTAACTAGCTTATGACAAACTCTATTGACCCTGTGAATTTCGTTTAAATCGGATAAGAAACAGCGAAAATATTGAACGGACAATTTGCCGCACTAGGCAGAGGGGGGGTGGTGTGCCTTGCATACGCGGGTAGCTTAGTGTGTGTGCGCCTGATTGTGTTTGTATGTATAAATACTCAAAGTAAAGGGTCTTCTACGGTCGGTTACGTCCGACTGTAGCCTCCGTCCCACTGATCTGCCCCGTCCCTATATTTTTTTATTTTAATTTTAATTTTTATTATGCTTAATTTTAATTTGTAATTTAACTATCTAGGTTCTTAGTCAACATTTAAATAAATAATTAAAATATGAAAATAAAAATTAATTTGTTCATAACGTATTTTATAAAATATTTCTTTTTAAAAAAATTAAATTTAAGGCGTTTTAAAGATAATATGAAGTTTTTCTTCCCCACATTTTAAGTACCTCTAAGACTTCAAATAAAAATGTTTTGAATTTGAAATAACAATGTTAGAGGCTCTGCTGATTTTCAGCTTAAATTTTATCCGAAAACTAACTTTAAGCGTGCCGAATATTCAGTTTTTAAATTGAGAATTAAAATTAACCTGGATTTTAAGTTCATTTTAGACAAATGTTATATAAATTAAGTAGACTTTTCTTGTTTGTTTTCTAAGTTTGATACATATACATCTTGTCCAAATTTTAAAATCCAAATTAAGCTTGATACTTTATTTATATAAAGTATACATTTCCTAATTTCTTGTAATTTTTTTTTAAGTGTAGAAATATGTTTCCTGAGACTCTGCCGATAAGAAAAGCCAACTAACGGATCGGAGGCGCAAAATCAGCAGCGAGAAGACATTGATGTTGTTGCCAATGAAATTTATGTACTGAGAAGAGCAAGAAAGACGGAAGAGACAAAGATATACAGATAGATAAAGAGAGAGAGAGATATATATAGATGTATTTTGGCGAATTGAAGTATCTGCAAAAAAAAGGTACGAATGTATCTGAGAAACCTGTTTGCATTTTGGCCAGCGGCACGTTCTTGAATGCCCAAAACACCAAAGCCAATGGCTTGATTTTGTGCTTTTGAAAGTTGCCATCAATGAAAGTCTAGAAGTAAAATCAAGTAAAAACAAAAACAACAACAAAAACAAAAAACACAAACGAAACATAAAAAAGTTCATAAACAATAGCAAAACACGGCACAGATCCGCATACAAGTCCATTCAATCAGAACACACATTTGCATGCGATATTTGAAAAGTGTTTTGACCCTAAAAAAAATATACAAAAAATTGCAAACAAAATAAAAATAAAAAACAACAAAAAAAGGCATAACTAATACTGACAGCAACAGCAACAAAGCTCCAGAGCCGTGCTTGAGTTTTTTATTTCAATTTTCGACACAGACACGCGGCGTATGAGTAATGCGCTGACCATAAGAACTAAAACAGGCAACGCAATCGCTGTCGCTGTCGCAGTCGGCGTCGCTGCCGACGTCGTCGTCGGTGGCCATCGCCGAGCCAGTTTGTAGTTGTTGTTTGTAGCAGCTGCCCCATTAGCTTTTTCCCACGCTCGCCGCCGCCGCAGCAGCAGCAGCAGCAGCAGCAGTCGCAGTTTTATGCACACTGTGTACTAACTACCTTCATTTGATTTAACGCTCGCACAGTGTCACGCCTGCCATTTGTATGGCACCAAAAATGCAACTACACTCAGAAAAAAAAAAGCATGATTCGTACCAAAAAAATAAAGCTCCTACTTTACAATTGATAATCTCTTTTATACCCTGTACCCATTGAAAAATGGTAAATACAGGGTAATTATTTTTATTATATTTGATATTTTAGTAGTGCCAAGTTTTATTATTCCAGAATCACAATTTTCTTTAATTCCTATATTCCTAATAGTAGTATCAATATCCGTAAATTTCTCTACTTCTAAATTTCAATGCTCTTTTGTCTAAAAATCTCAGCAAATTTATGATTTTATAATTGAGCTGTACTAAATTTTAGCATTCCAGAATTACAATTATCCTGAATTTCATTGTTATCAAAATCTGTAAATATCTACTTTCAAGTAGTATATTATATGTATTTATTGTTTAGATCATGATGGATCATGATTAATTAGATCATGTTTTTTTTTCGCATGTTCAATAACATTATCGAATAATATCTAATGGAATCGAATGTCGCATAATGTATAATATTATTTATGCCCTAATTGACTAAAACTGCATAACAAGCGTAATATTGAATTTAGAAGCTTGAATTTTGGAGTATATGGTCTATTATATAGCTTAAACCTATGCTAAAAATTTCATTTAAATCAGTTTATAAATATAGAAGTTATTACAAAAAACAAATTGCACGCTTTGAATCGCTTTTGATATGTAGGGTGCAGAGCTTTTTACTGCCGGTTGCGTCCGACTGTGTGCAATTAATGCAATTTCTGTTACCTTTTTATTAAGTGTGCACCACTGTGCAACGTATGCTGCTTGTTTATTTTTCGTATTTCATTTTTATTTTGCATTTTTATCTCGAGTTTTGAAGCAAAAGGCAAATGCCGCCAAGCGAATGAGTTTGTTATTTATTGTTGATTGTGAATTTTTAATTGAATTCATTTAGACGGTAACGATGTTGTTGCTGTTGTTGTTGTTGTTGTTATGTTTACTGTTATTGTAATTGTTATGGTTGTTGTTGTTGTTATTGTTGCAATAATTGCAGTCAAAGTTTTAGGCATTGCGCAGTCGCATACGCTTAACACATAAAATGCAATAAATTCGTTTAAGTATATGTAATAAACCGAGCGCTGCAGTCGAGTGTGACCTGCAGTTCCGGCATAGCCGCTGCTAGATGGCGCCAGTAAAGCTAAGCAGCCATGCCGTAATGTTTGTTTGTTTATTTTGCGCATAACTTTTGTGTTTATTGCATAAACATAAGCAAATTTTCAGCATAGTTTGATCAATGAATAAACTATAAATGCGCATTCAAATAAAATACAGAACTACAGCGTTGTAACTGTTATACTGTTATACTCTTGTACTTTTTCAGAGTAGAGAATCTACAATGAGGATAGAAAATAAAACTTGTAAAAATTAATGCCAACAGTTATTTATGAAATTCAGTCAAAATTTGTTTACAATATTAATAAAATTCCTAACATGCCTTCTAGTAATTCCAAAAAAAAACTTTATAAATGATCTAGCGGGCCTTCTAATAATTCCCAAAGAGTACTTTATATAGGATTTAGCGGGTTTTATAACTTTTTTCCATGAAATCACATTACTGGCTTCCTAATCATTTCCAACATTCTAGACAAATGTTACATTTCATATCCAAAATCCTACAAGACCAGAATGTAAATTTCCACATAACATTCACATTGAATATGGTCAAAAGTTAGGCTTTTGGGGTTTTTGGATATACACAAATGTTACTTTTATATTCTTCGTAACGGAAACATTGCTGGTGAATTTAATGTATGTACTAGTTTTTAGAAGATTTAAAATTTCCTTTTTTTGTTAATAAAAAAATCTATAAAATATTTAAGAAGCAATTTGTTGTATTAAAAAACAGTTTTTCTTATATCATATCTTCTGTATTTGCACAAACCCATCATACCGCTGCCCATGGGGCTATACGAAATAAATCACAAACCGCTAAGAGATTGTATAAGCGTAACGTAAAATACTAAAAAAAAAAAAAAAAACTCATAAACAAATGAACGAAGCGAGTTAAATAAATAAAATTGTAATAAAACTGCGGAGGAAATTTTCTTTTCATACATTATTTATTTATCGCTTTGGCAGTTTTTCATTTCGTTGCATTGGAAATTTGGTTGGTTTCGTTTTCGTTATCGTTTCCATTTCTGGTTTTTTTTTTTTCTTTTTTTGAATTTTGAAATGCATTGAAATTTATGATAAATTTCTTCATTCACAGATGACGATTGCAAAAGGTCAGCGCAGAAGTTTCTTTCCTTTTGTGTGACGTCACAACAAATGCGATTACGATGACAATGGGCATAATGATGATGGTGATGATGATGGTGATGATGATGATGACGATTACGGTGCAACTAATTTAACATATTTATTATACAGACATATAAGAGCATTAATGCATGCTTGCAACATTTAAGCTCAAAACGGAATTTAAAACCCCGTTGTCTCCATTCGATTGACATTTAGCGGCATAAAAAAGCCGTAAAAAACCCGACAGAGATGGCGCTAGAGAAAGAGAGATTTCACAGAGCGAGAGAGAGGCACACATTCCATGGGTGTGCACAGCCACGCCCATGCACTCGCCCCCCCCTTGCACCATAATCATAACCACAAATCCAAGCCGTGTGACCAGTTCCAGTGGCCCAGCAATCATCAGCGTTGACCTTGGTCCGTGGTACGTGGTCCATGGTCCACTGTCCGACGATCCGACGATCCGACGAACCGGTAGCATTAGCGTACCACTAAGCTCTTCGATCTTTCAAATGGGAGTGGGCCAATGGGGCTGAGGCTGAGGCTGAGACCGGGGTTTTGGGGCCAGAAAGTTAATACACTCGCAAAGTAGTTCAAATCTCGCTGAGAAATTCAGCGAATGTCAATTTCAACTCAGATGATCTTATGATCTTAAGCCTACAGACAATTTCTAGATGAAACTTCATAAGTAGTATATGATCTATGCTTTCTATGTACAACTAAACTATATGAAAAATATTATTTTGATGCCCTGTATTCATGAAATGGCCAAAAACTAGGTTAACAGCTTACGCCCCTTATGCCCTAATCGATTAAATTGGAATTACAAGCGTAATATTTAACACTAGGCGTTGTTATTTAGAATGTATACTATCTACCATTATAATTAACTATGCTAAAGAACGCATTAGAGTTGGTTAATAAACACAAAAGTTACTAGGGCAGCAATATTGCAGAAATTCCTTATTATAGTTTAATCCCCAATAAAAACAAATTGTAAGTAAAATTAGGCGTTAATCATAATATATACTGTCTACCATTATACTTAACTATCCTAAAAAGCGCATTGAAATCATTTAATAAACACGGAAGATATTAAAGAAACAATATAGCAGAAATTCCTTATTATAGTTTGATCCCCTAAAAACAATTTGTAAGTTAAGTTAAGCTTTATGAAATCCATATAAACAAATTTGAGCATATAAATATAGTATCTTACAATGATCTTAACGTTTGCTGAAAAGTTAAAATTTAATTTCAGGCATATTTTTTTAAACCCTTACTTTATAGGCTTTAGGTCCTAAAGAGATTTTAAAGCTTCAAAAACGAAAAAAAAAAATATTTACATACATATACTATATATATTTTTTTAAACATGTTTTACTTTGTGCTCTAGTTATCGAAAGTCAATAAATTAACCAAATTATTTTCAACTTAATGAATCAATTGCTTTTTAGTCCAGTTTCTTTGTGCTTTTTGGCCATTTAGCTTTCGGTGATTGTTTCTGTTTCGGTTTATTTCATTGTTAATTTTTTGTCCATTTTCAGCTCTACGTGCTTTCTAAGCAATTCACAGTAAATACACCCACTGACCACCGAGTTTCTGACTAAGTATTCATGCATAACTGTCGACTATTGTTTTGGTTGTTGTTTCTTCTTTTTTCCCATATGGGCAAAGCCTGAAACATTCAAGTGGCCCAAATTGATGCGGGCAACAATCGCCACAAAAAAATAAAATTAAAAAAACAAAAACTCAAATTTAACAAAATACAAAAAATTAAAAGAATGGAATTAGTTAAAAACTTATCGACGCAATGTTGCGCAGTAAAAAAAAAACGATAATTAGGCCAGTTGCGATAGTATCGTGTAATCGATGATATAAACGATAGTATATAGAAAAATATAATAAAACAAATTAATAAATTAACTAAATATAATAATTATATTAATAATATTAAATGTTTTAGACACATTTTTCTCGCCTGAAATCATTTGTTTATGCTATTTTAATCTATTAATCGCTGTAGAATTTTATCCGAAAAAACAGAGGTGTATTTAGTAAAAAAAAATGGAGTTAAGATCAAATAAAATTATTTGGAGAATTTCTTATGCCTTGCTTGATCAAATTTTTTTTATTAATAATTATTTTTATTATTTACTAGATTTTCTATAAATCATGGTTAAGAAAACATTCTTTTAGCCAGTTGCTCGTAACGTTGTTATACCCTATACACATATTATGTGCAGGGTATAACAATAGAATGCCCATATACCTGTACATAAATTTATATACACATAAATATAGTGTGTAAGTGAGTATGTTGAGAGGTGGGTTTAGGCCATTTTGATGCCTCAATGAGTTTTTTGTTTTCAAAGTTTTATTGTTGTTTAAATTTTGTTTTTTTTTTTTTTTTGGTAGTGTAACGTGGTATTATTGTGAAAAACTATTGACCTTAAATTGTAGCAAACGCGTTGGCGTAATGATACCCAAATTCTTGTCCATGACAACAGATCAACGGCTATTTTAAGCAAATGAGTTGAAATTTATGTTTTGACTGCTTTTGGCGCAAAATCCATATAAAAATTCAAAATCAAAAAAATTTGTATGGTTAACTATGTGCAGGAAACCCGCACTTAATGATATTAGAGCTATTGTTGCTGTTGTCGCTAGTGTTGGCCTTATCGATACTATCGGCTTGAATATCGAGAATATCGATATTGAGCCCATTCCGCGTAAAAATCGTAAGCGGCAAAAGCTAATTTTACAGAAAAAGGTATTTTTCGCGCGAACGCGTTCGAAATTCGCAGCCAATGTGGCGCTTACGATATATTTGTCAGGCTGATATCTCAGTAAATACGACGAATTAGTTAATGAAATTTTTGGTGTAGATGAGTTGATTAATTATGAACATAATTCCATAAAAAACCTAAAATCGATAATCGATTGATTACGACTTTTTCTCGATATGTTTATACTATGAGTAAAAAGTTATAGAAATTGTAACTTGAACAAAAATAAAATAATTGAAATAATGAAATTATTAAATTATTATAACTAATTATAAATGTTTTAATTTTAAGCAAACGAATTTTTAAATTAAAGAATATTTTATTAAATTTTTAATAAAAGCGGATTTATATTTTGATTCAAGTTCTTAGGTATTTCAATTTTTACAAAACAAAAACAAAGAAATATTTTCGACGCTGTACGATTATATCGATAGTTATTCCAACACTAGCTGTCGATGTTGCTGCTGTCAATGTTGCTGCTGTCGCTGTTGCTGCTGTCGCTGTTGCTGCTGCTGTGTATGTTGCTGCTAATGATGATGGCAATGACAGCTATGACAGTTGCGGCGCATATGCAAATCAAGTTTCGGTCAATTGCATGGCCAATTAACAGCAGCAACAGCAATGGCAGCGACAACAGCAACATCGACAGCAGCAGCAACATCGACAGCAGCAACATCGACAGCAGCAACATCGACAATATCCGGGCACGGGGCCTCAGTCTGTGGAGCAATTAAATGAGCAACGCTTGAATCGGCACAAGAGCAACAATTACGAATGCGGAGCAGGCAGCCGTGGCACATGCAACAAACGCTTTCACTGACCATTGCCAGTGTTGCCACTCTGCAAAAAAAACCAGTAAGAACGGCGCAGATCAGTCGGACGTAAGGCTACAGTCAGCCGCAACTTACAATTTGAAAACCGTGTAATTTGTGTTGCAATAATACAACAAATTGTCTGTTGCATATCTTCGCTATTTCTTTTTCGATCGTAATGCAATTGAAAGCTTTCAATAATAGTCTAGAGCTTTGAAATTGTGGCTAAAGGGGAGCTATCAAAATTCTAAAAATTTCTTGATAAGCGTACGGTATCTCTATCAAACAGTAGGTTTGCGAAATCTAGGTGACTGGTATTGTTTTTACCAATTAGCGGGGGGCACGGAGGAGATATCAAAATTCTAAAACATACTTGATCAGTTTACAGCATCGGAAAACTTACATACCAAAAATGGTGTCTCTAGCTCGTATAGTAATTGGAATCTAGCTAGTAGTTCATACGGACAGACGTACATGGCTATAACACTGAGCTCGTCGTCCTGGGGTCTGCCACGCCTCCTTCTGGGTGGTATACACATTTTTAATTTGCACCAAATTTATAAACCCTTTTGTAGTTTCTTTAAGTACAGGGTCTAAAAACTGGAAATGAAAAAACCGTAATCCTAGCCTAAAGATCAAAACGTGGGCGAGCGTTAACTTTCCCACGTTGCTGTTGCTGTTGTTGCTTTTGTCTTGGGGCTTGGTCAGCCCATTAGTCACGCTCAGCTCTGTTGACTTTGTTGTTGGCCTTTTTGGCAAAGAATAAATAAACAATCAGGCGGCAAAATGTCCATAGATGTTGGCATGCCCACTGCCCAATAAGCAAATCCCGTTCACTTGCCCCATGTTGCTGATGTAGCGCACGTCTGGCTTAAGGCTTTACGCCAGCAATATCTCTATTTCTCACTGCCCAACTTGCTTCCTTTTTCCTTTTTCCTTTTCCCCTTTCCCCATTCCCCTTTCCCCTTTCGCTTTGCATAATACATAATTCAAGCTAAGCGCTATCGAGCTGATATCCCAGCATCAGCAATAATAATTGCAAATAATAACAACGGCAGCAACAGTTGCTGACGCTGCCAGCAACATGCAAACATTTTGCCACAGTCCCGGGCCAATTTGTTGCACAGAATTATTGTAGGAAACCAGCAAGAACAGAGCCAATCTGTGAAACGTGCTCAACTATAAAATACCCCGCACCCAATATTTTCAATGTAGTTTAAAACTACTTTTGTTACTCCAATAACTTTTGTGTTTTTTAAACGATTTGAAAGCGCTTTTTAGCATAGATAAAAATAATAATAGAGAGTATACATTATTAATAACAACTTTCTACGCTGAATATTACGCTTGTTGTGGATTCGGGCATAAAGTGAGCGTGGCATCCAACATTTAAAACGAACTTGATCAGCGCATGGTATGCATCTATCTACATTCCAAAAATTACTGCTCTAGCTCTTGTAACTTTCGAGATCTACGAGTTTATCCAAAATCGACTCAGCTCGACGCCCTGATCTAAAATAAATAAATATACTTCTTAGAGTCGCCTCGTTCTACCTATTAACCCTATTTTTCACCCTTCAATGGTACAGGGTATACAAATTCTCTTCTCCGCCTTGTCTCATCTATTTAATCTCTTTGGCTCTCACAATCTAAGTTGGATAATAATGCTTGGCGTGTCTAGAGCCATGTCCAAAGCGCAACTCTTTATACAATTAACAATTATGGCAAGTGGGAGCTGTCTATCTATTTACTACAAAATTGCCAACATTAGAGAGAGACAGAGAGAGAGAGAGAGAGAGAGAGAGAGAGAGAGAGAGAGAGTTTGGGAGGAAAAGATGGAGAGACACTTGTACATGAAGTTCCAGCCTGCAGAAGGCGTTCATTATGACTGCGCCTCTTCCCCTTTTCACACACATTCACACTCCAACACACACACACACATACACACACACTAACTTTAAATGTGCCGGAAACTCTTGGGCTTGGCCCAAGATTTGTAAGTTTTGGAGTGTCGCAAGTTTTGTTGCTTTCAATAATCACAAATCATGCTGATAGATGGAAATACAGATATATAGATATATCCAACATACTATATAGATATATCCAAAGATAGATAGAATTGTAAATAAATATATTTATACTTAGTAATACCTAAACAGACAGACAAGTGGGAGAGTTAATACAGCATCAGTTGAGTAAAATACATTTGTAATTCTACAAATAAAAAATACAAATAACATTTTTTGTTGACTGAAAATTAAGTTTGGTAACCTACTTAGTTCTAAAAGATATATAAATTCTATAAATGCTATATAAAGTTTATTTTAGAAGTGTAGATATTTGCAAAATAAATAAATAAACACATTTCTTGTATACTACTAAATAAAACTGTTATTGATGATTGTCGTTGTTACAATCAATGTTGTCAATCAGTCTGATTTTTAGATATGTTATGTAATTAGATAAATTCATAGTAATTTTGATGGTAATAATTATCGTATAGTTCACTCTCTTTGCTTTAGAAATGCGGCTTAACTTTTATTGTAATATTAGCTTTCTAGCGTTTGCTTTATGATTTCCATCATGATTGTCAATCAGTGAGTGGGCAAATAGTTAAATGCCATCTATGTACAAAAGTTCTCGTAGTTTAAGCTTTGCAGCATGATATGCATAGTTTCAGTATATAAAATAAACTTTTGCATAACTCCCATCATTTACAAATAATCACTAATTGACGGTCTGACTGATGGGCTAATTGATTGACTGATTGACTGATTGACTGTGTGGCGCCTCAGCAATTGCTTAGCTAATTCATTAACTGCCCCAAAAAACATTTTGAAAGTATAATATTTAAAAGTAATAGTAATTGTTTAGCAAACGGTTTAACAATCTGGCAACGCCGAACGCGTGATGGTGTTGCCACACTTGTCAATCAATATTCTAATTGGCTAAACAAATTTAATTGAATTTATTTTATGTAGATAGTTATATATCTCTTAAATAAAAAAATCTATTCAATTAATGTACATTGTGGGCGAAAAAGGCGTGGCATCTAATATTTGAAACCCATGTAACCATTACTTCTAGCTCTTATAGTACAGCGTCTACAAAAAGGCAACTATTGATATAGAAATTTTAATGTAATATAGTATATTTAAGATAAACATTTGGTTTTAAATCGATCTATGATAGGCATGAATAGAATTCAGAAACTAGCTAAATTGGCAACGTTGTCTGCCTATGATTTCACCCAGATTCAAGTGACGATAGGGGGGGCAGAGGGGCAACGGACAATTAGAAAGACTTATAAACGCAGTCAGCGAAGAGTATCAGAGAGTGATCATAAATCTGTATAACCTGTATGTTGATTTTCACCAGCATGTATAACTAGCTGCGTATGTATGCCAGCTTGTCTGTCCGTCTGTCCGCCTGTCCGTATAAACTCTCTCGCCATGTGGGGTTCTGCGCCCCCAACATTAAAAAAAAAAAAGTGAATTTCTGCGGCACTCGCTCCACTTTAGCCTTCGACTTGGATAACTTTTATACACTTTGTACACCGCTGGCTTTTGTTTTTTATTTGTATACCCTGTACCCATTGAAAATGGGAAATACAGGCTTATTAACTTTGTCAGAATGTATGTAACAGGCAGAAAGAGGCATGGTAGACCCCACAAAGTATATATATTCTTGATCAGGGTGACGAGCTGAGCCATGTTCGTCTGTCCGTACGACTGTCCGTCTGTTTAAACGCGGTGATCTCAGCAGATATGAGAGCTAAAGCAGCCATTTTTGAAAGGTGTACACCATACGCAGATCAGGTTTATTTCAAATTCTAGATGCCACGCCCCTATCGCGAACAATGACCATAAACAGAATACATTGACCAATTAAAAACATACAATTCTATCTACACAAATTCTCTCATCTACGAACTGTAGAGATAAGTAATATCTACCAAATCTGTAAATTTCAATTAAATCGATCTATAATTAAGAAAATTGTGTTTAATTAAAGATTTTCGTGTGGACATAATTTTGAATGCTATGCTAGATTCAGCCGTAGGGTAGTACTGTAAAATATACCGGCGAGCGTAAGCTGTGGTACAGGGTATAAGACAGTCGGGCTGGCATTTTATTTTTAATTTTATTACTTTGTGGTATATACATATTTATATAGATGCTTGTCCGCATGTATGTACTATATGTATATATATAAATATATATTTAGTTGTGTTTTCTGCGCACTTGGCCTTAATTGCGCATGCGCGCGCACTTTCAATTCCTTTTGGATGACGACGACGATTCGGTTTCAGTTTTCGGCTGATTGGGCCAAAACAACAAAACAACAACAAAAAACAAAACAACAAAAAACAAGCCGTGTGGCAAATTGATGCTGGGGCAAAAGTAGATTTAAAGCTCAGCGATAATGATGCGACTCTCTGCAATGTAATAATTTTTCAAGTTGTTTTTTTTTTTTTTGTTTTTTGCAGTTGGGGGAAATGGGGGCCAGGGCAGCGAATTGTGGCAGGCGAATCCAAACGAAAATTGCCATAAACCGTATGCTGGTTGTGGCATCGTGGTCCAACAGGTAAGTTCATGGCAATGCCAAGCGACAAGCCAACAGTAAAAACAAGAAGAATATGCCACAGGGTCAATATGAACGAACAGTAGATACCCTACATGCCAATTTATTTATTTAATGTCAACTAATGTCAGTGTCAAAAAAATTAAAAATACAATTTGAAATAAAGAAAAAAATTAAATGAAAAAATTAAATTGAATTAAATTTAAAGTAAATAATAAAAGAAAAAAAAACCTAAATAAAGTTAAGATATAAAAGATCGAATGCATAAAAACCTCCATTAACTTATTTTAGTCTAATTGATCTAAAGTTATAGTTTGTTAAGCAATCTGTAAACTAAAGCAAATTTATAGTTTTTTTTTTAATATTACAATTTTATTATTGTTGTTGGGAAATAGCGTACTGCGGCCTAAAAGATCTATTGTACCCCTAAATATTACAACACCTTTTAAATATTCCTTCATTTTGTCCAAATTATTAGAAACATCAAAAACAAATTTTATTTGAGCTGAGATTTTATTTTGGATTAATAGAAAATTACAAATCTAAGCGCAGCTCTAATCAATTTCCAATCAGGCATATTACAGCTTTTGAGAGGCATAATACCCTAAATTGATTGAAGTGTATCGAATAATAAAAAAGCTCGCATATTTCTAGAGGCTGCCAGCGGCAGTGAGATGGTTTTTTATATAGTATATAAATATATACCTATATACCGTATTTATGTACATAAAGTAAGTTTTTTTATTTTTGCTACTTTGGCAACAGGTTCGTTGATGTTGAGAAAAAGTCAAACGGCTCAATAATCGAAGACAACTACAACTTACGGGCTTACGGGCACACTGGCCGGATGAAATGAGGACAGTAACAGCGACAACTTTAATGAGGTTATGTCTAGCTGGTATCTGTATCTGTATCTGTATATACCACTATATGTGTATCTGTTATCTGTATCTTCACTTATATACATATATCAGAATCGATACTATACACTGTGCAAAAGCAGGGTTAATAACTTTGGGAGAATGCATGTAGCAGGCAGAAGAAGGCGTGGCTATATATGGATATAGCACTGTCCGTCCGTCTGTGGAAAGCGCCGATCTCGAAAACTATCAGCGATAGAGCAGTAATTTTTGGTATGCAGGTAGGTAAAGTCAACACGCAGATCAAGTTTATTTAAAATTTCGGATGCCACGCCCCCAATATGCCCATAATCAATAAAACGAGCATCACTAGCGTACTATTGAACATAAAAGATCTAATAAAACGAGAAATATTGAGCATAGAAGGTTGTTATTTGGAATATATAATCTCAAATACTTTATCAAAGCATCCTGAATAGCGCATTCAAATCGGTTAACAAACACAGAAGCTATTAAAGAAACAATATTATAGGCAGCGTAGGTAAGAAAGAGCATAGAACCGAATATAGGGTACATGATATTCTATCTGATCTGATCTGCCCATTATGTTCTTTTGCTGAAAGTATTTTGAATTTGTAACTGAATATGCATGCCTACAACCATAGCTGTACCTGTACCTGTATCGCTTTTAATGGAATCCATATCCATACGCTACCTGCACATGGGTATATATAAATATAGAGATATATGTGTTTGTATTGGATGTGTGTCAGCTGGGATAGGCAGAGCCAGTCAGCCAGGTTTCTTTGAATTTGCTTTGCTTGAGCAAAATAAAAAAAAAAAAGCAGAACTACAAAGGCAAATGCAATGCATATTTACCTACCTCTTCCTCGGATCGTAGTGCCTGGTACTACAAGTGCTCGTAGTCGTAATTGCTGTTGACTCTGGTTGTCTTGCGGTTTTCCTTATTAATGTTGTTGCATATTTGCGTTAGCTTTCAGCAGAATTGCACAAATCATTTAAACAAAATCAAAGCACCAAAAAAACAAAAGCAACAACCAACCATCCAAAGCAAATAATTTTCAACAGATTTCATAGGTTTTGCACACACACACACACACACGCTCAACAATGATAACAGTAACAAATCGTTGCGGATACAAAACAAAACAAAAAATCAACAAAAATAAATATCATAAAAAACCGTTGCGCGCCTGCGCTTTTCAAAATTGTTTTGGCCAAGCTTTTGCTCCAGACGCAAGCGCAGCGTCGACTTTCACGAACGAGTCTTCAAAGCAAACTGACGACGATACACGACGATCACGACGAACACGATCGCGATGCCGATGCCGATGACGATGGCGATGGCGACTGCGCCAATCATCGCTGCCAGCGAGCAGCACTGTGTCTTTAGCGGTTTTCCAGCCAAGTCTGACTAAAGCTGGTTTCACTTTTAAAACAGCCTAAAACTTAAGTCATAGCGAAATTTGTCCGATTGATATTTTTATACCCTGTCCCCCCCTTTAAAAATGGGAAAAACAGGTTTAATAACTTTGTCAGAATGTATGTAACAGGTAGAAGGAGGCGTGGCAGACCCAACAAACTATATGATCAGAATAACGAGCTGAGTTGATATAGCCCTGTCTGTCCGTCCGTCCGTATGAACGCGGAGATTTTGGAAACTACAAAAGCTAGAGAAGCTATCTTGGCTGCTATCAGTAGATGTATTCAAGTTTATTTCAAATCTTTGATGTCACTCCCATTTACGCCCAAAAATCCATAAAACCCACACAACCTTGTGTTGTTTAACATATAAAGTAGAATAACAAGCGTAATATTGAACATAGAATGTTGTTATTTGGAATATATACACTCATCTATTATATTTAACTATCCTTGAAATAGGTTAATAAACACAGGAGATATAAGCTACGCAATATTGCATGCAGCGCAGTCATTAAAGCTGGCGCACGTAAAAAAGTTAGAAGAAAAAGCACTGCTACGTTTCTTGTGTAAAATAAAGGGTACAGGGTATTCTAGGGTCAGGCTTGTCCGACTGATGTTGGTAGTTGGTTTACGATTTAATTTTGAATAAATTTTAAAGGTGCTTATATTTTTTAGCGTTTTTTAGACACCAGTAAGCCTGGCAACACTATTGAGCCTGCTCAATTGACCGTGTTGTCGGCGTTGCCACTGTGGTGCAATAATGCGGCTGATTTGCAGTAACCGCAATTGCGGCTGATTAGCAGCAGTTCAGTGCCAGTTAAATTCCCTCAATTTTGCGGCTATTTTCGCATATGGGTTAATACTATTATTGCCTTATTATTTGTGTGCACAACTGTACATTCGTAATGAACGTCCGGAGCTTGAATCCATTATGTTTGAACTACCGGGACAGAACTGATTAACTATCGATTAGTGCTAGGAAAAAATAAGTGCAATAAGTACAGTTTGGTTCAAAATGTTAGAAGCAAAGTGTTTTCCAACACTGAATACTATCTACAACAAATATGATGCCCTATAAATTAAACAAACCGACCGCCGCCTGCTTAATTATGTATGACCAATCGCATCGCTTGAAAGAGGTATCAATAACATTCGTAATATAATCATGATCACGATCACGATCATGTCGGCGTCGGCGTAGCATATCAATTTGTATGCAAAAAAGTTGCCACCTTTCCAAAAGCAGCTGAAACGAACTCCAATTCAAGCGGAAAATACAAGCGACAATATTATTTATTTTGATTCTAATCTAGCGCAGACTTGACTTAAGTACGAGTATTAGGTTTAAACCAGCTATAATATGATCAATAAAATTATAGGATATAATAAAACCAGTAAGTTGTTTCATCGGACGCAACCAACAGTAAAATACCCTGTAATTTAAATATAATTTTTAATAATTTAAAGAAAAGTGATCTAAGTAGCCTCAGAATTTTTTGGCAGAAAATTTTTGGAATAGATAAAGCCGGTGTAGGCGTGACAGAATATATAGTATAAGCTTTTTTGGATCTTGCCTGGTCTCACCGATAAGAGCTAAGCCTGGGCTTCGATTCGATTTAATTGATCTTTTTTTCCGGCGATTAAATCGATTTTTATTTATTTTTTGGATCGATTTTTTTGTATCATGCTATTTTGCGAAATGAACAAGATCGGTAGTGTAATCCACCCGGCTGATCTGCTTTGTTCTAACTAGTTCCTGTAAATAGATTTAAGTTTAAAATTTCAAGTTTAACTTGTAGTTTAAATGTCATGTCCCATCGGCCCTCAGATCCATAATTGATTAATAAACACAGAACTTATTCAAAGAAGAATTAAAGCCAATCTTATGTAATTTTTATTTACAACTGCAATTTTGGTAAAAACTAACAAATTTGCCACGCTTGATCTCAAATACTTCGAAGGTGTATTGCTCAATGGCCTTCATGTTCGTTATGATAAACTCCTTGAGGGCCTTGACATATTCGCTAGCTGAAGCAATTCGTTTCTTGAAGGCCTCAATCACTTGTTTTTCGCCCTGCAGCTCACCCTTGTATAGGTCTTCCGATATCTTAGTGATATAGCCGCGTATACCCATGATTTGCGCCTGCACAGATGCAAAGCTCTCAAATGGCTGCTGTGGCAGTTTTCCGTGTATCTCAATGTTGCAGGACATCAGATCCTTCTTGATTTCCGGTTGAGCTGTAGCCATGATTTTCTGTTTAAAATTTTGATATACTTCTGAACAGGTCGAAAAGGTAATGCTATGTATGTAAATGCTATGAAGTAATATCAAAGGCCTGCTTCAGCTTTGACTTAATGAGTTATACGCTCTAAACACGCACACTTGGGGCTCTAATCTCTGAAACAGATCAGCAAAAGTAACATTAAAATAGACTCAAGTTTGCTTAAATAATTACAATAATTGCATAATTATAATTTAACATACATATATTTAATATGAAATAAAAAAATAAGTTTAAAACATAAACATAATTTGAAGTTTAAAATTAAATCACAAGTTTAATGTCAAGTTTTTTGTAAATAATACTCAAAGTGGTTTTAACTTAATAGCTATATATTTTAAATTTTTGTATATATTTATTTATTAATTTACATGTTAATTTTTTTATAGGTATTTCTTTGTTATATATTTAATATTTTACAGAATTGATTTCTTTGTTTATTTTATGTATATGGTCTGATTTTTATTTTTCAATTACATAAATTTATTTATTAATCTTATTTATTTTATGTTTTTAAAAAATTTATAGTTTCTGTAATTTAATTTTATTTAATTTAAAATTATTATTATTTACATTTATTATATTTTCATCGTTGAGCTGCAATTAAAATCGATTAATTTCAACTTTGTTTCTCATCTGCACTTCCTTTAACACTGGCACTTCGGTGCGTCTAGATCCATGTAGATATCGCAAAAAAGAGGGGGAAAGATACATGTTAAAACATAGAAAAATAATTATGAATTAAATAAATTGCTTCATTATATAGCTAAGACAAAGATATACTGGGCACAAACAGCAAGCCAACAAGTTAAATGGAAGACAGAAGAATGCTCGACGATAAAATACTCTGTGAATAAAGAAATATTATATAATTCGTAATATAAATATAAAATACGCAATATCGAATTCTGAAAATGTTCTAATTTGCAACAAACCTCGAGTCAAAATAAGCATTACTAAAATAACTTAATCCTAATTAACTCCAGTTTCTCCAAACAACAGTTAGTAATTTTCAGCATTAATATTGGCTGAGTTGCTGATTTTTCACCTATGATTTGACATAGTTGCCAATTTTCACCTTTGACTTGACATAGTTGCCTGTTTTCACCTATGATCTGATAGTTGCCAATTTTCAGCATTAATTTGTGGAATTTAGAATGAAAAAAGTTGCTAATTTTCAGCTTTAATATTAGCATAGTTGCCAATTTTCACGTATGATTTCACATAGTTGCCAGTTTTCAGCTTTGATTTGTGGTAAATGGTAAACTTTTATGGTATATTGGATGTATATAATTTCGATTCTTCAAAACCGAAAAGTCAAGTCAAGTTCTTTCAATTTATGAAGCTCTTGGATAGATCGTCACAATAGGTGCCCGACAATGTGCGTAGTATGTGTTTTTTTACACAATAGGAATTTTCCCAGCAAGACTTAGAAAATGCGGGGCTTCGAGCAATTATTCAAGCAATTTTCCTAGCTGACATGGAGGGCAATTATAACTAAGTTTAACTATTATTATAATACGAGCATAAGACATGAGCAGTTACTGATTAAGCAGACACAGCATGATACCAGCTCCCAGATAACAAATAGCAAATGGACAAACATGGGGACAGATGTGAATACATAAACGAGCGAACATATACATTTACGAGTATATAGAGTATATAGTATATATTTAATTGATTCCTGTTAACAATTTGATATTCGTTTTGGCCAACGTTGTGCGTGCTCAAAAGAATTTCCCGCTTAAGTGCTATATAGATAAATTTGTATGTATGTAAAAAAAACATGTAGTGGGTATTACAGATATACATATATATGAATACATGGTAGTAAGTGTTGTTGTATATAAACTGTGGTTGTACATGATATTCGTAGGTGTTTTACATTCAGATTCATATTTTTGGAATACACTCATATATTTGTTCAATCCATTCGATTCGGCTGCTTACGTTCTGCAAATGGACAGGGTATCCAGTAGAAAGACGGCACCATTGATGATCATCAATGATCCGGCCGCAATGGCATTACGCTTGCGATCCTTCAAGAAATCATACTGATCATGCCACTCATCAATGACCAGAGCACCCGATGCCACAAACAGAATGCAACCCAACAGCGATATCAAGGCATTCAAACGTTTCTCGATCACCGATCCCAGTACGTGTCCTAAACAAATACAAGATTGTGAATGATCAAAAATGTATTCACTTGTATTCATAATGCCACGAATACTCACCGATCAGCAGAACAGCACAGATAATGGTGAAGCCGCCAATGGTACCGCATACGATCAAGGGACGTTTGCTCAGATCCCCAACGACCTCATAGAGCACCACACAAGCTATGGCAATACCCTACAAAAATAAATTACAAATTAGCATAAATATGAAAGCTTTGCTAAAAAAAATTATACAATTTTGTTCAAAAATTACAAGATAAATAAAATAAAAAAATTAAAATTAAAGAGCAAAATTTACAAATATATTTGCATTCATAACTTTTGTATTTATTATGCAATCGCCATGAAATTTGATATATAATTTGTAATATTATCGATCTATATATGTAGCTGCAAAATATTTTTTGTGTTAGAAGAAAGAAAGCGCATATAAAGCCTATTCAAGTTTGGTTTCAGTCTATCTTTAATATTGTAAAGTAAACTCGATTAAATTAAATATACCTTTTATTCCGAATCTTTGCAGATTTGGCACAACAATTTTTACCCCAAAAAGCAGTAAGCTTAATTTGAACAACTTTACGAAACTTCCCCCAATATAGAACATAGAACAATTCAAATAGATAAGCATAATAAATATTTAATCAGCATTGAAAATGACAAATGTATCGGCGATAAAAATGACACCAGTAATAAAGGCCAATACACCCGATGACAATATGGAATTCCTATCGATGGCAGTTTCAAAATTCTCCATCCAACGATCTAAAATGATGGCGCCCGTCGATATGAAAAGCACAAAGCCGGCAACAGCAAAGAGTAAATCGATTTTTCTGTCCACTTTGGCATTCAGTAAATGTCCTGCAATACGTAAGCCAATAACGAAACTATATATATACAAATATTTTGTTTATCGGTATATTACCTATGACAAGGGAACTGCAAATGATTAGATAACCCGTTAGAGTGCCACAGACCAACATCGCATCGCTGGTATAGCCACGATTTGCCACGCTCTCAATCAATATGATAATGCTGGCAGTGAAGATCTACGATGATCTCTGGATCAGTATAACAATACGGATAACAGCAACGGACGGACAGACGAACATACACTCACATACAATTGCAACGATAACAATATCTCGACAAACATTCGGAAAAGATAGTAAAAAGAAATTGATAGAGTGCTTTTGATTGCACGAGTACACTCCAAAAAATTATTTAGAGAAATTCGAGATAAAATTTTCAATTTATTATTTTCTTTATTTATTTATTTATTAGAAAATCTTGAAAAAAAAAACCCTCAATTATTTCTTGTAGGTTTACTTTGCAGTGAGAACAGGATTTCCTACTGTCGGTTACGTTCGACTGCAGCCTTCCGCTTGACTGACTTTCTAATCTCTAGATCTTTTGTGAAAAGTGAAATTAAAATAAATTTAGCTTGACTCGTTTATCAAAATGAAATTTATATTTAAGTTCTATTAGCATTTATATGACAGCATAAAACTCAATGGCCCAAAACTATTATCATATTAGTCGGTAAATATCGTATAGCCCACACGCAATTTGCTTATCAAATATGAGAATTATTTAGCATTAACAAATGAATCCATTTGTTCATCTTGTTATCAACATATATACACATACATACATTTGTGCAAATATCTAATGCTACGTCTATTAGCAATGATACATGGGTGCGCCAAATATTGGCTATAAAAATGACAAATATATGCCAGTCGGAGGGCATGGTTGATAACTGCCTTGGGTCAATCAATCAATCAATTAGAAATGCCGTTAGCTGTTGTTAATTGCCAAGCTAAATGGATGGGAAAACTGTTGCGTATCCTGTCTATATGTATACCATCCTCCATTTAGCTCTATTATTTAGCTAGTAATGCGATCTATGACACATACTACACGGCAAACAGCAAAAAGTCATTAGGACAATGTGCTTAGCAGCTTAAAGATAACACAGACACACAGGGCACACTATATACATATAGTATACCTATCCAATATTTACGTAATGCCCGTTAGCAGCACAATTATGTTTGTCAATAATTACACTTCCCACCTTCCCATAGACATACGAAATTGTAAACAGAATAACAAATTCAAATTCTCATGTTTGGCGTGTTTGCTTTAATTTATTGTCACAGCACACTCGACTGCAGCGTTCTGTTGCCGTACGATAACAGTATATGATAGGCATATGCCATACATAATTGCAATGCAATTAAATTAGGTAGCCAAAGCTAATAAATAATTTGGAAATGGTTTATTTACTGCTAAGATATTATGGCTCACACGGCGTATGCGCAATTTTTGGCAACTGTAAATGTAAATAAATTTTATGCCTAACAGATTTTTAGTTGTATAACTAAAAATGGTATAATTAAAAAATGTTTAAAGTCATCAACACAATTCGTTATTTTTCAACACAACTTTTGACTTTGAAATTTGAAAATAATTAATAATCAAAAAGTTGTTTTAATATTTAACATTTGGGAACATTGATTGCCTATCAATCAAGCCAACGTAAATTTAATACTATGCATAATCGTATAAGTTATTAGTTTTCAGAGCAAAACATTTATTATGCAAATTTTCAAATAATATTACGCATACGCAGCATAAGCCGTCTGGCATGAATTACATTGAGAAATATTTTAATAAAAGCATTGAATTAAATGCCATAAATTGTGAACAACCTTTACGTGACTTTCTGGATTAAAAAATAAAAATAAAAATAATAGACCGCGATGGCTCAGTGATTCTATGAATCAGTCAAACAGATGATATAATCATCTCATATATCAAGCTAGATTTGTCATAAATGAACTAATATACTAATAATGGTTTTGCGGTTTGTTCAGTTATCGAAATAACAATGTTGTTTACAGTGTAAGCCTAGGAAAAATAATTCGTTTATAAATAAATTCGACTTAATAATATACACATTTGAACTATCTACAAAAAAAAAGAATTTAAATAGAATACGATAATATAATAAATACAATAAAACTAATTACGATATCAAAACCTCAATTAAGGTTGTAATAGCTTTAAGCTTCTTTAACTCAAGTTTTGGCTAGACAGAAAGTGCAAGCATCTTGTATAAAAAAAATATAGTTAAAATAAATTATAATAAATATATTTATTTATTAATTCAATTACAGCAATAAGTCAGCTGTCATAAATAATAAATAAATATTGCAATTATCGTAATCGCAAAATTTATGAATAGCGCTACAAAGTACTTGACTTAACGCTAGAAATAGCTAAAAATGTATGAGCAAAAGTTAGTTTGTCATATGCCAAAAGACCTAAAGATAAATGAGTTTGGTATTTCCCAAGCAGACTTTCAGCGGATTGGATCATGAAAGCTGAAATTCATATTAAACAAAAGTTACAAGAAAAACAACAAACTTAATCCGCCAAACTTGTAAGTTAACTTCGCTTTGTAAAATGTGAAATAAAATTTCCTTAAATGCACAAAACGCTGCGACTAAAAATAGTCAAAAACAACAACAAAAACAAAAAAATGCTAGGCATGCCCATATATCAAAATTTGATTTCCAATTAGTTAGGTACGTATGGTCTATAGCTATAAAAAACAAGAACATGTGTAAGTAGGAGTGTGTGTGTGTATGGCCATTAATTATAAAACGCTGACACGCCGCTGACATTAGCCAACACTCACCGTTAACTTGGCTTAAAACAAAAAATTAGTAGCCAAAAACAGAATACATAAAAATGATATTAACAATAACAAATCGCGCAATGGATGCGCAGTTAAAACATTTATTAGCGCGTAAACAGATTTGTGTGCTGCAAAATATAAGAATAGATCGCTTTACGGCCGACATCGCAATAGGAAAATGCAAATCGGTCAGAGCGCAGCAGATCAGTCGGACGCAACAGGCAGTGGCAGAACTTGTACTCCTTGTACTCAATAATACACATAAAAAATCACTAAGCGCTCACCTAAAGCAAACTAATCCTTCCTTGTATACAGTTTAGCAAATTGGCAAATTTTCTGTGCTATATCTTCGTTGTTTCTCAAGCAATCGTTATTAAATTCATAGCATTCATAGAGATTGTAACACATAAAAAATATTAAATGCTCACCTAAAGCAAACTTTTTCTCCCTTCTATATAATTTAGCAAATTGCCTGTGCTATATCTTCGCTGTTTTTTAAGCAATCGTAATGCAATTCATAGTATCGATACAGAATGCTATAAACTACGTACATCTTAAATTACAACCTTTCACTAAGCTAATCGACCCTTTTGCACGTTTTCAAAGTACAGGGTGTAATTAGTTAATTTAGTGACTCGCATTTGACACCTTATCGAGCAATTGTTGCTAAAGCTCATACGCATGACCGACAGACAAGCTGAATGTGAGCAAATATTTGCACGGCAGGTAAATGCAGTCTAGCCCTTTTTTTACCATATTTCCATATTTATTATTATTATAATAATAGTATTATTATTTAGGCGCTGAGTGTTCAGTCGGCTCATAAAGCTTTGCTTCCAGCAGCTATCAAAATTAGCTATGCCATTCACACAATTTGTTATTATTTATTTTGTTGTTGTTTTTGCAATTGTTGTTGTTGTTGTTGTTGTTATTGTTGTTGTTGTAATATTGTTTATTCAATGCAGCGCCAGAAGCTTCGACCTTTTTGTCGGCATTGCCTGCTGGCGCACATGGCGTATGCGTAATGTGCCTGCCCGTATTATGACATCATCACCATCGACATCACCAACAACATCATTACAATCGCGTTAATTATGACGTTTCCCAACTTCATAATGAGCAACTGAGATTTGAGCTTGCTTTCAATTTGATTTCAGTGTGATTCGAGTTCAGTTTATTTCATTTTTTTCCCATTTTATTTACATTCAAAACACAACAAATGACACACTAACTGAATCAACTGAAGGTGTGGTCTTGCCATTGACAATATACATATATACATACATATATATATATGTATGTACATACGCCTATAATGATCTAAGAATTTCCCAGCTAATTATACAAAATGCCGAAAAAATTACTCTGCACTTGCTCACTTCATAAATACATCAATCACGTATGATGGAACGCAGCCAATGCTATTTGTTTACATGCAATTAAATACATATTTTTAAGATCCCACAAAAAAAAAAACATTTATTTATTAACTTGTAGCGCTTACAGTACTCTATTTTATGCATTTCTATTTTGCAAAAAAAAAATAATTACCAGTTGCTTTCTTTTATTTCAGACCAATTTGCAATTAGTGAAAACAGTTGCTCACATTCCATAAAAAAATATTTAAAAATATTAAAATATGGCCAAGCGTCAGATTTTTCAGCTGAAAGCTATCAATATTAAACTTGATGTTTATAGCTTCCGGTAAAATATTATAATAGATATTATACTTTCAGCGCTTAATTTGAAATTTTTAGAAATTATTTTCATTGTAACTTTAATTTACATATTTTTTCGGGTTTTTTTCCTATATTATAATTTCGAATTTTTTCCCTATATTATAATTTGGAATTTTTGATTTTATGGATTTTGGATACATAGCTTAACGATCCCATTTTCTTTGAGCTATGAGATCTTAACTAATAAGATATAAGGAGATTCTTTTTCCTATATTCTAAATCAGGATTGTTGAGTTTATGGATTTTAGAGATATCCTCTTAATTTCTAATAAATCGGGATTGTTGAATTTATGGATTTTAGGGATATCCTCTTAATTTTTAATAAATCGGGATTGTCGAAATTATGGATTTTACGGATATCTTCTTAATTTCTAATAAATCGGGATTGTTGAATTTATGGATTTTAGAAATATCCCCTTAATTTCTAATAAATCACCTCGACAATCCCGATGAGTTTTAGGGATATCCTTTTATTTTCATTGAGCTATCAGATCAGAAGTGTAATACACTTTAATATATTGTATTTAATATAGTTTTATAGTATAATATTACTACGGTTCCCCATTAATCCGATATCGCATACGCATTATGCATAATATTAAACCATTTAAAACTGTGATAATTATATTTTTTTTTAATGAACAAACATCTAAAACCACAGTATTAATTTCTATTATAATTTCTATGATTCAAGTTAAGTTTAAGCTGAGCTGAAAACTATTTAAAATTTATTAATGATTTTGCTATTTATTTAAACTATTAAATTATTATAACTTCAACCGACTTAATCAATTATATATGATTAAATTAGGCTTGGTCATAATTGGCTTTATTTAAATTCGAATTTTCAATTTCAACAATTTCACAAATTGTTGCAATGCACTCAAAATTGATGAATGTGTAATTTTGTTTTCTTTTAGCGCTATCATAAAAATGTTCAAGCATTTTTTCGCACGAAATGCAAGCCACAAAAAATATACTATATTCATATACGTAGTACTATATAGGATGGAATGAGCTCATCTGAGCTTGGGTTGGGGGCAAGTGATAAGGCGTGCCAGATTGTTGCATATTACGGATTATACTTTCTCTATATGCACATGGTAATTGTATTACTAATGTGAAAACAACTGCACTCGAATAACAACTGATAAACACGATTCAATTAAATAATATACATTTAAATAAATAAATAAATAAATAAAATAAAAAGTAAAGTTTTTGAAAATTAATTTGAAGAAAACAAAAACGGAAATCTTATGACTCAAATGGAGCAGTAAATAAATAGTTGGGCAGAGATTGTGAATGGGAATGAGAATGATAAATTAATCTGCGTAAGGCTGACATCATTGAGCGGCATCATCATCACCATCATCATCATCATCAACATCAACAAAATTCTTGTGCCTTCGGCTTCTTTTGTGTATTATTTGATTATTATTATTTATCATAATCTATTACTCTATTATCCGCATGCGTGGTGTGGGAATGCCAAAAAGTTGGATGCTATATCAGACGATTAATGACATCATAACCGGGTTTGCTTTTTTTTTTGGCTTTACAATAGAGCATTAGGGAGAACTACGCAGTTGACGGAATCAAAGAAAACCTCTAACAAAACAAATCCAAAAACAGAATACAGCATAAAGCGAATAGAAGAATGAAGTCATGAGCAATGAAAACGAGTCTGAGTTCCCAAAAAAAATAAAATTAAAAACAACAAAAAAAACCGGTTGCTTCAAGGCAATTTCCCTCTGCTCTCCCCTGCTCCCTCTTCTACCATCTGCAAGGAAGCAACAGTTTTTTAGAGCCGCCGGCTAAAAAGTGCGTAAGCAAAGGCACAAACAGGAAACAGTCAAAACAAGTAGCAGAAATAGCAGTAGAGGTGCAAAAAGTAGTAGAAATTGCAGTAAAAGAAGTACTCTCAATTAAAGTTATATAGAGCAAGTTTTAGATATTTGAAAACACTATAAAAAACTAAATAAATAAATAAATAAATGCATTAAAAACTTACCAGCTCAATGATCTTCAGCAGCAAGCGATTGTTAAACTCCATGGTATTTCCTCTTTGATGAACTCGTCACTTTTTTTGCTTTTTAGAACGACAAAAAATACAACAAAATTAATAAAAACAGCTTCAATCGCTCTTCAAGTTGTGATTTAATTGAATTTTTTGCTTCACTCACGAGCGATGTGCGTCTTGTCCTCACGTTCGACGATTTCTGACTGAATCCATGCGACGCCACAGCGCGCATCCAAAGCTCTGTTAGCGCTGGCCAGCGGCAGTGCTGTCGCTTTGGCGTTTTTAGCGCTAGCCAGCAAAGCCCACAGCTTTCATAGCACAAGTGTTGGCTAGTCAGCAGAAGCTCAATGTAAAATGAAAATATCCAAAAATGAAGTGCTTTTTATAAATATTAATAAATTAAATATAAATAAAAAACAAAAAATATGTGCTGAAATAAAATATATATAAAAAAATGTAAACGGGGCAGATCAGTCGGACGTGCCCGACTGCACAATACCCTGTACCCTATATTCAAAATATAATTTTATGAAACTGTCACACGAAGCGTATCAGCAATGCTTATTCTTCTTTCTTTTTATGAGTGCCAGATTTAACGGCAGCCTAATACCGCTCACATCAAACTCTTGCTATTGTCACACTCCAGATCCACAAATCCACTCGCCACTCCACTTAAGCACTTGATCAGAGACACTACACTGTGATCAGCAGCACTGCAGTAGCTGTATTTATAGTGCTTGCAGGCTGCGTCGTCGCTGTCTCTTCTCAGTTCCCGATAATACGCAAGAGAAAGAGCTAAGAAAACCCACCCACCAATCGGTGAGAGAACACATTGACCGCTCCTATGCATAAGCTCATAGGAAGCGCTTAGCCAGTATCCTCACTCGCGTTTGCTGGCTCTCCAAGCATACCTTCTGCATTACAAGTAATGCAGCGGGTTGCCAGCTCGTCTCCTAGGCAGCGCTTAGCCGCTCACCTCGCTGTCTCTCCAAGTATACCTCATGCATTACAAGTAATGCAGCGGGTAGCCAGCTCGTCTCCTAGGCAGCGCTTAGCCGCTCACCTCGCTGTCTCTCCAAGCATACCTCATGCATTACAAGTAATGCAGCGGGTAGCCAGCTCGTCTCCTAGGCAGCGCTTAGCCGCTCACCTCGCTGTCTCTCCAAGCATACCTCATGCATTACAAGTAATGCAGCGGGTAGCCGCCTAGCCTACAAAGCAACGGATATACTACACTGGGTGGAATAGAGCATAGAGCGCTCATCACAGAAGCGGAGTGGTGGGTGGTGGGATTTTTTTTGGCGGGAGCTGATCCAGACAGACAGATGAACAGACAGACAAACGGACATCGCAAAATCGATTCAGCTCATATTCCTGATCAAGAATACATATACTTTGTGGAGTCTACCACGCCTCCTTTTGCCTGTTACATACATTCTAACAAAGTTATTAACCCTGTTTTTCCCATTTTTCAAATGGGCACAAATTGGCTTGAAAAATATGGCAACACTGCTAGGCAGCGCAGTGAACGTCGACGTCGACGTCGACGACGACGTCACTGCTGGCGGCAGCGGCAAGGTGTGCGTAGGCATTAGTACGTGCAGTAATTAGTATGTACGAATGTACCCTTGCGTGTAAAATACATTCATACATATCTACACAGTTTGAGTACATAAGTAGTACATACATACATTCCGCAAGGATTGGAGTTAACTTTAAGAACATTTTAATGCCTGAAACCCATGTATTCTGACCTTGCTAAGACCCAAAAATTCCGAAAATTTTTATTTGTCCAATTTTGATCTCAATCGATTTGTTATGAAAAAATAAAGCAAAAAAAAACCAAACGTCGATGAAGTTAACATTTTATTAAATTTAAAATTTTTATTTTTTTGTTTTCTCTTCAGTTCTACACAGATGTTAAGAAAATAATCCAAAACCTCCAGATTTGTCTTGGGCTCTCAATTTACGGAGCTACTTTAGTAGTATGTTAAGTGGGATAACCTCAACAAATTATACATAATTAATGTCAAAAACATGAAAATGTTATAAATATTCTTATCCGATCGTAATGCAGTTTACAGCATCGATGGAGAATAGCTTAAGCTTTAAAATTGAGCCCATTGTGTTTTATTTTTGCGGTTAGCGGGGCAGGGTAGCCAAAATCTGAAATAAACTTGATCTGCTTGAAGCAAAGGATAACCTACAACACCTACCCAAAATGGTGAAATATGGACGAACAGACTTAGCTTGTCATGATGATTAATAATATTCATATATAACTTCAATATTTTCTATATATTTTCCATTTGCATCCACTTTATGGACCCTCTGGTACCCTTTCAAAATACAGGCGCCAAAAATAAATTAAAAAAAAACAGCTTTATTCAGTAGCTTAAGAACTAATTAAACTTGGTTGCTCTTAGGTGGCTATGACGCCGGCATGCACCAATGCGTAGTGCTCCTCGAAGGCTTCTTGATGCTTTGGCAGGAGCGTGGCACGTGCGCGAATGTTGAGGAGGACGACGTTCTTGGCCTCGCCAAATTCGCGCTCAAATACGATATAATCGACCCATATCTTCGGCTCGGTATTGCCAAAGTAATTGATCATGAAGTCGTGGCACATGCGCAACGCTTTCACTGTGTCCGGATTCTGCGAAGTAGACAATAATAAAAATATTCTTTCGTTAATATCTTCAGTGTTTATGGACCGATTTCAATGCGTTTTACAGCACAGCTAAGTGCAATAATAGAGAGTATATATTCCGAAAAACAACTTTGTATATTCAATATTACGCTTGCAATTCGGTTTTTGTCGATGAGCGCGTAAATGAGGCGTGGCATCTAAGATTTGAAATAACCTTCATCTGCGCATGGTATAGACCTACCAACAACCAAAAACAGAATTTACGTAAAAAGTTAAATTGATAAACGTATTCTTTTTATGTTCATTGTGGGCGGCACGGGCGTGGCATCCAAGATTTTAAATAAACTGGATCTGCGTATGGTACACACCTTTAAAAAATTACCAAAACGGCAACTCTAGCTTTTATAGTTGCCGAGATCGACACGTTTGAACAGACGGACGGACGGACAGACGGACGAACAGATGTACGGATAGGGCTAAATCGACTCAGCTCGTCATCTTGATCAAGAATATATATAGTTTGTGTTGTCTGTCACGCCTATTTCTGCCCGTTACATACATTTTAGCAAAGTTTTTTTGGTTATAATGAGAAACAATTGCTGGGTATTCAAATTACCTTATCGATGGTGCTGTGGATGAGCTCGATCATCTGCTGGTGCAGCTGGAGGGACATGGGCGGCTTTAGCGCTAGGCTGGCGTACTGCTGCTTCGCCTTCTCGTGGGAATGTTCGTGCCACAGATAACGCAAGTAGCTGCAACGCAGCGTCGCAAACTCCGGATGCGTCGAGTTGCAGGCATCCGCATAGATCTCCTCCAGACGCCGCTTAGCCAGCGGCTTGCCCCGTGCGCGATAATAGCTGATAGTGTTCTCCCAAAGCGACACGGCAGCGGCGCCGAACGTGCGGCGAATTGTGCAGAATAATTTGTACACTTGCCGCTCATCGTCCTGCCGTATGTGGCAGGCGAGCAGCAGCTCGTGCATGCGCAGCGAGGTATCATGCTGCAGCGCCTCGGTGAGCACATCGATGATGACCTTTTGGCCCTGCGGCGATTCGCCCATGATGCAGCTGAGTGTTTCATAATGCCGCACGTGCAACAGTTTGGCATGATGGCCGTCCTGAAACGCCTTGGACATGCAGCTGGTGATGTAGGCGAGCACGCCGTGCTCATTCGCCTGATGATTCTTGTGCAACGTGAGCACCGTGTCCAGATAGAAATCCCAAATCTCTGGCGTCTGCAGCTGCTTCACGGCCGTCTCATAGACGATGATGCACAGCTCGATGCGACGTCGCAAGGAGCGCACTTGCCACACGCGCGTTGGCGCCTCATTGCGTGGACGCTTCGCTTGAGACGCTTGAGTTTCTTGTCCCTCCTGCTGCTCCTCCTGCTCCTGCTCCTCCTCCTGCTGCTTCTCCTGCTCCTGCTCCTCCTGCTGCTTCTCCTGCTCCTCCTCCTCCTGCTCCTCCTCCTCCTGCTCCTCCTCCTCCTGCTGCTGCTTCTTCTGGTTCGCATTTTGTAGATCCCCCAAATGATAGCCACGCAATTCCCGCTTGGCCAGCGCATCCCAGAGCTCGGCCTCGCGGCAGAACATGCGCTGCATGTCATCGACAATCTGTTGCTGCAGCTTGACGGTCAGCTCGGCGTAATCCTCGCAGGACTCCAGCAGCCTGACAAAGTAATCCAGCTGCGTAATGTGATTCAGGCAGCTCCGATAGACGGCGGTGAGGCGTTCCAGTTGCAACTCCTGCTCGGAGGTCGTATTGTCATCCATATCGCATTTGCTGTCTGCCAAGGAGGCCTCCTTCAGCAACAGCTCGAAGAATACCCTGTTAATCAGCTGTGAGCTCGGGTGGCGCTGCAGGCCGCGCAGCAGCAGATTCTCAACACGCGACATATTCTGGCGATTGTACGCATAAAGCCACAGCGCCGCCGATGTCCAGTTCTCCGGATCGTCCCCATGGTACTGAAATCACAATTCACAAGTTTGTAAATTTTAAGCTGTGGCTGCAGTAGTTTTGTGCGATTTGCGCGGGAGGCGGGGGAGGTATCCAAAATCTAAAACAAACTCGTGCTGCTTACAAAATGGGAGAGCCTAAGTCCCGAATATGGTGTCTCTAGCTCTTATAGTTGCTGAGATCTAGGTGTTTATACAGACGGACAGACGGAAGGACTAATGGACGGACATGGCTAGATCGACTCGGCTTGTCGTCCTGATCAATTAATTTGTGGACCGATTTTGATGAAATTTACAGAATCGATATATGTATATTAATGAACTCTACCGTCTACTTAAGACAAAATTTATGCAAATAGATTTTTATCGCTCAAATTGGCAAATGTAATTTGGTACATTCAATTTTGGCGGCAGGGGGCGTGGCAACCTACATTTGAAATAAACCCAATATGCGTATGGTATACGCCTAACTACAATCCAAAAATAGAGTTTCTAGCTCTTATAGTTTTCGAGATCTTTATACAGATATATTTATACCGACTCAGCTCGTCGTGAAATCGGCCACGCCTGCTTCTGCCTGTTACACACACATACTCCGAAAGTTATCAAGCCCGTTTTGAATGGGTACAGGGTATAAAAGGAAATAAGGAAAACCTGCAACCTACCGACAACATCTTCTCGTAGATGCCTGCCACCTCTTGTGGCACCGATCGCTTGCTGAACTTGAGATAGTTCTCCCAGAGGGGCTTCTCGTGCGGAAACTTGTTCATCATGTCCCTGTATATGCGTATTATCCGATTGGAAATCGAGGTTTTGAGGCCGCTTAGCTTTAAGCCGGCGTATTTCTCCTTTTCGTTGATTATCAAATGCATTTGGGTTTCGTAGAGTATGAAATCCAAATAATCAGCAAAGCGAGTTTGACTTTTTGAAATATTTAGCATCAATCTTTCACGCTTGCGAACGATTTCTCTAAAAATAAATAAATACATAATTTTAGATTAAAGATTAACTTTAAAAGCTTTTAATGCTTACTTAATTTTGTCCTCTGTGAATACTTGGTAATGCTGCATTTGCTCGTATTCGGGCAGCATGCGCTCCTGCATTTCCGCAATAAACTCCGCCATGATTGCGTTTAATTTTAATTAATATATTAATTAAACAATAATAATTAACTTGTCAGCTAATTTCAATATTCGCTTGTAAACAAAATTCACGTGGTGGGCTTTAGTGCTGGCGAAACACCGATGAGTTTATATCGATATTTCTCTAGATTCTATCGATAATCGCAGTGTTTAAAAACCAACATTGAAAATCAAATTAATTATTAATTCCCGCATAATATATAAAAATTGTAGATGTATTTTGTAAGTGTTACTTATATTAAATTTAAGTACGAAATGCAGCGAAAGCGATAGTTACAAACGAGAATTCATGTGTATCGATACAACTGGCTTCGATAGACTTTACAAATTTTGCACACTAGCAGTGTTGCGAACGCCTCCAAAAAACCGACAGATTTTTATTTGAAGTTTATAAATTTGATTTTTGACTCCAAATAACACTCCAACGACAAATCGTTATTTGTTTTCGCTAGTTTATATTAGAAACATATTTGTTCCCATAAATGAACGTATCGTTCACAAGAACAATCAAACACATATGTATAAGCTATTTCCAAAAATGGCAAAAAGTTAAATTATTTGTAAAAATAAAGCAAAAATTTCCGCATGCCGCTGCTTTAGAAGAAAATGTGCCAACAAAAAAAAAAACATTTTTGGTGAAAAAATAGCGTATATGGCAACAGTGAATCTATAGCTGTAATAAGCCAAACTGGCAACACTGATTAACATCGATAAATGCGAAGCTGCCTTGCGCCGCGTTTATTTCCGAATACATGGTGCGCCTATCGATAAGTTGGCTGGCATTAAATGTGTGCACTATCGATGTTTCCCGGCTTTTACGAGTAAATCATCAAAACTATTTGTCGTCTTCGGTTATTAAAATGCATAAATTTCTAATTTTTATTTATTTAATTTAATTTTATATATATTAATAACATTTTGTTTATTTTTATTTATCAACAAAACTATAAATCTTAACTCATTTGAGAAATTAGTTAAACAAAAAATTAATTTAAAAAAAATATTGCTTTAATTTTGAAATATTTTGACATAGTACGCGCAAAATGTTGAAAAGCTGAATTGGCTCGAAAACATCGATTGTTTTAAAGAAAAAATAGCATAGAATAAATACCGATAAAGTGCCGAAATATGTGCCGAAAAATGTGCAAAACATCGATAGTATCGATACAGTGCGCCGATGTGTGTGTGTGCCAGCACTAGTTGGCCAAAATACCAAACCACTGTGGCAACTGGTCACTTTTTTCCACACGCAATTTGTTTTAACTGCGAGTAAATAATCAAATAAATAAATAATTAGGTATAAATATATATAGAAACAGTTGGGCATCGAACTAGGTGGTGCAACGATCAGCGAGCAGTAAGCGAGAGCGTAATGGCCGAATTTTCAGTTGAGCGCGTGGAGGACAAGAGAATCGTGAACGGTCGCACTGAATACTATCTGAAGTGGAAGGGGTATCCGAGGAGCGAGAACACCTGGGAGCCCGTGGAGAATCTCGACTGTCCCGATCTAATTGCCGCCTTCGAGGAGTCGCTCAAGTGCAACAAGAAGGACGTTAAGAAGCGTCTGTCCACATCGTCCACGCCCGAATCGATACGCAGCAAGCGCAAATCCTTCATGGAGGAGGAGACCGAGGAGCAACGTAAACTTGTCGGCTTCGACCGCGGCTTGGAGCCATCCAAAATTCTAGGCGCCACCGACTCATCCGGCTATCTAATGTTCCTCATGAAGTGGAAGGGCAGCGATCATGCGGATCTGGTGCCCGCCAAGCTGGCCAACATCAAATGCCCCCAGATCGTCATATCATTCTACGAGGAGCGTCTCACCTGGCATACGGGCAACGGCGGCAGCGGGGGCAGCGGTGGCAGCAACAGCGGCGGCAGCGGTGGCAGCAACAACGGCAATGGCAGCGGCAGCGGCGGCAGCAACGCCGCCGGCAGCGACAGCCAACCGGGCACACCCGGCAACGTCTCGCCCACCGCCAGCCTCAGCGAGGAGATCGCGAAACCGGACGCAGCAGCAGCAGCCACTGAACTAGTAGCAGCCGTCGCCGACGCCGTTTAAACACAACAATTTTGACTCGTTTTTTTTTCTTTTGCGTAGAACTTGCAACAGATTTACATTTATTTTGATTTGAGCGTGTGAGCGGTTGCAACTTGCAGCGCGCTATTGCCAATTTTCATTGTGAGCAAGAGATAACGTTTTGGCGGGAATAGCGCAAAATAAAAACATACAAAAAAACTGCTAAACTTAATCTTAGTTATGTGCTTAAATATCGTGCAAAATAATGAAAAAAAAAAACTAGATTGTTCCAAATGTGACATAAATAGTGTAAAATTAAACAACAACGAAATCTAGCCAGATATGACTGTTTTTGTGTAATTTTGGCTTTTTACAAAAACAATTAGGCTTTTAAATTGTGCAAAATTTATGCTAAATTAAGCAACAAGTTTAGGTTTTTTTTCTTTATTTAAAACGATATTTGCACATAATTAACATCCAGTTGAGCGTTTTCTGTTTTTTTTGCTCTCGCTGAAAATTGGCAACACTGCACAGAGGGGCATTGAAACTTCATGCAACAACTGCAACGTGTAACCGCTTACATATATATTTCGTAGCGTTGCTATTAACTTAATTAATAGAAACAACAACAACAATTATACATAGAATCGTTCGCAATTTATACATACATACATACACATATATTTTTTTAAACAGCTCCGGTTAAGCCAAGCGGGAACCTTATCAATTATACATACATACACACATTTATTATTTGGCAGCAGTTTACTATATAAATATAGTATAACCTGCAGACCCGATCTATGGCACGGCAGGGGCGTGGCGACACAGACGAAATACATTAACATGTTTGCTTCTAACATTTTTACATGCATGCAAATACAATTTTACATACCTATGCATACATACATACATATATAGAGAGATAAGCTTACGGATATTATTCGTACATCAACATTTTACATAAAATTGTACACACACACACATACAAACACACACACAGACACACAGATAAGCGTGTTAAGCATGATGCCAACATATGAATATGTAACTGAAAATGAAATAAATATGAAGTATGGATCTTTGGCTCTTAGCATGAAAAAAAAAAATTTGTTTTAATAAAAATGGTTTAAAAAAATTATCTTTTTTGCTGAAAGAGCTTAAAAATAAACTAAAAATAATTTAAAATAAAAAAATTCTAAAGTATACTTAGTTATATGCATCAAATTAAAGATGTTGGGACAAATATATATCAAAATAAGGATAAATGGCCTATAATTGTTTTTATTTTGGTATGTATTTTGTACAAATTTGAGAAAAAGCTCAACTATTTTGAAAAAGAAGCCAAAAGCAAACGTTCTTCAAAATTCACCAAATCTGGCGGGAAAATAGCGAGTTTGACAACAGTGGTTGCAAGCAGCATAGAACCGCGAACAGGTATTAGTTCGATGCCGCAAGTTGCAAGCTTAAAATACATACATATGTATGCTCCACGTTCGCTGTGGCTTGGCATTTTTAGCTGAGAATATAGTAAATATGATAAATATAATTAATAATTAATATCTGTGCAATATAAAACAATTGTTGCAGCCAGCATACGAACGCGTTTGATACGAATGTCGAACATGTATGAGTTCGATGCCGAAAGAAGCGCAAAAGCAGGCCTACGCTTATCGATATTTCCGATATTTTGAGCTTAGATTTCGATAATATCGTTATAAAACAAAAACTAAGTAAACCAATTATTATTAAAACGCATTAAATATACATTTTAATTTCAGATTCTTTAAATATTAGATTCCATTTGGTCGAAAAATTTAGATTTTAAGGCCAATATTGGTTTCATGGACGAATTATAACTCCTTTAAAGTAAAAAGCCATTTTCGTGAACTTTGAATACGCATAACTTTAAGAAAACTTGACCGATTTTCAAGCAGTGTGGTTTTTTTTTAATCATTTAAGTTCGTTATTAAAATTTGAGTGATAAATCGCACAACAAAATTTTGAAATTTTAGCAAATATTTTAATGCTTAAAAATAAATAAAATTTTAGGTAAAAAAAATATTTTTTTTTAATCGTAAGAATTGTTGCCTAAACGAATTGCATTGCAAAATTATGCAGAAAAAATCAAAGATGACAACATTTGGGCGAAAAAATGTAGATTTTAGGGCCAATATTGCGTCAATAGGGTCATACTTTAATTAATTAATTATATAATTCATTTTCTTAAATTAAAATAACAATAATGGTTACAGGGCATAGGGTGTGATTAATAAATGTTTTTTTATTAAAAGCAAAATTATTAAATGTGCAACATCGATGCTGAAATTGAACATCGATATATCGGACAGTTGTGGAAACATCGATAATATGTAGTGTGCCATCGATAGCTAGTTCGAACGCAGCCCAACAAGTTCGAATCGAACTGGAAGGTAAACAAACCGAGCAAACAAGCTAGAAATAAATAAACACCGGCAAAGCCGCATAAAAACTTAATTATTGAGTTTATTTATAAAAAGAAACGAGGCGATGGCACAGTCGAGCTCCATGAAGCTGCTTGGGGCGCGCAACATGAGCTGTATTGTGGAGCGCATGGAATGGAACAACAAAATGGATTTAATCGCCTATGGCACGGAGAAGGGTAAACCAATTCTAAGCATATTTGGATGGGGCAGATCAGTGGGACGGAGGCTACAGTCGGACGTAACCGACAGTGGGAGACTCTTTACTTTTTATATATGTACTTACCAACACAATCAGAGGTACACCTTCCCTCTACCGAGTTTTGCAAATTGTTCGTGTCATATCTTCGCTGTTTCTTATCCGATCGTAACAAAATTCACTACGTCGAGAAAGATTGCCATAAGCTACGAGCATTGCAAATTACAAGTCTGTAGCTTTTAAACATTAGCTGCAGTGGCGCTTACATACATTAATACAAAAATTGTCTATAGCATATCTTCGCTGTTTCTTTTTCGATCGTAACGAAATTTACTGCGTCGATGGAAAATGTCATAAGCTACGAGCATGCCAAATTACAAGTTTGTAGCTTTAATATTATGACTGCTGTCGTGCATAAAGTGTGCGATATCCTTGAGGTAGGTGTGGTTCTTTGCATTTGCATGGGAAGGGGGAGAGGTATCCAAATTCTAAAACAAACTCGTACTGCTATCTAATAGGCGAACCTAAATCCCTAATATGGTGTCTCTAGCTCTTATAATTGCTGAGATCTAGGTGTTCATACGGACGGACAGACGGATGGAAGGAAGGACGGACGGGCGGACATGGCTAAATCGACTATATATACTGTGACGCCGCTTGCTGGGTGTTACACAGATCTCTTTGCATTAACTTAATAGACCCATTAAACTTTTTTTAAGTAAAGGGTATACAAACAAAAATTAACTTGGATGAACTGACCTTGCAGGCGAGGTTGTGATCCAGCGCCTGAACTGGCAGAAGATCGTCACGTTCCCCACACCCGGGGAGGATGTGCGCGTGCGCTCCCTGAGCTGGCAAATGGACGAAACGCTTCTGGCGGTGGGGTACAGCAATGGGAAGGTGGCGCTGCTGGATGCGGAGAGCGAGACGATCATCTCTGGGCTGATCTACGAGGATGACATCAAGAAGGTGTACTTCAGCAAGGCGATCAAGTGCCGGGAGAGCCTCGATAGCTACACGTGCAGCGTCAAGGACAGGCACAAGCGTTATCTGCCCAAACTGCCGCCGTTGACCAATATTGATCCCTGCCTCAAGTCCCTGGACCAGAAGTCCTTTCCCAAGGGATCCCCCTGCTTCCTGGTGGTCATCATGCGTAGCGGTCACGTTCACCTGCTGCTGCTTGGCGCCCTCCAGGCGGGCAGCATTGATCTCTCCCAGCACATCGTGCATCCGGAGCAGTTCGACATCTACGATGTCCGGCTGAACGGCGACTTCAATGCGATCTACGCCCTGCTCCGGGATGGCCAACAGCTCAAGCTGCTCCACTTTCACAATCAGGTGCTCCAGGACTGCATGTCGCCCATGCTGGAGCTGGCCTCCCACTGTGCCAACATCCTGGAGACCAAGAAGTAAGTGAGCAAGCTGATCCCGAAAGTCCAAGCGACCCCAAACTACAAACTATTCTGAATAACAGCTTTCTGTTTAACTTGAAAATTATCTAAATTCGATCAAAATATGGCTAAAAAGAAGGATAATTTTTGATCAGAAAACGATCTATTTTTGATCAGAAAGAAGACTCAAAAAAAAAGACTCGAATTCGATTACAAATTTCACAAAATGCTGACTGGGTAACTCTAATTTTTACCATGTTTCGTAGTAGTTCTCCTAGTATATGCCTAAGTCGCAAAATGGTTCTGATTCGATTGGAAAATTCCTCTTGTCAAACACAGCTAAGAGATTTTGGAGTTGTTAATACGTCTGTACGGTCTCAGCATTACGGTAAAAGTAGCTCAGCTCTTTAAATTGAATTTTTGTTGTCGGGGAGGAATTAAATTGATCGCAACCAATTTACATTTATTTTGATTGGAGCGTGTAAGCGGTTGCAGCTTGAAGTTGTTGCCAATGTGCGCTAATGCCAATTTTCACCGCGAGAGAAAAAGCTGAGGTTTTTGTTAAAATAAAGCTTAATATAAATTTCCACAAAATAAGCAGAAAAAGTAACCAAGCTTATTAGTAGACTTATAGAGTATACATTTAAAAACACTAAAATTCGTGGCGCTTTTTTTAGCTACATCAACGATACGCAACAGTGCCTGACGGAGGCGTGGGAGACGGTGCAGCTGGAGATGGACAACAAGCTGACAAAGTACGCCAATTCGCAGGCGTACGGCATGATATCGGCACACTTTATGGAGCTGTTAGTTCTCGGCTATGCCACGCTGGAGGTCGAGGAGTTTTTGTCCGAGTGAGTTAAATGCCTAGATAAACTATATAGTGCTCATGCGGCCCCCATGTTGGCATAATTTTGTCCATTGCAGGGCGCTAACGGAGAAGGGATTCAAGAAGATATCCAATTCGGTGGACCTGAGCCTGAAGAATCTCCAGGGTTTGGTGTTCAAGCAGCTAAATGGCGCTGCTATCAATATGTTCTACTTTCTCAATACGATCGCTGGCTTCGGACGCATCTCGCATTTCTTTGAGGTGGATATATTAATTGCCAATCTATATGTAGTTTTTATACCCTGTAGCCATTGAAAAATGGGAAAAATAGGTTTAATAACTTTGTCAGAATGTATGTAACAGGCAGAAAGAGGCATGACAGAATCCACAAAGCATAGAGATTCTTAATCAGCATGACGAGCTGAGTCGATTTAGCTCTGTCCGTCTGTCTGTCCGTCCGTCTGTCCGTCTGTATAAACGCGTCGATTTCGGAAACGATAAATGCTAGCGTAGCCATTTTTGTTTTAATAGGTAGGTGTATACCATACGCAGATCAAGTTTATTTCATATATTGGATGCCACGCCCCCTTTATGCCCAAAAATCGTGTAATATGAAATCGAGCGTAATATGAAACATAGAATGTTGTTATTCGGAATATATGCTCTCTTCTATTGTATTCAACTATCCGAATGAAGCGAATTCAAATCGATTAATAAACACAGGAGATATAAGCTGCGCAATATTGCATGCGTTGCAACGCAGCCGCTAAGCATAGCACTAAGAAAAGGTGAAAAGAAGAAGTACCGCTGCTAGGCTTAGTATGAGAGTTTTGTAAAATTATATTTAAAATATAGGGTATTCTGCAGTCGAAATCTTTTTATTATATATATACATATGCTGCTTGCAGGCGCTGATCTCGCCCGATGTGGCCAGCGAGGCGATGCGCGCGTGCGGCGCGTTTCTGCTGAAGGTGCACGAGATGCAGCGCACGATCGACGCGCTGATGTATCAGTTGAAGCTGTTCCACTCGTGGATGATCTATACGATACTGCGGCTGTCGCATCAGGAAATACCAGACGATATGGTGTTTAGCGCCAAGGAGAACGCTGCGCTGGCCGAATTCTTCTGCTCGATGGAGCCCGATTTGCCAGAGGCGCGCGATGATAGTGCCGAGAGATCCCAGGATTCCCAATGCGAGGCAGAGCCGCAGCCGCGCAGCAAATTCAATCTGGAGCGTGTGGGACAATATCTGGAGAATGCGTTCCTGACGCAACCGCCGACGATGGAACGCAATCAGCTGTGGTCCAGCCTGCTGGAGGAGAACGAATGTCTGGCCAACTGCAAGCTGTTCGTGCCACACGATAAGAAGCTGTCGCTGTTGCAGCAACGCGATAAGATGTTCTATGCGATCGATGCGGTGTTCCACAAGCCCACGGAGAGCATCAGCACCAACTTCAAGCTTACGTCGACCATCAACTGTGCGCAGCTGACGCCCAGCATGGCAGATGCCCATGTGGAGCATCCGGATCAGCAGCCGGATAATTATGCGTTTGTCAACTGCAGCTATTACGTGCACGAGGCAACCAAATGCGACATGCTGGCGGTCACCATCAGCTGGCAGGAGGCAATGATACTGGAGTTTAGTCGCGCCGGGGATTTCCTGCTGCGCTGCATGCGCATACGCTTGCTGCCCGGTCCGTTTACGCCGCAGCTGCATGACGACTATTATAATCTGCGCTTTGTCGATCTGCAGTTTTATAACGAGTCCGCGTTATCGCTGCTCGGACAGACGCCTGCGCCCACGGCCACGCCCACGCCGGGCATACGACCGCATAGCTATTTTGCGCAATTCTCGTTGAGCGCTGCCCGGAATCAATGCACCCAACATCCGTTGGGTCAGCACGTCAATCTGGCGGACACGACGCTGACGCACAGCATGCACGACATTCCGGATGCCGTCAGCTTCAAGAATCTGGATGGTGTCTGCGAAATGTTGGCCGTATCCGGCAGTCGCAAGGTCGCCACCGTGCTCTCCGATCGTCGCCGCAAAATGACCATATTCGAAATGGAGGTCGAGGAGGAGGAGGACGACACCGAAATGTCCCAGGCCTCGTTCTTGGACATCAGCAAGGAGTCGGCGCTGGCCGCGGGCGGGGACGCCGATAAGCAGGACACGTCCTTGGAAATATCCATATAATTGTACACTCTTGTAAACTCTTGCATTTCCCACAGTTATCTATGTGAATATTACTAGTTATTACCAGATCGATTAAAGGATCTCCTGTTTGTTTGTAGGAAAACTAAGATGTACCACCTTTCTCTGTTGGGTCTGGGTCTGTTCTATAAGCTCTGACTGCATCATGTTTGTAGGAAAGCCGGATATGGCAAATTGTTTAACCAAGTTAGGGAAAGGATCTCCTGACTACATTTTGAACTAAGATGGAGGAAAACTAAAATGGACCTCCTATTTCTGTTGGGTCTGGGAAATTTTTAAATCAAGTTGAGGAAATCCCAATCTAATCCGGGTCTAAAAAATTATTTAACCAAATTAGGGAAATCTCCATCTAATCCAATCGATTAGTAAGCTCTGACTATCTTATGTTTGTGGGAAAACTAAGATGGACCTCCTACCTTTGTTGGATCTGGTAAATTACTTAAACAAGTTGAGGAAATCTCAATATAATCCTATCTATTAAAAGATTTCCTGTAAACTAGACTACATTATGTTTGTAGGAAAACCCGGTATGGAAATTTGTTTAACCAAGTGAGGGATTTCCCTATTTAGATTTTTTCAATCCAATCCAATCGATTAGTAAGCTCTGACCACATTATGTTTGAAGGAAAACTAAGATAGACCTCCTATTTCTGTTGGGTCTAAAAAATTCTTAAACCAATTTAAGGAAATTTTTTGAAATGTCCTCTAAGAATGCTCATCATAGTCGTTGTGCTCTACTACCCTAATCTTAAAAGTTCTTTCATTGTTTAGCTCTTAGCATTCTCTATAATGTTCTCGTGATACAGTCGGACGCAACCGACAGCAGCATACACTTCATTCTGCTTTGCAAAGCACACAATATTGTTTCGTAAATAACTTTTGTGTTTGTCGATCGATTTCAATGCGCTTTTCAGGACAGTTAAAAATATTGCTAGAGAGTATATATCCTAAATATCAAGCTTGTACGTTTAATATTACGCTTGCGGTTTTTATGGATTGGAGAGGATGTTTATATTAGATTTAGGGCTTAGCTCGGGTTTCAAGTTTGGAAGCTGTGAAAGTGGAAGGCGAACAAAAAAAACGGGAGTTACATTGTCCAAAGAACTATTTTACTCCCAGCTCAACCTAAAGTAATTGCATTACTCCAATATTCCTGATGATATCGAGTAGCTCAATCGGAGTTACGGGCATGCTTTAATAAATTTAAGTTATAATTTTCATCAGCTGCTTTCTCCCAAGTTTATTTTATATCAAAAGACTTAGTATTACATAGGCATTACGTTTGGATTATTTAAATTAAATACATGTATGTACAATATACAAAAGAAGCCGAGTTTCCCATAGTTGGGAAGTCAAAAAACGTATAATTTATGGATAGCGGAGTAAGAACTAAGTCCAAGCACTAGAGTACAGTCGACTTAAGATGCTAATTTTGTGTGGACATTGCGTTGTCTAGTCTCGTCTCCAATGGAGCTTGCTTTCAGTTGATTGGAGCGGAGCAAGGAGCAACGGAGGAGCATCGGAGGAGGAGCATTAACTGTTCTCATACTGATATGCATCGTCGGAATCCTCCCCGCTGGACAAATCCCGTTTGCGTCGTCGCAGCTCGCGTTTGCTCAGCTTTTTGCCAGTCTCCAGCTCAGGCAGCTGCTGCTGCTCCGGCTGCTGCTCCGGCTGCTCCTGATCCTCCAGCTGCTGCTCCTCCTGCTGCTGCTGCTCCTGCTCCTCCTCGTCGGCGCGCTTCTGCGTCTTGACCAGCTCGCAGAGATACTTGTAGCGCACCAGGCACTCCTCCTTGGTCTTGTCGGGCACGCTGTTGGCGATCTTCTGCCATCGATCGCCGCCCGCCGTCTTCCGGTACTTGACAATCGCCGCCTCCAGCGCACGCTGCTGCTCCTGCGTCCAGTTCGTCTCCGGTATCAGCATGCTCTTCTCGGCACCACCGCTTGTGGCGTTGGGCGTGGCATTCGCATTCTTCTTTAGCTTCTCCCGGCGCACCGCCTGCGCATCCTGCACCAGATGCTCCGCCACGCTCTCCGTATGCCCGGGTATCCGATAGCCGTTCTCCTTCATCTTGGCCGCCATGAACGTCACCTCCTGCACCGAACGGTTCATCGACTCGGCAATGGTGTTCCAGCGGCTGCCGGCGCCGCCCGGATACTTTTTGACCAGCCGGATCAGCTCCGTGAGATCCTCGTCCGTCCAGAAGCCGCCGCTAACCGTGCTCTACGAAGGCATTATCATTAGTATTATTTATTTAAAGTAAAAATAAAATTAAAGGCAATATAAGAGATAATATAAATAATATAAAATATAAATAGATATAAGAATCTGGGAAAAAATGAAATTAAAAAGCCCGACTGTCTTATGCCCTGTACCACAGCTCACGCTCGCCCGTGTATTTTACAGTACTGTCCTACGGTTGAATGTAGCATAGAAAATGGAAAGCAAAATAGGTTGAAAGTTCCTAGCCAGTCTACGAGGAATTGAAAAAGGGTCTGCTACTGTCAGTTACGTCCGACTGTAATCTTCCACCCGACGGATCTGCTCCCTAACAACGGAAACGAATTAATTTTTTTCAATTAATCGACTAAATCGATTTTTAGTTCGATTAGATTGATTCTACTAAATCGAAGATCGAACTCAGCTCTACATAGAACAGTCCTACTATGGGATAGAGACGTAAGATCAATAAGAAGCAATCTAGCAGAATAAGTTGGTAAGCGAAGATTAGGATAAAAGGAATTGTTTCTGAACTGATTCTATCCCAACTTGATATACTCTATGCTGGGGAGTAATAGTCATACCTTTTGGGCAGCCGGACGTATCGCATCGTCTTCGGAGAGCTCGCGCGCCTGAATCTGCGAATAGCCGCGCAGCTCCTCCTCGGTCTTCGTCGGCGCCTTGGTGTTCTGCTTGCGCTTGCGCACGTTCTCCTTGTGCTCCTTGCGCAGACGCAGCTGCTCCTCCGCCTCCCGCTCGATCTCCTCCTGGCGCCGCGACGCCTCCAATTCCCTGCAAGGCAATACAAACAAATTTGGATGGGGCAGATTAGTCGGTGTACCCTATATTTGCAACAAATTCTTTTAAATATCATATGAAGCGCAACAATGCGAGGCAATGCCTGCAATATTGTTTCGCTAATATCTCCTGTGTTTATTGACCAATTTCAATGCGCTTTTCAGCATAGTTAAATATAATAGAATAGCGTATATATTCCCAAGAACAATTTTCTATGTTCAATATTACGCTTGTTAGTCGCTTTTTAACGATTAGGGCGCAAATGGGGCGTGGCATGCAAGATTTGAAACATACTTGATCTGCGTATGGCGTACAGCTTTTAAAACTGACCAAAACGGCTGTTGTAGCTTTTATAATTGCTGAGATCGATCCGTTTAAACAGAAGGACAGACGGACGGATGGACGAACGGACGGATAGACAGGGCTAAACCGACTCAGCTCGTTATGCTGATCAGGAATCTCTATGCTCTGTGGGTTCTGCCACGCCTGCTGCTGCCTGTTCGGCCTGTTTTTCCCCATTTTTTAATAGAGTGATGCTGCATCTTACTGTCGACGCTTCTCCAATGCCAGCTGCTTGAGCTCGCTGGCCTTGCTGAAGCCGTTTTTGATGGTCCCGGGCAGATGCCAGATGGCCAGCGGTATCTGGATGGGCAGCGTGTTGAGCAGGGAGGGGATGGGAATTTCGCTGAGTATTACGTCCATGTCGATGTTCCTGTTGCGCTTCTGCAGCTTCTTCAGCTTGCTGCCAAACACCTGCTCCGCCGTATACTTCTTCTCCAGATAGGCGGCCCAGGCGAACAGATATTGGCCAACGGTTACGATCAGGAACAGTATAAAGGCGCCCTCATATAGACCGATCTTGCGCATACGTCTATAATAATATAGCGCCGATTTCCAGTTGGGCAGACCGTCCCTAAGGACGTCGTTATATTTCTGGCGCTTGGCCGGATCCTTGAGCACCTCGTAGATGGAGACGAGATTCCGGAACTGTATGTTGGCATCCTCCGACGGATTCTTGTCCGGATGCAGCACAATCGAGAGCGTACGGAACGCCCGCTTGATTTCATTATTCGTGGCAGTTTCATTGATGCCCATGAATTCATAAAAATTCTTGTTGATCTCCTCCACCAGATCGAATATCTCCAGCTCCTCCGAGTGCCACGCCCTCGCCCCGCCGCACAGCAGCAGCATTACAATTCCGATTACCGCCCGCATGCCTGCTCTCTCGCTCAGCGCCAATTCCAAATGCAATTTATTTTTGAAAATAGCGTAAAAAGCGAAAAATCCCAACAGCCGCTCAGCTCCGCACGTTTGCACACACGCACACTCCTCACACACACACACACGCGCAGGGCTGCGTGCAATCGAACTGTAAACGTCACGAGTGGCAACGTCAGCAGTAAACAAAAACAATACGCTCTAGCGTTGCCACATCGTCGGCACTGCAATCGATATTTTTGTAATATATTTTAAATTGTGCAAATTAAATATTTGATTTTAAATGCAAACATTCGCTTTTAACTAGTATACTAGCAAGCAGTTCAGTTCGAATTACGTAAACAAAATACAAATATATATTTTATAATAGTTTTGATTTATTTTATTTTATTTATTACTACAAATTTATTTATTAATTATTTATTTATTCACAAATATATATATAATGATATTATAATAATTCATATACTGGTAAAAATTACTACATTACAGTAATAGTATACCATAAAAATCAGTACAAATAATTTTATAGTTAAAAAAAAAAAAAAAAAGTAAAAATATATAGGTTTTAATTTACAGCACTAGCCACATTTAATCTTAAATTTACATACATCTTAAATCTTAAATAAATTTAATATGATTTAATTAAGTTAGTTAGTTTGTATATATACAATACAAATAATTATATAACCCTATTGTATAAGTTACAGACAGTAGCAATAAACCATAACAAATAAAATGAATTATTTTATATATTAATATTATTAATTTAATTGAATGTTTCGTTCAGCTTAAAAGGTCAAACTAATTGATTAATTGTTAAATATTTTGATAATTTGATGTTAAAATTTATTGCGCTCTTCGTATATTTAATATTAGGTGACTGATTCTATTCGAAAAAGTGGTAATGAGTATGAGTATTTCTACAAACATTTTTAAATTATATTCAAGATATTTTATACAATCCAAACATATATTATAAAACAAAAAATTGACTTAAAAAAATTTACAAAAAAAAAACTAGCAAACAGTTGGTATATTTTTGAATACCAGAGCGAACTGCTGATTTTTAACACTTGCAAGTGTCATTCTAGTATGTAGTATTTGCAACTGAATATTTGCAAGTGTCATTCGAGCATGTGGTATATTTTAGTATGCATGTATGCTTATCTGTGCAGTATTTGCTGCGCTGCACAGTCTGGCCACACTGCGCGCAGCTCAGCGATGTAGTGGAAATTGCAAAAGACGAAAACACAGTGAAAGCGGCTAGAAAAAAGGCAGCAAAAAGGCGAACAGCGATAAGAAGCAACAAAACGAAACACGAATTTGGAAATACGAAAGACGAAAAGTCAACGCAAGCGGCAGTGGCGCAGCGTGAGAACGGCGCCAGCCGCTGCGCCAGTTAACGGTAAACGAGGCTGAAGCGTTGCCCAATCAGCAGCAGCAGCAGCAGCAGCAACAAAAACGATAACAATAACAAGTGTGGGTGGAGGGAAGGAAGGAAGGATCAGGAGGTGGAGAAGTAATTGGGTTTACGGTAAACGAGGCGCGTTGCCCAATCAGCAGCAGCAACAAAAACGATAACAATAACAATTGTAGGTCGTAGAAGGAGGAGGAGAAGGAGAAGAGGAAGGAATCGGAGTCGGAGTTACGATAAACGAGGCTGAAGCGTTGCCCAATCAGCAGCAGCAACAAAAACGATAACAATAACAAGTGAAGGAAGAATCAGGAGGTGGAGGAGCAATCGGAGTTACGGTAAACGAGGAAGCAGCAGCAAAAACGATAACAATAACAAGCCAGTGGCGTAGGCAAGGAGGGGGAGCAGGAGTAGAAGGAGTCAGAGTCGGAGTTAAAGTTGTTAAAAAATGAATATACAAATTGTGTCGATGCCGAATCTGGCGAAGATCGAGAGCTTTCTGAAGGACGTGAGCTACCGGGAGAGCATCGAGTACAGCGCCAGCTTCAACACGCGCCTCTGCATCGAGCGTCGCCTGCGCCTCCCCTTTCTCGATCCCCAGACGGGCGTGGCACAAAACCATTGCCAGCTGTTCATGGACAGGCGCCAGCGCATGCCCGGCTTCCGTCAGGGTCAGATCTACACGTATCCGGCGGCGCGTTGGCGCAAAAGTCGCCGCCAATACTTGAGCAAGCTGTACGGGTAAGTGGCGGGGAGAGGGGGCGGTATGCACAGGGGGGGGGGAGGTAGGCATCCCTATGCAATTTATTCAATCGCTACTCGTTTGCCTTGCAGCGGCAGCAGCAGCAGCAGCAGCAGTCGATATCCGGAGCGTCCGTTTCAGGCGCTGCGCAAGGAGCACGAGGCGCTGCTGGGAGGCGGGGGCGTGGCTGGCGCTCTGCAGCTGGGCTTCAGCATGCTGACAGCGACGCCGGCAGCGACCGCAACGACGCCGGCAGCGACGCCAACGCCGACGCCGGCAGCAGCAACGGTTTTAAGCTCCTTGCATCAGGATGCGGCGCATGATTTTAACGGCGCCTACAGCATGGAGGAGTCCTGCTCGCTGGGCGCCATCGGTGGCGACACCTCCGACAGCAAGGACAGCCAACTGCAGCAGCAGCAACAGCAGCAGCAGCAGCTGCCGCCCAAGGAGCAGCTGCCCAAGGAGTGGTTCTACGATGAGCTGGACATGCACGACGCGGACTCGCTGGAGGAGCCCAAATCTCCGGCGGACGATGAATACGACTACGATCCGCGCTATGGCAATAAGAAGCGTCGCAAACGTCGTCCGGGCAAGCGTGCCTCTGGCCATGGCCATGCCCATGACGCCAGCGCCGCCTCCTCCGCCGCCGCCGCCGCCTCCTGCTCCTCCTCCTCTGCCGCCGCCGGCAGCAGCAGCGGCAGCGGCGCTCACAGCTCCCATGCCCGACGCCGCAGCGCAGCGACGCGCACGTCGCGCATGCTGACCACGGATGCGGCGCTGGATGCCTCGCTGGAGGCGTACGAGGCGCGCGGCTCGCGTGGCACACGCGGCAGACGACGCGCCAAGGGCGGCAGCAGCGGCGGCGGCAGCAGCAACAACAACAACAACAACAGCAGCAGCAACAGCACGGCGCTTAGCTCCGCCGGCATTACGGCTATTTGTGATCCGCCCAGTCCGGGAATCGTCAGCGAGCCCCCATCCTTCGAGAGCGCCGCGGCGGCGGTGGCATTGCCCGGCGGCGTAGGCGGGGGCGCGGGGGGCGGCGACGAGGGCAACGCCCATCTGCGCAATTATCGAAAATATCTGTAACGCAAGCTATAGATATAGATCCTATATATATCTATATATGTGTGCATCAGAGCTGGGTGCGATCTTTCAAGCATCAATCTTTTCGATCGATTCGCGTCTAAAAATCGATTTAATCGATTAATCGAAATTAAAGCGGTGATTTTAATTTTCAGTCTGTGGGAAAAACTTCAAAATCGATTAAAATTAAGTTGATATTGTTTGAAAAACGAACAAAAATAACCCTGTATTTCCCATTTTTCAATGCGGATCAGTCGTATGGAATACCCTGTAATTTTAGCGTACAACAATTGTACATATCTTCTGCAGTTGAAGCGTGAATTAATTGAATTTCACAAGAAATCCCAAAATCGACTACTAAATCCAAAAAAATCGATTAAATCGTCGAGAGAAAAAATCGATTAAATCGAAATCGAAACCCAGCTCTAATATATATATATATATATATTTAACTAACTGTTTCTTTTTCTTTCGGTGATTTTCAGTTCGTGAACTTCTGTATATTTAAAGCTAGCCTAAGACTTAGCCCATTAGTTCCTTATACCCCAATCCGTAGAGCCCCAAAACCGACGCAACCTTATCGAAAATATGATTATTGCGAGGCCTAGCTAAGTGCAAAAATTTCCGCTGCTCCCAAAACCACGTTCCCATAGCCAATTGATTGTTAATTAACTCAACTTTATACTATACATGAATATATATATATATATATTTATTGCAACTATGCATATATTATATATATATATATATATATATTTATAGCACTTAAGTAACGCAACTTTACGCTCACATTTCGGATTTCCCTTCGACTTTGGTTTCAGTTTAGTCTTGGTATTATCTATAATATATAGATTCTATATGCTTCGATCGGGGGTTTTTAGGGTTCCACAAAAGAAACAACAACAGACACAACCAACGACGATTTCGTAAACCAAAATTTCTTTCTCTAGGCATTAACTATTATTGTTTCTTAAGTGAATCGAAAAACAAATATATATATATAGAAATCTAAAAAAAAAAAACTGTGTACATTTTGAAAATCAAAGACAAACAAAATTTTAATAAAATCAAAAAGAACAAGAGAAAAAAATCAGAACCAAACACAAATTTTAGCATATACTATATCTTTCGTACCTAGGCTAAGGTTTTATACAATTTTTAGAATTATTTAGTTTCGGACTTTATACACATGCGTATATATAAGGGTATTATACACTTATGTATGTATGTTTGTGCATTAACCACCAAACAACACTTGGCTGAAGAATAAAACAAATTTTTATCACAAATGCCACATATTTAGCTAATTTTTATATATATGTCTCAATTTTCGAAAATAAATATCACAAACTTATTGTCAGTCGTTATTTACGAAATTAAAATCGAAATTTAAAAAAAAACATATTTAAGAAAAGCATTTTTGCTTAAAGCCAGCTGTGGCGGGAAAATAGCTGAATTGACAGCGCTGGCTTTCAAATTTCATAGCACAGAGTTGCCAGATTATTGCGCATTTGTCCTGATCAGACAAATGTAAATCTTTAATTATTCAACATATATTTTAAATTAATAAAATTTTGCTTTTTCTTGGCTCGAAGCATATCTGACTAGAAAATAGCTAAGATGGCAGCACTGCTCTTACTTTTTCGAAGCAAACCCTGCAATATTATTTCTTTAATAACTTCTGTGTTTATTAAACGATTTGAATGCGCTTTTCATATTAAATACATATAATGCTAAAGAGTATATATTCTGAATATCGGTTTTCTATGTTCCATATTACGTTTGTTATTTGGTTTTATTGGATGAGATCGTGAACGTGGCGTGACATTGAATATTTGAAGTAAACCACATTTATGGGTACAGAGCATAAAAATAACATCCCAAATAATGTCAAATAAAACTAGAAATATCCATTTGCCTGTATCATTTATTCAACAATAATTATGAATTATTTGAACAAGATATTCTAGGAATATTACAAGTAATATCTGCCAGTTGCGAGGCAAAAGTTTCACATGGAACGGTTCCCGTTAGGGATTTACCGTTCCACGATCATAAGGCGCTGGAACTGGAAATACACCCGATTAATCCAATATTTATTTAACAATATTACGAATTATTTGAACAAGATATTCTAGGAATATTACAAGTAATATCTGCCAGTTGCAAGGCAAAAGTTTCACATGGAACGGTTCCTGTTAGGGATTTACCGTTCCACGATCATAAGGCGCTGGAACTGGAAATACACCCGATTAATCCTGGTTATCGAGATTGGGAAGCGACTTTAGCTCGCTTGCGTTTGGGAGATTTGGACTGTGGAGAGGGGGAGGATGCAGGGGAGGGTTTGCGTTTGTCCGTCGATTCTCGTAATTCCCGTAATTCCCGGATTATTGACTGCAGCAGATCATCGTTGTCGGGGAACTTTTGGGCGCGGGGCGTGCGCTTAAGACCCGACCAAAGCAGACGCCGCTCCCCCTCCGCTGTGCTGGGTGTGGGGGCAAGGGAAATTTCGAATGCGCCGCGCCTGGAAGTGCCCTGGGGATTGAGCTGCAGCTGCAGCTGGAAGTTTCCATCGCTGGAATTCTGGAGGCGCGCGTTGAGCTCGCTGTGCAAACTCTCGGCGCGACGTCGAAATACGGATCAGGAGCGACAATGCTCGATATAGAGCACCGGCCTATCGCCATCCAAATCTGGTATAGTCGGCGCTACCTGCTGACGAAATATATATTTTATATATATATATTTTATTATATGTATATATTTTATTTATACTTACGGCAGCCTTGCGTTTGGCGGCGCGTTTTGGCGGCATTTTTCCAAGATTTGCCAATTGAAATCGCAATCGCTTGGCTGATATCGAAAGTATCGACTGCGCTTGACGCTTATCGATATGTTCAGCGCCAAACGAAAAACACACATCAGTCGAATATTGAAATAAAAACAATAAATGCTTTTAAGCTTGCATTTTGAAGAAATTTCAGTATAATAAAAATATATTATTTGCGTACACTTTGACTGAAATGCATTATCGATACTTTGCAAAAGAAAAAAATACTGCACATTGATATCGTGGCGAGCAAATGCCGCTAATTTTTTGTTTTAAAAAATGTAAAAATACTAGCATTGGATTTATGTTTTATTTAAAAGCTATTTGAGAACGTATGAATTTATATAAAAATATATATGAAAATTCATAATTCGGCAATAATTATGAAACGCATTATCGATATTTTGCAAATGAAAAAAAATACTGCAAATCGATATTGAGCAATTGCCGCCAATTCGTTGTTTTATAGCATATTTATAGCATATTTACACTGAGCGGAATATTCCAAACGTGATTTGGGTGTTTACACCAAGAATCGAATCACGCGACCAGCTGTTCGGCCAGCGCAAACGTAAACAAACAAGAAAACGCGCCATTTCAAACGTAAACAAACAAGAAAACACGCAAATTTATGTGGATTTTAAAAGCGAGCTAGACAAAAACTGCGATATTGCTACATTATTATCTTTTTTTATTTGAATGCGCTTTTCAGTATAGTCACAAATTGTAAAAAAAAATATAAATTGTCACCCATTTTTAATGGGTACAGTGCATACAAATGAGTAACAACAATTAAAATGGTTTATTTGGAAATAATATTGAATCGGCCCATTTATATTTTTGCTCTGATCATTAATTTCGCTTATTTTCATTTCAGTCATTTTATTTTTGCGGGCGTTTTTAAATTTATTAGCTGTAACAAACAGCTGTTTGCTATCGATATGCCACATTTTTGTATCGAAAATACTAAATTTGTATCGAAATACTAGCCAAGATACGGCCACACTTTCAGCATAATAGTCGAATCTTGGATTATTCGGCTCTTCTTCTACCCACAGAGGGCTTATGGCAGAATATTCTATTTCGTGATTCGGGCTCAATGTAAACAGGGTATACACTGAGCGAAATATTCCAAACGTGATTTGGGTGTTTACACCAAGAATCGAATCACGCGACCAGCTGTTCGGCCAGCGCAAACGTAAACAAACAAGAAAACGCGCCATTTCAAACGTAAACAAACAAGAAAACGCGCAAATTTATGTGCATTTTAAAAGCGAGCTACACAAAAACTGCGATATTGCTACATTATTATCTTTTTTGATTTGAATGCGCTTTTCAGTATAGTCACAAATTGTAAAAAAAATATAAATTTTCACCCATTTTTAATGGGTACAGTGCATACAAATGAGTAACAACAATTAAAATGGTTCATTTGGAAATAATATTGAATCGGCCCATTTATACTTTTGCTCTTATCATTAATTTCGCTTATTTTCATTTCAGTCATTTTATTTTTGCGGGCGTTTTTAAATTTATTAGCTGTAATAAACAGCTGTTTGCTATCGATATGCCACATTTTTGTATCGAAAATACTAAATTTGTATCGAAATACTAGCCAAGATACGGCCACACTTTCAGCATAATAGTCGAATCTTGGATTATTCGGCTCTTCTTCTACCCACAGAGGGCTTATGGCAGAATATTCTATTTCGTGATTCGGGCTCAATGTAAACAGGGTATTAAAAAATGTTAACTCAGCAATAATTAAAGACTGCATTGCTAATAAATTGTACTGAAACGAAAACTATTTGCGTTAATCGATATTTTGCAATAAAAAAAAACAAACTGCAAATCGATATTGCAAAACGCGCAATTTTAGCGCAAATCGCCTATCGAAGCAGTGCCATCGCTATTAAACAGCGTTTCGCGTTCATAAAACAATTTCAAGCGAACCAAAAAAGGATTCGAGGCAAAACGCAGCTGATAGCAAAGATATAGCCAGATATAGCCAGTTATCGGTGCGATGCGACGCCAGCCGCCCGCCAAGCGAAAGAAAAGCAGCGAGCTGCCATTGAACTGCTGCTGGGGCAGCTGCCAAACGATCTGCGAGGGCGAGTGGCAGCTGAATAGCCACATTGCGGGGCATCTGGAGGAGACGCTGCGGGGGGCAGAGGCGGGCGAGGGGGCGGCAAAGGTGTACGTGTGCGTGTGGCACAATTGCGACTTCAGCAGCCAGTGCAGCGAGGAGTTTGAGCGCCACAGCTACTACCATGGCTACTATCTGCATCTGCTGCTGCGGGGCAAGCTGGAGTGCGAGCGGAAACCGGAAATTCCCGCCTGCTATGCCACGCCCCGGCAGGGCGACAAGCTGCCACAGCTGAAGCACAATTTCCTCTGCGGCTGGACGGACTGCAATCGATCGTTTGTCTCAATTGTGGAGTTCCAGGATCACATCGTGCAGCACGCCTCCTTCGAGTACGAGATCCAGAAGAGTCCCGACGACCAGCGCCCCAGGACGCAGTGCAACTGGAACCTGTGCAACAAGCAGCTGGAGAACAAGTACCGCCTCATCGAGCACATCTGCACGCACTCCAACAAGAAGCACGTCGCCTGCTTCCACTGCGGCGAACTGTTCCGCACCAAGACCACGCTCTTCGACCACCTGCGCCGCCAGCCGGACAACAACAGTACGTACATCCCACAAAAGGGGCGTGGCAGATCATAGAACATCCCGTATGGTTCCTAGAAATCGAATTATATCCATAGTCTGGCTTTATCCCCTTTACTATCTAAGAGATCTATAGACCCTATGCCTTGGCAAGGCACAAAAGGGTATATTAGGTTAGTGCTAAGGTAGAAGGGGTATGCCATACCATAAGATAGGTTCCCATGCATCCAAGGATATATCCATATCCATATCTATACATCCATGAGTGTATCTGAAAAGTTTCCCTCTACTATCTTAGAGATTTCTTTAGCCTGTACCTTGGCAGGGCACAAAAGGGTATATTAGGTTAGTGATATAGCCGAAGGGGGCGTGGCAGATCTAAACAAAGTATATATTCTTGATCCCTTTCCCTCTACCAAGTGTATATATTCGCTCTTCCGCACCAAGACCACGCTCTTCGACCACCTGCGCCGCCAGCCGGACAACAACAGTGCGTAAAATAGCCCGTATTGTTCCTATACATATATAGCTATATCCATATCCATATCTATACATCCATTGCTGTATCTGCAAAGTTTCCCCTTATTTTTTAAGTGATTCTTTGAGCCTGTACCTCCACAAGACACAACAGGGTATATTGGGTTAGTGGTAATGCAGAAGGGGGCGTGGCAGATCGTACGACATCCCGTATGCTTCCTAAACATCGTATGAAACCCATAGTCTGGCTATATCCCCTAACTATCCAAGAGATATCTTTAGCCTGTACCTTGGCAAGGCGCTAAAGGCTATAATAGGTAATAGGAAAGGCCGAAGGAGGCGTGGCAGATCGTAGGACATCCCGTATGGATCCTATACATCGAATAAAACCCATAGTCTGGCTATATCCTTTAACTATCCCAGAGATCTCTAGACCCTGTACCTTGAAACAGCACAAACGGGTATATTAGGTTAGTGGAAATGTGTGTTACAGGCAGAAGGGGGCGTGGCAGATTCAAACAAAGTATGTATTTGTAATTAGGACAACGAGCTGAATCGGTATAGGCATTGCAGTCTGTCCGTATGAACAACTGGATCTCGCAAACTATTAGAGCTAGAGGCACTATTTTTGGTATACTTTTTTCCCCTCTAACAAGGCGCACAAACTGTCTGTAGCATATCTTCGCTTATTCAGGGTCTACAAAAATACAACTTACAATTCTCACGTAATAGCTTAAACATAAATTAACAATATATCTGCGGTGTTTCCCATTCAAATCTAATGTTATTTTCTCTTTCTCTCTCTCTCCCTCTTAGCGCAAAGCTTCCAGTGCTCGCAGTGCTTCAAGTTCTTTGCCACCGAGAAGCTGCTGCGCGGTCACATGGTGCGGCATGTGAACTGCTTCAAGTGCACCATGTGCGACATGTCCTGCAGTACCGCCAGCTCGCTGACGACGCACATCCGGTACCGACATCTCAAGGACAAGCCGTTCAAGTGCAGCGAATGCGACGCCAGCTGCGTGAGGAAATCCGATCTGGCCCGCCACATCGAGATCGTCCATGCCAAGACCATACACCACTGCGACCATCCTGGATGTCAGTACTCGGTGCGCACCTACTCTCAGCTGCGTAGGGTAAGCAACCTTTCTCCCTCCTTCCTCTGTCTTGGTATGCCTATTTAGAAATAGGAAAAAATTGAATCCCATGATTCATTTGAAGCTTGCGATTATTAATCGCGATTAATCGAAGAACAACCAAAATAATCGATTCATTAAATAATCATTTTTGATTTGTTTCATAACTTATTTATAGCTGAATTCAACTAGCGATTATTTTGTCGATTAATAGATTGCTCAAGAGATTATTCCTTCATTCGATACGGTTAAATCGTTTTTAGAAGCAAATTAATCGATTATTGTGTAGCATATGTATGATTAATCTAGACTATGATTAATCGTGACTAGTTAATTATATACAGTAGAGCTGGATTTCGATTCAATTTAATCGATTCTTTTTTCGCCGATTAAATCGATTATTTTTTTGCGCAAATCTATAATCTGATTGTAAACTAAAAATCAATTGATAACATCCATATATCAAATTCTCAAAACCATCGTCGATGTCCGATGCGCTGTTGTCATTTTTCACATGCCCTATTTACATGACTCGCGTTGTGGTTTCTCTTGCGTCTTGCAGCACCTGCTGGAGGTGCACGGCAACAATCCGATCTTCTACGCCTGCCACTGCTGCGAGCACTTCTTCAAGAGCGGCAAGGCGCTCTCCGTGCACCTGATCAAGAAGCACGGCCTGAGTCTGCCCTCGGGGCATCAGCGGTTTACCTATACTCTGAATGAGAGTGGGTTCTATCGGCTGCAGACGACGCGACTGGAGAGCCTGGAGGTGACACAGCAGATCCTACTAGCGGACAATCAGCGGGAGCGGGATCGGGAGAATGGCAGCGAGAAGAACAAACCCCAGATCGGCAGCTGCTATGAGATCGTAAACCCCATTGGGGCCGACTACGAGCGCATTCTGGTCTCCAACGACGCCAACGAGGCGGAGTTTGTGGGCGAGGTCACAATATCGCTGCCCAGTCTGATGGACAGCGATCACCTCTGAACCTTTGACCGTTGACCTTGCCCCCAATTCGAATCGGCTGTGTTGCAAGCAAAAAGTGCCTCCAAGTAGACATTTGTACTCATTAGAAGTCTTTTAATTATTATCCTTTAATCGGGGGACCGTAAATAACTTTAAAGTTTGAACAAGATCGGACCTACGAAAAAGTCACATATCCTACTTTTTAACGTCTAATTTATATCCAAATTGAATTTTCTTTGCTTGAATTTAATTTAAATAATACAATTTAAAAATAATATTTTTTTTGCGATTTGAATTTTGAAATTATCGAATATTTATAAACTGAAACATAGGTTTTCTTTTATTTTTTTTGCAAGCTTAAAAATAGCTCATTAAGAATGTTTTTTTTTTTTAATTTTATGTCATTTTTAAACTACTTTTTTTTATTTTTAAACAATCCTCTTTTTGAATTTTTTTTAAAGTGTGTTTTTAATTTTATTTTAAAAAATATTTGAAGCATTATAATCATTGCGGTCCCCTTAATTATTTTATAATTTTGCTCATTCGCATTTATCAATCTAACACTTAAGCCAAACGTTTTCCAAAAGTATATATCCATTAAGATCATATTTTAGATGCAAGTCCTAACGAATAATATGCTGAATGCATGAAAGATATTAAGATATAATATAATATACCTTGTAAGCTATTATTTTAATACTCTTTGTCAACGAATTCGTTTTCATGTTGTCAAGTAATCAATACATGTTCTGCAATCCCTCAATATATTATATTAATATGCTTTGTCATCCCACATACTCTATATAGTACCATATGCATCAAATAATTAGCATCTTTGTTAAATTGTGCCAAGACTTTGTAAAAATGTTTAAAAGATTAAATTCAATTGAAAAACAATCGAACAAATCAAATATATGTATAAATATAAAAAATATGAAACTTGAAAGATATGCAGTTTTATTTATTTTTAAGCCCAAGTTTGGGGAATTCCCCGTAATTACTCTGGTGAGCTGTAAATTGTATAATTTAAATAAGTAAAATACAGTAGAATCCGGTTATAACGACGCCGCTTATAGCGTCCGTCCGGTTATTGCGACGAAAACTCGATGGTTTGGTTGGTCCCCATACAAACTTATATGAAACGGCCTCCGCTTATAACGACTCCGCTTTTAGCGACAAACCGCTTATAACGACGAGATTTTTCACAATTCAACCGGATATTGCGACGTGGCGGACAAAAAACAAAAAAATTTAAAGAGGAAAATTTGATTTCTTTAACAATGCTGAAAGAAGCAAACAAAATCATGGATTTTGTGTTTTTTCAATACGAAAAAGAAACAAAATCATGGATTTCGTCTTCCGGATATAACGACGTAGAATCGTCGGTCCCTTGAATGTCGCTATAACCGGATTCTACTGTATTTATTGTTTTAAAATTTCAATTTAAATAATTTAGGATTTATCCATAAGCCTTGAGATATCTTCAGTTATTTTGAATCCTAAAATTCTGCTCCATAAGCCTTAACTATCCTTAGTTATATTTTATGCCAAAATTCTGCTTGGATCTTTCATTCAGGAATCAGGATTCCTCCTAGTACTACATTCTAAAAATATTACCAACCTTCTGGGACTTACCTTTTCTCATTCATTGAGTACAAAGAGTTTTATAAAGCATAGATTAAGCTTAAATGGATCAATGTACAATCGTATTCCCAAAAAACCTAAAAAATATATAGAGCAAAATCTGGGAAGTATATATAAATCCGAAATTCTTCAACGAAATCAGATTGTCAAGCGCTGATTCAATGCAATCAGCGCGTTCTTTGTTATCATTTAATGGGGATCTATATGCCCCCTGCTGAAACTGTAGTTCTAGGTTCCCCCGACCATCCGAAGTGCCCTACAAAGCGGATTTTTATTAGCGAATTCAGGTATTCTCCATTAAGAGCAGCCGTTTGCCTATAAGTATTTATTTATTATTATAAAAAGCTCTTTCTATCCAATCTTTAGGTCTATCTTTAGATATTGCCAATTGAGATAAGAGATTTTGGATCATTTCTAGGTCGATAGTTTCAAATCGATGAATTACGCTTGCTTTTCCTGATCGAAATACTATATAAACTGATATAAGGTTTGTAATATTTTATGCTCATAATTTTTGTAGTTTAATCAAGTTTGGGATCCATAAGTTTGTTAATTTTCTATTCTGTTCAAGATTCCAAAATAAAATTTCGTGATTTCGGTTTAAACCCTATTAGAAAAGATAGCTAAAGCTTGAGGTTGAGTTAGAGCTAAGGGTGAAACTAGAGAAAAACCTAGAAGTAGGGCTAGAGCTAGAGTTAGAGGTATGGATAGGGCTATGCATAAAGCTCAAGCTAAAGCTATGCGTATTGGTAGATCTAGGAGTTGCGGCAGATGTAAGGGTGGAAATAGAGGTAAAGCTATAGATAAATGTAGAGTAAGATATAGAAATAAAGCTGGAGCTAGAACTAGAGATATAGATGGAGCTAAACCTAGAAATAAAGCTAGAGCTGGACCTAGACCCAGAGATAAGTCTGGAGCTAGACCTAGGGATATATATGGAACTAGACCTAGAAATAAAGTTGGAGCTAAGCCTTGAATTGAATTTGGAGCTAGATCTAGAAATAAAGCCGGAGCTAGACCTACAGATAAAGCTGGAGCTAAGCCTTGAATTGAATCTGGAGCTAGATCTTGAGATAAAGCTGGAGCTAGAACTAGAGATATAGATGGAGCTAAACCTAGAAATAAATCTGCGCTAGACCTAGACCCAAAGATAAGTCTGGAGCTGAACCTAGAGATAAATATGGAACTAGACCTAGAAATAAAGTTGAAGATAGACCTAGAGGTAAAGCTGAAGCTAGATCTGGAGATAAAGTCTGAGCTAGACCTACAAATATATCTGGAGCTAAGCCTTGAATTGAATCTGGAGCTAGACCTAGAGATAAATATAGAGCTAAATGGAGGTAGACCTAGAGATACAGCAAGAGCTGGACCCAGTCCTAGATCTAGAGCTAAGTATGGAGCTAAATCTGAAGCTAGACCTAGAGATAAAGCTGGATCTAGACCTACAGATAAAGCCGGGCCTGGGGCTAGAAGAGGCGTGGCTTGCAAGGAGCAGGACGGTGCGCTCAGTGGAGACTTCACTGTAAGCCCAAGCCAGAAACGAAACACTTGCAGCTGAGGCTAATGCAAATCTCGCTGCGAATCGGCGGCTATATGGCAGTTGAGGTTATGTGGAGCACCCGATTTACACTTGAAAAAAATAGACACAACTTTGCAGTGGGTTTTTGTTGTTTTTTTTAATTAATGCTTCAATCAGGCTGCGACTGTTTGCACGTTAAACTTAAGCACAAGAAAAAAATAAACACACCGAGCGGACAAATGTTGTTGTTTGTTGCTGCTGTTGTTGTTGTTGTGTTGTTGTTGTGTTGTTGCTGTTGTTGCTGCTGTTGTTTACTTGGCGTGGGTCTGGGCCTTCCTGAGCTGGGTGAGGATGTTGGAGAGCTCCTCGCGCTTCCTCTTGGCACGGATGTGGGTGCCCAGGCGGCGCTTCAGGAACTTGAGGGCGCGCTTGTCCTTCGACACCTTCAGCAGCTCCATGGTGCGCTTCTCGTAGGGGGCGTGGCCGACAACCTCGCGCACCAAATCGCGACTGAATTTGGTGTGCTTGGTTTGAATCTAGCAAGGGGGGAAATCACACAAATTAGCTGGGCATTGTTTTTTTACAGTGTATCTTTCACTTACGTTCTTCAAGCGGGAGCCGCGCAGCCCCTTGACCTTCTTGTCGCCGGTGTACTTCACATTCCGGATCTTCGTGGTCTTGTGGCCCCGGTTGAGACCAATACACAGCTCGTAGCGCACTGCCATCGTTACTGCGCCGCAAATAAAACAAAACAAACCAAAATTTTTGTTATTATTTCAATTAATTATTTCTTCTGCAGTTTCTCGCTAATAGCAACAAACAAACACTGCGGCGCACAGTTCTCTCTTTCTGCTTCAATTTGGGCGACAAAAAGTCGCATTAAATGCTCGGATGTTTGCTGTATTTGCGAATTTAATTTAATAGCTTATACCGGATGAACTACCTCAGTTGCTGTCACTTGCTAGAAAGAGCGCTGTCAGAGCTGGCTAACCGGAAATCGGCATGCCGCAGCGTTGCCACCTGGCGCCAATTGCGGCCCCAAGCTGTGCTGCCAGATTTTTGCAGTCAACGGTGGCTAAAATTTGAAGAAAATATAGCTAAAAATGGCTAAAAAATGGCCAAGCAGTAATTTCTTCTTTTTCAAGAAGATTACTATAAATATAATGTTATATTAGACAAATAAATGTATAAAGGCATACAAAATTACAATTACAACATTACTTAATTGTTTGCATATTTTGTTATACTAAATTTAACACAAAGGACCATATTCCATTTAACATTTCAATTTTCATAGAATTTATAATTTGTGCTCTAAAAGTGGCTAGATCTAGCTACAAAGTGCCTGAGATGACAGCGCTGACATCAAGTTTCTTTACTTTACAATCAGCATATATTTGAAATTAAAGTTTACCCAAATTATCATTATAATATTTTATTCAATATTTCAATTATATTTTTTTTTATCACATATTGTTCTGCTAAAAGCTAAAAACACAAAAAGCCGCTTTTTTTTCTCCAGATTGAAAAAAGCTAAACTGCCGCTTGCCAAAAACAGATTTTTCTCAAAAAAAAACAGTAGGCAACACTGCTTAGCATGTCGATGGTTGTTTTGTTGCCAGCGCGCTGTTATCGATATATGAATCGATTTTAAATATTAAAATGATATATGTAAATATATATAATATATGGTTAATTTAATTAAATAGCTGCTTAAATCCGTAGGCTATGCGCATCGAAATAAATAATATTGGCAAATCAAACATGTGTACATTTCGATAGCATTTTGTAGCAATATATCGATATCATCGATTACAGTTCACTGCAGCGCTGAAGCAACAAAAGTTACTGCCTGCTTATATATGCCATGCGTTTAATTACTTTAATTGCCTCGAACGCTGGACAGTGCGCGTGTAGCTGCAAAAATATCAATTAAATTGTGTTCTTTTTTATTAAAATTTTGTGTGCGTTCAAGTGAGTTTGAATAAAGTGCGCAGAGTTGTCAGGGCGCAGCGTTCACCGTGCCATTTATCGGGCCGCATTCGGCGACGTTGGCAACACTGCATACGCCGGCCATGTTATGATATGTAAAAGGTAGACGTAGACACGTGTTTAATTCGTGCTGCCTATCAAAAGTTACAAAAACCTGTGAAGAACTGCCGAGACTTGTGAAAATACGCAGAATTGCGCATAGCCCGGCTGAGCAAGCAAATAAATAATCGTATATTTTCCACGCAACTGTTTGGCAAAAGGTAAGCGCAAATTTTAACCACGCGGAACATAACCTAGCACAAACAAATTGCCAAAACACCAGCGACAAAGACGGCGACGGCAGTGGCTGGGTGAGGGGGAGCGGGAGAGCGAGACAAAGCATAGAAAAGCCAAGAAAAATGGCGTAATTTGTTGTAAAGTGATGCGTAATAGAATAACGGCGAATCTAGCAAATAACAGTTAAACTGCAAACTTTTGTGTGCGTGCGTGCGTGTGTGTGTGTGTGTGTGTGTGAGGAATATGCGCTACATAATCGATAGATGGCGGCACCCAAATGTTTGTTGTTGCCTGTGCCGCATGTTGCAATTATTTATGTGTGTGTGTGTATATAAATACATATATATGATGTATAAATATATATATATATATGTGCATGTGTGCAGCATATGTGCAACATAATCGATAGGTGGCGGCACCCAAATATTTGTTGTTGTCGCTGCAATTATTTATGTATATGTGCAGTTTAATATATGTGCATATGTACGTGTGTGTATATAAATATTTATATATTGTATATGCATATATGTGTGTGTGTGAGTGTGTGGCAAATGCGCAACATAATCGATAGGTGGCGGCAGCCAAATATTTGTTGTTATTTTATGCCGCCTGTCGCTGCAATCATTTATGTGTGTGTGTATATAAATATGTATGTATATATATAAATATATATTGTATATATAATATGCATGTGCTTTTTTTTGCTTTAAATAGGACGCAAAATGATTACACAATGATAATTCCTTTTTGTCTGTCTATATATATATATATATATAAATATATATATATGATATGTATATAACGTTGTGGCTGAGTCATTTAGCCAAAATGATTTTGTTACGCTTTATATAGCGGCATAAATTGTGGCGTTTTTTTTGTTGTTTTTGTTGTTTTTTTAGCTTTTTCTGTCTTGTGTCGATTTTCAATCGGCATCCAAATCGGTGCGTATTTATTTTGATTTAGATTTTGTTGTTTGACGGCTTTCACTGCGGCATCGGCGTCATTGAATAATGCCGCTGATAAGCAGCAAAAAAAAAAAAACAAAAATAAAAACAAAAAGAAAATCAAATTAGCAACTGAAAATCTCTCGGAATTTTCCCGATTATACAATACAAAATAATGAAAGAAATGCGCTCAAAGCGAGCATATGATCGACCACGTTGCCAAGATTAGAGCGTGGTAGGGGGCAGGGGCAGCGGCAAGGGATGAGAGGGGAGAGGCGCTGGCGAAAACGAAGAGCGGCGAGCAGTGTTGACCAAGCAGCTTTTTTTCCGACAGATCTGTCTGTTTGTAGAGCTGCATATTGCAGTTGCTCTTATGGAGTGAGAGCTCTGCCCCGCATGGAAAGCAAATTTTAAGAACAATTGCGTGCATTTTTTCCCCTTTTTTATTCTTGTAATTTCATGCGCTTTATTGTTGGATTGTCAAAATACATGCAGTAAGAGAAAACTTTTAATTTTTCTTTTTTTTTTTTTCTATTTCGAGCAGAATGTGCGAAATTTCGTAGAACAATTGACTAAAATTTATATAAAATATAGATCAGAGGTGCCCACGCCATTGCTCTCGTTGCTCCTTAGATAGGGCTGTTGCTCTTTCTTATGGGGAGAGCCACACCGTATGTGTGAGCGCTCTCTCTCGGTATGCAAAAACAATTCGCCTTGGTTTTTCTCATTCCACTCATTTCTGCCTGCTCTCCCGACTCAGCGTCGCCACGCGTCGTCGCTCCACAGTGGGCAATTTGGCCTCGCTAGCGGCATTTAAATAATAACTTGTAAGAAAAATCAAAATATTATTAGGTTTATAAAATGTTTTTACAATTTTTTTATTGTTTTTTTTTTAATACTTTTATTTTTTTTAAATGTTTTGTTATATTTTAATTTCTTATTTACATATTTTTGTACATTATTATTTTATAAACAAATTACAAATAATATTTACAATTGATATAAAAATGATTGACATTATATTATTAATAAAATGATTTTAAAATTTGTTATTAAATGCCGCTAGCGAGTCTAAAACCCCCACTGTGTGCTCTCCAGGGCTGCCAATTTAGCCACTTTGTGGCTAGTTCTAGCCACTTTTTGATCGGGTTAGCCACTTTTTTTTTGAAAATGCCATCACTACAAATCTAGCCACTTTTTGGTTTCATTTAGCCACTTTTAGCCATTTCGTTATTCTCGTTTCAAATTGGATCTTCACGATCTTTTCATTAAAAATATTTACATAATTTTTTTTCAGTGCAGCAAATTGAAACTAAAAAAATGCTTGCGTCTATGTATTGGTGTTTTTATTTGTATGTATTAGTGCTTGCTCTTTCGTATTCTCAGTTTGGGCACCACTGATATAGATAATTTGTTTTGTGAATTTTAAGTTGATATTTCTCGATTAACATAAAAATGTTTATGCGCTTTTCAAATTGTATTAATTATTGGTCATCTCAACTAAGCAACAATTGTATAAACAATATAATTAATTCTTATTGAATAACTTGGCTAATTTCTGGCTTTTTTTGCAAGAATTTTTGGCTTTATTTCTGTCGAAACAAAAGGTGACAACACTGAAGAGCGAAGTTGGGAGAGCGGCGTGTGAGAGTGAGCGAGAAGAGAGGGAGAGAGGGCATGTGTTGCACCTGGTTTACCGTTTATTTAGTTCGTATTAATAGCACGCTGTTTTTTCTCTGCTTCTTCTTCTTCTTTTGCTTTGCCACACGCATTTCGTATGTGTGTGTGTGTGTGTGTGTGTGTGTGTTTGTGTTTGTGTGTGTGTTTGATAACGAGTTGAATTAAAACTCGGGCTTTGCCCATAACAAATTTCATGCGTATTTAAACATACAAATGCGCAAATGTGTGTATGTATGTGTGTATTTAATTTATTTATATATATATATGTACATATATATTTAAATAATTTAAGTTCAAAGTCAAGCGACAAACATGAAACATGTTTGTTTGCCTACACACACACACGCACACACACACACGCACATTTTACATAAGTGTTAAGCCCAAAACAAATACAACAATTGTTTTCATGCCCCTCTCTTTGCTCTGATTCGTTGACAGTTTTCGTTCAGGTGGCAACGCTGCTTGGTGATCGTTGTTGCGAAATTCGTGTATTGTTCCCGCCAGATCTGGCTGTTTTTCAAGAGCTTTTAACCAGGGATCGCAATTATTATAAGTTTTAAATTAAAAATTGCAAAATAATTATTATTTGTCAATTTTTATATAAAAATTGCAAAATAATTATTATTTTCAATTTTTATAATAAAAATTGAAAATAATAATAATAATATAATAATAATAATATATAATAATAATAATAATAATATTTTGCAATTTTTATTTTAAAAATTGAAAATAAAAGTTTTATCCTTTTCCTGAATCGCCGTTAAAAAAGGATATGTGTGTTATTTGCACTCGTCGCCAATGTTTTTTTTTGGCTCCAATTTTTTATATCCTGTTTTTAACCCATAATTATTATTTGCGATCCCTGCTTTTAACATAAAATTATTATAGTCTTATAAAGACAATTTTTTTTTCATAAATAATCGCCTCTTTTTTTTTTTAACTTTTTCTCAAATATTACCAATTTTTTTTTGTTTGTTTTTTTTTTTTTTTTTACAAATTTTACAAGTTTTTTTTTAGTTTTTTCTTAAATTTTGCAAAATGTATGCCAAAATAAGCATTAATTATAGGCCTTTAACGCCTCTAATATAAGTACAACTTAAAAATAGCTGTTTTCTGTTCTTTTTTTTAAATTTTTTTATTTATAAAAATTATTTTATTTGGAAAAAAAACATACTGGCAACACTGCTCTCACAGCTGTTGTCCGGCATCGCCATGTTGCAACAGCTGTGCTTAGCGCTACAACGATAACAAGCCAAAAACCGCTGACCTTTGTGCTCTACAAACACACACACACACACTCACGCACACACACACTTGTATATGTGTTTGTATTCGTGTGATTAGCGCTTATCAGCCATTTTTATTAAAATTCTAGATGACGAAACAGACTTACAAAGTAAAGTGTCTACGTCTACGGCTCTGTTTATGTCTATCAACGCTGCTTTGACTATAAACAAATACATATATATATATATATATATATATATATATATACACTCATATATATACACTCACACACACACACATACACACATAGGGCAACAGGTTTGGTTGAAATATAAAATAGCGTCTTTTGGCGTGTTTATTGTTTTTTCGTGTTTTTCTTTTTGTTTTTTGTTTTTGTGTTATATTTTTTTGAAGGGCGGCACTTTGCCTCTCTTTTACTCTTTTTTTTTTACTCTGCAGCGTTGCCAACGCAGCTTTTTTGCCGTTAGATCTAGCTTTATCTCTAGTCGTACTTAAATTGTATATATATTTTGTATCAATTGTAATCATATAATTAATTTTAATAATCGAGTATTTTAACCCTATTTAATAGAACTAAATATATACATTTGTATATATGTAATGAAATTATTATATAACACTATGGTAGAAGTTACAAAAGTAATATTTTTTTTAACCATTTGAATTTTATAAATACAGTAATAGTGTTTCCAGACTCCACTGGGGGTATTGCGTATGTTTCGCAATGTGTCCAAAAAGAAGCTAAGTTGGGTTTCGAAGAGTCCAATTCGCCAATTAAAACAGGGGGTGATTTCATCTATAATAGTTGTGCTGCTTTATTTGTCTTCAGTTTTCAGTTTTGTCGCTTTTCTATTCAGTTTTGTCGCTTTTTCTATGTTGCTTTTAAGGAGCGCGATCTGCTCGTGTCGTTTTCAATTCAATTCAGTTAGAGAGAGTCAGTTACAGTTCAATGTCACAAAACGAGAGAGCAAAAAAGTGTGCCCGTGCTGGCTAAAAATTCATATGTTTTACAGAGTTTGCTTATGTTACATTTATCTAACAGAGTGTTAACATGTTTCAATAACGTTGCCACTAAATTACAATATTAAAGTGGCGGTAAATTCAAATTATGTAAATATAATACGTAATTAATATTCTAATCTCCAACATCCTCCCCACGTTGAAAGGATCTGCTTTCAAATTATTGCATAGGAAGCGGTGCTATTTTGTGAATTGGCCGACGATAGTTGCCTTTGCTGGATTTCAGATCGACGACTCGAGTTCTTCCATCTCGACCCTTGATGACTGCTGCGACGCGAGCCAGTTGCCACTGCTGCGGAGGAGTGTTGTCTTCATGCACGATAACGAGCTGGCCCTCTTGGATATCCGGTTGACTGGTAGTCCACTTCGAGCGTTTATGAAGGCTTAGAATATAGTCTCGGTGCCAGTGGGTCCAGAACTGCTGTTTCAGATACGTGACCTTCTGCCAACGGTCTAAGTATCGAAGTTGAATCTTGCTAGATTCGTACAGATGCTCTTCAGGGGCAGATAGTAAAGATGATCCGATGATAAGATGCGCTGGAGATAAAGCCGTGCCGTCGTTAGGGTCGTCACTCATGGGTGCGATTGGTCGTGAGTTGAGAATCGCTTCGATTTCCGCCAACGTAGTGTTTAACTCCTCGTAGGTCAGGTTTGCTTCCGCTATGTTCTTGATGAGTAGGGTCTTTGCAGATTTAACGGCAGCCTCCCACAGCCCTCCAAAGTGTGGAGCTCGTGGTGGGATGAAGCTGAACTCGAATCCGGTGTGAGTGCTGTAGGATTTGATGTCGTCTATAGCTGTTGCCGAGAACATTTGTTGCTTAAATTCAGCCATCTTATTTGCAGCTCCAGTGAAGTTTGTCGCGTTATCGCAGAACACGCGAGTTGGTAATCCTCGGCGAGATACAAATCTTCGGAGACAAAGTAAAAATGCATTAGTTGACAATTCTGTGACAAGCTCTATATGCACTGCTTTCGTTGAGAAGCATACAAAGATTGAGGCGTAAGTTTTGTATGGAACCTTGCCCCGTAGCTTATAGCTTGTCATAAATGGTCCACAAAAGTCAACACCGACGACTAAGAATGGCCGAAATGCTTTGAGACGCTCAGCTGGCAAATCTCCCATAATTTGCTGAGCTAAGCGTGGCTTATAATGAAAACAGTGGATGCATCCTTGGACTGTTTTTCGTACAAGGGATCGTGCGTTAACGATCCATATTTTTTCTCGAATTAGAGATATTAAGACCTTGGGTCCTGCGTGCAGATGCTGTCGATGTAAGAATTCCACATAAAGGCGTGTAAAGCGATGGTCCTTTGGAATTATGGCCGGAAATCTGGCATCAAATGGAATTTCAGCCTTAGCGAGTCTGCCGCCCACTCTTAATATCTGCACAGTTGATCCGTTTAACTCAGTTTGATGCAGGAATGGTGTCAAGCACTGCATGTTACTCTTGATCGGTTTTTGCCTTGATATTAAACTGATCTCTTCGTGATAAGCCAATTGCTGGATGTGTGCAATAATTCGCCAAAATGCAATGTTTAATTCTGACGCTGGAACATGTACGATATCGCTAACAGTAAAAGTTGGATCTGGTGCACAATTATTAAAAACTCTATAAAGATAAGTTACGATTCTAAGAATTCTAATGTACGACGAGGAATTTTCAATAATTGAGTCGATAATAGACTCAGATTCAAATTGTTTAGCAACTACAAATGCCCTTTTGCGAATCTCAATAGGAGTAGGTAATGCTTCTTGTAATACTGGCCAACTTGATGGAGAATCTTTCAAGAATGCTGGCCCGCTAAACCACATATTGTTCTCCAGATCAAGCGCACTACATCCTCTTGAGATGATGTCAGCAGGATTTTTTGCTGAAGGCACGTGTCGCCAGTGAACATCGTTAATGTTTTCTTGCAATTCAGAGATACGATTCGCTACAAAACAATTAAGCTGCGAAGCGTGCATATTTAACCATTGTAAAACTATTTTCGAATCTGTCCAAAAATATACATTGTCAATGTACATTGACAGTTTGTGTTTAAATTTGTTAAAGGTTCTCTGAAGAAGTACTGCTGCGCAGAGTTCTAATTTTGGTATCGACTGAGATTTAATTGGAGCAACCTTTGATTTGGCAATGAGCAAATTAGTATGTACGTTAGAGCTACTAGATTCAACGCGTAAATAAATACAACAACCAAAGGCTCGCTCAGATGCGTCTGAGAAACCATGGATTTGGCCTTTTATTTCAAATGATGTAAGTACATATCGATTAATTTTAATCTTTGATGTCGCTTGAATTTCATATGTTAATTCTATCCAAAGTTTGTGTAGTTTCTCTGAAATTGGCTCATCCCAATCTAATTTTTGAAGAAATAAATCTTGCATAAATATCTTGCAACGTATGATGATAGGACTCATAAGTCCAAGAACATCAAAAAACTTAGCGATTGTTGATAAAACAGAACGCTTAGTAACCGGGTCTGTAATGTGAACGTCATGTTGGTATACAAAACAATCTTGGTGAGGCAGCCAAGAAAGTCCTAATGTTTTAGCAATTATTTCGTCTTCGCCCTTAATGATAACTTCATTATCTGGCCGCTGAACAATTTCTGACGAATTACTATTGAATTTAACCAGTTCTAGTCCTGCGCTACCTAATATATTCAGAATTTGAGTTTTCTTGTTTTGAAGTTCCTTTATGTCATTTGCGCCAGTAAGTAAATCGTCAACATAAAAGTCTTTTCGTAGCGTTTCAGCTCCTACAGGATATTGTGATTCAAACTTCTCTGCGAGATAATATAAACAACGAATTGCAAGAAAAGGAGCACTTGCTAATCCATACGTAACTGTATTTAATTGATAGATCTTTAATTCATCGGTAGAATTAGGACGCCAAAATATCAATTGAAATACCCTGTCTTGAGGATCCACTAGAAATTGTCTGTACATTTTTTTAATGTCGCCTGTAAGCACGTATTTGTGCAATCTAAATGCTAATAATGTTGTGATTAAGTCTTGTTGTATAGTAGGGCCCGTCATCAGAATGTTATTCAACGATTTTCCTGACGATGTTTTGGCAGAGCCATCAAAAACAACGCGTAGTTTGGTTGTTAGACTTTCGGGCTTAATCACACAGTGATGAGGGATTATAAAATGCGGTTGAGTTCTATCCAAGTTTTCAACAAGTGACATATGTCCTAAATTTGCGTACTCCTGCATGAATTCTACATATGCTTGTTTTAATTCAATATTACGATTTAGCCTGCGTTCGAGCGACATAAATCGATTGAATGCATTGTTATAAGAGTCACCCAGCTCTGACTGAGGCTCTTTAAATGGAAGTCGAACTTGTAATCGTTTATTAGATATGGTAATATTGTGTCGAAAGTGATCCTCGCAATCTTGTTCCATTTTAGTTAATTTGGAACCATGTGATTGATATTCTTCTATGTTCCAAAATTGTTGCAAGACTTGTTCGAGTGGAACTGATTCCTGTACTATATAGCATTGAGGAGTTTTGACAATTGATGTCGATATTGAACTGCCACCTACTACCCAGCCAAATGCTGTGTAAATTAATTTGGGTAGATTTGGACCAATGGTTAGTTTTCCACTACGAATGGCTTCGAAAAACCCTTCTGAATTTATTAACATATCTATTTTGTTTGGCGTATGAAAATATGGATCAGCTAGTTCTATACCCTCAGGTATTTGTATTTGTTTGATATCAATAGTGTTATGAGGCTGATTTGTGCAAATTGATTTTATGACCGAAAATGTTGTGGTCCAACAAAAATCTGAAACGCGAGATTCTAACGTAGCTGATACAGTATATTTAATATTTTGGGGAATGTCTGAAATGCCGCTTACAGCTTGTATAACTCGACATTTGCTTAGCTGCAATCGTTTTGCAGCTTCTTCTGTTATTAGATTGACTTCAGAGCCGGAATCTAATAATGCTCTAATGAACATATATTGACCACAGTTATTTTTAACTTTAATAATAGCTGTCGGTAATATTCCTGTTTTAGCTGCTCGAACAACTAAACTAAGATTCGGTGATGACTGCGTAGTCGGAGCGCAGTGATTGGGTCCTTGCTCAGTATCGATAACTGAGCCCATACCATGATTATGTAATAATGTGTGATGTGGCGCACGACATATTTTACATCTGGATTTCGATTGACATTGTTTTTGGCTATGGCCTTTTCGCAGGCAATTGAAACAATGTCCGTTTTTCTTTACCCAATCTTTGCGTTGATTGAGTAATATTTGAGAAAATGCTGAACATGTAGAAACGTAGTGATCTTTTGATTTACAGTAGACACAAAAAGAACTAATTGTGACTAATGCCCGTTGCGATGATTGAATCTTCAATTTTGGCTTTGAATTATCGGACGACTCTATTCTCGTTATGCCTCGAGTACGACTCTCTAAGAACTGGCATCTGTGAGTTAAGACCTTGCAGCACGCATCCCAAGTTGGAAGTGTCTCATAAAGTTGCTTTTCGTCATAACTTAATTTGGTGTCAGAGTCAACTTTGGATAGAATAATATGAATCATTATGGAATTCATAACATCGTCAGCGCTGCCTAGAGATAAGAGAGAGCCTCTGATTGCTGAAGCTGAATCTAATAGTTTTTGCAGGGTTCCTGCATCAGCCTTTAACATTAGTGGAAGATTAAATAGATTCGATATATAGTCTAGAAAGATTAACACTTCGTTATCATATCTTTTCTTCAGTTGATCCAATGCTTTACTATAATTCTCCTCTGATATTTGAAATGCTTGAACTACTTCTAGTGCTGGACCCGAAAGGCAGTTTAGTAAATAGTTAAACTTGTCGATTGTAGAAATCGTGCTATCAGAATGAATCAGATTTGTATATGACAATATGAATCTTTTATAATTTGAGTATGTGCCATCAAACATAGGAAGTTTTAATTTGGGCAATCTATTTTGATGTGACACTACTGATGAATTTAAAAAACTGTTCTCGATCCCAGCTGCTGCAGGCAATTTGGTAGCATTCAAAAGAGAAAGAATTTTACTTTTAGCATCAATGTACATTTCTTCAATTTGAGATCTGCCAATGTCTTCGCTTTGAAGATTTTCAATTTCTGTTTGGGTTTGACAAAGTTGCTGAAAGTAAGATTCTAGTATTTGCAAATTGCATTCAAGTACAGCTGGTTCACTATCAGAGCGAGTCGTAACTCTGGATTTTAAATTAGATATATTTCTTTTCATAATTGTTCTTCGACTTCGCAAAGCTGTTAAAGACGGGTTACTTGCTTCGGATTTCGAATTACTAGCTTCTGAATCTGTACTCATTTTGTTAAGAATGTTTAAAAATGCACCAAATTCACTTTCACGCTAGGTTTTGTATGCAACTCTTGCAATGTATTTTATCGAATGAAAATAATGTATGTCCCACTGTACGTTTGGTACAGTACGTATGAATGCACTACAACAACAATTTGGCCACTCAATAGAAAAGATCAGAATAACGTGGCTCTTGCACGTATGTATGTATGTTGCACAAAGAGTAAATGCCGATAGCTCACCGTTATTTGCATGCGCGCTCTCACTCACTCCGCTGTACACTTGCTCGATCCGTTGTGAGCGTCTGTGTGCGTGTGTTGGGTCGTCTTCTTTGCCTTGCGGATTCACCGTTGCGTTTGCAGATGCGTTTGTATGTACGTATGTAGCTCGTTGCTCGCTTGTACAGTTTAACCTCGTGATGCACCAAGGTCAAGGTATGTGTGTATGTATTCCAGCGAAGGCGTGATCTGGCAGCAACAATCTGCATAGATTTTCGATGAAATTGACGAATTGGAAAGAGCCAAATGGAACGCAACTTATCTTTTGGAAGTAGTCCTGTCACGGTCGCCAATGTTTCCAGACTCCACTGGGGGTATTGCGTATGTTTCGCAATGTGTCCAAAAAGAAGCTAAGTTGGGTTTCGAAGAGTCCAATTCGCCAATTAAAACAGGGGGGTGATTTCATCTATAATAGTTGTGCTGCTTTATTTGTCTTCAGTTTTCAGTTTTGTCGCTTTTCTATTCAGTTTTGTCGCTTTTTCTATGTTGCTTTTAAGAAGCGCGCTCTGCTCGTGTCGTTTTCAATTCAATTCAGATAAGTGTGTGAGTTACAGTTCAATGTCACAAATCGAGAGAGCAAAAATGTGTGCCCGTGCTGGCTAAGAATTCATATGTTTTACAGAGTTTTGCTTATGTTACATTTATCTAACAGAGTGTTAACATGTTTCAATAACGTTGCCACTAAATTACAATATTAAAGTGGCGGTAAATTCAAATTATGTAAATATAATACGTAATTAATATTCTAATCTCCAACAAATAGCAACCCATAAAAATAAAATACATAATTTTATATACTTAAAAAAAATTAAAAAATAGAATAATAAATTAAATTAAATAAAAATAATCTGTTTTTTTTTTTGTTTCTACAAAACTAGATTTTCTGGCAACACTGATATAGTAATAAAAAAACGCAATTAAAAATGAAATCAATTCAAAAAGCGCTGACTTGAGATGAATTAAAAATAGCATGAGTAAAAATAAATTAATTCAAAATAGTGCACAATTTCAGCTAATTTTTACCAATTGATTTATTTATTTATTTATTTTTTTAATCAAACTGCGTTTTTTTTTAGCAGATGGGCAACGCAAAAGTGCCGTGTTATATTGAAAGACACAGCATGCTTGTAAGGTGTTGACACTTGTGTGTGTGTGTGTGTGTGTGCGTATGTGTGTGTGTGGTCATGTGGGCGGAGGGTTGGGTTGCGCTGTATTGGCAACAAACGGCAAAAGTGGGGTAAAATAAGAATAAAAGTAAAACCAAATAAAATAAATAAATAGAAAAAAACCAAGCGCACACACACACCCACACACACACACACACACACACACACACACAGACAGTTAGGGAGCACATGGCACACACTGCAAAAAATATATACAAATAAAAAAAGCGCTGCGATTGGATAGTTTCCCATTGTATATCGAGGCGCGATCATCGCACGGATAACAAACCAAAACAAAAACATCCCGAATTATTGCGAATTTTGTCGAATGTCCGATTTCGATTGCGATTCTGATTCTGATTCGGATTATGATTATGATTTTTTGTTGTTTGTTTTGACCGGCGTCTATTATTATTGTATATCCGTCGTCGTTGGCAATTCGATTTCGAGCAGAATCAACAATTATTAATGATAAATTAAATACTTAAATAAACCCACAACGAAACGAGAGAAACGATAATTTCAACTCCTCAAATCCCGTTTAGAAAAAGTTGCCCCAAACGAACGAATCGAAAGATATTTGTGTGAAGTTTTTGCAAAAAAATTCCAAAATTTCAACAATTAAGCTTTAAAACTGTGCCAAGTCCTCAGGTAAAGCTGCAGCATTTTTTGGAGTTTTTTTTTGTGTTGGCTTTTTTGGCTAAATTTTTCCGAATATTTTTCAAAACTTTTAAGTTTTTATTTTAAAGGAATTTTAGCTGCGTTTTGTTTTGTAATGATTTCATAACAATTGCCATACGGCATTGTTGTTGTTGTTGTTGATTTTGTTGTTCTGGCGGCCTCTTCACACTTCATGCCAGTGCTGCCAGAATTTTCGTTTCAAAAAAAGGCTGAAATTGAATAAACTTAAAAATAAAAGCTAAAAATGGCCAATGCGCAATATGAAAGTAGCTACAAAAAAATAGCCAAGCAGTAATTGCATTTTAAGATTTATTTTCATCAAATATATATTTTTGAATATTAATAATTAATTAATAATTAATTAATAATTAACTAATAATTAAAAATTGGAAATAAAAGTTGCACATCAATTTGTATAAAAAAAATTTAAAATAAATTATTTTCTTAAATTTTATTATAAATATTGAAAATAAAAGTTTTAAAAGCTAAAAAGTAAATAGCGTTTAAAAAAAAATTAGCTAGATCTAGCCACACAATGGCCAAAGTGGCAGCACAGCTGAACACTTTGTTCACGCGCAAGAGAGACGCACGATCAGCTGCTCTTGCACGCTCTCACGCTCTGTCTCTCTCTCTCGCACTCGCATGAACAGAACAAGCATGTGCGTTTGTGTGTGAATTGATGCGCTCTCTTTCTCGCTCTCTCTCTCACTCTCTCTCTCTGCTCTCTCGCTCTCTCGCTCGCTTGAGTAGCTTCCGCGTGGCATTCTGTCTTATGCTTTGCACCTTATTTGCTCTTTGCGTCGTCCGTCGACTGATTTTCTATAATTATGTATTGTTGCTATAAATACCAATTCACACACGCACACACACACACACACACACGTACACACACACACACACACGCACACACATGCATGTAGAAGATGCCAAATGGGTCTCGTGATGGCCATAACAAAACAAACGGATTTTTCGCTGCAACATTTTTAGAAGGCAATATCTATTGATAGCCAAACTGTTGGAGACTCGCTCTTCCTTCTCCCTTATCTCCTCATTTCCACCCTTTTCTGCCTCTTCCTTTTCCTTTTCTTCTTTCGTCTCTTTGTTATCCTCCTGCTTATCCTGTTACTTTATTTCCTTATCTTCCCATTTGCTGCCCTTCTCTTTCTTCTCCTTCTCTTCTTTCTTCTCCTTTTCCTCCTTCTCTTTGGCTTCCTCATACTTATCCTGTTATTTCTTCCTTCTCTTTTCTCCACCACCTTATTTACCTTTTTCTCCTTATCTGCCTCCTCTTTCTTCTGGTCTTCCTCTTTCTTCTTCGCTTCCTATTTCTTTTCTTTCTCCATTTCTTCTCTTCCTCCTCTTTCTTGTATTCCTCCTTAATCTCTTGCTCCTTATTCTCTTGCTCCTTATTCTCTTGCTCCTTATTCTCTTGCTCCTTATTCTCTTGCTCCTTATTCTCTTCCTCCTTATTCTCTTGCTCCTTATTCTCTTGCTCCTTATTCTCTTGCTCCTTATTCTCTTCCTCCTTATTCTCTTCCTCCTTATTCTCTTCATCCTCCTTCTTTTCCTCCTTCTTCTCTTCCTTCTCCATTCTTCTCCTCCGTTCTCCACCTCTTTCTCTTTCTTCTCTTTTTCACCCTCTGCTTGCTCTTCTCCCATCAACTTCTCTTCCTCCTTAAAAATTTAACATTTTTTCGCGATGAACTTTGGAAACTGATTAACAGATATGCAAAAGTCATGTGATAATTATCGATGATTTATCATTTTCTGCCCATTGAAGTTGTTTCGGGAAAACCTTTTTCAAGGCTAAAGAAAAATCGGACCGAATTTATTTGTACTTGCACTATATTTAGTGATGGCAAATTGAATGTTTATACCAAATACAAATTATACTAAAACTGTGCCTCTCGTCTCTTGCAGATTGTCAATATTCAGCGAAAATGGTATCCGGTCGTCCTCTACTCTATCTGTCACTGCCCGGTGTAGCATTTATACTCGGTGTCTTTTGGTTTCGGCGTCGAAATAAAAATCGTGTAGATAAAAACGCCGATGAGGACGCCGCTAACGGAAGCAAGCCGCTTAAAGATGCCGTTGAGCCGGCACTACAGCAGCGTAAGGCGCAGACACAGAACGGTCGCATGCCCAATGGGATGCCCAATGCCAGCAAATCGATGAACATAACTGTGGGTGGAGGTGGCAACAACGGATTGATGAACTTGGTGGAGGATAAGGAGTCTCCCAATACCATACTATATGGTAAATCGGCTCCGATCACCATACAGAGCAATGGACGAGCTTCGCCGGGCAATAAATTGGATACGGAAATGTTGAAGTCAAAGATACAGGATGCCGAGCATAAGATACTCTGTTCGATCGATGAGGATTTCGAGAATCTGTCATCGCCCCGAGATCTGCCCGATTCGATTAATAATCGTCTATCGTTCTACAATCGGAAGATCAGTCAAGGGGCTGCACAGGAGCCCGTCGTCATCAAGGCCACGCGTACGCCCAAAATATCGCCAGAGAACTCGTTTCTCGAAAGCAAATACACCCAACAGGAGCAGGAGAAGGAAAAGGAACAGGAAGTGAAACAGGAGCAGGAGCAGGAACCGGAGCAAAAGCTGGAGCAGAATAACAATTGTGCGCCTGCCAAAAAGGAGTTGAACGCTGAAACACAGACACAGATACAGAGCACAGTGGTGCAGGGGCAAGAATCGGTTGCCAATTCGACTCCGACTCCGGGACAGACAACAATTGTCGCAACTACGGATGCCGATGGTGGCAATCAGAAGCGTAACGTGGACGCCGCCAGTCCATCGTTGAGCATTTGCAGCGTACAGTCGGGAGATTCCGGCAAAGGTTCCAGCCTGCCACGCTCCGAGGCGACCGTACGCGTCAAGACCTCCTATGAGTTCTATTTCCCAAACAGTCTGATCGGTCAGCTGTATGGTCGCAAGTGCAACTTCATCAACAAGATCAAGGCCAAGACATTGGCCAATGTGACGCTGAGCAAGGCTCGGTATACATCCGGCAAGCTGCACATTTGCACCGTCGAGGGCACCGAGAGCGAGATCGATGCAGCCCTGGCAATGATACGCAAACGCATCTCGACACGGCGCTATCCCAATTTCACAATGGAGCGCATACACTATGCACTTCCGCAATCCATAGTTCCTCTATCGACTGAAAGCCTCCATAATCTGCAAGTGAGTGAGATCGCAAGAGGGGAGAGAGAAAGAGGGAGCCACTGTATCTGAGAGGGTCTTTTGTGCCCATTGAAATATTGTCTGTGTTTGTAGCGATCTACCAGTGGAATGGCTGTTTTGCCCACTGTAGTAATCGATTGAACCGATTGATCGTTTTAGGGATGTTGTGTGTTATCGATGAGCATGGCCATATCATCGATACCTACGCGGGCCCACAGCGTACTGTGACACAACCCAGATATATCGATATATGCCATTAGCTAAATCGTTTGCCAATCGATCGATCGATCGATCGATACATCATTCAACATCCCTATGCCCAAAACGTACTCAAGGTGATCGTTTTGATGCTTCTTTTGCATCACATTTTATTCAGTTTTAACAATCATATAATTAAAAATAAAATAACTTCTTAATATCCTCCATCCCATTTTTTACACGCAATCTAACCAATTATCGATAACATTGCAGCTGAAACTGATCGAGGGCATTAACAATGATGTGGTCGTCAGCGCGGTGCTCACCGGAAATCATGTGTTCGTCCAGCATCCGCTGCATCCCTCGCATCCATCCCTGCACGCCCTGCAGCGTGGCATGTACGAAAGCTATTCAACCATGGAGGCCCCCGGTCTACCGGGCATCGAGATAAGCGCCGTCTGTGTGATACCCATCGCGGGCATCTGGTACCGCGTGCAGATCGTCGACATCGATCCCAACGATGCCGAGCGCTGCCTGATCAAATTCCTGGACTTTGGCGGCTACATGAACGTCTGCTTCAACGACCTGCGTCAGATTCGCACCGACTTCATGGCGCTGCCCTTCCAGGCAACCGAATGTATACTCTCCAACGTGGAGCCAATTAGTAAGTGCGCCCTGTTAGCCTATTTCCTCCACAGCAAATGTCTCCTATCATCCAAATGACGAACCACCTTTTGCAAATGACGATCTACTTTATCCTAACGCCAAAGCACCTTTTATTATTAATCCAAAGGACAAATTTATTTATCCAAATGACGAACCATTAATCCTAATGACGAACTACTTTATCCAAACGCCGAACTACCTTTTCCAAATGACGAACCACTTTATCCAACTGACGAACTACTTTAACCAAATGACGAACCACTTCATTGGAATGAGTAACTACTTTATCCAAAAGACGAAGCACTTAAAGCAAATCACGAACCATCTTTTCCAAATCACGAACCATTTCATCCAAATGACGAAATACTTTATCCAAATGACGAATCACCTTATCCAAATGACGCACCAATTAATCCAAAGGACAAATTTTTATTATCCAAATGACGAACCATTAATCCTAATGACGAACTACTTTATCCAAACGCCGAACTACCTTTTCCAAATGACGAACCACTTTATCCAACTGACGAACTACTTTAACCAAATGACGAACCACTTCATTGGAATGAGTAACTACTTTATCCAAAAGACGAAGCACTTAATGTAAATCACGAACCATCTTTTCCAAATGACGAACCAATTTATCCAAATGACGAACTACTTTATCCAGATGACGAATCACCTTATCCAAATGGCGAACAACTTTATCCAACTGACGAACTGCTTTAACCAAATGACGAACTGCTTTATTCAAATGACAAACCTTCAAAACTTTAACCAAAAGACGAACTACTTCTACCAAATGACGAATCATGCAATACAAAATAAATCTCAACGTCATTGGGATGATGTGAGCGTCTTTTGATGACATACATTTGTCATTCAAAATGACGCAAAATGAGCTGTGGAAATTGGCAATTATACCGAAACTAGATGAATCTGACTAACGTGATATTTGTTTCCCTACGTGTTTTATAGCTGATACCTGGTCGGCCGATGCGGCTGATATTCTTAGTAAATTAACCAAAGGCATTGTGTTGCAAGCTCAAGTCGCCGGCTACGATAGCCATAATGTACCAGAAATCTATTTATTTGCTTCTCTAGGTCCAAATGTAAGTACGAAGATAATCAGGGCTGCAAAACACATTTCAACCGAACCGCAATTTCTTTCATTTTTCAAACAAATCAAAAAAACTTGGTTAAACCCGAACCGAAACCGAAGATTTCCGTTCAATTCGTTTTTGGTTTTGCAGCCCTGAGGCTAATAATTTTAATTTTGGAATGTTTTTTATGCTAATTTCGAAACATTTTTTCAATCCGCAGAATGTAATTTTTATCAATAAGGAACTCGTGGCCAGGAATCTGGGCAAATGGGTCGAGATGTATGACTAAAACACAGCCAGAGCCTGCAGGAACAAGCATAACAATTACAACTACAACTACAACAAAAGCAAAAGATGAGGAAGAAGAACTGGAAGTGGAAAAGGAAGAGCAAGAGGAAGAAGAAAAAAAACTCGCGGATGGGAAAGCACAGAAAGTAGAACAGAGAAAAGAGAAAGAAGAAAGTTGTAGAAAGCGACTGAGCCTAAAGCGCCGTATTTCAAATAATGAATACACTCATGCACACTCATACTCACACTCACACTCGCACTCACACTCACACTCACAATATATGAATCATGCCTGCATCTATATATGTTAAATCATGCAAAAATCAGAAGACATCGGAGGAAATCTGCAAATGCCTTGCGATTTGTTTGTGAGAGAGAGAGAGAGAGAGAGAGAAAAGAGAGAGAGGGAGAAAGAGAGCGAGAGAGCGAGAAATGCCGCTATAGCTGCTACAACTAACTGAACACTAGTTTATAGTGGGGTGTATAATTCCTAGGGGAGGGTAAACTAGTCACAGCTGTACACAGTTTTGTTTGTAGGTGGGGGCGGGGTCGGGGTCGGGGTCGGGGGGTTCAAGGTCAGCTGTGTCCAGTAACAGGCTTTAGAAGGTCTAATATGCACTCTAAACTACATCGAACTCTTACTCTTGACTACAACAGATGCAAACAGACATCCAAGAAAGCGCTTAAGATATTACCATACTCAGTTAATAAGTAGGAATATGCCTAGTGTAAATAGTGTTTTTTTTTTTTGTTTTAAATAAACCTTTTTTTTCAAAGCTGAACAAATGCGAGGCGATCAGAACTCAAATATCAGTTAATTGTACATAGTTTGTAAACTCTATTTGCTTTTGCACACACACACACACAAATACCAAGCGAGAGTACAAGTATGTGTAGGGAAATGATGGCTAAAAGAGAGAGACAGAGAGAAAGAGAGAGAGGGCAAGAGAGGAAAGCAGCTAAACTATTTGTTAAAACATTTAAACTATAAACCCATTTGTTAACAGACCCAAATCATCTTCAATCGTTAGATGTAAATACCAAAAGCAATTCAGCAATTCAGCAATTCAGCAATTTAGCAATTTAGCAATTGAGCAATTCAGCAACTTAGCAATTGAGCAATTGATCAATTCAGCAATTGATCAATTGAACAATTCAGCAATTCAGCAATTCAACACCGCCAGCAGCAGAGCAACAATAATAATAATCTAACAAAACAATAACTAGCATTATAGCTGATATAGAAATATATATATATATAAACCGATTTATATATATATATACACCAAGCAATTCGTTGAATCTAAACTAATCGAAACCGAAATCGGTCTAGTTGAGCGTTAAACCGCCAAAGCCTTTTGTACATGTAAAATCGCAAACGAAAAATCAGAAAAAACATATATATATATATATATATAGGTACTAATTGGACGCAGAGTGCACTGAGAGAAATAATGGCAATTGTTTTTAGTCGTTTTGTTAGCCATAAGCGTTGCCTATGTAAAACAATTGATTTTCGTTTCGATTTTTAATTTCGAATTCGTTTTCGATATTGATTTCAATTCGAATGTTGACGTACAAGTGAAGCGAGTTTTTAACTATGCATAAATTCAAACTAAAGAGACTTGGCTTAATAACTGCACTAAACTAAACTAAACTAAACTATTATTATATAAATTAAATAATAATTATTATTATTTTTTATGATTATTAGTCGTAATATGTTCAACACAAAAAAACAAAACAAAACACTAAAAAAAAAACACAATAAATTGTAGTGCAAATTTGTTTCAGTGTAAGCGTGCGACGATCTAATCAACTTTATTGTTATTTTCATTGTCTGACCTAACACCTGATCATAACATAATATCAAAAAAGAATTACACTTATTATACCATAGCATAATAATTATTCTTTAATTAATGCATAATTTTATTATTATCATCATAAGCATAATCATAATCATTATTATTACATTGCACTACACTTAAAATTACAATTATAATTGTAGCCGAGTTATTGCAACGTTTTTTTTTTTATGAGTTACCGCCCCTTCACACGCCCCCCGCTCTATGTAAATTGTTTCACTTGTACAATTGTTGATCAACCCAATTACACCCAAAATACATAAAAAACACAAAACATAAAAAACACAAAAAAATACAAAAAATACAAAAATTAAATAAAACTACATACAACTTGTTGTAAAGCCCAAATCAATTAAATTTCACGCCCTAGAGTTATTGTGTTTTTATTAATTTTAACCTATTTTAAAATCGTTTTCATCCACATAGTCTCTACTTTTTGGTTTCTTTTAATTTTAGTAATGCTGAGACGATAAATACAAATTAAGAACTAATTTATAGACAACATTCAAGTGTGAATAATTTACAAATTTAGCTATTAACTAAATATAAAATAAAATAAATCAAATAAAACCATATTCAAAATAAAAATCTATTAAAAAAATTTATTTGCAAAGCGTTTGAATTGATAGTTTTTATACCCTATGTAACAGATTTCGAAAATTATAAATGCTAGCTCAGATACTTTTGTAAGCAATTTCAAATGTTGGATGCCACGCCCTCTTTGCGTTTTCATCGATAAATACCGAGTAACAAGCGTAATATTGAACATAGAAGGTTAGTATTTCGAATATATGTATTGATCCTGAGAAGTTCGCTAAAATTGGTTAAAAAAAACCATATTGCAGGCTGGTCCTCTATCGCAAGAAGTAAGAAGAAGCATTGCTGCTGCGCTTGTTACAACATTTTTTAAACATACATAAATATATACTAAAATTTAGGTCATCGAGAATATGAAGCGATTTAATATAAGCGTGGCGCCATCTAGCGGCAGCTGTATGGTACTAAACTTGTGATCAAACGCTGCTTACGGCAGAGCACGCACCAATACACACAAATAAAACATCAATAAAAAGACTGCAAAAATCCAATTTTGGAAAGAGAATAACAATTTTAATTTTAATTGGGAAATATCGAGTGATTTGTAGTTTGTATTTTCATCAATTTAGCGACTATTTGTAGGCGCCAGCATGCATACCGGATAACCTATGACTAAACCGAAACATATTATCGGAATGATAAGGATATACTAGTATATAGCAAATAAAATGCGAAACGATAAAGATCATATAGAGCGATGGCATATAATCGATGCGATTGTCTGGAAGCATGCCGATGACTTGACAATTCTCCGGTCTATAGTCACAGAACTAGCGTTAACGTTTGTAGTAAAAATGTTGACGCAAGTCAAGTTCTACTGACTATAAAAAATTTATTATGCGACTTAATTAACTGCAATGTTGGGTACTTTTTTTTCCTCTCTTCTGTTGTTCTTCAACAGTTTCTTGTGGTTAGGAACTCGTTTATGACCTTCGTCTGTGGGGAAATCACGTAAGAAATTTTTACACTGGGGGGAAAAAAGTAAAAGTTTCCCATAAATTAGCATAGCTTATGCAGCCAGGGGGGCGGTGTAAGTATTTCGATTTGTGCCGTAAACTCTGTGCATGTAAGTATAATTAATCAGCACCGATGAGCTCAGTGAAATCTGCCATTAGGTTGGGGAAAACTTGTCTGAATAAGCCTACACTGCACAGTGGTCGGTTCCATATAAAACAGATCAAAAAACGTATATCGAAATTTTACAGTTTGAATCGTGTTGACTTTTGAATCCAAACTCTTTTTATAAATGTGACCATATTCTCTATCAACGCTGTAAATTTCATTACTAGCGAATAAGAAACTGCGAAGATATGCAACAGACAACTTTGTTGACCATGTATATCACATGCAAAAACCGAACTACACGGTTTTAGAATTTGTCCCATACGTTTCCATGAAAATATTTTCCCAGTTTTTTGTCGCATACTTCAATAAAGACAGACCACTGTGCATTGGGCGGTTTGCTTAAAGTTTGGTAGTGTCTTTAATAATTCTAATCAGTTTGTAGAACTCACATAATCCAACCACAGACGTCTTTTATCTGTTTCTCCCTCGCACTTTCTGCTTCTCCCTAACCAGCTGAAATATTCTGGCTCCCAAATACTACTACATAGATGTATGTTATATATACGTATTTTAAAGATACAAAGTACAATTAATTAAGAGAAAATGGAAAATTATTATAAAGTGTAAATAGAAAGCAAACAGAAAGAAAATTCTTTTAACATTACAAAAATTGGTGAAATAATGTAATTCTGTTTATTTTTTTATATATTTAATTTCTGTATACAAATCATCTAGAATCTAAATCTGGAAAATACAAGATACACAATTTTTCGACCTTATGCTATGGTCAAAAATGGGTTGCCATAAGTGAAATGTACCTCAAAAACATCCATGTCTAGTTTTTAGACCCTTTACTTTAAAAAAGTAAAAAGGGTCTATTAACTTAGTGCAAAGGGGAAATGTGTGTAACACCCAGAAGGAGGCGTGGCAGACCCCACAAAGTATATATATTCTTGATCAGGACGACAAGGCGAGTTGATATAGCCTTGTCCGTCTGTCCGTCTGTCTGTCTGTCTGTCTGTCTGTCTGTCTGTCTGTCTGTCTGTCTGTCCGTTTGTCTGTCTGTCTGTCCGTCTGTATGAACACCTAGATTTCAGCAACTATAAGAGCTAGGGACACCAAATTTGGGATTTAGGTTCCCCTAATCAGTAAGCAGTACAAGTTTGTTTTAGATTTTGGATATCTGCCCCCCTTCCCCCGCAAACCGCAAAAAGCTACTGCAGCCACAGCTTTAAAGTTATTAACTTGTAATTTGGTATATAACTAGCTTATGACATATTCTATTGACCCTGTGAATTTGGTTCTGATCGGATAAGAAACAGCGAAAATATGGAACGGACAATTTGCCGCACTAGGCAGAGGGGGGGTGGTGTGCCTTGCATACGCGGGTAGCTTAGTGTGTGTGCGTCTGATTGGGTTTGTATGTACATATACTCAAAGTAAAGGGTCTCCTACGGTCGGTTACGTCCGACTGTAGCCTCCGTCCCACTGATCTGCCCCGTCCCTATATTTTGTATACGATTTGTATACAGGATATATATTTGTTCAGGATCTTAATTTAGTGCTAGGACAACCGACAGAAGAAGAATTTGATTTATTCGAAAGAGCCGTACAGTCATGGTATATGCATTCAGACAATGGTATCGATTATATGCAATCGGACTACCATATATGAGCCCATATATACCTGTATATCTTTATCGTTTAACATTTTATTTGCGATATTACGCTTATCTTTCCGACAATATCATGTTTCCAGGTACAGGTTATTCGGTATTTATGCTGAAATCTATCTACAAAAGCGTTTTGTCGGTTCTACTTGTGTAATTTCAATCATTTTGAGTGACTAGCTTGTTGGAAGAGGCCCAGTCGGAGGTAACTGACTACATGAAAGGAAAAAATAAACATGGTTGTACGATCTACTGATCGTTTGACTTTCCAAATTTTGAGATTAATATAAAGTTAAAAAAAAAAAATTAATAAATCGGCTCAGCTCGTCGTCCTCATCAAGAATAGACATTATATATTGGATCTGCCACGCCTCCTTCTGTCTGATGCAAACCTGCGCACCATATTTCCCATTTTTTAGTAGGTAGCAACAGATTAATATACAGCTTGAGTATAGAGCTTCAACATGTTCAGGGAAAAATTTATGATATTGAACAACTTGGGATGGGTTTTTGGGTTTCTATTTTAAGCCAACTTAAAGAGTATCTATATAAATAAATATATATATATAGATATAGTACAACAGCTGCTGAGAACTGCAACAACTCCAAGTGCTACAAGTGTTTTCGATACCGAACGGCACCGTAGTCTAACGATCGAGCAGAAAGCCGAAGGCCAAGGTACGACCGCGCGACCATACGACCGTACGACCGTACGACTGAGCACCCCCCTTCGTGTACGGCTCACCGATGTGTGGGTGTTAGCCGCTGTAGCTAACTGTTGTTGCGAGAGCGGATGATCAAACGCTCAAATTATGAAACACTCGGCAGTTTTTATCCGACACATACAACAAATACTACGATAAAAAAAATTTTGACGGAACAGATCAGTCGGACGGGCCCGACTGTAGAATACCCTGTACCCTATATTTTAAATGTAATTTTTATAAAACTGTCACACGAAACGTAGCAGACATGCTTCTCCTTCTTCATTTGTAATGAGTGCCAACGAGCGAGGCAACGCCTGAAATATTGTTTCGTTAATAACTTCTGTGTTTATTAACCAATTTCTATAAGGTTTTCAGGATAGTTAAATATAATAGAAGAGAGTGTATATTCTATGTTAAATATTACGCTTGTTATTTGGTTTTTATCGATTACTGCGTAATGGCAAATTTGAAATATACTTCATCTGCGTATGGTATTGACCTACTAATTACTGAATTTATGTACGTCTTTAATTGATCAATGTATTTTATTTATGTTCATAGTGAACGAAAGGGGCGTGGCATCTAAAATTTTAAATAAACTTCATTTGTGTATGGTAAACAGCTTTCAAAAATTACTAAAATGGCTGCTCCAGCACTTAGAGTTTTCAAATATATATAGATAGACAGACAGATATCGGATAGACAGGCAGATATCGCTAAATCGACTTAGCTCGTCACCCTGATCAATAATATATATAGTTTGTGGGGTCTGCACGCCTCCTACTGCCTGTTACACACATTCTGACAAAGCTAATAACCCTGTATTTCCCATTTTTTTAATGGGTATAGGGTATACAAAAAAAAAAAAAAAAAGTTGTGTGCGACTTATAAGCGAACACCTTGCAGCTGGTATCCCCCGAGTGCGATCGGCACGAGTACGTATCAACTGGTATTGGTACTGGTAGTCGTACCGCTACCCCTGCCCCCACCTCTGCCCCTTTCCCAAGTATACTCGCAACCCTTTGACTGTATTGCGATGGCTGGCCGGAACCGTTGATGGCTTCTTAAAGCGCTTCAAGCCCGACGAAGGGGCTCAGTTCTAGCCGTGGCATTAAACGCAACACAACACAATTCCCGAGATTCTCTCTATCTCTTCCAATTCCCCCCTTCGGAAACTGTGCGTCTCTTTCCCACTTGGCGTTGTGCCGTCCCGCTCTGTTCGCTAGACGGTCTTGGTTGGCATCTCGTGCGAATCGCGACCTTAACATTGCTGCTGAGTGCTTCGGGTACTCGCTATAGATTCACAAATGCAGCAATCAAACAGTGAATAAATAATAATAAATAATAATACAAATAACACCGCAATTACCTCGGCGAATTTTTATTTAAATTGTTTGTTTTGTTTCCATTCGAATTGTGCTGCAAAAACAACAAGCGCGCCTAATTATAAAAAACTAATTAAAAAGCGCCTTCAGCATGGAGTTGAAGACAATGCCACAGCAGCAGCAGCAGCAGCAGCAACAGCAGCAGCAACAAAACGGTGCCAATGGCAACCTACAAAGCAACAACAACAACAGCCAAAGCAACAACAACCAAAGCAACAGCAACAAAACAGACGTAAGTTGCTTAGGATTTCCGCATATGTTCATTTCACTTAGTTTAAATTTAGTTCAAAATTCAAATAGTTAAAACATTCACTAGAAATTAGCCAGAACTTGCAATCAATTGTGACTAATTGAACTGAACAGCAGAGCGGGGCTTCGATTCGATTACGATTCGATTTAATCGATTTTATCTCGGCGATTTAATTGATTCTTTTTATTTGGTTATCGGTTTTAGGATTTTTTGTAAAATTAATGTTGTACGCTAAGGTAGAGCTGGGCTTCGATACGATTTTGATTTGATTTAATCCATATTTTTCTCGACGATTTAATCGATTTTTTTTATTTGGAAAAAGATTTTGAGATTTCTTGTGAAATTCAATATAACACGTTTTAAATGAAGAAGATATGTACAATTGTTGTACGCTAAGGTAGAGCTGGGTTTCGAAGTCGATTTAATTGATTTTTTTCTCGGCGATTTAATCGATACTTTTTTTTGAGAATTGATTTTTTTGCGTAATGTGTTTTTTGTGAAATTCAGCGTCTGCTACTGTCGGTTACGTCCGACTGTGATCTGTCACCCGACGGATTGGCTCCGTCCTTAGTTGTTTTTGTTGATTTTTTTTTTGACAAATTAAATTTATTTTGATTAATCGATTAAATCGATTTTTAGACATGAATTGATCGAAAATATGGATTCTACAAAATCAAAGATCGAACCCAGCTCTACTAAAACAGGCCATGTGAATAATTAATTTAAAATTAAATTTAGGTTCTTAAAAATATAAATATTAAATACTCTGATAAAATAAATTAAATAATTATTATTCTTGTTATTGTATTAAAAATTAAAATATGCAAATATTGAATAGGTTTATTTAGTTATTGAATGTCGACACAAGTCAGCAATAAATTTATTAATTTTGTTCATTGAAATACATTTAATTAAAAAGCAAACTGATAAAGAAACGTATTGTGTTATATTTATAATTAATTATAAATTAAAATTATGATAAATATCAAATATGCAAGCACTTCAAATTGAAAAGAAATGGCATTAAATAATAAATGATAAAGTACATTTAATTTATGTTCAAGTTGAAAATTGAATTATACGATGATAAGATAAACTCATAAGTGAATAAGTTTATTTATTTATTTAATGCCAACTAAAGACTAAAAACAATATTTATATAGTTATTCAAATAATTTAAATGCATTTGATTAGAATTTAATTAAAAATCAAAAGGAAAAAACTGGATTAAAATGGGAATTCTAATTAATATAAATATTAAATATGAAATCGACCGAAAGTAAAAATTAAATTGTAAAAGCATAATGATTTAATTTAAATAAAATTTATTACATCTGCAATAAGTTTCTATTTAAAGAATTTTATATACTACATTTTAAATTAGAGCATTTGAAAATATTCTAAAAATATAAAAATAGTCTACAGATTTATGATAATTTCTTGGGGTGTTGATTTATCATTATTATCTTGAAAGCGACATTTTTTGTTATCTCTGCTAATCTGCGATCTATTTTAACAGCTTTGAACACATTTATAGCCAGTTGAGGAAATGCTCAGTTAATCATCGCATTCCGACTAGCTAGAAAAAAGCGGTTTTGGCAACACTTACAACAATACAATTGTTTATGATGGCTTTATGGTATGATCATTAAGTTGCTAGTTTAATTGTGCAGCGACAAATTCATAAAGCCCAATGTCTTTGGTACAGTTTATGGACATTAACTTATCTCATACCGATTTCAAGAAAACAAAATTAAATCACTAAACAAGAAATAAACCCACAAGTCTAACTATTACTCACGTGTCAATATTTGAATTACAGCAAAACTTTTCACAAATTTGTTAGTTATAAACTGTTTTGCAATCGTTGTAAACTATAGAATTCTTATAAATATGCTTATCAATATAGCACAGATGTTATCACATACTTATATCATACCACTTATCATTCCAATGCCAATTGCAGACAGATCTGGCATTATTATTATGCCAAAACTTTGTGAATTTTGAAACACATCAAACGAACGCTATAACTATAAAGATTATCAAGTTCTGCTGGTCATAAAAAAATATATTTAGTATGTCAGACCTTCAAAAAAAATAAACCAAACTTGTTCTTCTACGTAGATCAATTTCAAGCATCAAATTATGCCAAATTTAAGTGTGTCAGTATTATAAATTCCGGTTGAATTAATCTTTAAAGAGGGCAACATGATTTTTATATCCTGTACCCGTGCAATGGCTAAAAACGGGGTTAATCACTTTGTGTAAATGTTAAAAAAATTGCATTAAACTTTGTACATTTTTAAATAAATACAACATATTGTTTCTTGAATATCTTCTGTGTTTAGTAAACAATTTCAATTCGCTCTTCTGGTCGATTGTATACATTCTTTTTACAACTTTCATGGGTACAGGGTATTATTTATTTAATACTGTTTTGATGCTATTTCGTTATTTTATTAAAATATACAAAATTTCTTTAAGCTTTGTTCATTTTCAATAAATACAAAATATTGTTTCTTGAATATCTTCTGTGTTTAGTAAACGATTTCAATACGCTTTTCCATATACATTCTTTTTACACCTCTCATGGGTACAGGGTATAATTAGTTTAATATGGTTTTGATGCCATATATAAATTTTATCAAAATATAAAAATATTAAACAAATCTCAGCGAAAATTCTGCATACAAAGTTTGTATATTTTGATGTTTGTATTAATATTTCTCCTACAATCTTAAAGCTTTCAAAGCAATAATATATGTCTACAATTTCTGAGCATTAAATATAATTGCCCATGCAATATTAAGCAAAATAAAAATTTTATTGCTAATCATAAAATTTGAGTATATTATCAATATGCCCCTGCTTAAAAGTGCCTCAAATGACAATTATATTAATTGGCTTCCAGACAACAAATATAAAAAATGTAAAAAATATGCATATGCCGTTAGAGTTAATTTTGGGAATTATACTAATAACGGTAATTTGAATAATCAGGCTCCAGACGGTCTCAATATTCAGCTCGTTATCTGTATCTGTATCTGCTATATTGTATCTGTATCTTTACTCTTACTACAGATTTGACTGCAGTTCCATTTGACAATTTGTACAAGATATTGCAATATGTTCTTTTGTTTTGTGTCTGGTTCTTGTTGTTTGATAAGGCAAACAGGTTAAAAGACCTTTTCCTGTACGTTCAACTGCAGTAAATAAATAAAAATAACACAAAAACGAGAGCAATGTACATATGTATTTTTGTGTGCACCTCAAAAAGTTTCGCAAAGATATATATAGATTTATCGGGCTGACAAGTCACAAATATTTTGTGAGTTGTTTCCATAAACTTCACAAATGTCAATGAGACACAAAGTATTCCCGGAATCTGTCAAGAAATACCAAAACGCTTTAAAAGCTGTTTAAACATTAGGAAAATGATGATAATAACTGGCATTACGAAGACAATTGAATATATACTACAATGTGTAGAAGTAAAGCCGGTTCCCCCTAGTCTGCCAGATGACTTTGACTTTCGCTATTATTTTGTTTGATTAATGCAATAACTGGTTTTATTTATTCATTTGCCTGCTGCTCGCTGCTTTGCCTTTTGCAAATGACTTAAACTAATGCAAATGTGTTAAACCCAATCGCAAATATTATCTATGCACACTGGAACATTTTCTCTGTACCCATAAAATAGATCAAAACTGGGCTAATAGCTTTGTGCAAAAATATAAATATTCTTCATATCTTTCAGTTCTGTAAATTTAATAAAAATCGGTGCACAATTAAGAAAGATCTGATGCATCAAAGTTTTGCTTATCTAATAAGCAGCCAGAGAATAATTTTAGAATAATTTTATTGCATACCCAAGGGCGCATATGGTAAAATAATCGGCAATTTTCGATATATCAATATATTTTTGCACACGATTTATACAATTTTAAAAAGAGAATTGTCAAAACTATTTATACTAAATAATAAAAGCGTAAAAGAAGAATTAATTAAGAAAATCTTTCTAGTTTTTCGATATATCAATATATTTTTGCACAGATTTAAACGATTTATAGAACTTTAAAAAGAGAATTGTCAAAAGTATTTATACTAAATAATAAATGGCTCAAAGAATAATTAATTACAAAATTTTCTATATTTTTTCTCCATCCTATATGGGCGTGGTTCGCTTCTCTTGGAATTTCACCCACATATGCTGTTTACAAATATTTTATTTTTATTTTCTCTCAAAAAAATGCAATGTGGCCCAGTGTGCATGGGCATCATATGCAATGGTATAATTAGGGTGCATACTGCTTTGACTACTTGAACTAATTGACAAAATTACCTGCCAGTATTTAGTTTTACAAATTCATGACATGTCTGTGCAGTATAAATCAGCTCGTCATTAGCGAGCTTAAGTTATATTCATTACTTTGCTTAAATAACTAACCCGAAGACGTCATTGTTATGTCAGTACATAGTACTACCCATATCTCAACAATTATGGAGCTTCGTATAGAATTTTCAATGCGTGCATTATTCAAATTGTTTTAGTCTGGCGAATTTCTGTTTCAGTTTCCGGATTTCGCTTTTTATGCCCTTTACTTTAAAAAAGTAAAATGGGTCTATTAAGTTGGTGCAAAGAGGAGATGTGTATAAAAGGCAAATGGAGGAGTGGTAGAACCCAAAAAGTATACATATTCTTGATCAGAACTATAAGCTGAGTCGATATAGCCATGTCCGTCTGTCCGTCTGTCTGTCTGTCTGTCTGTCTGTCTGTCCGTCTGTATGAACACCTAGATCTGAGCAACTATATGAGCTCGAGATACCATATTCGGTTTATAGGTTCCCCTAATTAGTAAGCAGAATAAGTTGGTTTTAGATTTTGGATAACTCCCCCCTTCCCCCGCAAATCGCAAAAAACTACTACAGCCACAATTTTAAAGCTTTAATCTTGTAATTTGGCATGCTCGTAGATTAGGTAGCATTTTCTATCAAAGCTGTGAATTTTGATGCGATTGGCTAAGAAACAGCGAAGATATTCTATTTGTAAGTACATATTTTATTGTCTATTTGACTTTTTCGTTTTTTGTTATTTTTGTTCCTTTTGTTTTCTTATCGTTCTTAAAGGTATCACGCGCCTGTCAATGTTGTCATTGCAAAATGGTGGCTCCTATATCTTATCGGCATTGTAAAGAAATAAATATTACCAATAGATTAACTGCGATTTCATTTGTGCAGCTTTATTGGTCTGCGCGGTCAAAGCTCCAATTTGGTTTCAACAACAAATCACAGCTTGGATGTATATGATTCTACCAGTACTATACTATATGTATACTATATGTAGGTCCAATAAACGAGCTCAAAGTTCTATTGATTATGACTATTGGCTAGACTCGTGCGATAGTTTAGGCGCATGGCATAATTAAATTTATTTTTTATTTATGCGCTGTATTTCTTAAGAATTGGGGAACTCTTTTTTCTAATATTTTCAACAATAAATCGAACCAATTTAGGCATAAGTTAGAAAGTTAGTAATTGCAAAAACATTTCGTAGAAAAAAATCTAATTTAAAAATTGAATTTAAAAATTAAAAATGTAATACCAAAATGTCAGTTCATGTTTTTGCCTATATCTTGAAAAAATTAACGAATGTTGACAGTTGAACCTTTTTTTTTAAATGGGAAATGGGTAAAAACTTTGTGCCTATGTATGTTTGTTTTTTATATGTCTAAAGTGATAGCTAATTGATATGTAAAAGCAAAAGAACCTTTTTGAAAAGTCGACGTTTTAATAATTAATTTACTTGTAACGTAACGTCAGTTTGGAAATGTCCATTATTAAATTATGTGCTCTGTTTTTTGCTTGCGTTTTTCGCTCTTCTTGTAAAGTACATAAAAAGCTTTAAGTTAAAATCAATTAAATTTAATTTAATTTTTTCTACAACACAATTGAACTTGGTATACATTTTTCTTCATATTGAATATGCATACATATTTCATATTATTTAACCTATTAATCTCTGTAAAGTCTATAAAACTTAACCGTTTTATTTAGTTAATTTGAAATATTTCATTTTTTCTATAACACAACTGAATTTTTGTTCTAAGTTTATCTTGATATTAAATTTGAATACATATTGTATATATTTAAATCTATTATTGTCTGTAAAGTCAATAAAACTATTATTTTATTTTGCTTTAGTTTAAATTAAATTAAATAATTTAATTTTTTCCATAACACAATTGAACTTATTCTAAATTTTTCTTGATATTAAATATGCTTACATATTTCATATAATTAAATCTATTAATGTCCGTAAAGCCTATAAAAGTAGACCATTTTTATTTTGCTTTAATTTAAGTTAAATTAAATTATTTCATTTTTCCCATAACACAATTCAACTTGTTATACATTTTTCTTGATGTTAAATAGGCTTACATATTTCATATAATTAAATATATATATTCTTTTTTGGCATTATCTCAACAAATTAGCTCAAGATCTTGGTACTGGAAAACATTATAGAACAACTGCTCGTGTTGTGCTTACATTTTGAAAGTGTGTCTAATCTGTGACTTGACAAATAGCGTAATTTTCAGTGAGAATGTTGCATTGTTGGGAACTTCCCAAACATGTCTCAGACACGCGAATTACCTATAGATAACCCCCAGAGACTGACAACAAATATTGCGTTTAGTTTGTTTTGTTAACTTGACGGCAGTTTTATTTATTTAGGCGTCTGGGAATTACGTGTAAATAGCGCGTGGAATAAATCAAATATTATGCGAAATGGAAGGCTTCTAAAATATTTGCTCTTTAAAATATTTGCAGCTGGATGAGAAAGAGGCACAAAAACCAGAAAATGAACGCACCAATTGGTCCAATGGCCTGGAATTTTTAATGTCCTGCATCTCGGTGTCGGTGGGACTGGGAAATGTCTGGCGATTTCCATTTACGGCGTATGAGAATGGCGGGGGTGCCTTTCTGATACCCTACATAATAGTGCTGTTTTTAATAGGTGGGTGAAAGCGCAAATATTCCCATCGATAAATGATATACCATATGGAATTTGTTTGCAGGCAAGCCCATGTATTATCTGGAGATGATTATTGGACAGTTTACGAGTCAGGGCACCGTTAAGATATGGTCCATCTGCCCATCGTTTTTGGGCGTTGGGTATGGTCAAGCCCTGGCAACAATCTGCATTATCACGTACTATTCATCGCTTTTGGCGCTTACGCTATATTATCTGTTCGTGTCGTGTCAATCGGTATTACCCTGGTCGTTTTGCCGGGATGATTGGATGAATTGTGTCGACTCCCAGCCAGCTGAAGACGCACGATCTCTGCTTAGTAATATCACCAGCCTGGCGACCGGTGATCAAAACTCTACGAAATTGCAGAGCAGCTCGGAGATATATTTTCTGTAAGTATTGGGAAATACTGGATGAGTCATTGGGTTCATCAACTGTATTATCCTTTTTTTTTTGACAGCAATGTTGTCATCAAGGAGAAACTTGATATATCGGATGGCATTGGCACACCCGACTGGAAGCTCACCATCGCTTTGTTCGTCTCTTGGGTTGTCATATTTCTGGTCATCATGCGTGGCGTTAAGAGCTCCGGCAAGGCTGCATATTTTCTGGCCTTGTTCCCCTATGTAGTGCTCTTTATACTGCTTGGTAGGGCTGTCACTTTGGACGGTGCTGCCGATGGCATTATCTTCTTTTTGAAACCGCAATGGAGCGAACTATTGAACCCAACCGTCTGGAAGGAGGCCGTGGTGCAATGCTTCTTCTCGCTGGCTGTTGGCTGTGGACCTATTATAATGTTCGCCTCCTACAACAATTTTAACCATGGCATATATAGGTATGTACGGGCCTAACCTTTAAATATTTTATATAGCAGTTATCTCATATCATATCTGGTTTAAATGAAACGTCTAGATTCTCATATAGTTTTAAACTAGAACCGTAGAACGGTATTTCTTGTAAACTTTTATCCCTTACCTTATGATTTGTAAATCAGTCGGGACAAACAGGTTTTTAACTCTATTCCCAGGAAATGAATAATAACAGGGTTAATAACTTTGTAGAAATATATAGTATATATTCTTGATCCGAATGACGAGCTGAGTCAATATTACCTTGACTCTCTGTGCTTATTTTAAATGATTGATGCCACGCCTCTTTTTGATCTTAAAACCGAACATAAAAATGTGTTATACAAATTAAATACTCCTTAAAATAATACTTATCTTATCTGAACAGCGCATTAAAATCGGTTAATAAACCCAGAAGTTATTGAAGAAACAATATTGCATTATTTGATATATAGACCACTATCAGAGATCTGTTTTTATACCATACTTCTTTTACCTCTCAGAGATGCCATGATTGTCACGACATTGGATACGCTGACGAGTCTCTTGGGCGGCATCACCATATTTGCCATATTGGGCAATCTGGCACATAACCTACAAATCGACAATATACGCGATGTGGTGCGCAGCGGTACCGGATTGGCATTCATCTCGTATCCAGATGCTATATCGAAGTTTCAGGCGGTGCCCCAACTATTTGCCGTGCTCTTCTTCTTTATGCTGTTCGTGCTGGGCATTGGATCCATTGTCGCATTACAGAGCACAATTGTGACCATCATTTGTGATCAGTTCAAATCCTGGAAGTACTGGAAGGTAGCGCTTACCACATCTATTTGTGGATTTCTAATGGGCTTGGTCTACGTTACGCCGGTAAGCAGTTGTACAGTAATTTTATTTTAAAAACTTATCTAAATTCGTATATCTATAGGGTGGCCAATGGATTCTGACTTTGGTAGATTTCTACGGCGGTACTTACGTTATCTTCGTGTTGGCCATCTTTGAGCTGGCTGGCATTGTTTGGATTTACGGTAAGTTTTACTAAATATTAGAGCTGGGATTATATCAACGTTGATAAAGGTGGAAAACATTTTTGATGGTTAAAAACAGGATGAATAATTTTGTAACAGAAAAATTATCCATATTCGTATGTCTCTCCGTCTGTATAAACGCTGAGATCTCGTAAACTATAAAAGCTAAAGCAGCCTTTTTTGGAATGTTGAGAGATTTATACAGTACGCAGATAAGGTAATGTCAAGACTTGGATGCCACGGCTCCTTTTGGCGCTAATCGATATAAACAAAATATTATGCATAGTATTAAACATAGAAAATTGTTATTTAGAATATATAACATCCATTATTAAATTTATCTATCCTAAAAAGTGCATTGAAATTAGGAAACAAACATAGAAGATATTTAAGAAACAAGATTGCAGGATTTTCCTATTTGTTCTCTTGACTCTTCCAGGACTCCAGAACCTTTGCGATGACATTGAGTTCATGTCGAATAAGAAGGTATCGCTGTACTGGCGTTGGTGCTGGTACTTCTTTACGCCCGTCATGATGATTGTCATCTTCATATACTCCATGGTCACCATACAGCCCATCAAATATAGCGAGCTATACTTCCCAGTCGCGGGAGATGGTAAATCCAGTTGGCATTACAATTTCAAATGGTTATCTATAGGTGTATAATTGTTTTCTAGCTGCCGGATGGGTGCTGTTCGCCGTGGGCACCGCACAGTTTCCACTTTGGGGCTGGTGGTACCTGCATCACCACAGACGAGGCAGTTTCGTCAAGGTTAGTCGGGTGTATGTAGTTCAAAATATCTAAACTAATAGCTGTTTTCATAGACCTTCATGGGTGGACTGCGACCCAGCGATAAGTGGGGACCCGCCAATCCTCAGACGAAACAGGATTGGTTGCTCTTCAAGAGCGAAAAGGCCGTAAAACGTGCGGCGCATGCAAAGTCCAATAAGCTTGGATTCTTCCGGCAAAAGTTGTACAATATCTGTGGTATCGGTGTTTAAATGTAGTGCACTGAGATTATTTATTGTATGTTAATATGTGAATATGTATATATATATATATAGTCGTACCTTTAGCCTCTATGATGTCAAAGGTTTTGTGTCATTCAGCAATCGTTTTACTTTCTCTCTAGAGAGAAAGAGTTACGGCGGAACAAAGAGAGATAAAACAAGTTCTACCTATGGAATGTTATCCGTATCGTTGCGTTTCATTATTGTGATTACGAAAAATAAAATAATTTCGATATACTAAATTGGCCTATAGTCTATATTAAATATCTACGACTGTTGTATACTTACTGGAACTGCTGAGACTGTACCTAAAACAAATGCAGCGCAGCCAACTTAACAAGGTAAGCGTGTATGGCGTTGCCATAAAATTTTATAGCAACGACCAACACTAACAGAATTTTGTGGAATCCCTTGAATTAAATGAACACACGCAGTTTATTTTCATACAAAGCCCTTTATTATGTTAAAATTTTTCAATTTTTCTCATTAATTAATAATTTACAATTTTACTTAATGTTTCTCTTTAGTTTTTACTTTTTTTTTCTTTTAAGTTGTAGTTTCTTTCTGTGTAATTTGTGTTTACATTTTGCTTTTGCCTATTTGGGATTGAGTTTTTATCTAATTTTTTAGGGTGTATTTGTGTACATTATAACAGTACATCAATAGTATTTATTATTATTATTATTATTATTTATTTATAATGTAATATGGTAAATTTGCTATAAATAGTGGGATTTGGGCTGGGGGTTTTGTTTTGGGCTTGGGCTGTAATTTGAGGGATAGTTTTTCTTATAAAGTAAATGCTTAATGAGCAAAAAAAAAAAAAAAAATCAGATCAGTTTATACTACAGATACATACATATGTATATAAAATAACAAATCGTAAGTCTAATAAACATTCTTAAAATTCCATATTACATTTTATACTTTAAACTTTAGTTAAGTATTTGTGTTTTGTTTTTCTTCCCATTTAATTTTTAGTGTGTGTTTTTTATTCATTATTATTATTTTTTTTGTGTAAATTTGTCTGCAAATGGAGTTTGTTTAGTTTTTCTTTGGTTAATAGCATACCCTTGCAAAAGAATATTCGTTAACTGAATTGAAATAAATTAACCTCTACAAATAAATGTTTTAAAATTTGGTTTTCAGAGATATTGGAAAAATTTTAAATCAGATTAAAGAACTATATCAATTATATCGAAGAAACAGCTCTAACAAAATCTCATCATTGATTAAAAACCTTGAATTTGAAAAACTGTTACAAAATATGATAAATGAATTTTTAAAATATTTTTTAAGCCTTTGGAGTTTAATTTTATTTAATTCGAAATTATCTTCAACGATGTTTTAAATACCGCCAGCAAACCGAAATGATTGAACCCTATACAACTCAATAAGTGCTTAATCGGACTTTAAATTTAAATCTTTAAGTTTAAATATATTTAAATATATATATTTTTTTGCAAGGGTACGTCAGCTTTGATGGGCTGAGGTTGATTTTGAGTTTTGGTTTTCTTCGCTCTTCTTTTTCTGTTGTTTCACTAATTTGCTATTTTCAAAATTGTTTCATACTGTCTGTCTATATGTGTGTATGTATGTTTGTGTATGCGAGTGTGTGTGCGTGTGTGTGTGTTTATATTGTTGTTGTATTGGTTTTTTTATTTTTAGTTTTGGTTTTTAATCGTAAAATACTAATTTAGCAAATGTAGGCACCCTAAATATTAAAGCTTTTGCAAAACACGGTTCCTCGATAAGATATAACAATATTTTTTTGGGGTTTTTTTTCTTCTTTTTTTTGTATCTTTTAAATTTAAATATACAATACCGTTAATTTAAAATAAACTATTTTAGGTTTATGGTTTTATTTAAACAGTTGTTTACTTTTTTTTTTAGCATTTCTTTTAGAAACTTTTTTGTTTTTACCTTGGTTTGCATTTAAATTTAAATTTAAATTCAAATATATATATATATATTTTTTTATAGTATTTTCTGCTTAATTTTGTTTAGCTTTTAGTTTTTAGTTTTTAGCATTTAGTTTTTAACTTAGTTTGTTGTTGTTTAAGTGTTTTTTAGTTTTTAGTTTTGGTTTCATAAAAAAATTGTTTCGCTTCTTTTTGGTATTTTTAAATGGTATTTTTTAGCATTTAATATTTTAGTATTTTAGTTATTTAGCTTTAGTTTAACAAAATTGTTATGCTTAATAAATTGGTCTTTGCTTCGGCTTTCGTTCAACTACTGAATACATTTTTTGTTATTTATTTATTTCTCTATAATACAATACATGTAAAGTCAAATACGATTTACTTCTGCTTCGTTTGTTGGTATTCTTTTGGTATATATTTGGTATATATAGTATATAGTAGTATGTGTTGTTGTAGATGTTTTGTATATAACCCATTGTTTAACTTTTTGGTTTTCGTTGACTATGCTATGCCATTTTAAACTCCGTTTAGGCCGGATCACTATTTGCATTTAGTTTGTTAGTTTGTTGTAGTATATTTTGGTATTTTTTGTTTTTCTGGTATATCTCTTATTAGCCTGCTAACGTCTGGTTGTCAGTATTTATGCATTTTGCGTATTTTATTTGGTTTCTGGCTTGGTTTTGTTGAGGAGCGAACTCAATACAGTTGCCGAACTGGAATTGTTAACTGAAGATGGGTAACACTCTGTGATTTTCGTAGTACCCCATGTGCATTACGTTTCGCTGAGGAGAAGAAAAATACTAACGCTTACACACGCATACAAAATACAGATATGAATACAAAATTTGTCCGGAACACAATTGGAATTTACACGCACAATACAAATACAAATACAATGCACACGCACACACACACATACACAATTGGGAAACAGTTCGATATAGTAGTTGGAGAGTGTGCACAGTGGGCTGGGACTGTATGCTACGCAGGTGAAAAAAAAACAATTCCGTTCAACTATAAACTGTATTCAGGAAAACAAACAAAATAAATAACTCAAACTTTAGCTTTATTTTAATTATTTTGCGTAAATTTTTTAGTTTAATAAAATAATTGACACTGTACTTTGAAAAAGTAGAAAACTTTTTTTTTAGATTTGTAACACCCAGAGCTTGGTGTTACAAGCTGCCTGAACACCATTTTTGGTATGTAGGCTCTCCTATGCTCTACGCTGATTAAACTACAATCGGATAGAAAACAGCGAAGATATGCAACAGATAATTTGCGTGATCTGTTTAATGGGTCTTTTTTTGGAAAAACACAAAGTACAGCGTCTGCTATTATTGGTTACTTCCGACTGATCTGTTTTGACCTTACTGCGTTTTTTGTTTGTTTTTATTTTATTTTTTTATATATTTTGAATGTTTTTTTTATTAACTTGTTTTAAAATGTTTCGAATTTCGCATGGAGTATAAACCTTTTTTAAATACTACTTCAAAAATTTAATAAAAAAAATTTTGAAGTTATATTTTGAATATGAAATTGGCATTGCTCTGGATATATATGCTAAGGCTGCCACTAGAGAAGATTTTGATTATGTCTGCAATTTGAATTTGATTGCGAATTGAACAGACTGTGCCCACTGTGCCGCTGAATGAAACAGGTATTTTGCAAATAATTTGTAAGTAGTTAGTTAGTTAGTTGTTAACTATAGTTGTTATCGTAGGGTATCCTAGGGTCTAGGTCGGTACTGGTCGAGTTGGGTCGTTGAGTTTGTAAATATTTTTTGCTGGTTACAGGGTATTTTACGATTTATCAATATGTGATAACTCGATTTTGGTGTATAATATAGTATAGACCTGTCTTTTAAATTTCGGTCCCTCATATCAAAGTTGTTTGTTTGGTTTTTTGTTTTGTTTCTTTCGTTAGTTGTAATTGTTATAACTCTTAGGTATTGTGTATTAGGAAACCAGTTAAAACGGGAAATTTCTCTATGTATATATAGGTATATATAGGTATATATATGTATATATATATGTAAGTTGTGTCTGTTCTAATCTGTACTGTTCTGAAGTTGTTTGAAATGTGTTGAAACCCAAATATGCATTTCTAGTACATAAAAAGAGTATTTAAAGCTGGGCGTAACTTTCACTTTTACTTTCACTTTCACTTTCGATTTCTATTTCGATTTCGAATTCGATTCATGTCTGTAGTATATATAGTAGTATGTCTGTTTGTTTGTTTGTGTGTGTGCATGTTTGTATGTGTTTCGTTATTGTGATAAAGCTATTTTTGACAGCAGTCTTGAACGTTCATTATATATTTTTTTGTTGTTTAAATATTTAATTATTATAAATAGGTATACATATTTTTTTCGTTTAAATTAAGGATTCTTTATGCTTGGTAAATATATGTATATATATGTATATCTATATTGTAGATATAGGGGGTGTTTTTTCTATGTATCCGAATCATTGTTGAATTTAACTTTGGACTTACTGCAATTGAGAATATTAATCGATATATTTATATATTTCCTTTGTTGTGTACGATTTCTATTTAGTATTTTAGAATTATGTTGCTTCGCAATCAAAAAATGTTAGCTAATTATGCAAAAAGTACAGTCAACCTACGTTCAAAATGTTGTATAACAAATGAAGCAATACATGGGGGTTACATGGGGGGTTACGTGGGCTGTTAGATAGTTTTGGTCGGGGAAGATCGATTGTAACTAGTCGTAGTACTACTAACATTCAAGTTCTTGCTGTAAGCTGGCGTCGAGTGCAACGGGGGATTCCCCCCCAGCCGCGGCCAACTTAACTAGGCATATGGTGTTGCCAATTAGTGTTAGCTTTTAAATCGATACGGTAGCATTATATGTATGTTATGGAACTGGAACTGGAACTGGAATGTACTAAGCTGTTCTTAGATCGATTTTTATGTTGGGTTTTTCTTATCGACTTTCAATTGCTACGATCTTTTTTATGAATATGAGATACTACAAAGGTCTTGGTTTTTTTTTTTTTTGATAATTTGATCCTCAGCTTCCCATTAGTTGGTTACAATCGGGTATTTTGACAACTTGGCATGTTCGTTACGGGGAAATTCAGTTTTATGCTTTCTCTGAACCTATTAGTTTTCCATTGTTATTATTTAATTTGCGATTCACCTAAAAGCATTTATTTGTTTACGCTTTATATTATGCTTAATTCATTTATTTTATCTATTTAAAAAAAAAATTAACTTCGATGATCTCAGTTAATACTTTATACTATATATAGTATGTCTAGGTTTTTCCTTTTAGAATTTTTAGAAAACTTACGTAGCTCGGCCACTCTCGCTAAAACTACACTAAACGTTAATGTTTTTACCATTTTGGTATTAATTTTTAATGCATTTTTTGTCCTATTTTTGTTTTTAGCTGTTTGTTTCACTTAAATTTATGTACTTTTTACAGCTAATTTAAGTTGAATTAGCTTTTGGTTTTTGTTTTATATGTTTAAATATATATTTTACAAAATTTTAATTAAAATTCTTTACGTTTTAAGTTTACATTTATTTGCTCGGGGTAAGTTTTTAATTTTATTGGTATTTAATTTAATTTCGTTTACTTTGCTATTATGTATCTCGTACCTCTCTCGAAAGCTAGTCAGGTTCTTAATTGAGTTTTTCATCATTTTTAGGGATTTTTCTTTGGGCCATTTTTTTTTGTGTATTTTTTTAATGCTTTTCATTTTGTTGTAAAATTGTCATTTTCATTAAAGCCAGAGCTAGTATTCGTTAGAACAACAACATTTTAGTTGCAGTTAGAATCACACACACACACAGTTACACATATACATACACATACACATACAATGCACACATACACATTCAGTTCGGGGAATTCTGGGTATTTTATCTGCTGTAGTTCTACAAACCAAAACAAAGTGTTTCCCAAGCACTTAAACTGTTCCCAGAGAATTTATGGAATTTCGATAAGAAATAGTTGGAAAACTTAAAGCAAAACGGAAACTAAAAGCAGATCGAAAGGAATACTATATATGTAAATATATAAAGTATATTTTTTTATCAGTGTATTTATTTTTAAGCAAAAATTAAAACAGGTTTTTTTTAAGCAAACTTCAAACTAAATTCAATAGGCTTAAAAATCAAACTTATTCGACACTTTAAAGCAATGCCTGCTTTTTGAAGTACAGTGATCAAAACATATAAAAAACTACATAAAAATTGAAGCTTAAAATTTTTAATTTAAAACTTGAAATTTTTAATTTAAAACCTAAATTTTTTAATTCAAAACTGTAACTGGGAACAGTTGTAAATGCCATGAAAAACATGAACATTAAAAAGGTTTGCAGTTCTGTTAGTTCTATGGCTGTTTATTCACTTTGAACTAGTTGTAACTATGGTATTATGTATTTAAAAACTGTAAAATTCTCATTATTGTTTCAAATTTGAGCGTCTGTTATCGATATACTATTTTAGTTTTATTTATTTTACTTTTGGTGGCAGGGTGGGAGAGTGGATAGGTTTGTTTTGGGAACAGTTTGGGTATTCATACTCTAAACTTGCGCACTTTCAATGCTCTGTAATATGTATAAATGTATATATATATATACATATATAGATATATATATATATATTGTATATATGTACGTATATATACTTGCATGTAGTACAATTGAATTACTAGATAGTATTCATATATGGTATATATACTTGTAGTATGCATTAAAAATTATCAATACACAAGAATAATCATAATATCCTAACCTTAGAAAAAAATACACCTTTTGTCGTATATATAGAGTAACACTACACACACACACACGCACACACACACACACATGCATACGTATATATATATGTGTGTGTGTATGTGTGTTTTGTTTATATGTATATGCTAACATTTGACTTTTGTTTCTCATTTCGAAAAGAGGCTTATTTACAAAAGGCCGATTTCGAAATTCGACTTGTAGAATTACTAATATTACTATTACTTGCAGTTAGATTATTACTAGTATTACCACTATTATTACCATAAGTATTACTATGACTAGAGCTATAGCTATAACTATGACTATTAGTACTATTATTGCATACACGTTCTCTTTTTCTAGTAAACTTATTCTCAGTGATCTTTGAGGCAATCGTTGTCACGCTTGTTGTCGTCTTTGTCATCGTTATCGTATCGTTATCGCTCGGTGCGCTGCTTGTTATCGCCGCTGTTGCTATTGTTATCGGCATCGATTTCGATACATTCAGGCCATGCGAATCGCTTGAAACATTGGCCAAGGACTCAGCATCCTCGGGTATAGCCGGTATGCTGATGCTCTCTACGATGCGATGATGCGGATGCGGATGCGGATATCGATACATATGCATATCGAACTGCTGCTCCCGTTCGATAGACAAAGATGGCGTCTGTAGCAGTCGCTGGCGTTGCCGCTGCCTCAAAGCGCTCTCGATCAGAATTGGCGACATGGACCTCGACATGGGTATTGGGATAGACGTAAATTCGGATGCGGATGCGGATGCGGATGGCGTAGATATGAATGCTGATGTTGATACAGTTACAGTTACAGATGGGGCTGCGGATGCGAATACGGATGCGGATGTTGCGGATGTTGACGTAGTTGCTCTGGGTGGCCTTATTGTTAGCATCTCGATGTTAATCACGGAGTTGGAGCGCTCTCTTTCTGATATTCAGCTGCCATATTTGTTGGAAGATGCGTAGCTATTAACTGCAGATCCATTTGATGGCATGTGAGTATCAGGCACTAAATGTGGTGTTCTACTAGATATAGGTGGCAAAATAGGGCTTGTTGGCCAATGGTAAGTAGCAGCGGCGTTATTGGATGAGGGTACACTTCTATGCAAAAAGCAGTATGTTAATTCTCAATTAATTCGTTTATCGATACTTCGTTCGATAATAGAGTTAAAATTCAAGTTTAGCTTAGATTGATTGAGTTTAAGTTTGAATAGATATACATAATAGCGTATATATATATATATATATTATAATTATTATTATTATGGATGCTTTTGTGTGAGCTCGATCAATATGGCAGTACGGATTATGATATAATAATAATCTCTACATAATATAATAGTATATTATATACGATAGTAGTATGATAAAAAGCCATGAAATTTCACATTTTCGATTTTGGAAGGGTTTTTTTTTTGGTATTTTTTAAATGCAAATTGATAGCACTCACATCCACACACATTTCTTTTTTTTTTTTGGGTTTTTCTCTTTAAATCATCACATGAATCTTGCATAGAAGAAAATGCCACTAGTTTAATAACGTTTTCGGAATTTTGGATTTCGTCTTTAGTGTATGGGCGTTGGTTTTTGATTTTACTTATTACAGTCAAAACTACTGGTTCGCTAGATGAGTACAATATTTACAATAGTATAATGGGCTCACACACACACACAACTGATGGGTTTGCTGAATTCCAATGGCAAACTGAACTATAAAAATGTTCAATAAAAACATGTTAAATTCAAATCAAGCGCCTTAAATTTATGGCATCATTTTTTTAGTCGTATTTATGCATGCTTGACAACCCTAGAAGCAAAATGGCTGCCGCGATCAGCTAAATAATTAAACAAAATGTTCCTTTTTTTAACGCTTATTTATTTAACTCGCATTTAGCACAAAATGACTATCGCAGAGAAAAACTAAATTTATGCATACAAAATTAAATTAATATTGTTTAAAAAAAAACAAACTAGTAAGGATAAAGCAGTTCAGTCGGGAGAAATATCTTAAACTTTTTGCTATCGATTATACCATCGATCCCGTTCATTTGAGGCGCGTTACATTGAATTTTCCAATGAATTTCGCAAACTGCATGATACAAAAAAATCGAAACCAAAAAAAAAAAAATCTATTTAATCGCCGAAAAAAAGATCGATTAAATCGAATCGAAATCAAAACGAATCCCAGCTCTACAGAACACCATTCGCCATTTTGAAACGGAAGCTACATTGCCGCCATGCTGGAACTTTGTTTACGCTTGCAGCAAGCCGCCAACCGACAAGCGTCCGAACCGCGCTTCCGCTATGTAAGCGCGACCGATCCTCATGTTTCACAATTCAAAGGAATCTTAAACTTTCTGTCTTATGAACTCATACTTGCTTTAAGTTCGAAGCCAACTTTCTGAATTATTAACACTGATGCCAAATTCGCTTTTTCCCGTCAAATAAAAAAAAAAATAATAATAATCAAATTGCGGAAAGCCTAAAATTTCTATATTTTTCAAAAAGAAAATCTGACTTTTTTTTACATACTTTTTATAGCTTTATTTGCGTTAAAAACAGCTATTTCTTGATAAATACGAGTAGATTTTATTGATTTCAATCGGGCAGTGGAATTCAGCTTGAACAGGATTGAATGGCGAGCGAAAACGAAAGACAATTAATATGACAACTGACAAAATGTGATTGACATGCGGCACTTGCGATTACATACAATTAATCTAAGTAGAAATCGGACTGGGAACTCACCTAGAATGTGGGAACAGTATGGGCGCTGCGTTGAACATGGATTGTGGCGATGTTTGCTGTATGGGCTGTATGGCAGCAGCGGCTGTATCTGGATGCAAAAAGTTGCGTCGTTGCTCGATGCGCTCCTGATGTTGCGTCAGACAGCGCGATAGTATATCTGGAAGGCTCTCCATGTGGTCCTATTTAATCGGAATATATATAGCGAAAAAATTCAACAATAAATTATTTTAAACTCACTTGTAAACTCTGCATTTTGTCCTCTAGATTTGTTAGACGCTCCTCGATGGCATCCTGTCGACTCGACATGTCCGATATTATTTCATAGACTGTATTTTGTGTCTGCGAATAATTGAATAATTGATTCAGCATATCGCATTGCGGATTATTTGAAAAATAATTTATCAATTTTCAATTATTGGACTGCTAAATACCTTGGCCATATCGGTTATTGTGTTGGCGTTATCCATTAGTTTGCGTTGATCCATTTTGACTTTTCGCAACCTGTTTGGCAGTTAGAAAAATCATCAAGATAATACAGAGAGAGTTATATATGGTACGTGAAGTGTATCAACATAAAAACACAACAGGTTGATTGCTTTTCATCGCCTTCGGCAGATGTTTGAACCATTTGACGACAGTTTTTTTTTTAACAGATCGTGGCAAATGGTTTAAGTATTAGTTAAACAAAAACAAAATGGAAATTTAATTCATAAACGGACCAGAGCTGACAACGAATTCGCAGACGAATTATCGAAGTAAGATTTAAATAATTTTGATGTGAGTTTCAGAAATAATTAGTGAGTGTGTTCATAATTTTGTAGTGCCATAATTTATGTGTTTATTGAATAAATAGTTATTTGTTTCCTTTTTTTCTTTCCGTGTTTAGCGTTAAGATCACAGAAAATCATATCGTTAAATATTCTCATTACAAGTTCCTGCTACAATGAGGTGTATAAACAGAGTGTTTTCGCTACAAATTTAAATGAAGCTCTATGGATGATATGGGGTCGGTTCGTATTACAGAAAGCTTGTGTCGATCGTAATGCAGCTTTGCACAGTGAAAGCTGCTAAAAAAGCTCTCGCTATATGATGTGTGACGTGTGTTAGAATCGTTAAATGAGAATGAGCATGGATTGTTTTCTAAGTGTTAGTTCTATTTGGGAATATTTGCAGATATGAGATTCTGTTAAATTAACGCTGCATGCTAGGTAAATTGGCTAAGTTTTCGATATTATCATAACGTAAAAACAGGGCTTTACAACCTATTTACAGGCTAGTAAAACGAGTTCAATCATTTATATATAGGTTTATTGTTTAGTTATACAGGTTATATTGATATCATTCTGTTAATCTGTTGATAGTTGTTAGTTCTGTAGGACTATGTACATGGTTTAGTTTAAGTTTAATTCGTACTCAAGGCGTTCTGAACCAAAATTTCCTCAAGGTCAACTCTTCAAAATGTTGCAACTACTTTAATGAAAGCTAAACACAAAAGCATTTTGGGAATATATTACAAATAAAGTATACTCTTCAGACTTACAGCTGGAATTTAGCGTATCGATAAGTTTATTTGCTCACGCTGAAAAGTATGCTATATTTATTTTAAATGCACAACTGTACTAAGACAACGCTATGTATGCATGATACGCTATTAACGACTGACAAATACACTCACGCACACACACACACACACACATACACATACACATACACATACACATACTTAAGCATCGAGTACAGGACAAAGACAAGAACTTAAACAAAACTATAAGCGAACGGCATACAGGTGATTATAGTATTATGCATCTGAATCTTTTGCTTTGGCATTCTTGCGGTCTATAAGATCGGTTTTATACAACAGAACTATTATTAGCTATGCATTTTGATATCGATATCGGTTATGCTTCTTCTGCTTGTTATATTGGCAACTTCCATTTGCAAATTGTCTTGTTCTCACGAATTTAGTTTTCACAAAATATTTTTGTTTTTTTTTTTAGAAATTTATTTCGATAGTTGTTGTAGTTGTTGTAGTTATTGGTGGTTTCTGACAGTTAGTTGATGGTTGTTGATAGATCGCTAAAAATACTCACGCATATATAGCTAGAAGGAACTTTCTTTGGTGGGTTCTTACACGGCCGGGATTAACCCGTTTTACTAGTCTTGTATGTTTGTAAATGAGCCAAGTTTCACGTAGAACATTCGCCGCAGCATTTTTCAGCTAAATGTTTATGAGAAGAAATGAATACAAAGTTATTAGAGAGTTGGTTTGTCGCCATTTTGCTTGCTACGTTGTTGTCTTCGGTCAAAAAGTACAGTTCCAGTACGAAATAGATAATGCTAAAACAAGTACAAAGTTTTAATAACTTGCTAACTTTCTTTCTAAAATGGACGTAGGTTCGTTGGTTGTTATTGCAATCACGTCACGTCATGTTCTGTCACGTTGCGTCATGTTTTGGGTGCAAAATGCACTCTATAGAGCTGCCTAACTTGATTGTTTGCTACAAATATATATATTTATCGTTTATCGTTAATCGTTAATCGATCTATACCCTTTTTGTCAACTGCGTGTCCATCATGAAGTTGTGCACATGCTTCTCGGCACGGGTCAGCTCCAGCTTACGCGACACCACGGCGACAAGTAGCGCCGTGCATCCAGCACCCTGTGAACGATAACACACAATCGATTAGCAATTGGCACAGGCACAGATATCGGTACAGTTGTTGCAAGTAATTGGTTTAATTTGTTTTGGTTTAGTCTTAATATTCAAACGTTAATTCGTGTTGCTGTTGTTGCTGTTGTTGTTGGATTATACATTCAATAATTCAAAATGGCAGTTAAAAAAAAGTCCAGAACTTGTTCTTGTTGTTGTTGCTTTTCAATATGCATCGATAAGTTGATCGATTAGGTTGATAGTTTGTTCGATATTATGTTTGTAGTTCTTATATTGATTAGTTGTCTCGCCTAGAAGTTGTTGTATTGCACGCAAGGAATGAACGACTGAATGCATGATTGAATGCTGGATTGAATGCATGACTGAATGAATGAATGAATGCCTGAATCAAAGTGAGTGCAATGAGTGTTGGGTTTGAATAATATCGATTATTTTTGTGTTGACGCGAGGTTATGTTTTTGTTTTTCTTTTTGGTTTGTTGGGTATTATTAAAGAATCAGAATCAGAATTAGAATCGAATTACGATTACGATCTCAAGTTGTACTGATCTATGGTTTAGTTTACAACAGTTAGAGCGGGATTTATCTGGCATACACACACAAACGTAAGATACGATTAGCTATGGTAAATTGGAGCAAAGTTGGAAAATAATAAGCATAATATATCAGAGATCAGAGATATTGTTATTGATCGATTGCTGTTGTTGTTTTCAATTAGTAGTAGTGGAAATAGTAGTGGTAATATTAGTAGTAGTTTTTAGTAGTAGTTTACTTCTTAGTTTTAGTACTGTAATGGTTGTTTTTGTATGACAATTTCAATTAAAGACTACGACATGATCAATATGCTTGTAAAAGAGCCACTCGAAGACAGGCAATAGATTTAGAGAGAGTTGGAAAAACAGATAAGTGGGAAAGATAGTTAGAAAGTATAGGAAGAGAGAGAGAAAAGACAGAGGAAGAGCCAGCATTAAAGAGAGGGAACGCGAACACCGTTAGCAGCAGCAGTGTGTGAGTGTGTTATCGATAGGCTTATCGATATGCGAAAAGGAAATCCCGCGACATGTGACAGATGACAGTTTTGTTATCTATGAACGATACGGAAGCGGAAACGGAAACGGAAACGCAACGGGGTATGCCGTATGGCTTTATCGATGAATGGATATTTGGATGGGCAGATTGCTGTATGTATATTGTATATATATATATCTATATTATTGAATGACACAGGTACTTGTATATACTACGTATGTATATGCATTTATAGGGTATTCAGCTAGGTGATCAGGGGAGGGGGGGGGGGGGGAACACATTGTGAGTTGAGCAAGCATTTTCGACTTGACTTTATTTTGATACTAGTTTGATTTTTTGTTCATTGTTTTAATGCAAAATGTTTTATTTACAAGTGAGTTTTAAGCCCGTTTCGATTGCAAATGAGATATATATAAGCATATATATATAAATATATAGATAGGCATGTTCGATTAGATTAGTTAATTTTGATTTGAATAGCATTTCTTATATATAGTTATATATATATATATTTTTTTTAAGCCATTGTGTGTGCAGTTGGACAAACTTTTCTTTAATTGTTTTTTTTTTGTATATTTTTTTATTAAAGTTTTTTTTTTGTTTTGTTGTTGTTGTTGTTAAAAACTCACCATTATTCCTGTACTGACAGCGATACCACGTCCACAGTACGTATTCGGAACAATATCACCGAAACCAACACTCAAAAATGTTATCGCTATCAGCCACATTGCATTTAATAGATTCGCATGCTCTTCATCATGAAATCTGTTCATATATATATATTATATATTCCAAATGGTTGGTATTTTTTTCGGTATTATTCGTGTATTTTTTTTATATCGCGTTAGACGTTTCGTATACGTTTTTAGGGGCAAGAAATACATCGATTTTTTTTTGGTTTTGGTTGAGCGCGTATTTTTTGTATTTGATTTATTTCAGTATTAAATGAAAGGGAAAGAGAGATAGAGAAAAATATCGTATTGTTTGGCTTAATTTACACAAAAACAAACATAGAATAATACTATAAAAATATATATATGTATGGTATATTCGAATACAAATAAGAACAACGTAAATAACTCAGAATACAACTTAAAATGGAACTGAAAAATGTCAAATAAAACTTGGTTAATCGCTTATAGACTTATTTCATAAGGTACAGTCAAACCAAACAGTAAATATTCAACGATAAACGATAACAAACTGAAAGGGGGTTAGCTGGGCAATAGCACAATAAGGAAACAAATCGATAACGATAACGATAACGATAAATGAAGCACAAACGTAACATAATATGAAATATAAGATGCAGAAATAATAAAAAGTTAAAAAAGTTTATCAACTGATGACGGGCATAATGCAACTCGATTAATTGAAAGTGGAAAGTATTGGAAAGTAGAATTGAAAATAGAATCGTGAAGACACACATACAGTGGACAGAGAGAGCGAGAGAGAGACAGAGCGAGAGAGAGAGAGAGAGAGAGATGGTCAAGTTCGTAATGCAGGTAAAGTAGGTTTACTTTAATTTGTTGTTGTAGTTGTTACTTTTTTTATGGACAGCGGACGTGGCGTAAAATTGGAGAACTAGCTTGGTATTTTTTTAGTATTTTTTTTTATAGAGCATATATGTATGTATATATATATATTTTAAATGTTAGAAGTTGTAGTTAGACTTGCTTACGGGTGCAGTAAACAGTTGTTGTAAAGGTGCCTATTGAAATTGGACATTATATAGCCCACACACACACACACACGCACACACACACACATACTTACACATACATACATATATACAGACATACATATAGAGTTATATACATATAAATGAGCTGTCAACAAGGATTTGTTGCCTGTTTGCGGTAACGGAAACTCACAATTGTCACAAAACAAAAGTCTGGCTCACACACACACACACACACCGCTCACACCACACACACACACACACTACACACACAAACACGCATACACACGCACAACCAGAGCGCTGTGGCTATAACAGAGAATAGTGTGATAAATACATATACATATATACACATGAGCTGCGTGTGTGTGTGTGTGAGAGTGTGTGAGTGTGTGAGGGGGCGGGAAAGTGACTGAGACAGAGCGTAGGGCGGGGGGGGGAGGTGGCAAATAATGTATGGAATATGCTTGTTTTACAGGCGACACACCAAATACGATTTATGCATGAGTTGCTCTTGTTGTTGTTGCCGTTGTTGTGTGTGTGTGTGTGAGGTGTGTGTGTGTGTGTGTGTGTGAGGTGTGTGTATGTGTATGTGTTGGGTGTCTTGGGTGAAGTTGTGGCTTTGCCTGGTTTTATATATATATATATATATATATATATTTGTAATATGTGATGATTTACAACAGAGTTTTGGCTGGTGTTAACGTAGGTACTATATATACATATATATATCTGTATATGTATATATATATATATATATCTCGATATATAACGCTTATAGCATATATGGAATGAACTAAACGCGCGCAATGCCCTTGCCAGTATCAGCACTGATTAGCTAAAGTAACCGTTGCCTAAACTACACAGCGAGAAACGAGCGATTTTCATAGTTGTTGTTAACATTCTCAATTAAATGTTTTTTTTTTTTCTATTTATTTTCATTTTTATTTATATGAAATTCGTATGCATGTGTAACATAGCGTATGCGTAACGTGCTTGTTCTTGTTTCTGTTGTTGTAGCTGTTGCTGTTGTTGTAGCTGTTGTTGTTGTTTTATGTTTTGTTATGGCAATGACAATCAATTATATACTTATGTTATGTTAAACTGCTGTACTGTAAACAACATAGTATGCTATGTCAGCGTTGCCAATTTGGCTAGTTTTGAAATTCTATTTAAAAATGTATATTTATTTATTTTTAATATTTGTTATTGTTTGATTTTCATTTATTTTTATTTTTTTTATTTTTTTAATTTTTCATTATTTTTATTTAGTTGTTTTATAAATTAAATCTGGCTATGTCTGCTCTCTGTGCTGCTAATGCACATAACAGCTGCTCAGCTGTTAACTGTTAACTGTTAACGCTCGCAATGTTAACGCTCTGACTGTTACGCCTGCCGTTACTGTTAACTCTCAATGTTACTGTTACTGTACTGTTTATTTGTTTATCTCGTTCTGGTAATTATATTTCTGACTTTTTTTTTTGTTTTCTGGTTTTTTGGTTTTCTGGTTTTGTTTTTTGATTTGTTATACATAGAGTTTTGGGGTTTTGTTTTGCTAGTTGTATACTTACCACCATGCCGCAGGTGAGCGTAATACCGCGTCCGCAGTATGTGTTCGGCACAATGTCGCCATAACCGACACACAGAAATGTTATGGCGGTTAGCCACATGGTGTTTAGTAAATTTGCGTGCTCCTCATCGTGGAACCTTCGATATGGTTCGAGATTTTTTTTTTTTTTTTTTTTGTTTTTTGCAATATTTCAGATTCAGTATATTTTTTTGGCATAATTTCAAAAGAATTTGTTTTGTTCGGTTCGTTTTGCAGTTTTCATTCGTTTTTGCAAATATATATCGATGCAGTTATCGAGTTATCGTTCAGAGTTCAGTTCAGTTATATAGTTGTTGTTGTTGTTGATGTTTATATTGTATATGGTTAATATATATCGATATACACATGGTAAATATATCGAGTTTTGGGTAGTAGTTTGGCATTGCGAGTATTTCATACATATATATGTATATATATCGTATATCGGTTTTCGATCGATATTATCGATAGCATTCAGATGCGTTGATAAAGAAGGTCGTTTTTTTTTTTGGCATATATATGTTTTTTTTGGTTTTGATTTTGGCATTTAGTTTTGTTCAATTCATTTTTGCAATTTGTGGATACAGAAGTAGGGTGAGAAGTGGAGTAAACAAATAAACAGATGTGAAATTATGTGAACATTTTTGTTGTTGTTGTTGTTGTCATTTTCGAAAAGAAAGAAACAAATAACAAATAGTACAATTGTTTTTATAGAATTATATCGATCGATATCATTTCATTGAAAAAAAGTTTCTTAATTTTTGCTTTTTGTTTTTGTTTTTTTTTTGGTCTTATTACACAATAAATTTTACACAAAAACTATATAGTATTTATATTACATAAATATCGAAATCAAATGAAGAATAAATATGAAAACGAAAAGAAAGTGAAAATTAAAACCAAAATCAAGACCAAAATCAAAAACGATTAAATGAAAATGAAAGCAAGGAAGAGAGAGATAGCGAGAAGTACAGACAAAGATAGAGAGAAAGAGCTAGAGACAGAGAGAGAGAGACAAAGAGAGAGAGAGAGAGAGAGAGAGAAAGAGAGAGGGAGTGGGGAAACGAACCAAGAGCTCATGGAAAGCGAAGAGGAAAACCGAATTCATTTCATAATTATATACACATAATGCATATATAAAAAGTTACATGACTCGAAACAGGAAATTTGAGGTTAGGTTAGGTTAGGTTAGGTTCAGATAGGTTAGGTTACGTACGGTTCGGTTCGGTTCGGTTTGGTTGGGTCTAAGTAAGGTAACACGTAAAAGGTTTTAAGCTCTGCACAAGCTGAAATTACGGGTATGCATAATGAATAGGCAGCTGTTCGCCGTGTGTGCGTACGGTCACTCTAAATGGTGTGCCCACCCACAAAAACTTAAAGCTAAATTACAAAAAAAAAAAAAATCAACTGACGACTTGACTTGACTGCATTACGCATGTGTCTCGAAAGGGCTTCAATTAGTATGAAGGATGACCCGTTAAATACACGCACACACACACACACACACACATGCACGGCTGTAGCTAAACACACAAATGAAAACAAAATGGCGTCCTGCACCTGAGCTCAGGCTCGACTATAAAATGGCGGCCGGCGGCGTCTGCGGCAGCTCAAGCGCCGCTTGAGTGGCTCGTGATGAGCATTCTGCACTTAACTCTGATGGGCTGTATCTGTGTGTCTGTGTGTGAGAGTGTATGGGTGTGTGTGTGTGTGTGTGGGGTGTGTGTGTGTGTGTGGCAAGCTAATGAAGCCAAGAAGCTGATGAGCAAATAAAATGATAACTAACTGTGCTTGCACTCGCTGTATTTAACTAACTGCTAAGTACCCTACGTGTGTCTGTGTCTGTGTCTGCGTGTCTGTGTAGTGTTGGCTAACGCTAAATAGTAACATAAACGGCACACACACACACACACACACACACACACTTGCATACTTTGTGCGGCAAGCAAATGTCAAAATGTCGCTTTGATGGCCCTCAACAGAAAACAAAACAAAGCAAAAAGAAAACGAGAACGAAAGCAAAGCAAAATGGAAGAACAAGAGCTGGGCATAGTTTGGGAAAAAGAATCGTGTACCGAGCGCCATTTTGCCTTAAGCTGTTGTTCATTTCAGTTGTTGCTGTTGTTGTTGTCCTTATGATTTTCTACTATAGGTCTACCCCAAATTTTCTATTTTCCTGCATTGTAGTTGGTCTCAGTTTGAGTTTTGTTTTGTTTCGTTTCGTTTTGCTTGCTTTGTTGCATTTTATTTAATTGTTATCGTTATCGTAACCGTAATCGTTATCGTTATGTTGTGTACTTAACTGGTTTTGTTTCTGTTGTGAACAAAGAGCATGCGTTTCACACATAGAAATTGAGAGGGAGAGAGAGCAATTCCTAGAGCAAAAGCTACGCTTTCAAATACTTATGATTAGATATTACGAGTTTCTTCTTATCAATTACGCATAGCAATACACACATACACATACAGAGACACAGATTAGGAACACAATATTACATTTTTTATAGATATATATCGTATGGTTATGCTGTTCGATTAGATACATCCATATAGTCTGTTAAGGTTTAGTAAAGAAAAAAGAAAATGCTTGATAACTTGATATAGCTATTAAGTACAGTCATCGCTTTTTAAAGTAGTCATAAACTAAAGTATTTAAAATGATCTATCGTTAGTCGACGATATTTAAGTTTTTAAACTCCCGGAACTATCATAAAATATAGAAACTTTTGTAATTAATATTTTGATATAGATATGCCTGACAAATTAAGTACAGTAGTTACTTCATACACAACTGTACTAAATTATTAAAAATGACCTTGCGATAATGTTGATAATTCAGCAGCTTAACTCGGTCAAAGTTTCTCAACTCACTCAATTAGTCTAATAAAATATGGCAAAGATTTACGTATATGTTTGTAGATACAATCGATATCGATATATTAGACAGATACGAATATAATAAAGACAATAGCAGAGCTGAGCAGAGCAGAACAGAGCAATGGATGAGTACACAAAAATATAAATTAATATAAATACACTAGATAACTCATTGGCATACTGTTTGATAAAAGTCGAACACCCGAATTGAAGTTTTGGAACTACGAAAATCAAATTCAAACCAAAAAGGAAAAACAACAACATTTAGATATTGTAATTTATATATATATATAAATAGAGAGATAGAGAGAGAGAGAGAGAGGTATGTAATGTATCATAAGGAAATCCCAACAATCTTTAGCTATACGAACAGAAGGAATGAAAAGAAAAGGAATTGAGTAGGAAATATTAGAGCTCGAATCATTTTGTTTGTGTGGGCAAAGATCATACAAGTTGTAGGTTAAGATAAATGCACATATATATATATCTTATATATATATACATACGCAGACATCTGTATATTTATACCATGTATATTTATGTTGGATATTGAACCGAATTACAACAATATTAGCACAAATTATATGCGATATATGTTGTTGTTTTCTACGCATTGTTGTTGTTGTTTTCCCCACCCCTGCCACTAGTTCTACTACTTTTTCTCCTACTTTTCTTCTTTTCTAACGGTATACATATATCTTCACACATGTCTATTTATGTGTGGTACGACGGATGATAATCATCGCTTACGTTAGCAACAAAAAAACAGCAAGAAATCCCAACCAAGAAAAAACATAATAAAATGGCTAAAACGTTGAAAAAACTAGGCAAAAAAAAGTAGGAAAAAGAAGGAAAAAAAGAATAATAAGAAAAGGAAAACCGACAAGAAGGAGCGAAACTGTAAACGATACACACAGTTTGGGAAAGTATTGAAAGGACGTCACAGAAGGACACGCATTAGCGCTGCTATTTCATTATAAAGCTGATGAGCAACGGAGGGCGGGGTCGGTGTCAGGGGGGCGGGGGAGAAAGTGAAAGTGACACGAGCAGCATTTGCCGCGTCATGGCGGCTTAGCCAAAGGTCGTAGGCCAAAAGACACAAGACAGTAACGGATGAAACAAAATAGAATAAAATAAAAATAAAAAACACAGTAAGAATGTTGCAGATCAGTAGGGCGGAAGGATACAGTCGGTTGTAATCGCCGTCAGGAGACCCTGTACTTTGTGTTTCAACTACATAATTTGAATAAACGAAACTTTCGCAAATTGTCTGTAGCATATCTTCGCTGTTTCGTAGTAAGGTGAGGGGTTTCAAAAATCTAAAACAAATCAAATCTGTTTAATGCATAGGAGAACCTAAATACCCAAAAATAGTATCTCTAGCTCTATAGTTAGTGAGATCTAGAAGTTCATACGGACGGACAGACGGACATAGCTATATCGATTTAACTCCTCTAAGGAGGACTTCTTCGACTCCTTTTAAGTGTCACACATATTTCCCACTTGCACTAACTAAATGGACCCTATTTGTCGGTTTTTCAAAGTCCGGGTTTAAAAAAAAAAAAACAAAGTATAACCGAAGCAAACCAAAAGTGAGATAAACACAAAGGCAACAATGTGTAGAAAGCATAGAGATACAATGTATTTAAAAACAAAAATGAAAATATCTTAGAAATAGGAAGAGAAAGAGAGAGAGAGAGAGAGAGAGAGAGATGCGTAATAACTGTGAAGCTGACGCTATAGATATGACTCTGACTGTAGCTGTGGCTGTGGGCGTTGCGACTGATTTATGAACAATATTCAAACTCATACTCATACTCATACTCATACTCATACTCAAACTCATACTCGCACTCACACTCATATACGTACATACATACTACGGCAGTAGCAGCAACAACAACAACAACAACAACTTTACTTGGTTGAAAAAAACCCAAAAAAAAAAACACAAAAAAATAAAAATATTATAATATTATTATTTTTGGTCTGCTTGAGCTCATTATCATAAAGTTAACAGTTAACAGTTAGCGTTGCCTCTTCTCTTTGTAGTTGTTTTTCTCCTTTAATATTAAATGTATGTATGTATTTAGTGGTATATATATATATAGAGAGAGATAAGCACACATTACGCATACGTTATGTTGTCTAAGGAGCAATGCAGGCGTAGTTCAAACCATTTTTCGTTATTGTGTTTATTGTTTTCTCTGTTATTTGTTATCATGTGGGAGGCTTAAGAGTTACAATGTAAGGAGTTACACTTTCTCAATAAACAAAGCTCTACACACACACACACACACACACACACACACACACGCATACACACACACACGCATAAACACACACACACACACACAGGTATACGAAATAAAGACAAAAATCGAATGAAATCAAACAGACACATAGCATTAAGTTAAAGAAAAGCAATAGAAAATTGTACATAAGCAATTAACAAGGCTGGAAAATGGACACGGGAAATGCCAGTTTGAGGTTAGAAACGAAAGATTGAGGTTAAGTACGGCACGAGCAACGCTAAGAAATTGCTAAACAGTTGGGAACAGGGGGCAGCAAAGGGATTCAAAACAGACGCTTAAAGAGCGAGTGCAAGGGGGCTACGATTGCAGCTAGGCATGTTATCGATATTAATCGAAAACTGAAATATGCTTGGAAACAGAGAGATAGAGGGAAAGAGAGAGAGAGCAATAGACATAGCGAAAGAAATTGACAAAGTTAAGCGTTTAGTCTAAAACAGCAAATATTGAAATAAAAGTACTATATAACTTGGATCAAAAAGCATTCGATTTTAAATATAAATATAGATATTTGCGATTAAAATTATGATTATTTTATATTATATCATAAAAAACTCTAGGCACAACACTAAAACTAGTAGAGTCATAAATATGCATACAGTATTTATAAGCAAATAAAATAAATCAAATAAACCAGTTGCCAACAATTTTTGCTACAAATTTGTATTATGTTTTTTAAATGTTTCCCAACAAAAAAAAAAAAAGAAGAAGAAGAAGAGATAAAACGTACGTTCTGTCCCCCTCTAAAGACTAAGACCGAACTGTACAAATACGAGTTATACCAATAAAATTGTTCAGATTTTTGCTTTCAATGCCTGCAATTTGTGTCGGTTTCTGTTGGACCCGCAACTTGTGCAAAACTTATATAGCGATTATAGTATATACAGTAGATATATATATATATATATATATATATTGAGAGAGAGAGAGAGCGAGAGAGAGATAGCGAGAGATTGGGAGGGAGATAGAGCTATATTGAACAGTTAAAACGTTTTTCAGATGCACAACAGAACATGAAAATGTGAAAAATCATTCAGCAAGAGTAAAGTAGAAGAATCAAAAAAAAAAAACAAAAAACAAAAAAAAACCAAGCGACAGCAGTTCGAATTTTGTTGTAAACGTGAAAATGGAAAATGGAGAAAAATGTAAAATGTAAATAAAATTGAAAGCGCATGCAGGAATTATCCGTGCAGCACGTGACACTGACACTCAGATGGAATTACAACCTTGCTCAGTGCATGTGTGTACTGTATGTGTGTGTGTGTGTGTGTGTGTGTGTGTGAATTGCATACCACACACACACACACTCGCAGTCTGGCAAAAGTTAACGAAAGAAATCATGAAGCACAATAGTAAAAGCAAATGCGCTTGTTGTTGGTGCGGCTGGGTGATTGGTAAGGGGGACGGCTGGGTGCTGTATCACTACCGTTAGCTGTACATGTACTATACATGTGTGTGTGTGTATGTGTGTGTATTTAGCAAGCTGTGCTTAAAACCCCGTTTCGACTGCACAAAAGTTTAGCAAAAAACAGTAAAACGAGACGTACGAATCAGTGTTGCCAGCTAAACTTGTTTAAGCTTGTTTTTTTTATAACCCTATGTCTAATTTAAAATACTATAAACATTCTAAAACATATTTTATTTATTGCAATCTTTGATTACTCGGTAGTAATTAGTTAGTTTTTATATATTTACTTGAAGCTAGTTGGGTCATTTTTTATTTCGAATTCAGCTCGGTGTGGCAACACTGGCATTGCAAATAAGTTCGCTGTGGTGTTATCAACTTGGCAGATAAAGGTTATTTCAAAGTAAATGGTTTGAAATAACGCTGGGTTCGATCTGCAATTTTCAAAAATCGATCTTTTTGATCGATTCACGTCAAAAAATCGAGGTAATCGAATTATCGAAGTGAAACCGTTAATTCCAACTTGCAGGTAATCTTAGAGAGAAACTTAAAAATGTATGCATACAAAATTAAATTAATATTATTTGAAAAACAAAAACAAACTAGTAAGGACAAAGCAGATCAGTCGGCTGGATGTTATTGAACTTTTTGCTACCGATGATACTACCGATCTTGTTCACAAAACAAAATCAACAAAATCGATTCAATAAACAAAAAAACACTATTTAATCGCCAAAAAACAAAAATTGAAGATCTAAAATGCGTCAATCGGTTAAACCCCAAAAAGGACACAAATTGTGTTATACATATATTATATTTGTTGACAAAATTTGAAACTGTTAATATTAAAAGTACCGATATATATCGGTACTCTGAAATACAGCTATTATAATCATTAGCACAAAAAATGAGGATTAATTATCCATATCCAACAGTTTTTTTTTATATAATTTTAATAAAGCATTATAACCGAATGGGTAAGAACAGGCTTAATAACTTTAATAAATTTAATTTAAATTATAGAGTGCAGGGTATTCTAAAGTAGGCAGCGTCCGACTAATCTGCGCTGATCTTATTGTTTTCTTTTTATAATTCATTTGTTAGAATAAAATAATTATTATTTGATGTGTATATATTTCCTTTTGGAATTTTGTTTTTAGTTATTTATGATTGCTTGTCAAGTCTGGCAACACTGGCACGCACATATGGTAACTCATACGCTCAGTTGTACAGTTACAGATGCAGCTATAGAAATATGTATGTAGAGGTAGATGCAAAGTTACAGTTACAATTGCAGAGACAAAAGGCATACGAGAAAAAAAAAATGGATTGTATTTGCTGGGGTATTTGGCTTTAATGTATAAACACAGTTATGTGGGACAAGACTCTCTTTCAGTAGGTTTCATTTTGGTTTTCATTTTGATTTTGAATTTAATTTTTTTTTGTTCTTTCAGAGGGTATGAGGGTTTGTGTGTGTGTGTGTGGGTATAAGGTTGAGCGTAGACGGTTGGGAGACATTACGCAATGCTTTTGGGCACATACAATATGTACATAAATATGTATTAATTAGGTATAGGCATAGTTTTAGTGGCATACATTAAACTTTGGAGTTGGAAAACAAATTCGTATGTATAATAAAATAAATAAAAAATGCGATACAAATAAGAAAAGTGAAACAAAACCAACAAAACTTTAACGAAAATACCGAAATTTTAAAGTTAAAGACAGCAGAGCGAGAAAGACAGAGAGAGAGAGAGAGACAGTGAGAGAGACACACAGAGCAAGAGAAATAGAGTTAGAGAAAGAGGTTAAGAGCGAGAGGAAGAGCGTAAGAAGTAGAAAGAGAGAGAGAGAGAAAGAATGTGGAATATAATTGAAACAAAACGCAAGTTCAAACAATCAACAGAAATTCAAAAAAATCATTTGTAAGAAACAACATTTTAATTACTACATAAATTACTATATATCATATCTCATATATATTCATATATATATATATTTATTAATTATCAGAGATTCAAGTTAATTGCATTACCTTTCGCATTGCCTCAGTGTCCAGGATGCGATGATCCACAGCGAGACCATAAAGACCAATAGAACCGTTCCCGGGCATATTGTCATTAGTGTTTTTAAAACAAATCTGTAAAGTTTAAAAAAAATCACTTATTTTATTATCGATTTTAATCGTAATATATAAAAATATATCCAAAATATACACCATTCTTGCAAAATTTCTTATTATGCTTTGGCTATCGAGCAATGCCCCAAAAAGTATGCTATAAAAAGTGTCGCACTGAAACATTCACTTTTGTTGCTTCCACTTCTTCTTGTTTATTTATTCATTCCGTGCTATGTTTTCATTTAACTCGTTTGCTTTATGAATTTTATTCCGTTAAACCTTTTTGTTTTTTTTTTTTGCCTGCTCTTTGCTGTGTCCTTTCGCTTGGCTCAGCTTTTGTTATGCTTTTTGATTGAATTTTTGCTTTGATTTCTGCATTTTTTTTCGCTCGCTTTGATTTCATTTTTATCCCTTTTTTATGCTCATATTTTGCATTCTTATAAGCTTTTGTTTTGCCTTTGATGTTGTTTTTTTGTCAGTTATTTTCTACTACTATATAACTTTGGGCTAGTCGTTTGCTTAGCTGTAATTGTTTTTACAAAATTAAAAAAATATAAATTTTACAAAATTGTAAACAATTGACCATCGCTTTTTGGTTTAGTTGCAGACTTATCTCTTGAATTATTGAAATTTTGTTTATTTTTTCTAACCTAACTAACCAATATTTTTGGTCTGATTGGGTTTTCTGGGGTTTCCCATATCGATTACTTCGATTTCGATTTCGATTTGATGATCGATGCTTTACGTACCTTGTGTTAAAATTAATCCTATTGAGAGCGCCGATGCTCCGTGATGATGCGTCTGTGAATAGCTTTGAATGAAGCAGCATAACACGGCAGATTAAATATAATCGAAGGAACATAGGTAGTGATAAAGCTACGTCGTATGGCACCATTTCGGTGCCAATTGTTTTGTTCTTATTGGCCAATTTCGTCGTCCACTGGAAATAGTATTCGCCAGGAATTGGATGTATAGCGCATATAAAAAGTTCTAACCCTATTTGACTAATTCGTTGCCATGTCATTGCGATCCTCCAATCGTCGGCGCAGTTATCTATCATGAATAACTATACACACACACACATAGACACATTTATCGATCAATTCGATAGTTCGATTTAAGTTTCGATTGTTGTTTATGTTTGTTTATTTATTATTTGATAATTGTGGTTTTTTTGTCGGCATTAGTTGATATTGTTTTTGTATTTTTTTTTCGGTGGTGGCACAGACAGTTGGAGAAATTGAGAGATAGAGAAAAGGGGAGAGAGAAAGAGAAAATGGGGGAAAATTAATTATTAAATATAATTGGAATTTTATTGATTTGGTATTTGCGACTAAACAAAATGAAAATACACCCAAATACGAGCATGAATTATTTGACAAGTACAACGTCAATGGATGTGTGTGTGTCTGTGTGTGTGTCTGTATACAAATGTCTAAGTATATGCGTGTATGGGTGTGTGTGTGTGTGTGTGGGTTTGGTGTGTGTGTTGTGTGTGCTGGTTTGTTTTATTGCTATTTGCTGTTGTTGTGTGTGTAAAAGCATATAGCGATGGGGCAGTGAGAAGCGAGACCTGCTTGTTGTCTAAACTCGTTATCGTTATCGATATCGATATTATAATCGTGATCGCTATCGTTAACGCTTTCATAACCTGCTAGTTGAAAATTGCTGCTGTTGTTGCTGCTGCTGCTGCTGCTGCTTCTGCTTCTTCTTCATGCTCTTCTTCATCTGTTCCAAATTCTTCTGCTGCTGCTGCTTCTTCTTGTTCTTCTTGTGCTTCTGCTGCTGTTTATCCTTTGCGAGCTCGTTATCGACTGGATTGGATTAGTTTGCATCAGCTAGCACCGATTGCGTGTGTATATCGGTTGTTGGTGTTATCGGTTTATCGATTGTCATGAGTGATTCGCTAAGTGTGCGTAGCTAACACAAGGCACACTCTATATATATATATGTGTAACTATGTATAATCAATGCGTATGTATTTGTGTGTGTGTGTGTATCTGTGTGTGTCTGTGTGTGTGTGTGTGTATCTATGTGTGCAAAGTACTTACTGGTTAGGTAGGCGGCGTGCATGTTCTCGTGTTGTTAGCACATTTTCTCTTATTATCATTATTATTTTGGATTTTTTTTGTTTTCTTTTTGGCTTTTTGATTTTCATTGTTATTATTAATTTGTTTTTAATTTGGCATGTATTGTTTACCTTTTCAATTGCCTCAAAAGCAAATCAATTTTGGAATTTCATGCAGCTGCGCTTGAGTCAAATTACAGCATTTCAATGGGGGGGCAAAGCTGAGCTGAGCTATAAATAATTATAATACTATACAAAGTGGGCGCTGAAGGGTCGCTTAGTGGCACTCATATTAAATAGCATAGCTTCACAGTGTTGAGTAACGCTACAAGTAGCTCAAGGGCGCTTCAGCAGTTGTTGCCAGACTGCCCGGGAAAGTGTAGCGCGCTTTTAGGCGCTTTGAAATCGCAGTTGTTTATCATGTCATGATATTATGATTTAAACCCAATTGAGTTCCAAATGAGTGTTTTTTATGTATCATTCACAATTTGCTTTGCACTAACATTTAAAAGCACATCGAGTTTACAGTTACTGGACTAGATGCTAGTATTATTCACTACTCTACTCACATGGTAATACGAATCACAATTGTGAATATTTTTGCGCTGTGAATGCGGTGCACAGAATTTAATTCACAATACGTTTTGGGTATTCGATGACAATTGAGCTACACTGAGTACTGTACTGCTCGTTGTGATGGAACGAGCAGCGAGTAGCGAGTAGCGAGTAACGAGTATATATTGCATATGAGACATTCGCAAGTTAAGCCGATTCATCATAAATGAAAGCTAAACAAAATCGATAACTATTTTAAAGGCATTCAAACAAATGATTTACTTTACTGCAAAAGTCCTGTGAAATGCGCCATGATTATTATAATGTTATTTCTTGTTTTTTTGTTTTGTTTTTTTTTTTTTGTTTTTTTTTTTTACTATGAAGCACCGTTCAAATCTTTAGGTGATTAAATGATTGAGATGCTTATACCGGATCGACTTAGCAATGAGAATGCTCATATGTATCCGTGTCTGTGTCTGTGTATGTGTTTTTGTGTGTGTGTGTGTGTGTGTGTGTATGTGTGATATATGCATGTCTCCCAAGTTACAATTGGGCATTTGCTAGCACTACACACTATATAAGGCCCCTAATAAGTAGCACAACTGGTGAAACGGTGCAAACTAAGCCACGTTGAAATTAGTTTTCTCTAGGTTTATGTTTGTTGTTTGTTCTGTTTGTTTGTTTGTTTCCATTGTTTGTTTCTGTTGTTGTGTTTGCTTGATTAGCTATTTCAGCAAAAAAGCCAAAATCAATCGGTGTAGCCAAAGATGCTGCTATCGATCTATTTCTGTTTGAATTTGAGATAAATATCGATGTGATTTTTAGTGTAAAAGGTAAATTTTGATCTGTTTCCTTTTTTGATTTTAATAAATTAATAGATTATTAAATTAAAATTAATAAATTGAAATATAGGCTGATATCTAAATATTATCGGTAGTTATTTAATAAAATTGTTGATTGAAGTTTGAACAAAATTTAGTTTTATTAGATGAAGACATTTTCTGCTTATAGTTTTTAGTTTCGTTAAATATAATATTATTTTATGAAAATATTGAGTTATACTCTTTAAAAATAATAATTTAAATAAAAATTAAGAAAATATAAAAAATGTATATTGTAGTTTTAAAATTGTAACGGCTTTGAGCCGATTTCTATCGATATATTGATGTAGTTGTTATTTTCTCGATATACTCCTATTACCTGCTTCAAATTGTATTTAAAACTGAACAAAGCGCTTATGAGAGAGTTGCCAGAGTTGCCAGAAATAGCCAGTCTTACTTACAAAATATATGATAAAATATATAAAAAAATTGGGCAATATTTTTAAATATTTTAACAATAAAGAATATAAATAATAAATGCATTTTTTTATATAGATTTATAATTAGCGAAATTCTGTAGAGTTCTGAAAATAACTAAATTGGCAACTCTGCTTATGACGCTCGATTGTTATTGATAATTTTGCATACATGCGTAGTACTAATTGGACAATATAGTATATAAATATTTTAGCAATATAAAATATTAGCAATTAATTTATATATTTAAATAGATTTATGATTAGCAGAATTCTGTAGAATTCGGTAGAATTCGGAGACTAGCTAATTTTGCAACTCTGCTAATGACGCTCGATTGTTATCGATAATTTTGGTACTAAAATAGCTAATCAGCTTACCCTAGAACTACATATATGCATATTTACATACAAGAACATACACAATGTTATGCAACATTTGCAATATCTAGACATCAAACGTACAAAAGTACAAGTTTTGAGGTTAGTTGAGAGATTATACAGTATGTTTTTAGAGGTGGGATATATATGTATGTATATAGGATCGATGAACAGATCTTTTGGCAGTGAAGAGTTTCTGTTGTTGTTATTTGTTGTTTGTTGTTTGTTATTTTTTGTTGTTGCTGTTGCTGTTGTCAAGCTACTCTATGTTGAATGTTGTAGTTTGTTTGGTTGAATAATTTTTGGTTAACCATATAAAGTAGTACGTATGGGGTACATAACACTATGCATGTATAGGAATTACTCACAAATAGTTACGATGTATAATTATATAGGTATTACTTACTGAATTCTGCAAAGCATATAATTGGAAGGTAATTACATATTAAAATTTTACTTCAAACATCAACATTTAATAGAGGGAGGGGGAGAATTAACATTTTAATCGAGATAACAGAGTTATGAAGCATATGAGCGGTACGACGGTATGTATATCAAAACTGTTATATATGGCTATATATAACTGATACTGACTGACTGACTGATTGACTGATTGACTGATTGACTGGTTGACTGATTGACTGATTGATTGGTATTGTTTGATATTGGTCTTGCATCTGATTGATGATGGCACATTCAAGTTATGTGGATTCATGGACGAAAATGTTATGCAAGATGATATCGATTGAGTATTTGATTTGTTGAGTTGAGTTTAGAGATTTGAGTTTAGAGATTTGAGATTTGGCGATTTGAGATTTGCGATTTGAGCGGTGATTCTGCTGCTAATTTGTACATGGCATCATATATGTATGTTTATCAGTTGATGTCGATTCAAAAATATTTCATTAACAAATTGTTCAATTTAACAGTGACAATTACGACTCACAGGACTTTCTCATTGTAATTCCACAGGAAATTCACAAAACTGCACAAAATGACAGTCTCAATTTCGCTTTCGCTTTCGCTTTCGATTTTGCTGTCGTTTTCGATTTGGTTTTGTTTTTTTTTTTCGATTTCATTTACGATTTTGCTTTAGAATTCAGAGTTTTACAGTTTGCCTTTGCTTAACGTAGTATTATTTGTTTTATATAGATAAGTATTATAATCGAGAGATAGTATATAGGGGTTTAGGTAGCATTATAGTTGGGGTTATTGTGTGCAATGTACCGTGATGTTATGTAGCTTGTAATTATGTCATTATGTTTCGTATAAATTAAATGCATAGTCAAATAGAAATATACCACAATCAAATGAAATATAAATTTATGAATTTTCCTCTCATGCTCTAATTTCTGTGTGTTTTTTTTTACTATTTGTAACTCTTCTGCTTGTTATTAATTATATATATATATATTACCATTACTCATGCGAACGATTTAATACATGTGGTTGGTATTTGCTAATTTGTAAACACAAAAGGAAGGCGCCAGAGGAGCAGGAGCAGGAGCAGGAACAGAAACAGGAGCGGGAACAGGAGCGGTAACAGGATGGAAGGGAACAATAACAGAACGTAGTACTAGGGGTAGGTTTTGTGGCTTCTTCTTCTCATTGAGGTCAGAGGTTGAGTTTGGGGGTTCAAATAAATTATTGTGCTGTACATGCAACTGGTATTAAAAGCGCATGAAATGTGTATGATAACCCAATTAACAGTTAAACAGCCGCATTAAATAGTCGCTGTTGTTGTGTTGGCGCGATTGACTGACTGACTGACTGACTGACTGACTGACTGATTGATTGACTGACTGTTATGCTAAATATTCCCCCGTTTTAGTTTCTGTTTCAGCTGATGGGGTCAGGGGGGCTGATGAGCTGAGGGGCATGGTGACTGGAGTTATGCATGTATTTACAATGTTCAACGTTCTGTGAGCATGATGAGCATTTTGATTGTAAAGAAAGTCTGTTACTTTGCTGTATACGGCTCGAAATGACAATATATGACAAGAGAATGTTATCGATACGTTACTCAAATCATTTACTTTAACGCAAGAGGAACACATGAGATATATATGAGAATAAACACAAACTATAACGAGTTCTACTCGCTGGCTGGCCTGCTTAACAGTGTGTGCCTGTGTGTACAGTTGCGTTTGTTGCTGTTAGCTAACATGCATGCGCCGAGCTGCAAACGATAACGATAACACACGCACACACAAAAAGAACAGCTGCAGCGTGTAGAGCTCTCGTTGCTTTGGCATTCTCTTCTTTAGCTACTGCTATACGTTTATAAGTTTTTTTTGTGATATTTTTGGTTTTTTTTTTCAAGAACAGACAAAGAATTACACACAAAATTTACAACAAACAAAACTGCAATGAGGTGTTTGGCTCTACGCTGGAGCTGTATAGGACAGTGGTAAAATGGCGGGTGGGGAAGACTTGGATTTTTTTTGTTTTTTTTTTTTTGGGATGGTTTTAACGATAATGCGTTTTGGGAGTTTAGTTTGGTTACGGGCGAGCAGGCGAGCGGGTCACTAAGGGGGTTATCAAAGTCATACAACAGTGAGCGGGGAGTGGGATGATAGAGGAGGGGAGGGGGCACGATGGCAACGTTAAAACAATAACGATGACAACCATCAATAACATCTGCAAGAGAAAGATACAATTTGCACTCACTCTCACCTGCACTTCCAAAGCATGGTAAGCTACTATAAGTCCTAAAAGAATCACAGTCGAAACAGATATTAAGGTTTTTAACGCTGTCGAGTAAAACGATGCCTGCAACGAGAAGAAATTCACTTGATATAAAGTAACGAGTAGCGAATAGAATACATTTAATTGACAACGAGTGATTGCGTAACGAGTCCATTATTGATTTTTAACGTAATCGTTACAAATTGTTGGATATGTAACGAGTGCTCTGTACTCGCTATTTTTGGTAGCGAGTGGGAAATACTTATTCTTTTTGAAATAGTAAAAGTAATTACCCTTTTATTTATAACTTTTTTATTAACCAGCTCACTCGTTATCATACTACTCTCGTTAGTTTTAAGCAAATAATAGTTTCAATTGAGAGAGAGAGTAACTCACCTTTGTGTAGACGCCGGCACTGCTCAGTTCGTTTTCAATGACCATCACGATGATCCCGAACATACCCATAACGAGTGCGTAGTCGCTAATGCGTTTGCGCTTCTCGAATAAAGCTTTTCTCTTGCCCAGGCGATAGCCCACATTGGGTTTGTGTTTGGCCGAGTTTGTCGATGGCTTTCTGGACGTATTGCCGCCAGTAAGCGCACGTTCTTCCATATACCTGCAAAATGCACAAATGCCAAAGATTTTGGCGCTCGTTATCCCATGCCAAATTTATACACATACACACAGACAAGCCAACACTCGTTACTTGGGATCAGCTGCGCACCAGCGAGTAAGCTAATGAAAATCAACTAGTTGAAAGTGTAGATTATTGAAAACAAAGTCGGTTTATAAATGAACTAATAGTTGGAGGAAGGATAACTAATCGATGACTAGTCGATAACTTGCTAAAACAGTTGGAGATTAGTAACAGTTAACGGTAGCATAGTTTATCGATGACTTGTCGATAACTAAACTAATTAGTTGGAGATCAGTTACATATAATGACAGGATAACTAATGAAAAACTAGTCGATAACAAGCTTCTAACTTATAGACAACCCATAGATATATAGCAACTGTTAAGCCGACGACGATAGCGATAAATTAGCTGTAAACCTGCCTATGTCCGATTAATGGCTATGCTCATGCCACTTGCAGCTATTAATTAAACGTCAGCCTATCGATAGCTGTGCGATAATTAATCAACATCTAGTTAGAGGTTAATTGAAAACGTGCTGACACGTTTCGGATTGTTCAGCAAGAGTCCTTAGCTGCCAATCGATAACATTTCGATTAGTGGGCCATGCATGACATTTGTACTGGGGCCCTAACGAGAGATGAAACTGACGGCGGCGCTTAATAAATCTTTTACCTAATAGCTGACAGGTTTTTGCGGAATGTGTTTTTTTTCTGCTGCTTTTTTATTGTTGCCATTTTCCAATTTTCCGTTGTTATTTTTTTGTTGGCTTTTGTTTTATTCTATTTGTTTTTGTCATTTTGCTGGCTCATGAAAATGTGTCGCATCAATTTTGTAAACCGCATGGAAGGGGTTTTTGAGGTTTTCCAGATTGAGGGCAAAAATTGTGCTGAGAACTGAAAACAGCAAACAGCAACAGTAGGAGAGATGCGACAGAACTTGCCCCCTCTGCCACTGCCCCTGCCCCTTCCCCTTGCCCCTTCTCTATCTCTGCCTGTTATGGCTGTACAAAATGCTGAACTGTGCCAAAAATTGAGCATTATTGCAGCAAAATTTGTTGTACTTTGGAGGCACTTAAATAGATTTATTTATGCATTGAATACTGGACACACACAGTGGCTCCCATCACTCTTCGCCCGTCTGTGGAAGACATCAAATTGAATGGTCATCACAAAAAATAAAACCCAATTGACTCTTTGCCATCCCAATGGCAGCTTTATGTATATTTAGTTGGCCAGATTTGCGAGCGACCCACAACAGCTTAGTCGGTGTATACCAGGGATACGGCACACTTATGTAATGACATTTATAATCCGCCCTGCTGGCGCTGACAGCTAATTATGGCCCATGGCAATTAGTCAAATTTTTTGCTTGCCCAGTTAGTTAGTTAGTTGGTCAGTTAGTTAGTTGTTGGTTAGTTTTGCCAGCTCTCGGGCATTATCTAAATTGTTCTGTCGCGTCTGCTTTGTGTTTTGGTTGGCTAGTTTTAATACCCTATAAAGGCGTGCTTGCAACGGGGTATGTTAAATACGAACTTGTCTTTTAAGCCTCCAGCTTAGCTAAAAATAGTATTTACTCGAAATTGATGGAGTTTCAGCTAGTTATCCTAAAGCCAGACTTAGCTATATTAGCTCAAGTTTTAGCTATATATTTTAGTGTGGTTCTGGATGAGTAAGCTTTACTTAAGCTTAGCTAATTCTTGATTTTCTGAAAGTTAAACTCCAGATTAATAAAATTACAGCTAGTTAACTTAAAGCCAGACTCAGCTATATTAGTTTAAATTTTAGCTATATATTTTAGAGTGGATCTAGATGAGAAAGCTTTACTTAAGCTTAGCTAATTCTTGATTATATTAAATTTAAACTCCAACTAAATAAAATTAAAGCTAGTTATCTTAAGGCCAGACTGAGCTATATAAGTAAAAATTTTCGCTATATATCTTAGAGTTGCATTTAGTTAGAAAACTGAAAATTTTTTAGGTAAAATTGCATCAAGTTGTTTTGAGCATAATACGAATTACAGGGTATCGTTAGAGTTTATATTACAACTAAATTGTGTTTGTTCATTTGAAGACTGATTGTGGGGCACGTGAATGGGTAATAAATGGTGGCTTATATGAGCGCTATATAATTGCTTTTTTTTATCGATTACTTTATCGATAACATTACGCTGTGGCGATGTGCAGGAAATGACGGATTGGCGATTGGTATACATACATTTCATACCTAGGGTAGTCTGAGTGGATACCCACTAGTGCCTCGGCCGCTTCTTCGTTGCATCCAGATGAGATCTGTTCCCGGTTCGCAATGGAAGGTGTTTTCATCGAGCCAGGAATTGAAAGTGTCGACGCTGGCTTGCGGAGCTACAGGGATAAATCAATCGAACAAACGGAGAAAACCAAAAAAGAAACGTACGAAAATTGTTATTAGTAAGATTTCGATGGCACAACTCTAAGCTAATAATCGAATATGGTCACACTACGAGTACAGCACGGTTGCAATGCATCAAACACTGGCGTCTTACGCTTCAGGGCTTGAGTGTGTGGGTGGGAGGTATGCAAGTATGTTTGCTCTGTGTGTGTGCTACGTTCAAAACACGGGTGAATTATTTGTGGTGCATACATTACCATCATCATTAGCATTGCCATTGGCAATTTCATTAGCATTCGGCGCAATCATTAGGCTGTGTATTAACTTGATTGCATTTTTATTACCGCTTAACTAATTAATATTATTGTTGCGCTTGCTTTTCTAACTATTTTCAGTGCAATGTTTCAAGTGTTTTTCCTTTCCACATATTTAAATTGATGGAAAATTTAAATACCTCTTGGTTTTTATTGCAAATAGGATGCACATGCAGTGGGTGTACGGAGTTCTGAGTTTGTGAAATTTCTAAATTCGAATTTATTTGTACGTTTATCGATAGCTTCGATAGCGTCAATAAAGCTTGTTTGTTTGCCTGACACTAAAACGCTTTTGTTGTCTGATTACCCCACAATTTGTGCTAAACTTACAAACTTACAAATGGTGTCAAGTTTTTTTATCGAATGCCAGAAAACTTAAGCCAAATGTGAAATATCGTTGGTAGTACGTATAGTACGCCATTTTGTTGGTCTAAAGCATTGCAGTTCAACGTTTCACCGCAATTTAAAGCTTAAAAGCTGTTACATAAATGTATATTGCTATATAACAATATACAAAAAATAATAATTGCATGCAGAATAGTCAGGGATACCATTGATTGTTATCGGTATAGGTCATATTCGATCTTTTAACAGAAAATAATAAAATAACTGACAATGGTTGTATTCACCAGGTTACGGCTCCATGGATGGATCCCCCGATAACCGATAAAATGCAACCCTTTATGGATCATAATTATGAAGCGCATGTTTCATAAAATTTTTAACGCTCCATTGCTGTTTTTTCCGCTTCATTCATCGATAGTCGACAAAAACAGCTGATTTCAATTCAAAATGTAAACAAATATTTCAAAAATAACTGTTGCCATTTTAAAAATTAATTATTTGAATATTTTTTGGTTACATGCGAAGGGTTGCATTTTATCGGTTATCGGGTGATCGATTCATAAAGCGGTAATCCGATGAATACAACTAATGTAATGATAATATCGATAGTTGTCAAAGAATATGATTGTTTATCAAATATAGACAAAACTTTGATGCATCATAGCTTTGGCAAGCTATTGCAGTTATCGATGGTGATCATATGGCTAATTTCTAGTATTAATTGTTATCGGTATAGGTAATTTTTGATCTGTTGACAGAAATTCATAAAATAAAGGACAATGTAATAATATTATCGATAGTTGTCAAAGAATATGATTGTTTATCAAATATAGACAAAACTTTGATGCATCATAGCTTTGGCAAGCTATTGCAATTATCGAAGATTATCATATGGCTAGTTTCAAGGCTGCTGGAGTTTAGAACGAAAGATATTCAACTTAAGGCTATGAAAGCTGTGATTCGATAACCCAAGGCCTGCAGACTTGGTGTGAATAACTCTAATTAGTTTTGCGTTTTAGACTGAAACTTGCTTGTCAAGCTGGCATTTGGGTTACCTCCATTAAACTAATCTTAACTGCATTACAGTGTTGGTTAAATCCAGACAGAGCCGCACATGCAGTGAGTTTAGTTTAGTTGGAGTCCTCATAATTGGCTCAATTGAAGCAACTGTAGCCGCAGCAGCCCTTAATCCTTTTTACCATAACCACAATCTCATAACTGTGAGCATAACGCTCGCCTTGCCTAGTGCCACGCCCACACACAAATATATATACATGTATCTATATGTATTTATAATGAAATGAGAACTTTTTTGACGCATGCCAGTCAAGTGGCCCCAGTGAAAGTGACGTCAGTGTTCATTATACAAACAAACATCAGCATGAATATATAAACACAACACAGATAGAGAGAGAGCGAGAGAGAGAGAGAGAGAGAGAGAGAGAGAGAGAGAGAGAGAGAGACAGAGAGAGGGAGAGAGGGAGAAAGCGAGACAGATTCATGCAGATTACTATAGTAATATCGTATCGCATAAAGTCATCTGGCTTGAATCAGTTGTAGCTCGATGCTCATTCCAAAACTCAGCTCAACTCATCCCATACCTTGGCATTTTCATTTTCACTTCTACATTTTTACATTTGTTCATCTCTTCATCTCTTCATCTGTTCATTTGTGCATTGCTTCTACATCTCATCATCTCTCAGCTGGCTCGGGAAATCCAATTATTTGGCTCTGCCCGAGAGTTACTTTTGCTCCAAACGCAACGAAACCGGAATTGAAAGCGCAAATACAAAAATATTCTACAGCTACCTCTCCCCCTCTCTCTCTCTCTCACTCTCTCTCTTTCCCTCTCTCTCTCTCTCTCTTCCTTTCCCGCTTTCTCTGCCGCTTTCGCTTGTGGGTGTTTCTTGTCCTTTTCTGAATCAGAAAATACTAAAATACTTACTCGCACATAAAAGGCGCACAAGTAGGAGCTGAGAGTTGTAGGGGCGAAGAAAGGGGGGCGGGGCAGGGGCAGAGGCGCCTCATGGCAGGGGGCAAAGTATGTAAACAATTTTGTGTGTGTGTGTGTGTGCGTAAAGGGAAAAGCGCTAAAACACTAAAATAAAAAAAATAAAAAAAGCAGCGGAATAATAAAAGTAGTAGCAGAAAAAACCAAAAGCAAGAAAATAAATGAAAGTACGCACACGCACACACACACACACACACACACACACACACGCAGCACTTTGCTCTTCATATTTAAATAAAAACTAAAGATAAGTAATCTCAACTTTTTGGGTGCGGTTTACGCCGTATACCCTGTAAACTCACAAAATGCGCCATCAGGAGCATGCTGCATTTGCTTGGAGAGCAAAAAGAAGTATTTACTAAAGTATATTGTTGATTTAGGTAAAAATAAAGTTTAATTCAAGACAGAAAACGCTTTAATCAATACGGAATATTCCAAACTATCCAAAAACTAACTTAAAATCAAGACATGCTGGATTATACATTATATCGCAGTTTTTATTATATCCCATTTTTATACGCTGTACCCATTGAAATATGGGAAATACTGGGTTATTAACTTTGTTTATTTAATATGCAAGTACTTTGCTTAATTAGAATGACCTTAATTGAGCTAAATTAAACTAACCCATCGAACTCTATTTTTTTCCAATCTTAACGACAACATATTCTCAGTTCGCTATGCTTAAAATAAAACATAAAAATATACAAAATTGCGACAGTTTTAAAATCATTTAAAATAGTACCATCAAATTTGCCAATGCCAAAGCTGATACATTTTAGTTGTATTAAATAATATGATGAAATATATAGGGTAACAGCAAGTCGTGCCGATTCGTTTGCCTTGGCTATTCTTTCAGCTTTTGCGCTGTCTTTTTATTTATTAATTTTGACGTAGCTGCACGACTTGCGTCTAGCTTAACTCGGCTCAAACTACCAGAGACACTACAACTTCTGCTCTTGGCCCCTACTTAGGAGCACAACAAATTTTCTTTAAATTAAGCATAATGCGCACTGACTAACTGTAAAGCACACACACAGAGACAGGCAGACAGACAGACAGATAGACACATTGCCCTTAAATCCAAATATTTGTTTATAAAATCCAGCCAAAGCCTACGCTTTTATACAGCGCCTACCAACACCCTACACCCTACACCCTGCTCCAAGGCAAGGCAAGGCTTACTCGGTACGTGCTTGTGTGTTGATGCTTGAGCTTTGCTCTCTTTGCTCTCTCTCCCCCCCTCTCCATCTCTCTCTCTCTCTCTCTTTCACTTTCTCTGCTTGCTCTTTAGTCACTTCGTTTGCTTAGCCCCCAACTACTTACCGCTTTGTTGCTTATTTGTCTCAGTAACTGTAACAGTTACAGTCTATCTGAATAGTATGCGCACACATAGGTAAATACTTTGTGTGTGCATGTGTGCATGTGTGTGTGTGTGTGTGTGTGTGCGTGTGTGTGTGTGTGTGTGCGTGTGTGTGTGTGCCTATATGCTCTGCTGTACTTGTATCCGAGTGGCAAATGTCTGTTTGTCCACTTGTCTAACTGTCTGTCTGTCCCTCTGTCCCCTCTCTGCCGCTCCTCTCTCTCTCCCCCTTCCCTCTCTCACCCCTTGTCTGTCATTCAATTGAGGCCTTAATCAGTTTGGCTTTCGCATTTTGTGTGCGTCCTAATGAAAATGCGCACAAAGCTGTGACTTGAGAGGGAAATCCTGGAATTGGTTTAATGCTAAGTAGATTTGCCTTTAATGTCTTCTACTTCTACTTGTTGTTGTTGTTGTTGTTGTTTTTCTTGTTGTTGTTGTTGTTGTTATTATGCGGCTGTAAGCTGAGCTGAGCATGGCTCATAGCTCAATGCTATGACACGCCAACAACTGTTCCCAGCTGCCCGCGCTCTGCTCTGCTTGGCTCTGTTCTCATCCACTGTGCCCAACTGCACTGTTCCCAAACAGTTTATCAGTGTTGCCCAATTCCATGTCTTTTCCGTTAAATCTAGCTTTTTTTTTAAGAATTTGCTAAAAAAAATATAAGAATTCTGCGTCAAGCAAAATTTGTCGACCTTTTACTTAAAAATAAAGTAAAAAGGGTCTATTAACTTATTGCAAAGAGGAAATGTGTGTAACACCTAGAAGGAGGCGTGGCAGACCCCACAAAGTATATATTTAACCAGGACGACAAGTCGAGTCGATATAGCCATGTCCTTCTGTCCATCTATCTGTCCGTCTGTATGAACACCTAGATCTCGGCCACTATAAGAGCTAGAGATACTATATTCGGTACTTAGGTTCTCCTATTCAGTAAGCAGATCAAGTTTATTTTAGATTTTGGATAACTCCCCCCCCCCCCCCCCTTTCCGCGCAAACCGCAAAAAGCTGCTGTAGCCACAGTTTTAAAGTTAATGACTTGTTATTTGGTACGTACCTAGCTCATGATATTCTCTATTGACCCTGTAAATTTACGATCGGATAAGAAACAGTGAAAATATGCCACAGACAATTTGCCCCACTAGGCAGAGGGAGGGTGGTATGCCTTGCATACGCGGGTGGCTTAATTTGTGAACCTTTATTTGTGTTTGTCTCCCACTGTCGGTTACGTCCGACTGTAGACTCCGTCCAACTGATCTGACCGGTCCATATTTTGTTTGGATTTTTTTTTGCGTTTTTAACTTTAAAAAATTTATTTTTGCATACACGCAAAGAATTATCTGATTTGCATAAAAAACCGTCAGATTTGATTTTTTTTTTAGCTTTATTTGAAGAAAATTGTCAACACTGGCGCTTTCAATCTCTGATCGGCTGCGCTGCTCTTGTTATTGTTGTGGGCGTGGCAGGCACAACATTGAAATTATATGGCATAAACAGCGAAAACAGCTGCTGCTGCTGCTGCTGCTGTTCTTGAAGTTGTTTGTCATTGTTGTTATTGTTGTGAAAGTTGCGTGTCGCACACACACACACACGCATACACACACGCTCTCGCAGTCCACACGCAATGACAGGCAGCAAGCGGAAGTGGGGGCGGGTGGGGGCGTGTTATCAATGGCCGCACTGGCGACACAGATCCTACGGCTGTCTACACATATGCAGAGAAGCCAAAGGCCACCAATACACGCACAGACATGCGTGTGTCCTGTCAGTGCTTGTCTGCCTGCCAGTCTCTGCGTGTGTGTGTGCGTGCGTGTGTGTGTATGTGTGTCCAACATAAAACAAAACAAATTGCGCATATTCTGAAACATCTAATGCCAATAATGTTAATTGGATTTCCTAATTAAGCTAAAAAGCAACATGAAAATAGCAAATATCAGCGTATAATAAATTAAAATAATTAAAACAAAACCCCCCCAAAAAACAACACTAAATAAATCAATTAAATAATGCAATTAATTACCGTCTAACGACATTTCTATTAATAATTACAACAAATCCCAGACGCAAAAACGAATTGTTGCAAAACTATAGCATACTTTTTAGGGCTGTTAAAAGTTTGTTGCTTTAAATTATTACAATAATGTATATATTATTAATAACTGTTTATTCATTAAAATTTAAGCAAAAATATATTATAAATATATATTTTAGCAAAAAAAATACCGCTCAGTAAATATTTTTATTTATTTGATTTTATATCTTTTGAGACTTGAAATTAGTGGAATTTAATGAAGGATTTTGGTTTTGTATCAAGCATTTTTATACCCTGTGCCCATTTGAAAAATGGGAAAAACAGGGTTAATTACTTTGTGCGAATGTATGTAACAGGCAGAAGAAGGCGTGGCAGACCCCACAAACTATATATATATATATGCTTGATTAGGGAGATGAGCTGAGACGATATAGCCATGTCTGTCTGTCTGTGTCTCCGTCCGTCTGGATGAGTGCGTAGATCTCGGAAACTACAAAGCTAGAGAAGCCGTTTTGGTCATTTTTGAAAGCTGTATACCATACGCAGATCAAGTTTATTTCAAATCTTGGCTACCACGCCCCTTCCGCCCACAATGAACATAATTAAAATACATTCACCAATTTAAGAGACACAAATAAACTTATATAAATTATGTTTTCAGTAGTTGGTAGGTATATATAACACGCAAATGAAGTTTCTTTCAAATTTTTGATGCCACGCCCCATTTAAGCACTGATCGATAAAAACCGAATAACGAGCGTAAACATAGAACGTTGATATTTGCAATATATACTGTTTTCTATTATATTAAACTATCCTGAAAAGCGCATTGAAATCGGTTAATAAACACAGGAGTTATAAGCGAAACAATATTGCAGACGTTGCCTCGCTCGCGGTCATTGAAGCGGAAGACAGAAGTGGAAGAGGAAGCATTGCTGCTACGCTTCGTATGACAGTTTTATAAAATTATATATATAATTATAGAGTATTATACAGTCGGGCCCGTCCGACTGATCTGCCCCGTCCAAATTTTGTGAGCTCTTTTCGCTTTAGACAGCGGAAATTCTTGATTCGAGAACGATTTGATTGATTTTTCTTGGTCTTTTGCGTATTGCTAACATTTTCTAATTGCACAAAAAGCAATAAAAACAAATCATCACATAAAAAATTCAATTTTTAAGTGGTTTTCGCAAGTTAATTTGCGTTACGTTTATTGGCAAACATCAGCAAGTTTGTTAATGTGTCTGCGAAAAGTTGCACATTTCGGTATCAATTTGCATGCAATTTATAAGTGGCACTTACAGTTACAACAGCGCCAACTTGCAATAGAGCACTTAGCGACAGAGACAGGCCGGATATGCAGCGGGACAGACAAACAGAGGGGGAGAGCTACTGAGGGAGCAGGTGGGAGCTACACTTGAAAAAGACAACCATACAGACTGTCAGAGAGAAACAGACAGAGAGAGAGAGGTAGAGAGAGAGGAAGGCACTCGAAATAGTGTTCAAACTTTTACCTGCATGTCTTACTTACAGGCCAGGGCACTTGAGTGCGCCAGGTGTACGTATGTTAGACTTTATAGCACACGGTTGCCACAATAAGCACCATGGTGCCAAGCAAATAAAATATGGTGTTTTTTCCAGGGCTTTGTAATGGCATAGCGTCATATCTCCGAGCGACATATCTCTGCGCGGAGCTATGTCGCTTAAAAACATCATAGTCAAATATGTTATCTGTTACATATCTTCGCTGTTTCTTTTCATATACATTTTTATGAAATTAAGTAAAAGGTTTTTTGTTTTTGTTCTGCTTACATGGAATATACTAAGCGCTTGCCTATGCAAACTTCTTAACCCCTTAAGCATAGTCGAATATTTTATCTGTTACATATCTTCGCTGTTTCTTCTATATAGTTTGTGGCTTCTGATACGTTAGCTGCTAGCTGAATACATCAAAAAAATCTTATCATCAAATCTAATAAGTGTAAAAGAAAAGTTTAAAATTAAGAAAAATTGTGCTTATATAAAATATTTCACCGAATTGCTAATCAAAAAAATACTTGATTGTTTTTTTAGTAAAATTAGCGAAATTTTTATAAACTGTTGGTTGCTTTTCACTCTCTTAAGTGGCAACTGTGCCTACACACACACACACACACACACATGCATACGTATAAATGTCTCATTTGGTTGTGGGCACGCCCCTTTTCTGTTTTTTTGGTTTTTGTTTCTCACCTACCCGAAATTAACATACTCATTGTGAAAGCCCTTTTATGAACGTTTGCCACACGGACACGCATACATAGCACATATTACCAACACACACACACACACACACCTCATATATACAGACATACACATGGTCGGTACTCGAAGGAAATTGGTGGAAATTATCGAGTTTCCTATACAAAACGCGTCTGACACGCAAAACGAGGCCTCAACACAGACTTCGTTGTTGCTGCTTCAACAACTTTTGTTGTTGTTGTTGTTAAAGTTAGAACCACACTTAGAAAAATCATAGTTAATTTGAGCAAATCAATGTTGAATTAACAATTTATGGCAATTATTCTGAATTGCAGATGAAAAACGTTAAAATTACGCAGCAAAGATGAATGAAGAAAATTTGTTAGAATTTGGTATTTTATAAAAATGCTTTTAGTATTTAAATATTTCTTGAAATTTTTTGAAGTGTAGAACTGAAGTTGTTTTGGCAAGGGGCAGCACACAGCGGGTTGTAATAGCCAGATTCTGGTGCTATTGCCTTAACGATGCGCGTTTGGATTGTGGGCCCCACGTTGGGCGCCACGCTGCACATGATTTGGGCTGGTTTTTGTGCCTTTCCCACTTTCCCTTTCGCTTTGGCTTTCATTTTCATTTGGGTTTAGTTTATCCATGCTCATTTTCGTTGGCGTTGCCTAATAAATTTAGCGTAATTTTGGTTTAGTTGAGGTTTCACATTTTTGCCTGGTTTTTTTTGTGTTTTTATACCCTGTTATTTTTTTTTTTTGTTTTTGCGCCTCACACTTCATAGAGTTTTTGGTGCAGGAAATTCATAATGAAGTGTGCGCTTTGTTGAAGCTTAATTAGGCGTATAAGTAATATTTTTAGTGTGTGTGTGTGTGTGTGTGTGTGAGCAGAGAGAAGTTGGATAAAAGTTTGAATTAGTAAATTAGTTCACCCTGAGTGCACAATGCGGTCAGAGGGGCAGCGAGGCGGCCGAGGCGAAGTAATGTGAAAGCAATGAGGGGACAACCCTGGCCGGCCTGCCAGGGTTGTCAAGTGAAATTCATAAACTTATTGTTTGGGCGTCGCACACTTCACTTATCACTTTTATCAAGCAGGGGAAGGGAGGAAAGGGAATTTTTTGTTGTCCATAAAGTGGGATATGTGGCAGGCAGATAGCTAGCATGCATTATTCAATTTGATTATTATTATTATTATTATTATTATTATTATTTAGTTTATTATTAGTTGCTTTGCTGCTTGCTGCTTTTGTGAAGGTTTTGGGCGCCATGCCAAAGCGTCGCATCCGCAATAAATAATGATAACTTGACAATGACATGAAGGCGACGACGAAAAGCCAGACGAATGAGCAGTGGAGGCGGTAGGAAGAGGGGGCGGGGCGACAAAAAAATAATAATAATATTCTTACAAATAGCGGCTAATGCAAGCCACAACACACACACACACACACACACAGAGAAATATGAAATTGTCGAGACTTTGTCATGCTCACAGTGGGTTGCAGGTTGTTATGATCGAAAATCAATATAAAACTAACCCCATTCAGTGTGAAGTGCCCCCCCCCCCTTCACTTACTCACACATACCTCTGCCCAAATAAATGTAAGCCCCTTCCCTTGCCCCTCCCCCCGCCCATCCTCCTGTCCCACCGCACATGCAAGACATGTGCCACTTGGACGTGGCAAATAGCAGGTCTCTTATACGGAGTGGGGGAAGAACCCCAACAGACAGACAAGTCCGTGCATGTCGGGGCTGGGGCTGTGGCAAGAGCCTAGCACTGTGCACCACCTAGTAGTACCAATGAGCGGCACTGCAACACGGCAACATCCCATCAATTTCGTTTCTTTTCAATTTCGGTTGCGCTCTTGCGATTCGCTATAAATAATCAAATGTATTATGCATATACGGATTAGAGATATATACGAGGGTGGCCTGATAAGTTATCGGCCTCTATAAGTTTTTGTATAGTGCAACTTATTAGCTGATACTACAAAAATTCTGATGAAATTCGGTCACATTGGGATGTCTACAATCGACAGTCCACTCGCCTTGAATAGACCTTAACGACCTAAGCTTACTATGATTTTCAGCAATGATTTGGCTATAAATATCACTTAAATTTTGTTATATAGTATATATCATCACATTATTACTGTAACTAAACTATCTTTAATCTTTAAGCCAAACACCAACCCCCCTCAATAAACATTTTGTAATTAAAATACAAACTTTTTGGTCTAAAAATAATTCTAGTTTTATCAATTATATATTAAATCTACCACAGCTCGACTTGAGCTCCAGGTATTAGCTGTAAAATAATATAAGGACACGATTCTTTTGCTATAAAATAATATAATTTCAGGTGTGAAAAATCCAGCTAAATCCTATTTAAATAATTTTCTAAATTAATTTTAAATTCTTAAATGTTTTTGTTATAAAAACTATAACTTTTTATAAGTTTAAGAACAAAATCTAGAGAAGAAAGTAAAATTTTAAAATAACTTTCTAAATTATGGCATATGTAAAGTATATTTTTTTTAATATTATAATTATTATTTATTATTATTTATTATAATTTTCTATTATTTATTATTGTTTTTTATTATTTATTTATGTAAAGTTAAGGCTTAATAAAATATTAAAATTCCAAATGACTGAAGCATAAGCTAAATAATTTTTTGAGTGTAGCTCACACTTGACTGATGATGATGACGAATCATAATCATGCATGCACAGATCTGCAGCGTATTGTGGCAAGTTGATAGCCGCAGTTGCCACTCGCAACTTGTGCTAAATTTGAACTTGCAACTTAAATATTTGCCAGAGCACAAAGTGCTTAAATATGCTTCGAAGGCAAATAGAAATGCTCAAGCAGACGAAGAGAGGTGTGTGTGTATGGCAAGTGTGTGTGTGGCAAGTGTGTGTGGCAAGTGTGTGTAAGTGTGCCCAATGCTAGCCAAATAATTAATAAACAATAAAGCAGCGCTGCGACAGCTAACGACCCGCAGAAGGCCTTGAATCGCACAGGCCACAAAGGTGTTTTCTCACCTGTCTCGATTTCTATTTGTAACGCAAAGTGCACAAGATGTGTCGCTTGCCTCTGCCCCTTCCCCTTTTCCTTTCCCTTTGCCTACCCTCTAATTTCCCCCCTTACGTCTGTCACTTTCTCTTTTCCCGCTGCACTGGTAATCGCCTGTGGTAATTGTCTAGGCGGTTAGCTGTGCAGCTGGCCGCACGCTTAACCAATTATTGCCGACCCTCTCCCTACCCCTTTCCCTTCCCCTGACCCTGCCCCTCCACCACCTCTTCCCTTTCCTCCGACCCTGCCGCACACACGTAACGGAAATATATCGTATATAATATGATATAATTTGATGCGATGGGTATTACAGCATTTTCCGGGGACAATTTTGTGGCATAGCGTGCATCTAACTGCGGCTTTATACACTCAAAAAAAAAAACAAAAATAAACACAAATATAAATTTTTTTTTTAATTTTCCTAAATAATTTGAAATATTTTGTCCGATTTGGCTGGATAGAATTCGATGTTTAATTTAATTAGATTTTTTGATATGGTATGATATGGTTTGATAAGGTTCAACATGATTTAATTTCCTTTATTTTTTAATCCGCTAAGATTTGATATGCATCGAGTGAGTAGGACGGGGCTTAATAGGGTTCTACCCCAGATTTATAAATGGTACTGCTTCAGTAGCTTCTAAAAACTTTTTTTTTATATAAAATATTAATATTAAAGTTCTACGTACGAGAAAATTTTTAACAAAACTAAATAGCAAATAGCAGATATTGTGTTATAAGAATACACATTAATAAAGGGAAGGTTTTCTAAATTTTTGCTGTATTATAATAAAACTATTTATATATTTATTATTATTTTTATTATTATCAATATTATTATTATAATATTATTATTATTTATATATTTATATTTTTTTAATATTTTTTATCATACTTTTCGGTTTGGTTTAGTATCAGCTATCAGCCAATAACTGGAAACGGTTTTTGTTAAAATAAAACTAGATTTAATTTTTATAAAAGTTACACAAGTTTTTTTTTATAATTGTTAAATAATAAATCGAAATTAATAGGCTGAATTTTCTGAAAATTCTAAGTATATTCGTATAATTACTAACGATTTTCCAATCAAATATTGCTGCCAAAGCACAAATATTCTCCATTGCTTTCAGCTTACTTAAACTGTTGTATTTTTATTTTATTTTATTTTTTTTTATTTTATATTTGTTTTTGTAAGTGCATTTAAGCACGTTTCAATTACAGCTGATATAATTGAACAGTCGTTTCAATTTGAAACGCATTTTTTAGCAATTTTTTGTGCCATTTTTTGTGCTGTATTCGGATGAATTTGTGGACATGCGGTCAGGGCCACGTGCGTGGGGCAATAACAATGAGGCAGCAACATGCACAGGATTGGGGAATTTCTCTATTTACATACAAGTCACAATAGCACACACACACACACCCACACACACACACACATACATTCTCTCTTTTTGGCTTCAGTGTGGGCGAAAAGAATATCAAAAAGCGTTTAGACGGCTCGTGACTCTGAAGCAGGCAATGAGCTATAGAATCATCAGGCTAAATGTATGTGTGTGTATGCGTTTGTTGTGCGTGCTTCATGTGTGTGTGTGTGTGTGTGTGTGTGTGCATGCTGCTTGAATGGCTGGACACGTGCTCAAATGGTTTCCCTCAATAGTGTGTGCCTCTCATTTTAAACGAAACGCAAAAACCAGCACCAGCAGAAGGAGTAAAAGCTTCAGGCAGCAGTGTTGCCAATTTTCATCCAGAAAAAAGCCATTTTTCACAGAAATACTTCAAAAAAGCTGAGAACTGCAAGCTAGAAAACAGCCAAGTTAATTTTCTGTTGGTTTTTAATCACATTTGAGATCACAATCTCAGAAATCTCTTCAGTTATTTCTTTATATATATTTAAAATATTATATTTGAATTATTATATATTATATAGATCATTTTGCTCGTGAGTAGAATACCCAAAAAAAAAAAAAAAAAAACAGTTAAGATTTTGGCTCGAGCTGGTTGTAAAATCTGCCAAACCCAAACAAACAACTCTAAATGATCTAATTTTTCGGAGTTATTTTTTATTTTTTTATCAGAACGGCTATCAAGCTAGAAAATAATCTATTCTTCTGTTATGCAGCATATTCTACGGCAGAGTGCATCCGACTTATATTGCTATTTACTCTACAAATAGTGATTATCCAATGATATTTAACTGTTTAACGAACAGCACAAAGATATTTATTATTTTTTTTTTTAATGAATGAAGATATTAGAAATAACCGATAATTGCGATAGATGTACAACTATTTTTTAGATTTGCATGATTTTTATAAAATTTTAAAAAGCTCACAAAAAGCTTAAAAAAGTCAAAGTTTTCGCTTTTTAACGTTTCACATTTTTTGTAGCAAATGCTTTTCAAAAACAGTCAAATTTGAAGACGGCAAAAAAGGCAGATTTGGCAATTGTATCAGAGAGAGACAGAGAGAGAGAGAAAAAAAAAGGAAGAGAGAGAGAGAGAGAGAGAGTTGGAGAAGGAAAGGCATAATAGAAAGGAAAAGCGTATGCAGATTAGACGCTTTTGCCACAGTCTTGTGGCGCCATCTATTGATGCCTGTTAGCCTAGGAGCCCTAAGGAATGTTTGGCTGCCACGTCAAGACCCAAACCCTAATTCCTGCACACACACACACACACAGACACACAGACACATATACATATATACAAATTGATGGCACGCTGACAAGGACACAAGTCAAAGGCTGGCAAATTAGTAGCGCTAGAATGAATAGCAAAAGAGGGCAAAAGCGAGCAAAAAATGAGCCAGAACTTCTTTTATTTGCGGGCTTTTTAAGTGGCAACGAGGGGGAGGTGGCGAGGGAGAGGGAGAGGAAGAGGGAATGTGTGAGTGTGTAGCAAGCATGTGAAAAGCGCTTTCCCTCTTCGAGGCACAAAAACCTTCCGCTCTCATTTTCAAAAGGATTTCTTTCCGCTTTTCAGCTGGCAAAGTTGGCCCAAAGTAACCAGCCAGAATGAAGCGAAAGTTTTGCTAAACTTGTTTTTAACAATTTATTTGAAAAATATGCACTCATTAGTCAGCCTTAGCCACGACACGTATGGCATAACTTTGGAACTATGCTGGGGGAGCGTACAGCACTCGATAACCATAAATATAGTTTAAAACCAGCCAAGCATAGCAACCAGCTAAGTTCTCAAAATAAAGCATTTTTTGTTTAAAATAAAAATTTAATTTAAAATCGTAGGAATTGTTGCGTAAACGAATTGTATTGCAAAATGATGCAGGTAAACCCAAACATGACAGCATTTGGTCGAGAAATGTAAAGTTTAGGGCCAATATTGGTATCCTAGGGAGAATTATTATTTCTTACACAAAATGGATTTTTTTTTACTTTGAATGCGCATAACTTAACGAAAACTCAACCGATTTTCAATCGGTCTGGTTTCTTCTCAAGCATTTGAGTTAATTTTTAAAATTATTAAACCAAAGCAAAAAAAATTTGAAATATTTACAAAAAATGTAATCCCTTTTCTTAAAAAAAAAATTCAATTTACAGGAAAACATTTTGTTTTAAAATCGTATAAAAAACCAAGCATGACAGCATTTGAGCGAGAAAAGTAGATACCAATATTGGTATCATAGGTATCATTATATTGGTATCATATCGACTGTTTATATATCTTGTAACCACAGCTCGCACTGCGCGCTCACCCGAAAATTTTGTCGCTCAATTGGGTTTCAAAATTGATATCTATTAAGGCAATTTTTTTTGCAATTTGATTATGGACTTAAAAAATTTGATCACACATATATCATCAAAATCTTCTATTTTTTCAATGAACCAATCTAGAAATTGTATTTATATAGCTTAATACAACTTATTTGTCTACCTAGAAGATATAATGGATATCTTTACAACTCTCAATCTTTAAGTATAGAGCTTGCACGATTTCTTTTGGTTGGACTCAAAGCAAATTAAATAAAAAAGCAGCTTTTAAGACGCCTCAAAAGATAAAGGCAAAGAAAAGGGAAGTTGAAAAACCCGTAAGCAGCCTGTGTAAATTCTTAGAGTTTGAGATAAAAAAAAAATATATATAGAGAGAGAGAGAGAGTGGCAAATAACGTAAAGAAAGAAAGAAAGAAAAGAGGGAATAAGAGGAAAAACAAACGCAGAAAGATACTCACACAAGTTGGGAGTGCAAGAATTGAAAGCAGTTTAGTTCATAGTTTCCCAGACCGCAAGAAAAACTTGAAAGTTGAGACCAAGCAGAAGAGAGAGAGAGTGGAAAATGCAAAAGGGAATGAGAAAAAGGTGCAGCAAAAGGAAAAAGGAGCCTGGTGCCAACTAAAATGGAAAATAAAAAAGCAATCGAGCAATTTGAGGCAATTACTTTTTAAAAACGCCAACAGCAGTTGCGCTTTAAGCTGGAATCGAAGCTGCAAATGATGATGGAATCGAAATTGGAAAAACTGCAGCAGGTACAGTTGACATGTGACAGCAAAATGGAAGCAAAAAAACAAAGCGGAAGCAAAGAGCAGAAGGCAAAATGAAAAGATTGTGGCAATATGAGTACCCAAAAAGAACCAAGCTGCCACTTGTCAGGGTAGCATGGCATCAAGTTGAAATGCACATTTGACAATTATTTGAGGATTACAGGGTGCTCCGATGTCTGATATCTGATGTCTGTTGTCTGATGTCTAACAATGACAACTGAAACATGATTGATTACCAATCAGATATGGCCAACAATTAAACAATATCATTGTAATTATGCATAATAATACTACAAATTCCTATGCCACTTGGCTTGATTATCAACACAAGAAAAACAAAGTTCTAAGAGGGAAAATCAGAGATTTATTTGCTTCGCTGGCTATTAGTTAGTTTGCTGCTTATAATAGCAACGGACAGGCCATAATTTATCTTAATAAAGTGCATTCATTTTGTTAAAATATTAAACATGGCAATAAATCAATGGGCGACCAGAGCAATATTGCTTCCTTCATTTTCCATATTATTGAAAGCATTTCCCATTGAATTTTCGGCAACAAATTGCTTTTATGCATTTATTATTATGCTCGCCATCATCAATTCAAAATGTTTCTGGCTCAAATAGCCAAGCAACGTTGTCTAATTAATGTGAATAACTTGGCGAATCGCCCTCAATCTATCCAAAACTCCCAAACTCACTCTGAAACTCCCGCTGGACTCATTGTGCTGCATTTGGGAATTCCAAACTCTGCCAATTACATTAGGCACATTATAATGAAGTATCCCATATCACAAATGCATTGAGTCCACAATCACAGCATAATATATCAAATATATCGAACGTAGTATTATGTACAGATTTAAACAAGCCTCGCACAGTGGTAGCTTTCATCACATTTCTATCCTTCCTTAAGCTTCTCAGAATTGTATTTCTTTTGATGACAAATTCGTTTTTTATGTAGTCTATAGCGTACTCAATCAAGGCTGTTAATTGCATTACGATAGCATAAGAAACTGCAAAGATATGCAATAGACAGTTTTGTCGATTAAATCAAAAAGGGGAAAAAAACTAAAAAGATTTTCTACTGTTCACTGTTGTTTATACAATATATGGTTTTATTATTGATGCTACATATAATAGCTATAAAATATAGTCGTTTGATATATCTAACTTTTTAGACTGAAGGGTCTTTAAAAAAGTAAAAAGGGTCGATTAACTTGGTGCAAAGAGGAAATGTGTGTAACACCCAGAAGGAGGCGTGCCACGCCCCATAAAGTATATATATTCTTGATCAGGACGACAAGCCAAGTCGATATAGCCATGTCCGTCCATCTGTCCGTTTGTCCGTTTGTTCGTCTTTCCGTCGTCCTAGGTTTCAGCAACTCTTAGCGCTAGAGACACCATATTCGGGATTTAGGTTCTCCTATTCAGTAAGCAGATTTTGGTTGTAGCCTCCGTCCCACTTATCTGCCCGTCCATATATTTTATTACACATTTAAAATAGTGTTCTAGATTTTTGCTAAGAAATTCAAATTGATATATATGTATCGAGCGACCACTGTGCATAGCTTTAATTGCATAGCTTGCAAAATGCCTTATTGATATCGAAATTTAATTAATTTTGTGCGCAATTTCTTTAGTGAGCTCGAGTCCAAAGGACTTAATAGATTTTAAGCACAATTTCTGCGGTCTTTAAACTTTGCACACTGATTAATAATTGATAAAATTTCAAGTTGGTTTATTGCCTTATTGGTTTATAATCGCAACCTCTTTGACCTTCATCTCTCCCGGGTTCAATTGTCTATTTTCATTTGTGCTAAGTGCGCGTCCCTCTCTTTCTGGGACTTTGGTTTATAAACCGTGTTGGCAAATATTATTCAGATTATTTGTATTCCTGTGTTTAAAATTTGCCATAAATAAAATAACATAATCGTGTCCCTGCGGACACTTGAATTGCAATTAGATTTATATTTGCATTTTACTTCGATTAAACATGCTAATTTCTCAATAATTTTGGCTCAATTAGCATTAAGTAAAATCCGATAGGTCGGATGTACAATTAATTGCAGTTTCTGAAACAAATTGATCTAAGTATTACCAAAAGTTGGCAAAATATAAATTATAAATTGAATCTTATAACTGAAACGATTAAATATTTTTTATGGGATTTTATAGATGTTGAACAAGCGAGAAAAAATGCGGAAAATGTATACAACTGATTTTGGGAATTTTAAAGTTTATGTAGCCTATAAGCAATATTGTTTCGATAATAACTCCTGTGTTTATTAACCGATTTCAATGCAATTTTCACGATAGTTAAATATAACATAATAGAGTATATATTCTGAATAACAACCTTTTATGTTCAATAATATGCATGTTAATCGGTTTTTATCGATTAGGGCGACAAGGGGGCGTGACATCCAAAATTTGTAAAAAACCTCATCTGCGTATAATACAGACCTACCAACTACTGAACACAGAATTTATATAACTAGATCTGTGTCTCTGAAATTGGTGAATGTATTCTATTTTCATCATTATCATTGTGGGCAGCAGGGGCGTGGCATCTAAGATTTAAAATAAACTTGATCTGCGTATGGTAACCTTCTTTCAAAAATGACCAAAAAGGCTTCGGTAGCATTGATAGTCATAGAAATCTAAGCGTTCATACAGACAGACAGACAGATCGTCTCCCTGATCAAGAATATATATAGTTTGTGGAGTCTGCCACGCCTACTTCCGTCTGTTACATACATTCGCACAAAGTTAATAACCCCGTATTTCCCATTTTTCAATAGGTACAGGGTATAATAAATGAAATGTAGACTAATTAATGATTATGAAGTCAATATTGATAATGATTATAACACTGATTTTCATTGATTTTTATTTTATTAGATAATAATATTTGATAAAAAAATATTTTAATTAATTTCTATATGATTTGCACTGGAATATTATTCTATAGTTCATATAACTATCATTCTAGTTTACACAGTTTTAATAGAGCACAAACATAGAATAGTCTGTTTTAAAAATGCGATAAAGTCAGCAAACTAACTTTACCAAAACTTTTGCTCTGCCTTTGCTACCTATCATGGAGCTTTACTTTCGGTATATTTACATCTGTGGCATATGCTGAAAAAGTTGTGCCAAGCAAATAACTAAAATTTACACACTGTAAGCACAAAAATGAAGTTCTGCTGCATGCCATAAAAAAAGCAGCAGAGGAAAAAAATCTTGCAAAATTTATGTAGAATATTGCGCGAAATTAATTTCAACACAATTTTGCAGTAATCAAATTTGATTATGCACTCACAATGTTAACAAAAATAATATAAAAAAAAGGAAAATAAAAAACGGCAGCAGAATAACAAAAAAAAACCAGTAGGGACGGAGCTACAGTCGGACGCAACCGACTGTAGGAGACCCTGTACTTTGTGTTTTCTTCGCTGTTTCTTATTCGATCGTAATGTAATTCACAGCATCGATGGGGATTGTCACAGACTACGTACATACCATATCCTAAGTCTTTAGCTGTTAAACTGAAGCTTTAAAACTGAAAACTGTTGCTAATTTGGTTTTTCGGTTACCGGAAGAATGGAAGGAGTTAGCAAAAAACCCAAACTAACTTGATCTGATGGCTGCATAGGAGAACCTAAATACCAACAAATGGTATTTCTAGCTCTTATAGTCTGCATGTTCTAGGTGGTTTCTTTGTCTGATCTATCTTCGCTGTTTCTTTTCCTTTCGTAATGTAATTCACAGCATCGATGGATAATGCCATAGGCTGCGTGCATGCCAAATCCCAAGTCTATAGCTTTTAAACTGTGGCTGTAGTTGCGCTTACATACATTTATAAAACAATTTACTGCTGCATAACTTCGCTGTTTCTTTTCCGATTGTAATGTAATTCACAGCATCGATGGATAATCCAATAGGCTACGTTCATGCCAAATTTGAAGTCTGTAGCTCTAATATTGTGGCTGCAGTTGCACATAAATACATTTTGCAAAACATTGTCTATTGCATATATTCGCTATTTCTGTTTCAAATCATAATTTAATTTAAAGCATTGGTGGATAATGTCATAGACTACGTACATGCCAAATTACAAGCCTGTAGCGCTATTATTGTGGCTGCTGTGCCGTTTTCAGTTTTTAAGATTTTTGAGGTAGGTGTAGATTTTTGATGATTCGCGGATGAAGGAGGCGAGATATCAAAAGTTTGAAACAAACTTGATCTGCTTGCATTAGCTGACTACCTAAATCCGGAAAGGTGGTGTCTCTATCTCTTTTAGTTGCTGAGATCTAGGTGTTCATACAGACAGACGGACAGACGGACAGACGGACAGACGGACAGACGGACAGACGGACAGACGGACATGGCTATATCAACTCAGCTCGTCGTCCTGAGTCAGAATATATATACTTTGTGGGGTCTACCACGCTTCCTTCTGCCTGTTACATACATCTGTCAGTTGCACTAAACTAATAGACTCTTTTACTTTTTTAAAGTACAGAGTCTAAAAACAAACAGGCAGCAGCAGCAGCTCATGCTGGTACAACGTGACGTATACGCAACGTGAAATGGCAAAAACGTAACGTAACGCATACGCAACGTGGACCTGCTGCTTTTTGCTGAAGTTGCAAAGTTGCTGTTATCTGGCATATATGCGTGGGCCTTATATAACCTGGCTAGAGGGGGGGTTTTGGAGGAAGGGTGAATGGGAAAGGGGAGGAGATGGGGCATGTTTATCAAAAACACTAAAAGGCATTGCATAAGCCTTGGGCACAGCGATGCTGCAGCGGCATTGACAACTGTCAGCCGGCTGCAACAAAGCAGAACATGTGACAAGCCTCTGACTGTTTTGCTCCCCCTTCCCCCCCTCCCCCCTTGCCTGCAATGCCTGCTGTTACAGCGCCGGAAATGTCAATCAACAAGCCGGAAACTGGCAACTGCCACTGAAACCGGCTTGATGAAGCATTTTTTCGCAATTGCTTGACAGCCGGTTAAACAGTTAACTCCCCACCCCAACCCAGCACGCCCCGCCCCGCCCTCTTGCCACACTTTAACCGCACACGCAGCCGCCATGCTTGGCTACACTTGAACAGTGTTGGTAAACGCTGTGTGTGTTGCGAAATAATTGAGCAATTGTGAAGCGAATTTTTGTTATTGTTCTTGTGCTCTAATTGAGTTAGCGCTAGTTGGTTAGTTTACTTTTCAGTGTATGCCTCTTGTTGTTGTTGTTGCCAGTTGTTGTTTTTGTTGTTGTTGTTGTTGTTGTTGCTTGTGGAGGGGGGAGGAGCCCTTTGCGTTTCTTGCTGTTGTTTACGACATTGAAGCGTATGTCCCTCGTATCGTTTCGGCTTTCATAGTTATTGTTAGTTTTGTGTTCCTTTTGTTTTTTTTTTTGGTATTTTATTTGGTATTTTTTGTTGTTTTTTTTTTGTTTCTTTTTAATTGTTCAGCTTACGCTCTTTGTTTTAAGGCTGTTGGAAATTGAAAACGTATTACGAATCGCATGGAAAAAATTCCCGTTTTTTTCGCTGTGTTCGCTCGCTTTTTGGCCGCTCACACAAACACACACACATGCACACCCACACACACACATACACACACACAGTTGCATACAGCGAGGCGACACACACAACACACAAACACACGCGCACTTGAAAAAAATGTTGACAAAGAAAACAGTCGAAACTTTAGTTTTATTTAATATGCCAAATTTTAGAAAAATATTTTTTTTTTTTTTAAATATTTTTATGTTATTTGGCTTTTGATTTGAATTTATTTTGTGTTTTTTAGTTTAGTTAGTTAGTTTAGTTAGTGGGGATTACTTATGAAGTTAGTGGATGTTTCAATTTATTTTTGATGGGAGCTTTTGCGCTTCGCTACGTCAGCCATGGGTGTAAACACAATACAGACTGAAGACTGAATCTTCAAACTGGCAACTCGCAACTGGCAACTGGCAACTGGCGACAACGACGACGACGACGACGACGACGACGACGACACAACGTTTTTGTAGAGGACGCCCAGTGACGATGACGATGGCGACGGCGTTGGCGATGGCGATGGCAACCAACGATGACGACGGCCATTGACGATGAGGACGAACAAGTTCGAAATTAACTCGACCACAAAACGAAGCGAACAAAGCCGAACAAAGCGCACGAAGCAAACGAAACAAACGAACCGAACGAACCGAAGGCACGAACGGTTGCAGGCAGTGATGACAAGCTCGCTTTTTTTCCGTCAAACACGGCTTTTTTCAAGAACAAATCCAGTTGAAAAATGGCAAAAACTGGGTTAATAACTTTTTTTATTCAACTATTTTCCCTAGACTTAAAAAACAATATTGAGCAACAAATTAACTAACTAAATAATTAAAATAAGGGGAAAACAAAATTAAAACCTAATTTCCGCTAAATTATTTTACATTTATAAAAGCGATAAATAACTTTGGAGATTTAGAGTCAAAGTCTCAGCTTACTAGTACTCTACATCAGTAAGTTAGCATTAAGTTAGTGCAAAGTACTATATAGTACTAAATTCTTAAGCAGGACGACGAGCTGAGTCAATATATATTCATATCTGTCTGTCTCTGCTCATCTAACTGTCCGACCATCCTCTTTAAAAATCTAGAAGTCGCAAACTAACTAACAACTAGCAGCCCCATATTTGGAATGGATTGTTTTAAGTTTTAGATATGTGTTTTAGATTTTTGATACCATCTCTCTTTTTCCGCTAAGACTTATAATTTAACAAGTGCATGCTGTTAATTACATTACGATCGTGTAAGAAACATCGATGATATACAACAGACAATTTGCTTGACTTGCTAGCAAGAATTATGTGGCATGTACAAATGCGCTTGGTGTAGGCGATGTTTAAAGTCATGGATAGCAAATTTGAGCACAGCAACACAAAGTACACTGTCGGTTACATCCGACTGCAGCCTTGCTCCATACAAATACGTCTTATTATTCGTATTATTTTATCAATAAAACCTACGTTGAGCGCAATCAATAATACTGATCACTTTATCACATTTAATAAAATTAATAAGAACAACTTTAGTTATTTTGATTTTGATTAAGATTGTAAGCCTAATTTCTATTTTTATACCCTGTACCTATTGAAAAATGGGAAATACAGGGTTATTAACTTTGTCAGGATGTATGTAACAGGCAGAAGGAGGCATGGTAGACCCCACAAAGTAAATATATTATTGATCAGGAGAATAAGCCGGATTGATTTAGCCCTCTCTGTCTGTCTGTCCGTCTGTCCGTGTGTATGAACGCGTCGATCTCAGCAACTATAAGAGCTAGAGCAGCCGTTTTGGTTATTTTTAAAAGGTGAATACCATACGCAGAACAACTTGGCTTTTTGTTTAGCTTTATTTGCGCTATTCCGTTATTGGAGTCTGGCAACACTGGTTGCAAGGCAGAGCCGACTTGTTCGACAGGTTCGCTTGAACGTGCGAGCATTCAACCGGCCAACGGGCTGGCAGTTAAGCAGACAGACAGACAGACGGACAGACGGACAGAGGGACAGTGTGGCAAGGAGGGGCAGGGAAGGGGAGAGCAAGCGGAATATGCGGGCATAACATTAGCACACGCACACATTTGAGGAAGCTTTTCTGACTCCATTTCTTTAGCTTCTTTCACTTCATCTTCTTCGCTGTTGTTATTGTTGGTGTCCACTTTGTTTTCAGCTCTAGCTGTAAAAAAGGGGCGAGGTCCCGACTCTCTGCCGTCGCGTTGACAGCCACAAACACACACACACACGTGCGCCCACTCCCACTGCCACACCCTCTCCCACCCTCGCCGCCCACTAATTATCATCATCAGCTGCTGCTGCACGATTTTCATACAGTTGATTTGTGGCGCCTTTGGCTGATCTCTTTTTTTGCTCAGTTATTTCCGCTGCTTGCACTTCTCTCTCTTCTCTCTCTCTCGCTCTCTCGCTCTCTCTCTCACTCTCTCTCTCTCTTCCTCGTTTGCTTTGTCATTGTTAGCGCTGGCTGCTGTTTTTTTATCATCACTTCTATTCTATTTATTTTGTTCTTTTTTTTGACAATTATGAATTGGCTTTGTCATGTGTGCCAGCACGCTCTCTGCTCTAAACGCTCTCTTCGCTCTCCGCTCTCCGCTCTTTGCGCCTGTGGCTCTCGCTCTCTTTGGCAGGCGCTCTCACTCCCACGCACACACGGGAGTAGCAGCTGCTGCTAGCCATCCCGCTTATGCTCACAGCAGCAGCAGCAACAACAACAACAACAACAACAGCGAAGAAGACAAGACAAGTAAGCAGTGTTGCCAAGTGCGCTTTTTTCCCGTCAGATATGGCTGTAAGAATTGTAAAACTGCCGCAAACGAAAATTTTAACTTTTTTCAAAAATAATTCGGCTAAAAAAGCGTTTTCTTAAACTTTAAAAAATGTACACTATATAATTATTATTATATATAGTGAAAATAATTAATTTTAATTATTATTATATTGTTCGATATTTGCCTATAACACTTTGTTTTTAAAAAACAAAATTAGGCATAGCTTGGCTGATATCTGGCGCTTTTTTTGCAATTTCTTGTTGAGCTTTTTTGTTTTGCTTTAATGAAATTTTTAATGATTTATTTTTAAGCTCGTTGTGGGCGGAAGGGGAGTGGCATCCAAGATTTGAAGTAAACTTGATCTGCGTATGGTATACACCTTTCAGAAATGACCAAAACTGCTTTTCTAGCTCTTATAGTTGCTGAGATCGACGCGTTCAAACAGACGGACGGACGGACAAACGGACAGACGGAAAGACAGACGGACATGGCTATATCGACTCAGCTCGTCATCCTGATCAAGAATATATATACTTTGTGGGGTCTGCTACGCCTCCTTCTGGCTGTTACATACATTCGCACAAAGTTATTAACCCTGTTTCTCCATTTTTCAAATGGGCACAGGGTATAAATATGAAAAATATAAAAAATATTAATAAATAAATTAAAGGGAAGAATCAATTCTGAAACCGGCTAAATGGGCAACACTGACGTTTCTCGCTTCACTGAGAGCAACAAAAACAAAGAGAGAGCGACAACAACAGCAACAGAGAGCAGCCAAAATGCCGCCTGATAGCGCTTTGGCGTGCCTGTCTTTCTGTGGGCGGGGCGGGGGGATTGGCGCTGTTATTGTTGCTGTTATTGTTGCTGTTATTGTAGCTGTTACTGTTGTGCCCCAATGCTGTTTTTGTTGTCCTGCTGTCCGCCGCTGTTACATGAAGCATGAACTTTGCGCTTTGCAGCTGGATCTGAGCATAATTCACAGCTGGCACGCGATAAGAGAATCAAAATTGAACTTTACAAGTTAATCCTTTACACAACTAAATCGTTCAAATGTTATATATAATAATACGGCATAGACAGCAAAGGGCCAGCGGAAAGGCGGAAAAGCGGCAGGCGGGAAAGCAGGAAATTCAAATCAAAGCAGAGGCCAAAAACACCTTAAAACAACAACAACAGGAAGCGGCAGCTGTATCCAAACAGTGCTGCCAATTTTCATACAGAAAAAAAGCTGTTTCGACAACACACTCAAAAAAAGCTAAAAAAAAAATATAGAAATATTTTTACTTTCAAAATAACAATTTAAAATACACTCAATAACAGCAAAAATTGCGAAAATTTCGAGCCAATAAAATAAATTATAAAATATAATAATATAGAAATGAGTAAGAACAGAGCCGATCAGTCGAACGTGCCCTTATTCCTCCTTATGATATATTTTAAATATAATTTAAAAATATTGGCAATTTAGCCAGTTTCAGAATTAAATCTTCCCTTTAATTTCTTTATCAAAATTTTTTGCAATATTAATTAAAAATTGATGTTGTTGTTATTATATTTGTATAGGGAATCTATTAAAAGTTGTTGGGATTTTTTTACATTTATAACCCTTTCTGAAATATTTCATATAAACAAATTTTTGAAGTGCCAGAATTAAAAAAAAATTTATGCACTTTTGCGCTATATTTAATATTTTATTAAATTTCCTGTTGTTATGAGCATATATGGATCAAAATAATGATAATAAATCTATTATTGCTATCTATTTTGAAAATGTAAAATTTTATAAATTTTTTTTTTTTAATTTAGCTTTGAAATGCACTTCAAAAACCGCCAGATTTAACTGCGAAACGGCAAATTTGGTCACACTGGTAGCCTGTAGCGGGTTTTAGGATTTGCTGCTTTTGCAAATTTGTTGTTGTGCCGCCCGTGTGCTTAGCGTGTGTATGTGTGTGTGTGTGTGTGTGTGTGTGTGTGTGTGTGTGTGTGTGTGTGTGTGTGCGTGTGTCCTTCGGTTCGTCCTGCGCATTGGCAAGCGCCGATTTGCGATTTGCGTAAGGTGCCAGGCTCCGGCAAAGGACTCTGACTATGGCTCCTTGTTGGCTGCCAAAGCCCAACACACACACACACACACACACACACACACAGACACGCAGACCTACACCTACAGACAAACAAGATGGGCAAAATATATGTTGAGCTGCTGCCCTGCGTTGCTTTGTCATCGGCAATTGTCGTTGTCCTAGTCACGTTGCTCAGCAATATTTTTCACTTCTTCCACACACATGTCTCCCTCTTTATGTGTGTGTGGGTGTTCCTGTGTGTGTGTGTGTGTGTGTGTGTGTGTGTGTCTCTGTGTGTGTTAGTGTATGTGTATGTGAGGCGGGTGTTCGTTTGGAATGCATCCTTGGCATGGCTGCTGCTGCCGTTGATGAACTTGCGAAATGGATTTGCCTAGCAACAACAACTGCACAGCGAGAAAAAACCAATCAAAAACTACAAATCTCAAAAAAATATATTTATTATATATATTAAAATAGATCACGAATATTATTTTAAAATTTTTCTAATACAACACTTGGTTAACTTTTTATTTCAAAATTGAAACATAAAATTTTCCAACATATATTTTTAAACTATTTCGCAATTCTTAAATTTAAATAAATTATATAGAAAATCAATAACAAGAGAAAATTTTTAATTTTTATAAAAAAAAAAAAATTATTACTATTCGATGAATTTTCAAATTTAATTACAAAGTCTTCAATTTAGTGGATTGCAATTTGATTTCTAGAACCTGTTCTCTGTACACTCAAAGAAAATGCGTTGTAAAAATTATTAAGCTTATGCAGTGCTAAAATATTTAAATTTAGATTCTTGGGAAAGCTGCAACAAAAAAATCTAACAAATAAAAAATCTAAAATATGAAATAAAAATGGGATTCCCTAAAAATTTTTTAATTTTTGCTACATTAAATTACTGAAATGTATTTCAATCGATTAGAAATACTTTCAAATCAATTTTATCACTTATCAATTATCACGTTCAATTCAAAACTATTTCGATGCATTGCAGTAAGATGAAATTTATAATTGCTTTGTTTTTCTCGCAGTGCAGAGTCCTTTGGGGTAAGGGGGGCGCAATTGCTGGAGCAGCTGATGGATGTGTTAAGTGCCGCCTCAAGGACGTGCCCAGTTATCCTGACTTGACTGAACTTGTTCACTTGTTTTCTTTTTTGTTTTTTTTTGTGCCATACGCTTTCATTGGCTACCTATCATTAAGCCAACTCACAGAAGGCACACACACACACACACACACACACATACGCACACAGAGCTGCATTTGGGCCATTGAATAGAAGGCAAATTGACAGCGACAGCGAGAACAGCGGCAGCAGCGTTGCCATATCTCTTCTTGCTGACTCTACACACGCTCTACACTCTACACTCCACACACACACACACACACACACACACACACACACACACACACACACACACACACACACACACACACAGCAAAGCCGATCGCTTGCGAGCCAAACATTCAAAAATAGAAACGTCAACGCAAGCGATAGCTAGTCATAATGTTGTCATGTCAGATTTTGAATAAATCATCGATATGAAAACTTGATGCATTTGTCAGCCATTTGTAGTCTAACCCCCATCAATTCCCGACTCTTTCTCCCTTCCTTTCCCTTTCCCCTTTCCCTTGCCAACCAACTTCCTGCATACTTAGGCTATCAGGCATTTTGACAGGATGACAGCTGCAATCGCTCGACATTCTGCGCATTAAGCGGCATTAGAATCTATATCTTTAGAACTAACTCGCTGCCGATTTAAGCCAGCCACGAGCAATACCGATTGCACTACGGAATGAACACTTTAAAATCGCAAAAAGTGCAGTAGAATTTAATGCAATAATAGATAATTATGTGCTTTTCAGCGAATCGAATCGAACAGAATTATCAATTAGTTGAACAAATAAATATAGTATATGCGAGGGTGGTCTGATAAGTAATCGGTTTCGGCAAGAAAAAAAATATTTTTTTTATAGGTTTCATATTTTACTTGGATAGCGCAATTAATTAGCCGATACTACGAAAAGTTTGCTGAAGTTTGGTCACATTGATTTTTTTTGTTTTATTTTAGTTCGACTACTTTGGCAAGTCCAATTTGGAGTTTTGTGTGGTAAGATACTATAAATTATATTTCTGCTTTTAAAAAATAAATTAGAAATTGGGATTAAAGTTGAAGATTCTTTGTCGTATTTAACTATAAAATATTAGACTTCCGAATTGTTTGATAATTTAAAAAAAAAAACTGATAGGTTGAAAGAGGAACAAATTCCGAACTTGCGGAACTTAACCATTTCTATTTCTTGGGAGGCATACAAAGGTTGGAGGATCAGGAGGATTAGTCTAAAGTTTATTAGTGTATTACTCTAAAAGAAGATTATGTTTAAAGATAAATATAGTTTTCTATCAAAAAGTTTCGTTGTTACTTATCAACCCACCCTCGTATATATATAGCATAGTATCTGATATACAGCTTTAGTAGTTTTTGCGTCATTCGTACTTATACTTTAATAAAGCATAAGCTTTTTTTGACTATTCGAATACAAACAGATTTCAACTCTAAATCAAAATAGTCTTGTGCATATCTTTGCACTTCTAGATCTGTCAGTATCAGCTGGCATTATGCAAGAGTAGGTCATGCGTCATGCATACAAAAGCCGGAAGGGAGCAGGAAAATTAAATAGACGAAGCACTTTTGCCAATCTCAATGCTACGTTAAAATGTGCTATTCATATATTATTGATGGAACGTGTATATATATCTAAATGTATATATATATATAGAAACATACAAACATGGACTTGGAAGCGTGCTTAAACATCGGAGCTGCTTCGACTATTATCATTAAATTTTCAAAAGTTCTTTGACGATTTTTTGTCGAGCGCATTATGCCATTATACCCGTTACCGTTAACCCTTTGCCCCGCCCCCCGCTGCCCATTACCCGTCAGCCAAAGGCAATAACTTATTGGCCATTGAGGCCACCTGCCTTGCCAGCCTGCCTCGGGCACTTCCTCCCTGCCCCTCTGCCCCGTCCCGCCCCTTTCTCAGTTGCCCACTTAAATAACGCAGTCAGGGTCAGACACTGGCTACAATATGCAGGGCGGGCAGGGCGTTGAAGGAAAGGCGGGCATAGGATAATACGATAAATATATATGGGGGCATATGGGCATATGGTCTGTGGACAATGGTCAATGGATTTTTTTTATATCGCTGCAATTGAGCGAAACATCCAGTCGCGTCGCGTTAACGCAAACGCCTTAAATATTTCAGTAGGCCCCAATGGGGGCAAATGTGACTGCGAATGTGAATGGGCATAAAACTGTGACTGTAGCTGTAGTTGTAACTGTTACAGTCACAGTCACAGTCACTGCGATTGGCAGTGAAACTATTATTGCGATTTGCAACAATGCAGAAACGTCTTAAAGTCTAGGAATATATAAAATTATATTAATTTTTTTTATTTATTATTTTTAATGATATTTATTAAGAAATGTCGTTCTTAATTTTTATTTTTATATATTAGCCTTAGTGGAAAACTTATTGAGAATTATTATTTAACACATCAATTCTCTATTCAAATTTATTATTAAACACATTAATTCTCTATTCAAAACAAGAAACTGATATGAATTTGAGCAAATATTACGATATTTTAAAGGAAAATCGGTTTTCATTGCATACCCCAGCGGGCACAAGCCTTAAATTTGCTGAAATCTGAATTTTTCTCCAAAATTCTATTAAGGCTTGCACTTTAAAATTTTAGGATAGTAAGAAGAAGCTATAAGAAATTGATATAGCCAAGATAAAAGATAAAAGGTATATATTGTCAATTTCTGAATCTAATCAAACGCACAAACTAGGAGAATATATTTTTGCAGCCCTTTAACTTTGGGGCCCAGTGTAAAAAAAACCGGCACTGGCTCTAGGCCTAGGGTTATGTCGATTGGGCCCATTGGGTGTTTTGGCTGTTTGTATGGATAAGCAGGTCGCATAGGGTTTTCCGTTCAACACCATTTCGCGATATGCGTCTCGCTTCCTCTCTCTCTCCCTCTCTCTCTCTCTTCTTCTCTTTCAGCACATTTCTCTCTCTCTCTCTCTCTTTGTCTGTCTCTCTCTGGTGGCCGCTTGTCGCCACCGCAGGCGCATATAAAATTTATCATCGGCTAAATATGGCATGAACCAGAAACAGAAACTGAAACTGAAACAGAAGCGACCCGGCTATGCACAGAAGGTGTTTGCTTATAACGCACACATGTCGCACACATTTACTTGCATCGATAATTTATGCCACACACACTTCAGGCCCAACAAAAACAAAACAAAAACAAAAACAAAAAATGGAGAAAGAGTTTACTCTTTGACCTGAAAAACTGCATTTAAATGGAGCGCGACAACAAAGGGAATTGCGTATAAATAGCTGGCACAAATAAAGTTATCCAACACTGGCAATCTGGTAAACTGTCAGTTAAGGCCTTGTGCGTTCAGCCCAACACTCACACACACACACACTCACACACACATACACTTGGTCATTAATTACAGTTTTGCTAAATTGTTCGACAATCTTCGATCTATGCCATATATCAAGCGCGTAGTGGCATCCCTGTTCCCACCCCTCTCCGTTCCTCTATCCTCTCCTGCCTCACTGATATATCGGACACTATCTTGTGAACAATATTGTTCGCTGCAAAAGGTTAAAGTTCGTGCAGTCTAAAATATTTTTGACATAATTTCCCATAACAGAATAATATTTATGACTTCGCTTGCGATTTATGCGATTCGTGTAATATTTATTTTATTTATACCCTTTATCAAGAAGGTGGTATATACTTTATGGGGTCTGCCACGCCTCCTTCTGCCTGTTACATACACTCGCACCAAGCTATTAACCCTGTTTTAACCCATTTTTAGGGGGTATACATATGAGAAGCTAATTAAGATCTTTATCTTAAAACCTTTAGGAAAATATTTCGAAAAAACTTGGTTAACTTAAATTCTATAGTACAAATTATAATCATACAATCTATATAAATTCTGCTAATAAAAACATTAGAAACTAAAAAAAAATTTTAATTTTAAAGTGTTTTTTCGTCAAACACAAAATGTAACTGTTGTTTTTTTTTTAAGTTATTCGCAGATGGCAATTGGAAGCTTCAAAAATTCTGGCAACGCCATAGCGCAATAACACTAAATACCAGCTTTAAATAAACCAAAAAAAATTAAACACTAACAATAGAGGAATTATTTAATATTAATATTATTATTTAATATTATTATATTATTATTAAATTTATTAAATAAATTTCCGACAGGCATTGGCAACGCTGTTGGCAGCTAACAGAGCCTGCGACCTTGCCTAACAGCGCTGATGTAAAGCCTCAATTGGCGCTGTTAACGTGAGGTGAGAATACAAATTGCTAAATAACAGCTGTGATTTGTATATTTCATGATACTGCATGTATTTAAATTTGCATTTATTTATGTTGTAACGCCCACTTAACATGCCAACTCGTTGTACGTTTAACAGACAAATGTTAACAGGCAGCGGAGAAATCAAAGTGAAAGCCCGACATTCTGTTTGATTTACGTGGTGGGGACAGAGGGGTCTGTGCGTGTGTGTGTGTGTGTGTGTGTATATGGCAGAAGGAATGCGAAACGTAATGCAATTTATTATAACAACAATACAAAAAAAAAAAAAAAACAAGAAAAAAATGGAGAAAAACAAGGAAAAAACGTCTGGGGAATTCGCGCTCCGTTTAACACACAATTTTGAAGTTGGTTACGTTTATTTGGATTCGCGAATCGATATTCAGCGTCAAGTCGAGTCAAGTTGAGTGCGAGGTGACGGGAAATTGTTTGCCTTTGCCTCTGCCTTTAGCTTCAGCTTTAGCTATAGCTATAGCTTTAGCTTTGGCTTTGGCTTTGGCTCATGCCTGCCCCCAGGAAATGTTGAAGTAATTGACGAGTTCTAGACGAAAGTAGACGCCGAGCTGCAAACCCCAAATCCCTTCCTCCATTCTCCATTCCCCGTTTAGCCTGTTCATTCCCATTTTCCACTTGCTCTGACACACACACACTAAACTGACCCTGACCTCAAAACAGCTAAAAGAAAACTAGGCAGGAGAGGAGAAGAGAAGGAGAGAAAAAAAACCAACAAGAACCGAGGGGGGAACAAAACTCCCGAGTTGGATTTCATTAGTCAAGTTGAGTTAACTTGGGGATTTGTCAGGTTTATTGGGCAAACCAAGGCACAGGTGCTGCTATAACTAATTTAACAGGAATTTTGTATACATATCTACATACATACATACATAAATGTATATATATACAAACTGACAAATGTACATACATCTTTATTATGTACTTGTTTGGCTACAATACATTTTGTTTCTTTCATTTTCCATTTTCCATTTTTATCTTTATTTTGATTTGAATTTGGGTATTTTTGTTTTTCCAACGCCTGCACTTTGGAAACGTACCAAAGGGTGGGTCTATAAATTTAGTGCAAATGGGAAATGTGTGTAAAATTCAAAAAGGGGCGTGGCAGATCCTATAAAGTACTATATATATGTATTTTTTATCAAGACAACGAGCTGTAAGAACAAATTATAACGTTGGAGACACCATTTTCGGTACTTAGGTTTTCCCAAGATTATTTTCCAATTTTTGTTTAGATTTTTGTCACCTTACCGCCTTTACCGCTAAACATAACAGCCGCAGCTTTAAAGCTACAGCCTTGTACATAGCCTATGTCCATTGATGCAACATCTTATATTATTATGAAAACAGCGAAGATATGCTATAGACAATGTGGCACATTTTTGGCAGAGGCAGTGAAGTGGTTATATATACGTGTACAGCTACAAATGATACAGGGTCTACAGGGTCTGCCGTCAGTGGCGTCCGACTGGTCTGCTTCGCCCTCACTGTTTTTTCTTGTTGTTGAGCATTTAATGAGAATCCGCATTGTGTAGCACCTTGTACAATATAACAAATCTAATCTTAGTAATAGAGATGACTTTCGCGGCAAATCGATTAGGTCATATGCCAGAACACACACACACACACACCCACACACATACGCACAACACTCTAAACAATATATCAAAGACAAAAGCAGAAACGTGGAGCGTGGGGGCAGGCGAGAGGCTGTGGAAGGGGAGGGGAGGGAAGCTGGAGGCTCTATTGAGGCATACGTTTTGTATATTATATAGCAGGGAAATCGAGTATTTATGGGCATTTGTTTTCGTATAGCAATTTAGATACAAATAGTAGAACAGATACAATAATCTCAGTGCTGGCGTTCGATCGGGACGCTTTTTGATTTCCCCATGTCTGTCAGTGTGTGTGTGTGTGTGTGAGTGTGAGAGTGTGTGAGTGTGTATGTGTGTGTGTTTGTCGGTGTGCCTATTTCCCACATTATTTTTAATGCCCTATCGCTGAAGGGGCAGCATCATTTGATGGCCCGATCTGTTCCCCTAACAGCAACTCGTTACATTAACAGCACATTAACAGCGACTCTAACATAAAACAGCGAAGGTCGCTAATTGGTCATATGCCGCTCCGATATACATATCTATCGATATTTCTCAGTTACTGATATTTTAATCAAAGTTTTTTTCAAATAATTGTAATATTTGTAGCTTTCTTCTAGCTATATTCCATTCTAGTTTATCTACTTCCAATATTATTTAAAACAGTAAAATATGTTAAAAATATTGATATCATTTTAGAAAATCAAATCATTTTTTATTATTGTTATTATTATAATTATTATTATTAATAATTAGTTATTATTATATTTTAAAATTAAATTGATTATAAATTTTAAAATTTGCCAAGACCTTACAGAGTTGCTTTGGCATCGTTAACAGCGCTGTGGCGTTCGATAAAATCGATTGCATATCGCTAAATCGATCTAAATAGTATCTAAATTGCAAAACATTTGTACTCGTAACTTCAATAAGGGTATTCCCATGCAGGAGCAAATAAAAATGAATGCGTAACAAAGGGCACACGGCTAGAAAGAAAATGTTCATAAATATGCGCTTAAAGAACTGAACGTTATCGATAAGTCGTAAGTTTGGCAAGGGTATTCCCAATTTCATTATTCTGCTAACGCCAATAAAAATGCCTTTTCATTGTTGTTTTCAATTGCTAAACGTGTCTGTGTGTGTGTCTGTGTATCATTGTGTTTTTTTTTTTGGGATTATTTTTTGTTTTTTTTTTTGTTTCTGTGTTCTTCTCATTCTGCAGATGCTTTTGGATGGAAATAACTTGGAATAGCCCAGTTTTAGTTCGGCAACCGGGGCATTGTTTATTTTTATAGTTGACTCGCAACCGGGCAGGCAGCCGTGGAACACCTAAAGACCTCAAGACCTGCAGACCTCAGGCTGAATCGTTTGTCCATATTCCCTGCTCTCTTTGTCCCGCTCGCTCTTGGGCTGTCATGCCCGGCATACGTCATAGTTGGAGCCAGTGTTGGCTAATATGCTTTTCTCCCGCCAAATCTGGCTGTTTTTCAAGCAAAGTGGAAATTCTCGTATTGTTCACAAATAATTCCGGTTCTTTTTCGATTCATCTTTCAATTTTACAAAATGTTTGCAACAACTAGGGAAATATCGTGATTATTTATAACGATATTTGAGCTCAACATCATTATTTTAAACCCAAATATCATAGGAAAAATTAAGTTTAGGTAACATAAAGTCATAGGTAAATAAAGTTTGGCTTTTGATAGTTTTAGAAACTGTTAAACATTATATGAAAAATGTTATTTATAAATTCATAAAGTTACAGTAAAAAAAACGGCGTTTTTTGAGCGATGAAAACTGGCAACACTGCTTGGAGTTACATTTACAGAGGCTGACATGGGTGGAGAGGGAGGGGGGGCATCATTTGTTATGCTGTTATGTTTTTTTTTGGTGCACTTACCAGGATGGGACGCTCGCTGGCATAGGAAAGTTTGCGCGTCTGACGCAGTGTCTCCACCCAGAGGGAGGTGCGTCGTGACGCATTTGCGGCGCCGGCGCTGCCCCCCGGTGCCGCCTCCCTGCCCGCCGCTGCACCGCCGCCAATGCTGGCGGTGCGCGTCATTGGGGGTGCTGGCAGCGATGACGATGACATGGGCATGGCAATGTTGACGGTGCCGGGCACCTGAACCGGTGCACTGGAGGAGGCGTCGGTTCCGGTTAGACTTAGGGGCGGATAGAAGCCGCCCTTGCATTGGTTCTCCATGCAGGAGGCGGGCGACATGCCACAAAAAATCACAACAAATTTAAAAACAACAACAAAAAAAAACTGTCACAATTCACATAGGCTGCAAGCACCCAAAGCACTATTCAAGGTACAGGTATTTATTTATTCTCCTTTTTTTTTGGGAAAATATTTCAATTAAACTTTTGATTTGTATGCGTATTTGTTGTTATTTGTATTTATTTTTTTTTTTTTTTTGTTTATTGTTGTTTGCGCAGCCAAATTGCTGCAATATTTTTGTTTTTCCCAATTCGTTGGAGAATTTTTACCGTTGCATTTGGCAGTTTTTGGCAATTTTTCACAGTTTTCGCAGTAATTTTATTGCCAAACGTTTAATTGAATTTATTCTCGACTTTCGGCTGCGTAATTGTCCAAATGTAAACACACACACACACACAGACGGATGGATGGATAGATGGACGGATAAATGGACGTATAGACAAACGGACGGACGCACGCACAACATATATATATAGATATATATATATCTATGCAGTTAGATATTTAATTCCGGTGGGAAAACTGTTACATTTTGGGCACTTTCATGGCAAGTACTTGACGAGCTGCTAATGGACGCTACGACCCAAAACTCTAGGCACAACTCTGCAACGGAGACGTGTCGTATCGTGTCGTATCGTGTCGTGGCGTGCGTTCTGGTCGCGTTGCCGTTATCCGCACAAATGACCAGCCGCAAAAATTGTATTTAGATTTCAATTTCGATTTCGATTTTCTTGTGCTGCCGCCGAAGGGAATACGCCAAAGCAACAGCAACAACAACAACAGCGATTAAAGCAAATAAAAGAGAAGAAGAAAAGAAAAAGAATATAGGCAAAAAATAAATAGTAATAATAATAACAACAATAACAAGCGCCAAGTCGACGCAGCACGCGACGAAGCAGCGCGCAGATCGCGACAGGCGATTGGCCCGCTTCAGTCGATTGCTCGATTAACGATTACTCCACGATTGCAGGCGATTGCCCGACTGCTCGATTGCTCGATTGGCAACAGCAGCTGGGCGCTGCACAGTGGTTGCTAACATATTTTTTGAAAGTATATTCACAATAACTAAATTGTCTCTTTGGAGTGTTTTTTTATTCTCATTTCTAATGTTTCCTAAGCTTAAAGCTCCCCAACGATTTTCAGGTTTATATTTCTTTTGATTATAGATTAATATATTTAGTTGAAAATTAAACAGAAATATTTAGATATTATAGATAAATATATATATATATTTTTTTTTATATTTAAATATTTTTCAAATATTTTTGTAAATTTTTGTTGAAGATTTCATAGCGATATCTGCACTTGAAATATGTTTGTCGCCTACTTTGCGCCACTGTGCGCTGAGAGAGACATCCGTGTTGGCTCTCTCTCTCTCTCTCTCTCTCTCTTACTCTATCTTTTTCTCCGGTTTTCTCTCTCGCGCGCACACTTCCCGCTCAGAGCAGCAAAATGGCTTTTGCCTACGTCATGGCCGCCGATGCTCGCTTCCTGCTCACTCAAACACGCTCTCTCCCGCTCTCCCCCGCTCTCCCGCTCTCTCTCTCTTTCCCGGTTTTGGCCTAAACGAAGAAAAAATGCTGTGTGGTAATTTGCTGACTGGCAGGCAGGTTAGCATGAACTTGAAGATGCCCTATGAGTTGTGACTCACTTTTTAAACAAAACCTTGTCCCACATGGCATTATTCCCAAATTTAATGCACATTCGCGCTTTTTGAGTATTCATATTCATATTCACAATATTCGCGATTTATTGGACCTTAGCCAAGAAACCAACGAAAAAAAGACCAAAAATAATGAATTATCAAAATTTCTTTGTAATTGCAATGGGAATTTTTAGGGTTTGCGCTTCCAGCATGCATAAAAATTAATTATTTCAGGAAAACATTATTCAATATGCCGCCACAAATGCGAAAATAGTTTAATGTAACCATAAATCTTTATACAATTAGCCCATATATTTACCCAATTCCCATTTCGCATTAATTCCCGCTATAAATTGGCTACATAATATATATAGAATTGGTACGCCGATCATTGGATTTAGTTGATTTGAACTCTTTATAACAACAATCAACATGCCAAATAAATAAGTTTAGAAATGAATGGGTAAATTTCTAAATTGCATTTCTGTTTTTCCATATCCCTGGAGACCTTTGATAACAAATCTTAATTAAATTATTTATATATTTTTTATACTTTTTAGAGATCATATTTGGGTATATAATTCAAGCATACGAATTTTTTATATTTTTAATTGAGCGACTTTTTGATACGTACATAATTGTGCAAAATACTATAAATTAGAGCTGGGCTTCGATTCGATTCTTTTTATCTACGATTAAATCGATGCTTTTTTTTGAGAATCGATTTTTTCGCGCAATGTAATATTGGGGTTTTTTGTAAAGTTTAGGCTCTGCTACTGTCGATTACGTCCGATTGTAAGCTTCCACCCAACGGATCTGCCTCGTCTTTAGTTATTTTTGTTTGTTTTTTTTAAGCATATTGAATTTTTTCGATTAATCGATAAAATCGCTTTTTAGACGATCGAAAATATCGATTCTACAAAATCAAAGACCGAACCCAGCTCTACTATAAATATATTCGATATTGACAAAATGCTTCGATATTCGAAATTATCGATATATAGGCGATAAGTGGTTTAGATCTTGCAGCATATCACAAACTGCCTGCTAAGACACTATGTTGTTCATATAAATCAAGTTGTAACTCAAATAACTTTATTGTTATTTCGCCGATGTGATTAAGATTTTCTATATAGCTGCAGAGCTATATAAGCTTCCAAGTTGCGATATATATTTTGGGTATACATGGAAAGATATTCCCACAAATTTAAATACAATTTAAGTTAAATTGATGGAAAATATAGCTAAGGCTTAAACTGTAACAGTTGTGCATGCATATGGAGTGAATAACCCGGCATTATTCATGAGCAGAACGAGTGCATTTGATGTAATCAATCAATAAGGAAAACATAAGAACTACGCTTACCTTTCAGCTGAATATCAGATTGATTACGCTTACAAATTGAATAATAATAATATGATAATGCCATCAAGAACTACAAGAACTACAAGCAATAACGAGCTAACGAGCCAATCTCAACATAAATGCGAGTGTGAGTCTGAGTCTGAGTCTGAGTGTGATTGAATACAACGAGTATATGAACAGCTACAAAGCGACATTTGATGAAGCAGCCACCGAACAAAAAAAAAGAAAAATAGAAGAAAAGAAGAAAAGTTTTCGAACTGAGCTGAATTTGAGGAACTACGAATACTTGTGGCGGCAGCTTATTGTGAATACTACGTACTTAATATGAATGCGAATGAGTGTTTGCATTTATTCAAAAGAGAACGAGAACGAGAACGTTAACGGGCATTCGAGTATCTGCAAAATGTATCGCATTTTCTTTTGTTTGGAAAAGGATTATGGAAAATTTTGGTGCCAAAAAACTTCAACTACAAAACTTTTGCTATTTTTGGTATTATTTGTTTTGGTATTTTTATGGTATTTTGTATGTACACAATACATATAAAAAATGTAACGTTTATGCACAAAATAATGCTAATCGAACTTGCATGAATTTGGTTTGTATTTTGTTTTTTGAATGGGAGTTTGTTTGGTTTTAAATTTGCTTTTGTTTGTTTTTTGTTTTTTGCCATAAACATATTTTATTTTGTTGTTTAGTTTGTAAATTGTTGAATTTGTAAGTTAAATACCATTTTGGAGCATTGTAGCGTTTCGTTAGTGGCCTCTGTGAAGGCCCTTCTAAGTCGCAATTTTCGGCTTTCGGACAATGTGCGAGGCATTAGAAGAACGCCCTGAGGAGAATTGTTGGATGCGAATTGAGTGATTAGTACGGTTACAGTTACAGTTACGGTTACAATAACAGTTACAATTACAGTTACGAGTTAAGAGTTAAGAGTTAACAGTTAATCGATTACAGTTTTGCAATAGAATAGCTAATCTAATAAATAGAATATTATTATAGACTATGCCAACATGAGGGCGCTCTATAAATACCATAGAAATTTGTACGCACAATAAACTACGTTATAGAATTAATAATAAAAATATTTATTCTTGTTGATCAATAAAAAGCAAAAGCAGAAACAACAACCAAAACAATAACAAAATATAGGGGCGGGGCAGATCAGTGGGACGGAGGCTACAGTCGGACGTAACCGACCGTAGGAGACCCTTTACTTTGAGTATATGTACATACAAACACAATCAGACGCACACACACTAAGCTACCCGCGTATGCAAGGCACACCACCCCCCCTCTGCCTAGTGCGACAAGTTGTCTGTGGCATATGTTCGCTGTTTCTTATCCGATCGCGACAAAATTTACAGCGTCGATAGAGAATGTCATAAACTAGTTTAATACCAAATTACAAATCAATAGCTTTAAAACTGTGGCTGCAGTAGCTTTTTGCGGTTTACGGGGGAAGGGGGGAGGTATCCAAAATCTAAAACAAACTCGTGCTGCTTACTGATTAGGAGAATCTAAATCCCGAATATGGTGTCTCTAGCTCTTATAGTTGCTGAGATCTAGGTGTTCATACAGACAGACAGACGGACAGACGGACAGACGGACAGACGGACAGACGGACAGACGGACAGACGGACATGGCTATATCGACTCGTCTTGTCGTCCTGATTAAGAATATATATACTTTGTGGGGTCTGCCACGCCTCCTTCTGGGTGTTACACACATTTCCTCTTTGCACTAAACTAATAGACCCTTTTTACTTTTTTAAAGTAAAGGGTCTAATTATGCATAATTTACTGTAGACTTAAGACATTTAACATTATTTATATACATATATACATAGATATATTTACAGACATAGTAGTGGGTATTTAGCACATAGTGTTTCAGTTGTAGAGCTTGCATTTTGTTAAATAGTTTTATGTAGTATCTTGTCTGAGTGTTTTGTGGGTTTTTAACAAAATGAAATTAAAGATAAGAATTGTTTTGTATGGCATAAAATTAAAATAATTATTTAAAATTTCGATAGCATTATCTATATCAGCCTATATAGATGCATTTCCAACTTGCTTGTTGGCAAACAACATATGGCAGCTCTTACAAAAATGTTTATCATTTTTAAGCTTTTAATATGCAATTAATTGTGTCATATATGTGCAAATAAATTCTGATTTTGTCACAGTATTGTAACATTTCGTTTCACAGCATTCGTAAAACTGATTTTACCGCTACTCGAAACAGCAATTATTTCAATTGTTCAGTGCCATATCGGAAGACACATGGCGAATCAATATGGCAAGCTATGCACACCACATATGGCAACTTGTGACATACAAATTTGTAGGCAAACATTGCCAGAAGATAATAATAATAAATAATAATAATAAAATAAAATAAATATTAAAACAATATTTAAAAAAATAAAAATAAAACTAATATTTAAAAAAATAATTAAATTTAAAACAAGAAAAAAATTATCAAAAAATAAACAAACTTTTAGACAAACAATTACATTTATAATATTACTTTTCATATATAAAATAAAACCACTATAAATCAATGCAAAATTAAATAAGATATCCAAGTGTTTTTCATTTGTTATATGATGCTAAAATATATAAAATTAAATCTATAAATTTTATTGCAAAATGAATTAAAATACAGTGGAATGTTTAATTGAATTCTAAAACATATGAAATAGCTTTTTTAATTGCATGTAATTTCCGCATAGACACTGCAAATTGCAGACAAATTCAGTTACTTTATCAAATGGCAGCTAAACGGCCTACAGACAGACTTACTAAATACGCATATAAATAGTTTATACCCGACAATTTGTATTTCAGCTGGCAAACGCTCTAATAGCAGCCTCAATTAGCGCATACAAAAGGGCCAATAAATTGCTGTCACTTGGCCAAAAATATCTAGACGATTTTGTAAAACTGTAGTGCATACTTTTAGGCACAATTCAATTGGAATATTTCGCGCCGCCCAAAAGCAGGCAATGCGAATGGCAAATAAATATTGACAATTGTACAAATTATGAATAATTGCGCTTAATTTGGGTTTTGGCCAGAAATGATTAAATGCCGTTGACGGCTTTCTTGCTGTGGCGTTAAATGCCAAATTAGAAATAATTGCAAGTTATGCATGTCGCGACATGTCGTTGGGCAGGCGACAGAGGCCAAGCCATATCTGGCATTGCTCATACGTACAGTTGGCCGAGTTAGATTTGTGTGTGTGTGTGGCATGAATGAAAAGTTTTGTAGCATGTTGCATAATTAAGTAGAAAGCTTTCTGGCATGAACAACAAAAATGATAGCGAAACTATTTGAAAACTTGTAAACGAGGCGCGTGAAGCTTTTGTGGCAAGACAAAAGCTTTCGACTCAAGCTTTTAGCACACACAGGCATAAATATACATACATATATAATATATGTGTGTGCATAGGTAAGTACGCTGTTAAGTATTTATTTATGGTTTACCAGTACTTTAAATTGCATACAAAATTTATGCCCCACTGTGCGTGTGCGTGTGTGTGTGTGTGTGTGTTTGTATTTGGGTTGATTATGGTGGAGTGGCGAAAGCTTTAAGCTTTTAAGCTAACTGTATGCACTAGTCGCTGGGCAACTACAACAAGTACAATGGATTGCTGCTATTGGGTTAGGTCCGAGTTGTAAATGATTATGGCCAGGGCAGAGTATCATTATTATCTTTGGCCATTAGCTTTACCGTTATTTACTTAACTTAACAGCGGAATGTGACAAAGCTTTTTGTCACACAAACACGCGCGCACACTAGCGCAAATTAAGCATAAGCTGCTTTGCTGTTTAACGGGACTTTTGTGAAGCTCACAAAAATAAAAACGAAGAGAGAGCGAAAAACAGGGTATAATAAAAAGAAAAAAGAAAAATCGTCGGAGAAAAAGTCTCAATTATCTATGGAGAAATCTGCTTCTCAGTCTAGCTTTCGCTGGCTCTCTCGCTCTTTGCTCTTTGCACTTTGCACCCCGTTGGCAGAGGTGGTCAGAGGGGGGACAGTGAAATGTCAAAGAGTGAAAACATTCATCAATCATGTTAAGGTCAGTGCAGAGCAGCGTTAAGAAAGTGGGCAATGGCCAAGAGGAATTTGGGGCGTGGAGAGGCGGGAATTTCGAGTGGCAACGTCCAGAATTTATTGATATTAATTACAATTACAATTACAATTACAATTACAATTATAATGCTAATTATATTTCTAAATATAACAGCATTTTTAATGGCCCTTAAACGTGATCTGAGTGACCGAAAGACTGATTGATTGATTGATTGATTGAGCGACTGAATTGACAACTGGCGAACTTAATTTACAATTCCAGCACATTATGAATAATCAATTTCCCCAACCGCCAAACGCCAAGGAGGCCCAAAGAAAGGGAGAGGTTAGATTTGAATATAGAATGACCTCGTTTGAATGATGAACATAATGATGACGATGATGATCATAATGATGATGATGATGATGATGGGACAGGCACACTACTCAAGTGCCTAACGAATTTTTGATTTGATTTAATATCTTTGCGCTGTCAAGCAGACACTCGACGTGCCTTCCTCGACCATTTGCCAAGCACACTTCAGGACCCCCGATGTTGTAAACAGCGTTTTTTAATTAGAATCCAAGTAAACTGTACGTATATTTATGCATACTGTGGATGGGCATTATTTTTTATATCTTTATGCATGCGGCTGTATGTAATAATTAATATTATTGGGCCAATGTGGCGTATGAGCAATATTGATTTTCACTAATTGGATTTCAGCGCGTCAAAATGTGAAAAATGAGAAATATACACACAAAAAAAGCAAACAAAAAAAACAAAAAAAAAAACATTAAAAAAAAATATATATATATATGTGTTTGTGTGTGTGTGTGTGTGCAGAAAGAGAAAGAGAGAAGAGAAAGAGAAGGAAAAGCAAGCGGCAAAACGTTGGATATGCTTGAATGCCTATTATAATACTTAAGTACTTAGGCATGGAAATCAACTTGAGGAGCAACTTGAAATTCTTCCCGTTGCGTCTCATTGCGTTCGCTTACAGCACTAAGTTCTAGGTTAGGTTAGGAGGCGTACTAAGTGGCAGAAATAGATGTAAAGCAGTAAAGCGGAAGAGAGCATAGAAGTAGAAGTAGAAAGGAAAGCCAAATGGAAAACAGACAGCATTAAGTAGACTTAAGTCAACAAATTACAAATGGGAAATACTTTACGATTACTCTCAAGTTAATTGTTAAACATAAGTATCGATAACTTTAACTAGAATCTCGTGCAGTAAAATCGTAAACTTAACTTATCGTTACTCTTGATATAAACCATTTCGTGTTGTTAGCTTTAAGTTTAAGTACTAACTGAAAATATACATAGTTCGGCTTCTTTTGTACTGTGTGTAGAGTAATCGATAGGTAGATATATCGATAATATAAAATCAATTTTCATACAGTATTGCCAGATATCCAAAAGTTTTTTGGGATTCAAATTTGACAATATTCACAAAATATGGCTAACGCTTTAGTTATATTAATAATATAAAAATAATTTTAAAAAATAAATTAAAATATTTAAAGATTCTCTGATCATAAATTCGATTTTTAAAAAAGCCTTGCCAGATCCTGTTATAATTTCAATTCTTAATATATCAATAATTTAAAATATTAAAACCCTTGCCAGATTGTGCTATAATTTCGATACTAATTTTACACGCAATAAATAAAGTTGAATACATTATTCTAAATAGCATTTGATCCGCAGCCAACTTAACTAGCTGAGCGTTGCCAGATCGTGTAATAGTTTCGACTTTTTCACAAATAAATAAAGTTAAACAATGCTCAACATTACACTCAAGTTAATTGGCCAAGCGTTGCCAGACATACGTTAAATTATAAAATACGTAAAGGGGAACGAGAATTCGATAGTTTACGCCATATAGTAGAATGTATCGATAGTCTACACACTTGTTGATAACGTTAGGCAATCGATAAATAAGACAAAATCAATTAAAAGTAATTACTTAAGGGTTGTGTTTCATTCTGGCTTAAACACATAACATCGAGTGCGTTTTTGCTGTTGGCCAGGGATGGGGCCAGGGATGGGTCAGCTGAGCGGTAGAAGACATTGCTATGTAGGTTTGTACACCAATAAAGGAGCAACATAGATGGTGATACCGATTTGTTTTTGGATACATTTTTTTTTTGTTTTTTTTAGGTTATGTACACATTACTGTTTTTGGACGGTTTTGTAAGGTTATGTTGACACACAATCGAGTTGAGGTTATGTACACACACGCACACAGGCGTAGACTGCGTGTGTGTGTTCGTGTAAGTGTTGATGCCCACACCCCAGGGCCAAAATGGCGCTTGGGTTGGGTCAGTTGTGGGCGGGACTAGGGGTTTGGGGGTTTGGGGCTTACCTGCTTAAATGGACGCATGCCGCCATTGATCCTGAGGGAATCGGCCGCAATGCCCGCAATGCCATCTGTGGTGCTTTCGCGCAGCTGCTTGAGAGACACATTCGGCACCGTATGGGAGTGTCCGCAGGCGCCGTGCGAGCCGCAGCAGATGGCCGTACTGCTCGACTCCGGCTGCGAGCTCTGCCGTATTATCCGGGAGCCATTTGTTGGCGATGACGTGATTAGCACTGGCGGCACCTGCTGCTGTTGCTGCTGTTGATGATGATGTTGCAGCTGCAGCTGCTGCTGATGCAGCTGCAACTGCAACTGATAATGTTGCTGCTGTGGATGTTGCTGCTGTGCATGTTGCTGCTGTGGATGTTGCTGCTGCTGCTGGAGGGCTGAGTTTGATATGCATATGGCCATCGAGCTGCTCAGATTACCCTGCTGGAAGGCACTTTTCACGCTGTCCCGCGATGCGGACCGATCGATCTGCCCAGCTGTTGAGATGGGCGTGGCGGAGGCGCGCCTACTGCAGTTGCGACACGCCCGACAGCGACTGGGCGCGCTGGGCGGTATGCTGGAGGCGAGATTCTGATATGATGTGGTGCCCAAATTGGGATGACTTGAACCCGTCGAGCCCGCCGATCCCGTCGAGCCCCCGTTGCCCCCCGCCGTACCGGCAACCGTTGCCGCCCCCTTGCCATTGTGATGATGCGAATTCTCATGCGGCTTTAGACTTAAATTCATAATTGATATGGTCGGTTGTTCCAGCTGCTGTTGCTTGGTCATTGATGATGTGTTTTGTGTTAAATCTTGGTCCTCTTCGTGTACTTCAATATCAGGCACTATCGATGTTGTTGCTCCTCCTACCCCACCTCCCCCACCGCCACCGCCTCCCCCCACCACTGTGCGCAATCCCTGCTCCACATCCTCATCGCCGTGCGTCGTCAGTCCGGTTAGGACAATACCCCGCATGCTCTCCTCGGATCCCATCCGACCAGCACCCGCGGAATGCTGCGACTGCTGCGGACTGGTTAGGTACGTGGACGTCCTGTCCTGACGCATCAATGTCGGTTTGCCACCCGACGTGGAAGCCATATTGTTCGCTGTCGGCCCGTTCGCCGAGCTGTTCTTCACCTGCCGCAACAGGGCGGTCCGTCCGCCCCCCGTTCCGCTCTTGCTGCTGCTGGACACCAGCAGGGAGTCCGTCTCCTCGGAGCTAACATAGCCCGAGTTGCTGTTATCGTTTAGCTTCTGAATTGACATCTGCAACGGCACGTGGCGGAAAAGAAATATGGCACACAATTAATTACCAAGCAATACGTAGCCAGAGCCAATAAATAACAGGGCGATTTATTTTACAGTTTGTCGCAAATTAAAAACCAAAAAGTCTATTCATTTCCTCTGTCAATCTTCTTTTTCTTTAAGCTTAACTGAATTTCGGATGTTTTATAATGCATAGACTTTGCAAAAGATTTTCACAAACTGCCCTTCATCTTAAAGCTATGCATATTCTTAAGCATGTTCGCTGTTCCAGTCTTATTCAATAACATAGTGGCTCCCTTGCTTTTGCAATTGCTCTTTCTTATCGGTTGAGCAAGCTCGCATATGTGAGCGCTCATTCTCATATGCAAAGCAAATTACAAGAACAATTGCGTGTATTTTTTCTTATTCCACACAAATCATTGTCACAAGCTCTAATTCTTGGAATGCCATTCGCCTTGTTGTGAAAAAACATGCAATGAGAGAAATCAATTCTGTTCTTGCATTTCGATCAAAATCTTCGACATTGCAGAACACAATTTCTGAAAATTTTTACTCAATTGGTTTTTCAATGCAGCAAATTGAAGCAAGTCTAATTGTTGGTATTATTATTTTTAAGTGTAGTTGGTTTTTTGTTGGTTTGTATTGGTGCGTGCTGTGCCGTTATCAGCATTTAAGCTCCACTAATATGTATATAGTTTTATGGCTATTTTTTTCGAACAAACAACTAGATTTTTAAAAACCAAGCTTAAAGCTAGAGTAGCTCAGCTGCAGAGTTGCATTTTCTATGAATAAAAGAAGAGCTTAACAAAGTAGAGCTTGACTTAAGAGCTCTTTCTCCCTCTCTCTCACACTCTCTCTTTCTCTCACTCTGTCTCACTCTATCTCTGATTTGCTCACGTTTCAAAGCGAAGCTCATGAAAAGCTCAGAGTGCATAAAAAGCTCTTAAGAGCTGGCAGGAATAAGTTAAAGCAGTGAAGATAACCGAAAAGATAAGGCCAAAAACAGGAGCCAAATCATGCCTGCACAGGTGTGCGTGTGTGTGTATGTGTGATTGTGTGTGTGTGTGTGTGTGTGTGTGTGTGTGTGTGATTGTGTGCATTTGTGTGAGTGAAAAACCCGCTGAGCTGGAAAACTTGATGACCGCACACACCTACGGGATAGCAAACATTGAAATGCAAACATGAACTCACGCACATGAGCTTAAAAAACATATATATATATATATAAATTTATTTGTATATATATACATATATATAAATATATAGCTATGTATGAGCATATTTGATATGCATGCCTCAGATTGTGGCTGGGTGGTTGGGTGGTGCGTTCGATTGATTTGAGCAGCGGCAGCAGGTGGGGCAGTTGTGGCATTTGGGGCAGTTGGGGAAGTTGTGGCAGTTGGGGCAAACAGAAACTAATTTGAAAAGAAACTTTCAAAATCTAACAATGAAAATCAATAATTCAGCTATAAATAACAGAGCGAGCATTGTAAATTATGCAAGAAACTTGCTCGCACCAGCGAATCGGCTTTTAAATTACAATACGGTGGTGCTGCGGTGCCATTACAATAACTACGATAACTGTAACAGTTACTGCTGTAGCACAGACACAGGCGACACGAAATGTGAAAAGTCGAACACCTGAAAAACAAAACCAAAAAACAAAAAAAAACAAATACGAATACAAATAGAAATAAAAATAATACTAAAAATAATACTAAAAGGAAACAAAGAAAACAGAACCACAGAGCTCCTCAACCACTAAACACTATCCAAGCTGTTAGCATGTCGAGCGTGCAGCTAATAATAGTCAGCATTACCGCTACCCAGTACCCAGCACTGAGTATAGACTATATAGCACCTAGTGCCCTATACCTGGTACGCGCACTCTCAATTTACCAACTTCAATCCATACATTCCCATACAGCACTAAACCTTTTCTCATTTTCATTCTCATTTTCATTTACATTTTCCAGCCAGACAATTGTGGCAACTCAAATTGGGTTAAAATTTTTATACAACAATGTGCAAACTCATTTACAAATTACACTGACAGAAAAGTGCTATAAATTGAAAACATTTACAATCAAAACCTAATTGAATTTATTACCAAATTTATTTTGAATCGGTATCACAAAACTTGTTTTCATTTTAACCCTGAATTTCTCAATCCAAGACTGTTATAGAGAGATAGTGGCTTTTGCATATTTTAAAAGGTAAATGATATACTGCATATTTAAAGATCCTGAAATCTTTTTTGGTGTAAAAGTATTACTCTCTTCTAAAGATGTTCGAGTTTATGTTATCCACTAACGATGTTTGAGTATGTATATCCCCTAAGCCCATATTTTCCGATATGACTCCCGAAAGAATTAAACACGTTAAGAACAGACCGATTAACCAGTTTTTCTCCAATTCGGTTCAAAATCGCAATATAAAACTATATTAAAAATTTAATGATAAAATAATAAATATTAAAATAATAATAATAAAATAATAATAAATATTAAAACTTATTTTGAACAGGTACTAACATAAAATATATTATGCTATCCAGAAAACACTATGTATATTATATGTTCTGTTATATCAATCTAAAGATATTTATTTATCAGCTTTCACTACATATTTATGTACTTGCTAACAGCATTCAAATTTTTCTCAGTGCAGCCTCCAAATGCCACACTGAGACCGGGGCATGCTACACAACATGAATTCAATTTCCATGCCCAATTTGAAAAACACTATTAAAAGCATTCGCTGATGGGGTCTCTGGGCATATTGATTGGACTGTCAGTTCTACCGACCCCCTTCCAACCTACTCCAAGCCTTAGTTCCCTTTTGCCTTTCCCCTCTTCCTACTCCCCCCTCATCCAGCTTGCAATTGGCGCTGCGCTTGCATGTAATCCTCTATAAACAAATAGTAGCATGACAGGCACAGACAGTAAACGTAAAGTAAAGACACAGACGGCAGACGGGAGGGGGATGGAAGGGGGATGGGAGGGGGAGATCATACAATCAAATCAGTTCGTTAATTAACACAAAGTAAATTGAAGCGAAAATGACTTTTTATACGCTGCGTAATATCAGTGCAAAATCAATGACAAATACACACAGAAAAATTACAATCAAATAAAAGGCTACAAAATTTTTAGAAAAATTATTTATAAGTTTCTATGGAGCAGTCAGAAGAAGCTAAAATAATATTTAAAAAAAAACTGAAAAAAAAACATTGCGAAAAATCTTTTCAAGTGTATAAGACATTGACTGAACAAGACTTAAGGTTTGGCTTAAAGAAAACAAATTTTGACATTAAAATAAAATATCTTCTTAATTGACTTTGAAAACTAGATAAAACCAAAACTAGTTTTCTTTTGAGTATAAATAATGTTACTTTAAAGCTAAATTCTTCCTCAAGAGATTTTCATCCAAAATTATTCGCATCACAACCAAAACGACTCTAGTAATACCCCAGCTTCCTGAGCTTTAAAGTAATTGTTTAAGCCGATTTGATTATGCAACGCTGGGTTGTCGGGACGTCAGAGAACAGTTGAAGATTTGGAACAATGCGCTTTTGTGGTGGGCAGGAAGGCTGTGACCAGTAGGAGGTACTACAATATATATATTCTATGCATTATGTAAGAGTTTCATGGTTGACCTCGGTACAGTGCTTTGAAGCGAATGTCCTGCGACACGAGAGAGTAAAAAATTAAAAGGCAACTGCAGGTGAGGGGAGAACATCCATGTTGCATTTTAGTTTTGTGAGTGTTGTACATGGACTGCTGTTAGCCAGTGTGGTACAGGCTGTCGAATAAGTTATGTGCCAGTTGCCCAGGTGACCCAGATGTCATTCAGCGCATACAGCTTGGCGGACGACCACAGCAGGCTGAGACAGAGACAGAGACAGATAGACAGAGACACAGAGAGAGAGAGAGCAAAAATTGGGGACAGAGAGAGAGAGAGAGACAGACGTTGGGACAATAACAATAAAACAAAGTCGACAAACGGCTATGGAGACGGCTATGGCCACAGTGGCCACAGGATCTCGTGTTCCCCAACAAAAACAATAACAACAGCCATGCGAAATCAGAGGAGAAACAAAAAACCAAAAAAAAGAAAAAGCTGGAAGAAGCAGAAGACGAACAACAACAACGAAGGAAAATGCTATTGTGTAATGGCCGCTTCAGGTTTTGCCCATTCAAACCTGACAGCGTTGTTTAATGGCCTGGCCACAATTCCGGACAACGCCTCCATTCCGCCTTCCTCTCCGTCTCCGTCTCCGTCTCCGTCTCCGTCCATCGTGTTAGCACGTTTATGCTGGCTCGTAAGCAGCCAGAGGTTGCTCCTCCTTATTGACCTCACAGCTCACTCCTCACTCCTCATTCCCGATGCCTCATTCCCCAAACCTCACTCCTCCACACCCATTCCGGAGCTCCAATCCGTCGCTCGCATGTACAGATAAAAATTTATTGCACAACTCAAAATCTGAGGCCGCTGCGCCAGCAGAGACAGACGAACTGTTGGACGGATGGCTGGACGGGAAAAAGACGGATAGGCGGATAGACTGACCGACAGACCGGCAGACTGACCCCTATATAAATTCATTATTGCATACGGCACAACAAGAAAATCGTTAACTTGACTCGGGCCCAACCACAAATTCAAAGCTTGGCTAACTTCCACTTCCACCTTCGCTTACCTTCAACCTGCTACCTCCTACCTCCTACCTCCAACCTCCAACCCTCGACCTTCTCCATTCTCCATTCTGTCTTGCTTCTCCCAATTTCCACAACCTTCCTCAACCCATGGCATATAAAATGTATTCGCACATTTTAAGGCGACCTCGTTGCATTCGTCAAGCCTCTGCTGTTAGCACATTTCGAGAGGACCCAAGCGATAAAGAATGAAACGAAACGGCATGGAATGAAGTGGAATGACAGGGCATGGCATGGGTTGAGGTCAAATGCCAGTATGCCTGCTATAAAGCCGCTCTTCTGTTATGCTAACCCCACGATTTACGACCAACTGTTACTGTGGTATAACTGTAGAATAACTCTAGAGTCACATTTCCATTCCCTTTCCTTTCAGCATGACGTCAAAGTGCACAGCAGGAGACTTGAGCGATAAGCATGGAGGGCAATGAATAAATGTAAACGGATGAGAAGAAGAGTGTGAAAGTTAAATTAGAAGAATTGAGGAAGGCAAAGTGCCAACTGCTGCGAGATATTGTTCAAAAGGAACAGCACAACCAGAAGCCGAGTGGCTAGGCCCAGAAATATAGCGAGAAATAACGATACATGACAGCTGGACGAACTATGTGAAGCACCAGAATGCCCGAAGCCGATTAGTCGGACGCGCCCGAATATAGAACACATTTTGAACATAATTTTGAAAAAACTATCATACGAAGTGCTGCAGCAATGCCTCTTCTTCCTTAAAAAAAAAAAAAACTTAGGCAACGCATTCAAAGTTCAATAAAAATGACCTAAGGTGAAATGGTATAAGGACAGATACCAATAATAACCCCAAAATCTACATTTATCTACCAAATGCATTCATATTTGGATTTTCCAGCACAATTTTACAATACAATTCGTTTACGCATCAATTCTGACGGTTTTAAAAATAACATTTTTTTGCTCCAAAATTTCATATTTTTCAAGAAAGAAAACTTAAAATTTTCGAAAAAAAAGTTATTTTTTTTGTCTTTGATTTATCAATTTAATTTTAATAACGAACCTAAATGATTAAGAAAAAATCACACCGCTTGAAAATCGGTAGAGTTTTAGTAAAGTTATGCGTATTCAAAGTTCAACAAAAACGGATTTTCCTTTATGGAGTGATAATTCCACCCTGTCCTTGTTTTGCAGCCCTAGTAACAGCCCGTATAGCGAGTAACTTTCGACGGATAATTTAGCGGGTAGCTAACAAACTACAAACGAAGCAGGAGCAAAAGGTCATTATAAAAAACAAAGGTGCAAAAAACAGACTGGGAGACCAACTAGTCGAATACCAATATGATGACGATAAATCAATGCAAAGCCAGGTATAACTTTGCCGTTGGTTAAAAAAGAAATATATATAAATAACCAAGGTGATTCGAGAAAAGCCCGCTATATATCTCAATGGCAATAAATCTCTGTTCACACACGGCAGAATTTCAATTAAACCGAAAATGCTCTTATCCAGATGTGACAAAATGAAATCAAAAATATTCAATTTCGAACTGAGCTTAGGTAGTACAGCTGTAACTTGTCCACACCTCAAACTGTCTGTCGTAAGCGATTTTGTGTGATAAATCATGGTGCTGAACTTAAATTCCTGTTAAACACTTGCACAACATACAGAAATGTCCATTTGCTGTCGCACTTCTGCCTTCCGTCTAATTTCCTCTTCCAATTGTATCGAACTGTGTGTGTGCCTTCCGGTTCTCTCTTCCTGTGCCTGCTGTTTCCTCTGCTACCAATGCGGAATAAAAAGGAAAAAAGTTGTCAACAAGCGCCAAAGTTTTAACATTTTAGGGCCCCTGAAGTCCCAATTGGGATGATAACGGTACACGTTAGTTTTTGCATACATTTGATTGACCTTTTCTCAAGTTGAGCCACTGCCGAAGGACTTGCCGCCTCTCATAGCCAGCCCATGCACAGTGGTTGAAATCAATTTGGATCTTATAAATAGGCCACCTTTGTTTCAAAGTGACCGTTTGCTTTTTGCAAATAAAAACCTCTAAAGTTAATGCGTAGTGATTTTAGAGAGAGTAAATCCCAGTGATAGACCAACAATTTTAAAGTTACATACTTGTTATTAATCATGTACGTAGTCTATAACGCTGTAAATTGCATAAAATTCGCATAAGAAACAGCAAAGATATGCAACAGACAATTTTATGGTAAGAGCCAAACTGCAGGGTTTCCTACTCTTAAGAGCGAAATAGGGTTTACAAGCCAGTTTATTTGTATGTTTTGAAGAGGCCAAATAGTAGAGCTAACTTGGAAAATAAGAATCGTATTAAATTTCCCCCCTAATATTCATGCAAGAGCTATAAGATATATGTAGCTATCCGATGTGCCCAATATTTTTACTATTGATTTATAGTATTTCTTTAAATTGTTGGTATAAATTTGATAATGATATATCCACTAAAACTAGACATACAAGTCCGACCACTGTGCAATGGCACAATAAGTACGCCCGCCCACTTCAGCTCTTGTGCCATCCTAAACAAATTGACATTTTGGATGTGGGTCGTACTTAAACTACGGCGGCATAAAAGGATAGAGCGACAGAGAGACAGAGAGACCGAGAGACCCAGAGACCGAGAGATACAGACATTTTGGGCAATTGATGGCAACTTAATGAAAGCATCAACAGGATTGTTATTTAACATGGAACGACATTTTGCCGTGTCCTAGACATTTGTGCATACATAATAATACTTTTCTAATAAATACAGACAGACGGACAGACAGGAAGAGGCTAGGAGAGGAGAGGCAACCAAGGAAACACACAAAAGGTTGTGCCAAAGTAATTTACTTGTCCCCATTGCCACAATTCTAATGCGAATCCCAAATACTCCGTGCACAAATTGAAATGACATACGAAAAAATATTTAGACAGACATTGACGTGGTAAAACCACTTCCACCTGCTACCTGTCCCTATATACCCCTCCCCATTCACCCCTCACCTGTTATCCCTGCCGACTGTTCGTCCACAACTGTCCAAAGAGATCGGCATTATACTGGCTGCAGCCATATAGATTTACCTATGCCATATAATATTCCATCTGACAGGCACATCAAACAACCGCCAGAGATGTGGGCCATACATATACACACACACATATATATGTATATATATATAGTTGGACTACATACAATCTCGAAAACAATTACATATACACAAAACAGATTATTGCTTAGCTGTTGCTCTGTAAATAGGCACGTACCTTATGTTTATATAGTTATTACAGCCAGTGTAATTGCATGTGTGCGTGTGTGTGTGTGCGTGTGTATGTGTGTGTGTGTGTGAAAGTCTGCGATTTGGCCATTTGCTTTCTAATTGAATAAGTACTTATACTTAAAACATACACAAATACTCGTAGTATCCACAGTTCTATGCATACCCTGTACGCAAGCAACTATCGCTATGGGGTATACTGAACGCACTATATATAGCGACAGCAACAGTTCGTTAAATGCACTTTAGTTGTTATCGATTGTTATCGATACTATTGTTAGTAAGCAGCGTACCGATCAGCAGAACGCAGAACAAAATTTTAGAGTGTTAATAGAAAATACTTTGGAGTAAGCAATCTTATGGATTTCGAAGAGTTCTTCAGCTATGCAATAGAAGTGCTTACAATACTTTAGATAATATAAACCAGAATGGGCGAAGTAGGTCAGTCGGACGTGCCCAACTGACCTGTGTCCTATATTTTAAATATAATTTTCAAAAAATATTATTGGAGGCGTAGCAGCAATGCTTCCTCTTCTTTCCTTTTTTATGTGTACCATGCTTTTAATGGACACGCTGCCAAAGGGCGACCAAAGCAACGTCTGCAATATTGTTTCGTTGATATCTTCTGTGTTTATTGACCGATTTAAATGCGCTTTTTAGTATAGGTAAACATTATAGTAGAGAGAATCTATTCTGACTAAAACAACCTTCTATGTTAAATATTACGCATTATTCTTTTTTTGTATTAGGGCGTAAAGGGGGCGTGGCATCCAAGATTTGAAATAAACTTGATCTTCGTATAGTAAACACCTTTTAAAAATGACCAAAACGGCTTCTCTAGCTTTTAAAGTTAAGAAATTCTCAGCGATCATCCTGACGGACAGACAGACAGCGCTAAATCGACTCATCTCGTCATCCTGATCAAGAATATACTTCTATACTTTGTGGGCTCTGCAACGCCTGATTTTGTCTGTTACATACATTCGCACAAAGTTATTAACTATGTTTTTCCCATTTTTCAATGGGTACAGGGTAGAAAAAAACTGTTACAGGGTATTGCGTTGTCGAACCACAAAAAACTCGCTCGTCTTTGCTGTTGTATTTAATGAATGCTTTATAGCATATTGTGCAAACAATGGCACAAGCCATAGTTTCAAAAGGGTAACAACCACAAACACACACACATATATATGTATATATACATATATATATAGACATATTTACAACATACTTATACACACATTAAGGGGGGCGGGGCGCATAAATTGAATAAATTCTGTTGTTGGCAATAAAAGATTTGGGTTCATTGGCTTGACATTGACGAGACAACGCTGATGGACTTGGATGTAAATTGACTACACGTACTGTATAAATATTTTATACAATATATACATATATATACACATACATATATACGAGTGTGTGTGTGTGTGTATTTTAGCTATAATATATGCATGTCCATTAAATGGAAAATATATATTTTTAAGTAGATGCAGCCGCAAAAACCGCACAGCGCAAATCAATCAATGAACGCGCCAAAAAATGAAACAACAAATCGGCAGATGTTCTGCTATGGGGTATATCTATATCTACCAGAATGGGCGGAGCGGATCTGTAGTATACCCTGTACACTATATTTATAATATTTAATAATATTTATGCGCAGCAGCAATGCTTCTTCTTACTTTCGGGACTGCATCATGCTTCAATATGCTCTTCAGAATAGTTGTATTCAATGATAGAGAGTTTATAATCGAAAAAAACAAACTTTTATGTTCAATGCTAAGTTTGTTATTCGATTCTTATCGATTAAGGCGTGAATTTAATTAAATTATACTAATTATGGTATACACCTATTTCAAAAATGGTTGCTCTTGCTCTCAAAGTTTACAAGATCTCAGCGTTTATACAGATTATAATCGACTCAAAAATAGTATTTATACTTTTTTCCACGCCTCCTGCTGCCTGTTACACAAAGCTATCAACCCATTTTGAATGGCTACAGAGTATAAAAATAAATATATATGAATATATATATAGAAATATATGCATAAATGTATAGACACGAAAGGCCGCTGAGCAATTTGCTTAACGAAATGTTAACAGGAAACTTTTTGGTTTCCATCATGCAATCGAATTGGCAAATCAATTAACGCTTCGTCTGGCAGCACAAGTATTATAATTTAACAATATTCATAAAGAACTGTTTACCTAATCGATATATGCAAACGCTGCCCCCCCATTAACAGCATTAACATAAATATTAACATACCCATTAACAGGCCCATTAACAGTTTTGCATTCGCCTTTGCCCCACCTGCAATTAAAACGCCAAGTTTTGTTATTTATATACTACATAAAACTAAATACCTATATCCAGCTTGTCGTGAGCAGCGATAGTTGAACTATCGCTTAGCATATTTAGCAGCTGCTACAATATTTAAATTACAGAGATTATTTGCGTAATACATCTCTGTCATAACATCTAAGCTACTGTATTAAATCGTGCTGCTATATTTATTGTTGCTGTCTTTTTATTTTGTTGCTGCTTGCCTGTTTTCTTTTAATTAATTCCAAGTACACAGGATTAAGTAACTTTGAACCCAAATGCGCACAGTGGGCAGCTTAGCAAAATATTTGCTTATATTATCTACATATTTATTATTCAGCTTGTTATTTTTATGGTTTTGTTAAGCATAAATTTTGTCATTCATATTATTATAGAATTGAGATAAAAACTGATATTTAACAGAAAATGCTTAGTTAGGCCAAATTAAAATATTATTACGCATACGCAATGTTGCAATACTTAAAAATGTTGCATAAATATTATGTTCTCTTTAGCTAGAATATTAAGATAGATTTAAAAATATTAGTACATTACATAAAAACTGTTATATCTAAGAAAACGCTGAGTTTAGAGAGATTTAAAATATTATTACGTATACGTAATGTTGTCGTAAGCGAATGTTAATTAAAAATTTTGCGCAATTAATATGCTTGCCGTTTTATAAAATCTTAGTCTCATTGCTGTGGAATTTATTAGCTTAAAAATTACGATAGACTCGAAATAAAAACTGAACTTACAGAGAGAACGCTGAGTTTGGCAAATCTTAACTATTATTACGCATACGCAATGTTGCTTTAGTTAAAAATTTTGCAAAAATATTATGCTTTCTTTAACTAAAATATTAGGATATATTTAAAAAATATTAATACTTAGATAAAAACTGCTATTTCTAAGAAATCGATGAGCTTAGCAAAATTTCAAATAATATTACGTATACGTGATGTTGTCGAAAGCGAATGTTAATTACAAATTTTGCACAATTATTAAAAAATTTAGGTCTCATTGCTAAGGAATATATTAGCTAAAATATTTTGATAGACTCTAAAAATATTGGTATCGAAATAAAAACTAAAATTACAGTAAAAACGCTCTTAACTATTATTACGCATACGCCATGTTGCCGTTTTTTCTCAATGCTGTATTGCTTTAAATTGAATCGATGCCAATTATTTTAAGATTGAGCCCAGTGTGCAATGAGCTGAGCATCTTTGGGCTCCCTACCCCAACAGGGAACAAACATCTACATAGACTTTCTTTAGAATTATAAACCATTTCGCTTAAGGCTTTTGTTTTGAAAGCGCTCAAGCACTTCCAGCGCCTCCTGCCTCGCCCCGTCACGGCTGTGTCAATATGCCGGACTGTGCGTGGTGTAGGGTATCGTAATGAGTTTTGAAATCCATACCAATTGCATGGAGGTGGAGTCGAGTGGACAGAAGGAGGCATTGGCATATGGTGGAATCACATTTAGATCGAAGGAGACATGATGATTCTACGGGGTTAATTGGAGCGGATGATTGATTACAGTTACATTTACAGTTAGCAGCGTTAATTGCGCCATTTTGCTGGTCATTAACCAGGGGAATCCATTAAAAATTCAAAGATGACTTCAGCCGAGCCATATAAATAAACAACCGAATGGGGAAAATGGGAATTTCTATATAGTATTTTGACTGTGAAGTAGCACTCAAAACGTTCCAATTTATTTGTATACATACGTATATTAAATTATCGTGCAGCTTCATTAAAATTCCAACAAAATCAACACTGCGATAATAAAAAGAGGAACACACACACACAGAACTAATGTGCGTGGAGTCGCCAGCTTAATTAAGCAATTTTTAGACGTGTTCTATGCCGTATGCTCTATAAAACTATACTACATATATCCGGGAGACATTTCCCATCAAACTCAAACAACTTTTCATTCACAGTGCAATGGCCAGAGCAACGAATGCTATTTATATGCCAAATTCCTGAACCGCAGACATGCATATATATATATACATTTTTCAGCTGCAACGAGAAAAGAGAGATACAAACAGAGAGAGAGAGAGATAGGGAGATGGAGAGTCGGTATATTATATAAATATATATTCACAATTGCGTACCGGGAACTGCGTACCGGGCACACACCAAATCGTTAAGAATACGGGCCAATGAGCTCCGATTTGACTGCGAATGCGAATGCGAATGCGACACGCTAGCTGAGTATTTTGCATTTCCAAAAACACACTTTAACCAAAATAAAACCCAAACATTTGCCCAAAATTCGTTTAGCAGCAAATGTATCGGTTTAATGTTAACCGAATTAACAGAATTCGATGTTTAGTTAACTAATAAATATTTTTAATATTTTATATTTACTTTATTTTTGTTATTTATTTTATGTATTGTTTGTTTTATTTTTATATTGATTTAAGGCTATTTTATATTTTAATCAGAGCTTGAAGTGAAACTTCCGCTGTTAACCAGCACTGTTCGTTGTCTTAACTGCTACCCAGCTGTTAATTAACAGAGCTTGATAAGCCTTAGCAGAGAATGTGTTTATCTAAAATATACTACTTTTTACTTTTAAATTTTGTACACTTGTAAAGCGACGTATAATTCGATAACTGAAGGTGAGAAATTCGGGCTCTACGTCTAGCAATGGGAGATTTTTAATGGAAGAATTTGGCTTGGTCAGATAGTACTATTTTGAATGTTGTACTATCTGACCAAAGCCAAATTTTTCCATTAAAAATCTCCCATTGCTACACGTAGAGCCCGAATTTTTCACCTTCAGTTAAAATATACTACAATAATAATTGTAAAAGTAAAAATTAGGCTTATAAATAAAGAATATTCATAAAAAATAAACAGGTTTAAATGTAGGCTATTAAATGCTGTTAGTTAATAGAACATGATTGGCCTTAAAGGAGAATGGTTTAAGTAAGAATTAAAATGAGTAATATCTAATTTACATATGCTAAAATATTTATAACATAAATATAACAAAAATTATTATAATTATTTAAAAATAAGTTAATTAATAATCTATTTAATTTATACTGAAAAACGATTAAATATAAAGAGTGAATAAGTATATAAATTTTTGTAAAATGCGTAACTAAAAATCAAGTTATAATAATAAAACCGATTCGTATAATAAAAAAAATGTACACTTAAAATATATACATTTTAATAGTATTTAGACTAATTTTAGAATTTCGCTGCAAATTTATTTATGCAATAAATTAACTTGGGGTTTTTTCGATTTAATTGAATTGTGCCAAATTTTGTTATAAAATTCAAGGTAAACTGCAAACATGTTAACACTTCATCAGTATAATATGCAGAATTTGGCATTTTGCATACACGCAAATCATTCGATATCAACAAAAACAAGAGCATAATTTAAATTAATTATTTGTTTACATGGGAATTGATAAACGCAAATCAAAAATTGATTTTGCAAATATTTGTATATAGTATTACTAATCCGATAATACATATAAATGCTTCAGGTGTTTGTATGATCTGCGTGGGAATAATATACTTATAATATACCCCGCACAGTATTATATGTTTGGTCAGTACAAAGAGCCATGTCCGTCGGTCTGTCCGTATGAACACCTAGATCTCGCCAACCATTTTAAAACTACAGACTGGAAATTTAAGTAGCTTATGCCATTGATCAATTTATCTGTAAATCGATTGGATAAGAAACAACGAAGATATGTAGCCGACCATTTGCTTAAATTGGCAGAAAGGAATATTCTATAAACGTTAGCGAATTCGAGAGGCGATTGAGTTTTATTTAGTTTGGAGAGATTATTGAAACACAAAGTACTTTCCCAATGTCGGTTATGTCCGACTGATCTGCTATTTCCCTACTGCCTTAAATATAAAGAACTTTTTAATTTGCTTCCCGATAAGAGCGAAATTAAACAGAGTGAACTATAAATAGTTTTTTTGCAGTGCATGGCACTGAGTAATCGATATACAGGTGGTGGCAACTGTACCACGCTCAGGTTAACATCAAATGTTGTCAACTGTAATGGAAACTGTCAGTATCAGCTGGTAAAGTTTCGAGCTTGTGGCCATGCTAATGAATCATTTATTGCAATTAAATTATTTACTGCATCAACGAATCGTAGAAATTGTGCTATTTAAATAATTTATGCAGCTAATTTATTGAATTAATTGAGCACAAATTTGAATAACTAATTGGCATTTATATTTGTACATTTGAAGTCGATGTCCTGTTAAGGCCAGCCAAGCGCTGTTAAGATTAAAAGCTATGATGAGGTTAACCTCTATGTTAAGATAAACATCTATGTTACGATTAACCTCTGTGTAAAGAATAACATCTATGTTAAGATTAACCTCTATGTAAAGAATCACATTTATGTTAAGATTAACATCTATGTTAAGATCTATGTGAAGATTAACATCTATCTGAAGATTAACATCTTTCTTAAGATTAACCTCTATGTTAAGATTAACATCTATGTTAAGATTAACCTCTATGTTAAGATTAACATCTATGTCAAGATTAACATCTATGTTAACATAATAATGTATAACCTGCAGTAGGGATCATGTTAATGTTGCGTTGTTGTTTAAATATTGATTTAAGTTAAGATTTACACACAGTGAATACGGTGAATACTGTGAATACTGTGTGAATACTGTGAGTTCTGTGAATACTGTATATATTTGGGAATACTGTGAATACTGTGTGAATACTGGGACTACTGTGAATACTGTGAATACTGTGTGAATACTGTGAATACTGTAAGTACTGTGAATACTGTAACTATTTGGGAATACTGTGAATATTTGGGAATATTCAGGAATACTGTGAATACTGTGTGAATACTGGGAATACTGAGAATACTGTGAATACTGTGTGAATACTGTGAATACTGTAACTATTTGTGAATACTGTGAATACCAGCTATGAATACTAACTGAGCGCCTGAGACTCAATTGGTGTTTGTAATAGGTATAATAATACAAATGCTACAAATGCTGCTTTATATACAATATAATCACAGTCTTTGTATATCAGCAGATGCATGTGTGTGCGAGTGTGTGTGTATGTGTGTATGTGTGGTTGTGCGTGTGTGTGTGTGTGTGTTATCGCTTTGGTAATAAGCTAGCTTAAGCCAGCCAACACGGCCAGGATCTGTGGCTGACACGAAAAGCTTTTTGTCCAGATTGCCTGGCTGCCACTTTACCCATGAATATTATTGTTGTCGCTGTTGTTGTTGTTGTTGTTGCAGTGGCATGAGGGGCGTGAGAGGGGCGGCCAGCAATGACAGTGGTTTAGGGAGGGAGGGGGCGGGGAGGGAGGTACATGGTTTTCGGTTGGCTTACGTACAACTGTGTGTTGTGTTCTCAGTGAGGTTTGCGGTGCTGCGGCCAACGGTTGCATGCCCCAATCTTTTGCATAGTGTCAAAATAGCAGTAAGACGTTGTGTAGCAAGGGGAAGAGGGGACGCGGGGGAGGTAGGGACGAGCAGCACAAGAAACAGCAGTGAAATGCCAATGCCCCAATGCAGCACAAAGGCAACACCAACAACACCAACAACAACACCAACAACAATGGCAAGTGCATGCGACAGCAACTACAAATGAGTATATATGAGTGTAAATGAGTATATATGAGTGTATATGAGTGTATATGAGTGTATGTGAGTGTATATGAGTGTATGTAAGTGCACGCTTGAGTGCGTATCCCTGCAGTACACCAAGCACGCTGCTTACGGAGTAGTTCCTAATCTGTAAAAAGCTTTTGATAGAAATGTTAATTAAAACATTGATGTTTCGATGCATCGATGTTATGCAAATATATCGATGTATCGATGTTTGCGCGATGTTATTTTTAACATTTGTTTTCATCGACTTAAAAAAGAGGCATCGCTGTTTTTTTTGTATATCCCTAACAAACAATAGAAACTATATTTATTAAGTGGGAAAGTGCTACATAACAACATGATTTTGTATTTAAAAGTTTCTAGAAATTTGGAAAGGAATAAAGAAGGAATTGAATCAAAAGCACGAAAAACTATTTAAAATTAACATATAGAGTTTGTGGGACAATTTTATATTACGGTTATTCAAATTTAAATATTTATAAATATTAAACAACTCCTCATTGGACCAATTAAATAAATATCTACATATTTTAATTTATATTATTAACCTATTATTATTTCCTCACATGTTTGCCGACGGGATAAATATTAGATATGTATATACAAAGGTGGGCCGATAAGTAATCGGCCTCAGTAGATATACATAAATCGAGTTCTACTGGAATACACTCAACTCAAACCTTTATGATAAGCTAAATGTAAAAAAAACCTGAAAGTGACTACCGGAATAAAAAATGTTGCACTACCGAAACCGAATATCGCTATCGAATATCGATATGATTGAGAGCCTAAATGGAATGTTGTATGGTAATGAATAATAATTAGTTTGGCGATGAGAAAGTTTTTTCGTACTTCCTGCGGTATCTTAAACGATGTTCCACATAAACTCAGACTAAGAGTAAGAATTTAGCCAGAATTTGACTTATGCACTTAGTTTTAAAAGTATCCTAAAAGAATCAAATTATGTACAAATAATATACATATATAAATTTGTAATTTTTTTTAGTTGTTTTTAACTTTTAGCTTGAAATGCGCTAATTGATAATGTCTTAATTAGCTGCTTGACAACGGTAATTGACGGAAGGATGTGGAACTATGCAGCTAAAAGCATTGTCTGTTGCTTAGACAGGGGAATACACGCGTCATTACGGCAGTACGCACTCGTAAGCGGTACTGCAGGGGTGTGCAAGTGCTCTGTCAGTGTACATAACTCATTTAGCAGGGCAAGAGTGCAAGTGTTGCTGCAACACATAAGTGTGTATACATGCATATATACATAAGCACATAGATACACTGAGAAAAACAAATCACTTGATATCTGACTAAGAAAATAATATTTAAGTTGTAAGGACAGAGCTTTTATAAAGTAGGATAACAATTTTCGAGTCAAATTAATTACTTTCAAATTAAAGCTATAATAGTATAGCCGATCAGTGGGAAGACTATGAGCTATGGACTATATAACTGTATACTAACCCTATATTTATAGAAATATATTTACAATATAAAATACAGGGTATTCTACAGTCGAGCCACGTTCGACTGATCTGCTCAGTCCAAATTTTTTTTATTAATTTTTGATAAACTGTCTTTAGTTATTTTTAATTAGCTCAAGATAGAAACAAATGTATAAAATATATAATTTTGTACAGTGTATTTATACATTTTATTTAATTTAATTTCAATATAACTATTCAAAATTACTTAAAAATTTTTTTTTTAATTCAAATAAACATGTTTTGTTCTTGAATTTTTGCAATAAGTTTGCAAATTGCTGCAATACAGTTTAATCGAATTCGATTTTAGAATACTAATTTTCTTGCAGTGTACTATTTATGTATGTATGCATGTATGTATGTATGTATGTATATTAGCTTTTAGCTGTGCTACTCACTTTGTTAGTTTGCGATGCCTGCTTGCAATATTCGTTGTTGCTGCTGCTGTTGCTGTTGCTGTCGTTGTTGCTTCAATAACCAGCAATTGTTGCAGCTGCTGTGGCAATAACTGCTGTTGCTGCTGCTGTTGTTGCTGTTGTTGCTGTTGTTGCTGCTGCTGCTGTTGTTGCTGCTGTTTGCTGGCTTGTAAAATCGGCAATATTTGGCACGCGTGTGTCACAAATGTTGCTGCTGTTGCTGCTGTTGCCGTTGTTGCTGCTGTTGCTGTTGCTGCTGTAGCTGTAGCTGCTGCTCGTGCATATTGCCATTTAAGCATGAGCATGTGTAAGCAGATATGCTGCAGATATTTCTTTTCATATATGTATTGGATATATTTATTTGATATGTGGCTGCAACTTAGCAATGTTGCTGCTGTTGCTGCTGCTGCTGCTGCTGTTGCTGCTGCTGCTGCTGTTGCTGCTGCTGCTGTATTATGCACATGGCCTTTTAGCTTTGTTTGCTTTTAGCTTTTGCACTTTCTTTTGCTACTTTTTTATGGTAACAACAAAATTCATTTAACAAACAACAAAAAAAATATCGGCTGTATATATATTTATATGCATGCACAGATCGGTCAGAGCTGTATATATATATGCATATATATATATATATATATATATTTGTATAATTTAAAGATGCACAACAACGACAACACGCACAAATTGATGTTGCTGCTGCCAGTTGCTGGCGGGTTTATTGCTGTTGCTGCTGCTGACTGTTGGCGGTTGCTGCTGTATGTTGCTACCGTTGCTGTATGTTGCTGCTGTATGTTGCTGCTGTTGCTGTTGTATGTTGCTGCTGCGCTTTAACGGCTGCAATGTCTTTGATGCTGTCTGTTGCTGCTGTTCATTGTTTTGTTGCAGCAACAGCAACACTCTCACACACACACACACACACACACACCAACAGTCAGACAGTTAACACACACGCACACACGCACACACACACACACACACACACAGACAGTCACAGACGTAGACGGAATGCGCTGCGTCCGTCCGTACGTCTGTCCCGTGCTGCGTCTGCCTGCCTGTCTGTCTGTCTGTCTGTCCGTCAGTCCGGGTTTCTCTGGCTTTTTGCACGTTCTTGATGTTTCCGTTAGTGTTGTTTGTGCGATACTGACTCAATTTGTTGCTCGGCACGCCGTCTATACAACACACGCTCGCTGCCAACGTCGACGTCAGCGTCGCTGCCAACGTCAGCAATTGGCAGCGCGCGCATTCCCAATATCCAACCGGCAACTGCCACCGGGCTCTGCTTCGTGTTTTCCGTATTCACTCGGCTCCGGCTCTCCGTCTCCGTCCACGTCTCCGTCTCCGACTACGGCTGTGACTCCGGCTCCGGGTTTTTGTGTGTGCCCGGGTCCGTGCTACGGGTCGAGCTCCTTTAGCGCCATGCCCAATTTTCGTTTTGTGTACCGAAAAAACCGAAGCGTTGCCAGCGTTGCCACCGTTGCCTCCGAGTGCAGCAGCAGCAGCAGCGCCCGTTGCCAGTGCTGCCAGCTTTTATTTAATAACAAATAATAATCCTCTTTTCCCGCCAGAAATATCTAAATTCAGTTACAGTTACGATTTAAAAGAGTTATTTTAAATATTTTGCATAGTTTTAGAAAATTAAAAATCCCTTAACTCAACAATTTTTGTAAGTTCTGTGATATGGGATTTGATTTTCTTTTTATTATAAATCACTAATCACACTAATCATAAATAAAATATAATAAAAATTAAAAAATAAAATAAAAATTTATAATTAAAACAAGTGCAATTTCGGTTAAAACAGTGACAAAAATTGGTACTGTTCATGAAAAATATTGATGAATGACGGAAAAACTGTAATTCTTGTTTAATATCTTATAAAACTTAAAAAATAATGTTAAAAAGTAAAGATCGTTTTATTTCAAAAATTAAGTTATTATAACTAGATTAAATATTGAAATTTGTATAGCTCTTCACTGGTAATGATTGATATCGACTAATTGTATAATAAATTGTAAGCCAAAATTTAATAAAACCTATAAATAAATAAATCCGCCCTATGCCACAAATAGAAACGATATATTAATATAGTACTACGAAATTTAATACAAAACTCACTTCCTATGAAATTTAATGAATTATAAATACTTATATTTTAGTTTTGCCGCGCCAAAAATGAAGAAAAAACGTAATTAGCGTACAGCGAAGATACTATAAAACGGTTAATTAGCGGAAGTTGAGTGGGAGGTATCAAAATTCTAAAGCAAATTTGGTTAGTGTACAGTATAGGAAAATCTACATACCAAAAATGGTGTCTCTATCTCTTATAGTTTGCGAGATCTAGGTGTTCATGCGGACGGATAGACAGACGGATAGACGGACATGGCTATATCGTCTCAGCTCGTCGTATTGATGAAGAATATATATATATATTTGTAGGGTTCAAAATCTAGCAAAATTACTTATTCATTAAAAAATACAAAAAAAATCCGGCTAATCCTCCTAGATTTAGGATATGGCCAAATTTGACGGTAAAAACGCGAGTTGCACACCACTGGCCCGTAGTCCCGCTGTCAGTCAAAACGACGCGTCGTCGCTTGTCGCTGCGCGTTGCCCACACTTCACACACGTACGTACACACACACACACACACACAGACACACGCATACACCTTGTGCTGGCTCGCTCTCAGTCCAGCGTGCTCTCTCTGCATGCGCTGCCCCGCCCCCTGCCCCTCCCGCCCACTGGCCTGCATGTATGTACATGCATGATTCCCGCAGTTCCGTTGCGTCACCGGCATGTTGGCAGCGGAGTGTCAGAGAGGGGCAGGGAGGGGCAGAGGTAGGGTGGAGGGGGGTGGAGGGGAGGGGGGAGCATACTCTGGCAGTGGGTGACGGGCTGCAATGTTGAGGTAGCTGCTGCTTCAGCTGCTGCCGCTGGTATGTAATGATAAATTTATGGCTCTCTCTTGTTTTTGTATACCCCGTACCCATGAAATAGGTAAAAACAGGACTAACAACTTTGTGCGGATGTATGTAACATGCAGAAGGAGGCGTGGCACAAACCACAAATTATATATTCTCTTGATTACAAACATGAGCTGAGCGAATATAACCTGGTCTGTCCGTCCGTGGGTCCGTCGGTCCGTCCGTCCATCCGTCCATCCGTCCGTCCATCCTTTTGGATATACGCTGAGCTATCGGAAACTAGTATAAAAGCTAGAGCAACCATTTTTTTATAGTCATGTCTGTCTGTGTGTCTGGCTGTATAAACACCTTGATTTCGAAAATTATACGAGAAATATTTTTGTTGTATAGGTTCTCCTATGCAGTAGCAGATCAAGTTTTTTTTCCTTCCTACGCTAACCCCAACCAATCCACAGCAAGTACGTAGCCTACGGCACTCTCTATCGATGCTGTAAATTCAACTACAATCGGAGACGAAACAACGAAGATATGTAACAGACAATTTGCTCGTACCTTGAAATGGCTCCAAGCAGACTCCAGCGTGTCGAGTGATTAAATGATATTAAAAATGTGTGCTACAGAGTATTCTACAGTCGAGTGCGTCCGACTGGTCATACTTGCTGGTTTTTGTTTAGAAGCGGTAGTTGGTTGGAAGGGGGGAGGGGGTGTTAAAACTCCATGAGGGGCTGGGGCAGGGAGTTGAGGTACTTGCTGCTGCTGCTGCTGCTGCTGCTGGCGCTAACGGCAATCGTTGCTGATTGTTGTTGTTTTTTGCTGCTGTTTGTTATTTTTTATACATATTTCTCTCTTCCTCTTCCTCTTCCTCTTCTGGCTTGCTTTTTTTTGTTTTTAGGAATTTCGCATTTCACATTCACATTCACATTCACATTGTTGTATATGCGTTTCCCTGTTTCCCAGTCAACTTTTATCGCACAACAACAACACACACTCACACACACACACATACTCACACACACACTCACACATACACACACATGTGCTGGTTTTTAGGTGTTTGTGCACATTGATTTCGCTCTGTTCCATATTTTTGTTGCTTGTCGCTGTCTTTCGGCATTATGACAATGATTATGATTATTGCAAGAGCAACAACTACCGAAAAAAAACTTTTTTATTTATGTGAACTTAGGCTCGGGCTTTGCCTCTGGGCTTAGCCCTAAGTCAGCCACAATACACACACACACACACACAAACCCAACTACACTTAGCAAAAATCCGTGCTAGATTCAGTTTAGAATATTTCCTGTTTGAATAATTAAAATATATTTTGTGCTAAGCGCGTTCTTAAAAGTTTAGATCATTACCTAGTTCCAAGAATTTTTAAGTTTTAAATAAAATTTTAATTTTACTTTAATTATTATTATTATTATTACTTAATTTCATCTATTATAAATTATCCCGTATTTTGCTTTATTTTAACTGAATTCTATTTTTTCTATAATTGCAATAGAAGAATAGAACAAAACCCAATGATTTTTAGAACGAATCGAACTTTATTTTTCTCGGTGCTTTTTCAATATATCTTTGAGGTAAATTACGTATATTTTAGAAGGGGGACTAAATCATACATAATTTAAGTACGACTCAAGAATTTTATTTTTTTAGAATTAAGGAAAACCGAATTAAGCTGAATTTGGCGTTAAGTTTGAATTTCTTGGTTTTCTCTGAGTGTACTCACATACGTACTCACACCGATACAACGGTTTGTTTGGCCATGCATTTCATACATACATACATAACTAAGCAGATCCTACTCTTGAAGAGGCCGCGACTTCTATTGTTTGGCTTAGCACTTAATAGTAGTAGATATTAAATAATAGTAGACATTAAATAGCAGTAATACTAGTGCAATAGCAAGAGTATTAAAGCTGCCTAGCAGCTTACGCACAGAGAGCGCTCGATATGCATTACTTGTAATGCAGGAGGTATGCTTGGAGAGCCACCAAGGAGAGCGGCTGAGCGCTGCCTTGGAGCTTATGCATAGAGAGCGGTCGATGTGTTCTTTATAGGCGAGCCGGCTACCCGCTGCATTACTTGTAATGCAGAAGGTATGCTTGGAGAGCCACCAAGCGAGAGCGGCTAAGCGCCGCCTAGCAGCTTATGCATAGAGAGCGGTCGATATGTTCTTTATAGACGAGCCGGCTACCCGCTGCATTACTTGTAATGCAGGAGGTATGCTTGGAGAGCCAGCTAGGAGAGCGGATAAGCGCTGCTTCGGAGCTTATGCATAGAGAGCGGTCGATGTGTTCTTTATAGGCGAGCCGGCTACCCGCTGCATTACTTGTAATGCAGGAGGTATGCTTGGAGAGCCACCAAGTCAGAGCGGCTCAGCGCTGCCTCGGAGCTTACGCATAGAGAGCGGTCGATATGTTTTTTATAGACGAGCCGGCTACCCGCTGCATTACTTGTAATGCAGAAGGTATGCTTGGAGAGCCAGCTAGGAGAGCGGATAAGCGCTGCTTCGGAGCTTATGCATAGAGAGCGGTCGATGTGTTCTTTATAGGCGAGCCGGCTACCCGCTGCATTACTTGTAATGCAGGAGGTATGCTTGGAGAGCCACCAAGGAGAGCACCTTAGCGCTGCCTAGCAGCTTACAAACAGAGAGCGGTCGATGTGTTCGCTCACCACAGCTGCAGATTAATGGGTTTTCTTGGCTCTTTCTCTATCCTATTCTCGAGAACTGATAAGAGCTGTCTGCGCAGCCTGCAAGCACTATAAATACAGCTGCTGCAGTGCTGCTGATCACAGTGTAGTGTTTGTGGTCAAGTGAGTAGGATGTGTCAAGGGCGCTTAGGTGGAGTGGCGAGTGTGATTATTATAATAAATGTTTGGTTATTATATATATATATTATATTATATTATATATTATATATTATATATTATATATTATATATTATATATTATATATTATATATTATATATTATATATTATATATTATATATTATATATTATATATTATATATTATATATTATATATTATATATTATATATTATATATTATATATTATATATTATATATTATATATTATATATTATATATTATATATTATATATTATATATTATATATTATATATTATATATTATATATTATATATTATATATTATATATTATATATTATATATTATATATTATATATTATATATTATATATTATATATTATATATTATATATTATATATTATATATTATATATTATATATTATATATTATATATATATATATATTATTATTATATATATTTCAAATATAATATATATATATATATATATATATATATATATATAGAATTAGTCAGGAAATGTCACAAAACTCTTGAAGTAAATAAATATTCGATTAAATTTGTAGAATAGAGAAAACTAGTAATAGTAGTAATAGTAGTAGTAATAGTAGTAGTAGTAGTAGTAGTATTAGTAGTAGTAGTTGTAGTAGTACTAGTAGTATCAAATCTGGCAATGCAAATGAGAAGGGCATAGAGGGAATAGAGGAATCTAGAAATAGTAGTGGAATTAGTATTAAAAGTAGTACTACTAGTAGTAGTAGTATTAGTGGTATAAATTAGTATAAATTATTATAAATTATAAATTATCTCCTGCATTAGGAGATAAGAATTCAGAGGCAGCATTAGTAATCGGGGCGTTCAAACTATATTTTATCAGGTCTAATGGTAGTCATAGTAGTAGTTAATGTGTTTATATTGGGAGGAGTAATAGTATTACGGCTATGGTAGAGCAGTTGTAATGAAATTATTCAGCGATAATGAGTGAATGTTATCGAACTATTGTCTATTATTGCCTGAAGTACCAGATATAAATAATATTATACATATATACAATACTTACGCTCTACCAGATACATAGATAATGCACTTTGTAGCATACTTATTTGGGCAAATTAAAAGTTATATTTAGCGCAGTGTACTTGGAAAAGGTGTACAAAGGGTCAATTAAGTGAGTGCAAATGTGGAAAATAATGGATGGGGTGTGTCCAGTTCTCATGCAAACGCAAAGCCAGCCAAAGACAACAGTCGAGTGCACTCGACATGCCTGGCAGCTTTAACTATTGCCAATCGAATCGGAAAATCGGAGCTGGAAATGGGAAATTAATCAGTTCAAAAAACCTGCCAAGAAGTTGATAAACAAAAGCGAAAACTTTGCGCATAACTTGAGCAATCAAACAATCAATAATCAAAGAAGATATTATATATATATAGATATTACTGGAGACTATGCTCTAACCAACTGGGGTTAGTTATTAACCAAACAGCTCCAAATGGCTGTATTTAGCTGGGAGGGGCGTATAAATAGTTAAGCATTGGGCACAAGGATTAATGACCAACAGATATCAAGGAGAGTCAAAGGGGAGTCCATTGGCCAATGACAGGGCGGTACCGGGTTACGTACAGTCATACCATCCAAAAATTCGTCGCACATTAATCAATCCAATTAATAATCTGAACCGAAAGGGGACAAAAAAGGTCAGAAAAAATGCTAGCTTGTGGGGCTCCTAAGAATTTCCCAGCATATATATATATATATATATATATATATAGCCGTATAGCCTATGAGCCCATGGCATATCTCTTTTTGGTATAGTTTCTCTCTGGCCTCTCTGGCTTTCTTCTATGATTTACGATTCGACTTTGGCGTTCGCTGCGACAGACACCAGATAATAATTTATTGATATCAAACATTCCATATTGTGGGTGTTGTCAGGGCTTCTGTCTGAAGCTAAAGCCAAAGCTGACAAATTCCAGAGACTCGGCAAGTAAACCCTTGCTTTCGTCCCTCTCCCTCCCTACCTCCATCCCTCCCTCTTTCTAGTTCTCACTGGCTGGCTGCATTTTTCCAACACACTTTTGCATAGCGATGTGCGCGTGACTGAGCACGAGAACTATCGTATAGAGTTGAGGTCAAGTGAAAATTAATTAATTGATTAATAATTAATTCTGTGTTTAAATTAACAATTAAATTAAAATATTAAATTAAAATAAAAAAATATATAAATTTAATTTGAAAAAAATTTGAGTTTAATTTAAAAAAATAAATAAAATTATAAAATAATTTTAATCAAATTTAAAAAACATTAAATTCAACAAAAAATAAAAAAAAAACCCTGCTCTAATCTCTAAGTTCTATTATGTATTATAAAAATATTTATATCTGCATTTTCATCCGTAGTACAGTCACGCACTAAGTAGAAGTGACAATACTAAGTAAAAAATATATAAATTTATTTTTAAGACAATTAAATTTAAAAAAAAATCAAATAAAATGATAATAAAATTTTTTAATTAAAAAAAAACAAAATTTAACAGAACATTAAAAAAAAAGCTCTAATCACTAAGCTCTATTAAGTATTATAAAAATATTTATATCCGAATTCTCATCTCTAGTACAGTCACGCACTAAGTAGAAGTGACAACGAGAAAATGGTTGAATGGGAAAAAATCGGTGACCTACAAAGTCAGTTAATCGTTGTCCAAAACGGGGGTGGGAGCCATAATAAAAATAAATAAAAATAAAAAAACCGAAACAAAGAAAATTTTACGAGTCGAGTTTCGTTAACACATCGTCATATTCATATACTCGTATTCCTACACCCAAAACTCAAGCGCTACACTTTCCAGATACTATGCACGCTTGTTATATGTGACAGTAATTATCTACATTTATCTGGCCATACTTACGATTTAATTTCAGAGCCAAGGACAACAGGAAAAGAGAAGGATACAAAAAAGTTCCATTTACTTTACACTTGATTTTAATTGAACAATATGCTTGAATTTCTTTTTGCTTTGTTTTTGTACATTTATACTTAATTACACAACATTTAATTTAATGCATTTCGAAATTGCATAGAATTTTTAATTTATGAAAAAAAAAAATATAGTACGCACATCGGAAAGGGGAATATAATAAATGCTATATAAAGGAGCGCCAAGTTTCGACTGGAATCAGGCACAAATCATAGATTTATATACACATGTATATATAGAGTTATAGAACTAGAGATTATTGACTATATAAATCATGTATTATAGCTAGGTCTGTGCTATAGTTGATGATTTACGTTGGATGGTATAAGACACACAGAGAGGGGGTAGAGGGGGTAGAGACCATAGGTTTGTTGCCGTAGAGCTACTATATACTATATAGTATCGGTTGTATATCTAAATACTGCCGGACAGACGAAGCACTATTTGAACCTCATTTTGCTTAGTTTCAAAATTATATACCAGTTCACAAGAACTGCAAGTTTCGGAACGGTACGGAATCAGCTAGTTCGTTTCGGCTCGCTTCGGTTTTAAACCTCCATATATGTAGGTATATTTTGTATAATTTAGCTATATCTAGGTGCCGCAATTCAATTAGCCGCATGTCAGATTCTCACGCTGTTGCCACAATTATGGGCTGTCCTCCGCTGCTTCCTCTTGCTCTAGGAAATGTTACCAAATTCGTAGTTGCTGTAGATTAATTTGTCTTTGTATACGCCTTTCGAATGTGGACAGTTATCAGAAGTTAGTGGTATGGGGTATAATGGACAATTTCCACGAGCACAAATGTGCACAAATGATCCAAATGACGAACCATTTTGGTTCACATAAGGAACCAGTTCATTCAAATGACAAACTAGTTAGATTTTGGGTAAGGGAAGGGTATTACAGCTTCGGCGGTCCAAAGATAGTTATCTTCAGCTGTATTTTACAGTTATTTGTTAGTTAGTTGTAGTTGTAATTACATACATATACATTTGTACACATCTTTGACAAAATATGTTTCGTATCGTAGGTACATACATCAATATTTAATGAACGTCAATTGAGAGAACTTCTCCCTAGTTCATACAAATGCTATATAGTATATATATATATATATATATCTATATATATTTATGTGTGGGTGAGTGTGAGAATGTGTGTGTGATGGTCGCACTTAAACATCGACAACCATTTTCTTGTGTATATCGGTATTGCCCACAACCGAACAAAATTCATCGAACGAGATCTTGCCATCCTCATCCTTGTCCGCAAAGCAGATGGTTTTATCCACAATCTGCTGCAATTGGGTGTCCTTCAGATTGTTGCCGACCATCATTTTCAGGACCTGGAATAGTTCTCCGTTCGATATGTAGCCATCGTTGTCCATATCGTAGATGCGGAAGGCGAAACGCAGCTTCGATAACTTATCGCCGCGCACACTGAACTGTGAGACGCCCTGTATGAACTCCTTGAAATCGACCTCGCCATTGCCATCGGCATCGAAGATATCGATAACACGCTGCACCAACGGATTCTGCTGCAGCTCCGGCAGCGACATAAACTCATCTATGCTCAATGCACCGGAATTATCCAGATCCAGTTTACGGAAACGTTTGCCCAATCGCCGTATCTCATCCGCATCGAAATTGGAGCACATGTCCATGGGCAAGGAGGTTTCGTTTCCCATTCTGTTCGATTTGGCCGCAGATTCTCTACAAATAATCACAATTTCGATAAAAAGAATTTTTGGAATATTTAAAGCACTGAGCTTACCTGATGTATCAATGTTTTCTTATGTATGATTGTTTTTTTACTCTGCAAGCAAACAAAAACACAACAACAACAATCAACACCGTGTATTTTTTATGTGTGCTATCGATTTTTCAATTCAATCAAAAATGCTATCGTTATTAGCATATCAAAATGCCAACTGCAATTTGTGTGCTTTATCTTCGCCTTCGTACTTGCTTCTAATATATGCAAATGCAGTGTATACCTCTATATATTCCTTAGAGAGATATATATATATAAATTGGAGCCGTACCGTTATCCAAAATTATATCGCGTATACGCAGCGTTCGTCAATGCTGCTTAATCGCTGTCAAACGGTATTTTTGCCACCCCACTTGTTATACGATTCACTTGTTGTATGTGTGTGTATGGCCGTGTGTGTGTGTGTGTATATATATATACACATATATGTATGTGCTTTATGTTATTATATTGGCAGCATAATCGCATCAGGTAAATCCCATCTGGCTTCCACAGTACCCTTTTCCTGTGAGTGTTGGCAAACTTTTGGCATTTTTTGGCATATTGGCGCGCAGTGCGTTTACCAACACTGTCATGCAGCACAGCTGCTGGGCAGCAGTGTTGCCAGAAAGCGCCACATTCAAATCACAAAATATCCACAAAAATCTCAAAAAAAATTGTGTTTTGTAAAATCATAAAATTTTTACTTTATTTTTTTATAGTATAATATTTTTATGTATGTATTTAGTTCTATTAATTAGAGTTATTTAAAGAAGTATTAAAAATTAAGCAAAAAAGCAATAAATAATAATATTATTTCAGCAATATCGGATATTGAAAAGATATATATTTTTTCAAATATATTTTTTGTAAGCTTCAGTAGAATTCGGAAACTATCTAAACTGGCAACGCACAATGGGCGAAATCGCTGATTTAGCAGCTATTTATTAAGTAAGTTGATAATCAGCAAAAGTGCTTCAATTTTCATAAGGTTAATATTGTTTGATAAATTTGGCACTCGAATTTGTTTTACGGCAATAACAAAAATAAAAATCAATATTAAATAACATTAATAATGTTACTAGTTAAATAATATTAAAATTACAAAAGCTGCAACATATTTGCTCGATGTATTTAAATTAATTAAATTATAAATAAAACACTTTCACTTTGTCAATTTAAAATTGATGCAATTTTTAAAATCAAATTTGGCGCGTTTTGGCATGCACTTTTACTGACGTTAGGCAACACTGCTTTGGCGCGCATTTCAAAATGTACAAAACATAAACAAGTGTAAAAGCTTTACATAACTTTAAATCTCGAATACTAGCACTGATAATTTCGAATACAATTAGTTTGTAGGGTATTACGATTCGAGCTTCGCTTTCAATTGCGGCAGATAATCCTCCTCATCGGTGCTAACTTCGTAGACATCCAAAGTTTTCTCCGCCTTCTTGCGCCCATTCGAATCGATGATTTTGTTTTGATTCTCGTCAGCTGCTTGTTTCTGCTTTTTATCTGTAACAATTTAATTTAATTTAATTTAATTATTAAACTAATAGAAATTAATTTTAGCTACTTAGAGCAACGCGTTCCAGCTCGTCTTCGGTATCCAGGCCAGAGGAATTTGCCAGCTCCGACGCTGCTTCCAAATCTGCATCCAAATCAGCAGTTTCTTTAGCTGTCGCTATCATTTCCACATCATTATCCTCATCACTAGCTGGGGGTTTTAGGGACTCGTCGTAGAGCTCCTCGTCGCTTTCGGGCTCACCCAATTGCGCGGTGTCCAAAGCGTAACGTCGCCAGGGCAGATACTTCTTAAGCGTATAGCACTTCTCGATCCAGCTACGTGTCACAATCTTCCCCTGGCCCCTCACCTGGTTGTACTTGGGCGTGTTCTTGAAGGCGCAACTGCAAAGAGTTCAATTAAAATAGAGTAAAAACCAGTTAGGACGGAGGACAGTAGAACGTAGGCGACAGTAGAAGACCCTCTAATTTATTTATATTGTCTGTTGCATATCTTCGCGGTTTCTTATTTGTTTCTTACGCACAGCATCGATAGACATTCCCGAATCTTCAGTTTTACAACTGAAAACTGTTGCTAAATTGGTTTTTCGGTTATCGCAGGAATAAGCGGAGCTATCAAAAAACCCAAACAAACTTGATCTGATGCTGTATGGGAAACCCTAAATACCAAAAATTGTTTCTCTAGCTCTAGTTGTTTCCAAGATCTTGGTGTTTCTTTTTTTCTTGTGCGGTATCGGGTGATGGGGGATAGATATCAAAAAACTAAAACAAACTTGATCTGATTGCTGCATAGGAGAACCTAAATACCGAAAATTGTGTTTCTAGCTCTTCTGCTTTCCAAGATTTCCTTGGTTGCTCTTTTTCTTTTGGAGTTATTGAGTGATGGGGAAAGATAACCAAAATCTATAACAAACTAGGTTGGCGTACAGCATAGGACAACCTACATACCGAAAATGGTGTCTCTAGCTCTTGTGGTTGCCGAGATCTAGGTGTTCATACGGACGGACAGACGGACATGGCTATATCGACTTATCCTGATCGTTCAGTTGCAGAATATATAAATATATGCAAATAAATTGGATGGATTTCACAAGAAATCGCAAAATTACATTGCGCAAAAATATCGACTGCCAAAAAAGAAAAATCGATTTAAACGCCGAAAAAAAAGAATCGATTCAATCGAATCGAAATCGAATCGAACTCACATAAGATGCGTGCATCCTGGCTGCCAGTCCGCCTTGTACGTGGCGCCAAGCGCCAAAGCCTTCGATCTGAGATCCGCCCGATCGGGATTCTGGATGCCGCTGATGACCAGAACGACGCCTTGTAGCAGCCGATCGAAGGACACGTATTTAATGGGACGCTGCGGGTTCTCCTTTCTTTGCTTCTTGGCTGGCGTGCTGAGGGAGGCATTGGCCTCATCCAGGGATGAGGAGAGGCGCTTCTGAGCGCGCGATTTGGGACTCTGCTTGGAGGGTTTTGGTGTCGTCTCCTTGGCGGGATTTGGTGTCTCCTTAGCGGGTTTGGGTGTCCCCTTGACGGGATTTGTTGTCTCCTTAGCGGGTTTGGGTGTCTCCTTGGCTGTGGTCGCTGTGCTCCTGGGTTTCTTCTTTTCCAGCTGCTGCTCCAGCTCCAGCTGTCGCCGTTGCTTGTCCGCCTCGATGTGCTTGCTCAGGCGCTGCTTTCTGGCGTCCGCAGCCGCGTGCTCCACGTCGCCCTCGTCATCGCCAAAGAGCAGCGCATCCCGATTGCGATCTCGCTGCTGCTTGGAGCAGCCGGCGGCGCTGGAGGAGCTGGAGGAGCCGGCGGAGCTGGTGGATGGCTTGAGAGGCGCCGGCTTGGCATCGCTGAGTCTGCGCAGCGCTGCGGGTGAAGCGGCGTCCCTTATGGCAGCTGCTGTGCTGATCTGTGGCTGCTTCTCGGCCTTCCAGCGCTGAAAGAGCACCGAGGCGCCTCTGCCCTCCGGCTCCGAGTCCGGGGAGGCGTCGCGCAGCTTGGCGGAAAGCGGAGCCAGGGATTTGGGCATGGGCTTGGGTGTGGGCTTGGCCTGGCTGGCCAGCACATGCACCTTGATGAAGGAGAGGCCGTAGGGCACATGCCGGTTGAACGGCTGCGTGCAGATGATCTTCAGCAGCTGCCACTTGTGGGGCAGGGCGGCGGCGTTCAGCGCATCGCTGCCAAAGCAGCGCACGCGATTCACAACGCTCGAGTTCTTGCTCTCGATGGGCGTCATGAAGGAGCTGGAGAGCAGCAGCTCCTTGAAGTCCTCCGGCCGGCAGCCGCTGCTGCTGACCTGCACCTCCACAAACGCCGCATGCTCGTTGCCAATATCGATGCCCGTGATCCGCTGTGGCGCCTCAAACTCCAGAATTACGTGCGCCGACTTCTCGCCGCTGGTTTGCGTCCGCCACTTTTTGGCGGCGTTGTCACCCAGCAGATTGGCCGCCACATGCACCTGCGAATGTCGGGCGTTAATCTAGGGATTCCCCTTGGCTTTGGGCGCCTCGCTTACCGCATCCTCGCTGCTCACCTCGCGCACAGTCTTGAAAACCCCAAGCGGCATTTCGGCAATTCGGATTTTGTTTGGATTTCACTGAATTGTGGCGGACTAATCGATTACTCGCCGCAATATCGGACACGTTCCTTGCAATATCGAGCAGCAGCTGAAATCGATAACAGCGACAGGGCTTTTGCGCTTATCGATATGCACAGCGTTGAGGGTATTTCGTACAAAATAATAATCAAAATAAAATAGTCTAATATTTGCAAATATTTGTGCTGTTTGAAAAATAAAAATATTAGCCATATAAAATAATCTGTTGTTTGAAAATATTACTCTGTTTTTGTATAAACATTCAAATAGTTGAATAACTAAAAGCTTTTTATGTTTTACGAAAACAAAAAAACTAGCCAAATTTCCCGCTTTCTCCAGTTTAATAACTTTGCAGGCAAATGCTGTGCAAACACAGCCAGATCTGGCGGGAAAAAAGCGAATTTCGCACAGCACAAATTTTTGCTGCTGCTTATTAAGCTAGAATTTTTAAACATCCTGAAAAACGCATTTAAATCAAAACAGATGATAACGTAGCAATATTGCAGCTTTTACCTCGCTCGCTTTCATGTTTGGTGTAAACACTTGCATCATTTTTTTCGAATAATCTGTTCAGTCTAACTAGGGTATAGCCGGTAACTTTTTTTTTGGCATTAAATTTGTTGTTTTAACGAAAAATGTGCATTTAAAATTGGCGCCTTTGGCGAAACGCTGGCACGATAACGACAACGATAGGCAGCCAACAATCGATAGCTAAGCGCGTTGCCAGACAGCTCGTCGTGGCCATTGGTGGCAGCAAAACAAACAGGTGGCAACGCGCTGCTGCCCAAGCACAAATAAATATTATTAAAATTAAAGTGAAAGTTGATTCAAAAACAGCTTCCATGCAGCGTTAGCACGGAATTGGAAGAATTATGGATAAAGATGCCGAGGCAGCGAGTCAAGCTGGCCAGCCAAAACTAGCTGCTAGCGCTGCGGATATGCAGGCGAATATCAATGCGGATGTGGTTGCGGATGCGAAGGCTGCGGATGCTGCACTGAGAAAAACGAGCGAATCAAACGATTGGATATGCCTGTCGCAGTGGCTGCACTGCCTCTGCGTGGTCACGTTCGACCTGAATCTGGGCCAGGCGCTGGAGCACGTCTATCCGCCGGAGTTTATGCCCAGCGAGCAGGAGGTGAGCAACATTTGCTACATGGCATTTCCGGACTCCAATTCCGGCTGCATGGGCGACACCAAATTCCATATGCGTTTGCGTGCCACTGGCAAGTGCCACGCCCCCCAGCACGCCTACAACAGCCAGTGCGCGCCCGCGCTGCGCCACGATGCCAGCCACTTTTGGGGATTCGTTTACTTCCGGCAGAAACGCGACGCGAATCTGCCGCGTGGCTATTTCCAGAAGAGCCTGATCATTGTCACCCGCCTGCCGTTCTTCAATCTCTACTACGAGCTGCTCGGCCAGCTGGCGCCCAAGTATTTCGAGCAGGGGCAGCAGCTGCTGCAGCGCGCCTGCCGCCAAATTGAGGCGCAGTGGCCCAGCCTGGTCGCCGGGCAGACGCTGCAGCTGCCGCTGCTCGACTGCAGCTATCAGATCTGCATACCCAAGGCCAGCAGCAGCAGCAGCAGCAGCAGCAGTAGCAGCAGCAGCAATCGCAGCAAGCAGCAGCAGCTGCCACTTCAACTCCCCCTGGAATCGCCCAAATCCCTCAGGATACTCGCATCCGTCAATGAGCTGGAGCTGTTCCGCAGCCTCGGCTTTGTAATGGAGCATCTGTACACGCTCTGGGAGCTGATCATCACGGCGGAGCCCATCGTGATCGTTGGCAGCTCTCCGGCGGATTGCTCCCACATGGTGCAGTCGCTGGTGGCGTTGATAGCACCTCTGGAGTACTGTGCGGAGGCGCGTCCCTACTTCACCATACACGACAGCGAGTTCCGGGAGTTCACCCAGGAGCTGGGCAACCGCAGCGCCCCCGCCGTCCTCCTGGGCGTCACCAATCCCTTCTTCGTCAAGCTGCTCAAGGATTGGCCCCACATGCTGCGCCTCCTGGACACCCAGGTGGGATTTCCTAACAGGATAACCTAAATCATGATTAGTTATCATAGTTATTTATTTGCCATTATACCCTGTACCCATTGAGTAGGCGTGGTTGAGCCCCCAAAGTATATAGATTCCTGATCTGTCTGTCTATCCGTCTGTCCGTCTGTTTAAACGCGTCGATCTCAGCAACTATAAGAGTAAGAGCAGCCGTTTTGATCATGTTTGAAAGGTGTATACCATACACAGATCAAGTTTATTTTAAATTTTGGATGCCACGCCCCTTTTGCTCACTATGAACATAAATATATTACATTGAGCAATTTAAGACATATTCATCTATCTACGTAAATTCCGTCTTCTACAAACTGTAGAGATCATTAATATCTATCAATTCTATAAATTTCGACTAAATCGGTCCATAAATAAAAACATTTATGATATATTACAGATTATTTTTTAAAAATAAAAAAATTAAAGTATATTAAAAATATTTTTGAACACAAAAAGTTTAATAAGCGTAATATTAGACATAGAACATGGATATTCGGAATATATATGCTTTTCTATTGTATTTAACCATCCCGATCGCATTGAAATTGGTTGATAAAGAAAGCAGTTATTAATGAAACATACATTTAGTTAAATTCAAAATATTTTAAAGTGTATGGGCGAACGCGAGCTGTGGTACAGGGCATAAGACAGTCAGGCTTGCCTAGATTTTTACTCAAAATAAATGATTGCTCGGAATTTGTATATACGAACCCAAAACTAAGCATTAACGGTGAAAATAATAAAAATCAGTATTACGATTAGTTATATACCATATATATTGTCTGTTGCATATCTTCGCAGTTTCTTATCCGATCGTAAAAAAAACTTTACAAAAAAGCTCATAGGAAGACTGCAAAAATCTTAAATAATCGTTATTTATATTTTACACGGAATTTTGTTTATAATTTGTGTTTTTAATCATAAAAATTGCGAGTAATCATCTAAGTAAAAAGTAAAAATATAAATAATAATTAATAATAAATAATAATTATTTATGATTTTGATATTCTCGATAATAGTATAATCGATAAAAACCGCATAGCAGGCGTTATTCTGAACATAGAAGATTGTTATGCGGCATACATGCTCACTGCCAGTTTATTTAACTATGCTGAAGAGCGCATTGATATCGGTTAACAAACACCGAAGATATTGAAGAGACAATAATGCAAAAAATAAAAGCTAAACTGAATTCGATTTTTTCTCCCCTGCAGAAGAACATGCAGCAGCAGCAGCAGGAGCTGCACAAAAACGCGCAGAATGCGGACGGCGCGAGGCCGCAGCCAAGTGGCCACAATTCCCAGCCGCTCAATGGCAGCCTGGGCGCCACCTCCGGCAGCGATAGCGTAAGCGCCATCGCCAGCATCAGCTCCAGTTCCAGCTCCAGTTTCAGCTTCAGCTGCGGCGCTGGCCTGCACACCAGATACCGGCCGTTTCTGAAGAAGGACAAGACGCTGATCAAGAAGGTGCTGCTGGGCATGAAGACGAAGCGTCCGGATCACGTGCAGACGGCGCTAATCCGGCGCCAGCTGCTCGAGCTGACGCAGAGCTTCATGATACCGCTGGAGCGCTATATGGCGTCGCTGATGCCGCTGCAGAAGGACATCAGTCCGTTCAAGTCGGCGCCCAACGCCAGCAGCTTTAAGCTGGATGATTTTCTGGCCACACTGGAGGCGGCTGGACCGCAGTTGACCTCGCCGCTCAAGGGGGACTGGAAGGGTCTCTATCGGCGCTTCTTCCGATCGACGAATTTCCGTGGCTGGTACGAGGCAAGGCATCGGGAGTTGCAGCTGACGCTGCAGCAGCTGCAGCTGCAGGCGCTGTCGGAGGCGAATCTGGAGCATTGGGCGCACGACAAGCAGGAGGTGGAGATCATCGACATGATACTCAAGCTCAAGCAGAAACTGAATCTCTACAGTGATAAGCACCAGCTGGAGGGCAGCACAAGCTCCAGCATCAGCGGCACACAGCGCCAGATCCGTGCCCAGATCGAGTGCATGAAGCAGCTGCTGCCCTCCGATCTGCGCAACGTTGTGAACCTCTGATCCTCGTCTGAATTATGCTCCACAATTGTTTATAGTTAGCTAGTCTGTATCTCCTTTCCCCCTTCCCTCCTCCCTTCCTTCCCATCCCTTCCCTAGCTCGTAAGCCCATTGAAGTTTGTACAAATTATGCATATCTCCAGCCCCCAGAATTCAATATGTACATAACACAAGCCCAACAAATTAGTCACAATTGATGTTCGGAACCTGCGTGTTAATCACCATGCCACAAATACTATGTCTATTATAAACTCATTAAACTAACTCACGATTCGATTGTTTTCATTTGATAAATGAGTAAATCGATAGTTGCACTCATTTCTTCTGTGCGCTTTTATACCCTGTGCCCATTTGAAAAATGGGAAAAAAAACAGAGTTAATAACTTTGTCAGAATGTATGTAACAGGCAGAAGGAGGCGTGGCAGACCCCACAAAGTATATATGGGCATTTCCACAGAAAGGTCCACCGGGGCCAAAAAATTAAAATTTCTTAAAAATGATATTTTTAACATTTTTAACATTAAGAAATATTAAAATTTAACAGATTTGAAAATATCTATTATAATCTATTATAGTTTTCAAAAAATTCGAATGCAAAGTCGCGAAAACGCATTTTTTGTCATTTTGACGTTTTTTAGGGAATTTTTTTTTTGAAAACAGCTTCTCAAACAGAAGCATCATGCTCAGTCATTTGTTTTCAAAATCACTCCTGTTATGTAAAAATAAATAATTCCAATTATTTTTGTCAATTTAAAAACATTTTAACCATTTGTTCCTTAAATACTTTCCAACAACAACAATAACAAAAACATACATAAAAATGGTCACGTGCCAAATGTCACGTTACAATTTTTTTAAATTGAATTAAAAAAAAAAATGCAAGTCATCTTTGAAAAAAATCATAACCATTTTGAAGAGGCATCCATGCACAAGAGTTTAAAATTTGTTGCATTAAAATATTGCCACTGGATTCGCTAATATTGGCGATTGAATTGGTTGACCTCAAATGCCACTACCATTTTCTTCCGGTGACAAATGTCTTGAATTTTTCAATTTTCTTAAAAATGAAAAGTTACCCAAAATCAATCTTTCCACCAATGAAAGAGCTAATTAAATGCTATATGTTAAGCCTTTCAGAAGAAAAAAATATCGCTTCCTTTTAACCGTTTTTTTACTTTGAACGCGTACGAATGTCTTGTGCGCGACTGTGGAAATGCCCATATATTCTTGATCAGGGAGACAAGCTGAGTCGATTTAGCGATGTCCGTCTGTCTGTGTGTCCGTCTGTTTGGATGAACGCGTCGATCTCAGCAGCTACAAAAGCTAGAGCTGCCGGTTGGTTGCTATAGATAGGTAGTTATCTTACGCAGATCAAGTTGTTTTGAAAATTGGATGCCACGCCTCCTTTACGCCCAAAAATTAATAAAACCCAAACAACCTCGTGATTTTTAACCTAAAAAGTTGAATAACAAGCGTAATATTAAACATTGGATGTTGTTATTCGGAATATATACTCTCTACTATTATATTTAACTGTCCAAAAAAGCACATTGAATTTGGTTAGTAAACACAGGAGATATAAGCTACACGATAGTTGAACTTAAAATTTTAAAAACAAGCGTAATATTGAACATAGAAGGCTGTTATTTGGTTTATATACTATCTTCTATTGTATTTAACTACCCTTAAAAGCGCATTGAAATCGGTTGATAAACAAAGTAGATATAAGCTACGCAATTGGCATCGCAGCCCAGCAGCAGCAGCGTAGCGCAGCGCAGCTGGCGCACGTAAAAAGGGAAGAAGAAGAAGAAGTACTGCTGATACGCTTAGTGTGACAGTTTTATAAAATTGTATATAAAATAAAAGGCACAGGGTATTCTACAGTCGGGCCCGTCCGACTGATCTGTCCCGTCCGGCTGATCTGCCCTGTCCAAATTTTTTACCCTGTACTTGAGCTGGGTTCGATCTTTAACTCAGTAGAAACGTTCTTTTCAATCGATTCACCTCTAGAAATCGATTTGATCGATTAATCGAAAGAAATACAATTTGTTTGAAAAAAAAAAACAACTGAGGATGCAGCAGATCCGTCGTGTGGAAGATTACAATCGAACGTAACCGACAGTAGGCAGACCCTGAATTTTACAAAAAAAAAACTGCAAAAAATCGATTCTCAAAAAAAAGTATCGATTCGACAAAAAGAATCAATTAAATTAAAGCGTAATCGAATCGAAGCCCAGCTCTACGCTGGCTAGAAACAGGGTTTATGACGTTTGAAAAAGAAAATCATTAAGTATTATAGCATAAATATTGGATATTCGCCTGTCTGACCTTTCGTTAGGAAAGTTTCCCAGAGATCTCCGGAACTACAAGAGTTAGAGCAGTCATTTTTCGCATGTGTATAGTTATACACCATACGTAGATCAACTTTAATACAATTCTCGGATGCCACGCCCCTATTACGCGCTAGGCGATAAAAACCGCATAGCAGGCGTCATGTTGAACATAGAAGATTGTTATGCGGAACACATGCTCTCTGATAATTCATTTAACTATGCTGAAAAGCGCAGTGAAATCGGTGAATAAACACAGAAGATATTGAAGAAACAATATTGCATTAAAACATGGTGCAGTCGAGCGAGCAATCAAGAAGAAGCAACAGATTGTAGAATATTTTATAAATATTTGTTCCAATAGTTTTTCATGCAGGAATTTGAAAGTAAGTTTTATTCCTCAATAATCTTAAAAAGAAAAGAGCCCAAACCTAGGCAGCTAATCCGAATATTCAGGCTCTATATGGGGTGTGTTCAAAAAGATATATTTGTATTATTATATATATGTATGTATTATTTAAGTATATACTTCAAAAATAAGCAAGGTCATACAACAGTTATTAATGTTCAAAAAGCCGTCGAAAATATTTCGAAACTCTCCATTCCCAAATTTTTAATCTAGAAACATGGAACCTTCGGATAACCGGGTGTTTCAAACGATTGTTCAGGATTTGCCAGTTCTCCGCCTTTTTTGACTGATAAATTTAGCAAACTTGGCAATATTTTCCAGTTGCCTCGGAACAAAGGCGAAAAACCATCGAACCAAGATAAATGATATTGCAATAAAAACAAACTTGACTTGCCAAGATAACAGAGAACGAATCGTTATCGCATTACTCTGTTTTTTTATTAATATAAATTATGAAAATAAACAAAAAGTGGCTCAATTACAATAATGGGAAACTGAGAGCCTGTTGTGATAATGATAATGATAATGATAATGATAATGGGAATGAGAATTCGAATTCGAATTCGAATGAATTGGAAATGGAAATGTGAGAGATTAGATAAGGAATACGATATCATCGGCCAGCATGATCTGGTTGTCCTCGGTCATGCGGTGCATGGCCGCATCGATTTCTCCGGCTGTGAATGGCTCCGTCTGCTGCTCGTTGATGGCCGCCGTGATGCGGCTGAGGGAGAGACTCTGCTCCCTGGCCTCCCGGAAGAGACGCTGCAGTCCGTTCTTGAAGATCGCCAGACGCGGCTCGCTGATGCTGGCTGGCGTCTGGACTTCGCTGCTCTCGCTGCTCAGCTGGCTGGCAGAATTCGTGGGCAGGGATCGACGTGTCTCCCGGCGCGTCAGATCGCCGGCATCCGGCTGTGGCGTCTCGATCTCCTCCTCATCGCTGTCGTGCGCCGCGTGCGCTGCGTGCGTCGCCTGCTCGATGCGTGTGCGCTTGTTGCGACGCGTGCCACCGGCTGGGGCATGCGACTCCTCATCGTCGTCGTCGGAGGAGGCATCCTGCCGTCGACGTTTGCTGTCCCGCTCCTTCTCCAGCACCTTCTTGAAGTAGGCGAACTGCACCAGCTCGATGGCCGCATTGGCATCGTCGATCGTCACCGTCTTTGACATGCGCGCGCGCGCATGCGCCGTGGACAAACGGATCAGCGTCTCCAGCGTGCGCGCCGTTATCGGCTGGGTGCGTGCCACATAGGATTCGATCAGCTCCTGCGATCGCAGCAGCGAGTACTCATTGGCGATCGCCTCGCACGCCTGATCCGTCAGCTTCGGCTTCATGCACTTGGCAATGTGGATGTACTTGCGCATAAACTCCACCGACAGGATCTTCTCGTGCCGCTGACGCGACTTGCCGTGCAGCAGCGCATCGTACTTCTCGTACAGCTCCGTTTCCTTCTTCTGCAATGCATACGGAAATTGAAATGTAACGGAAATTAGAATATTGGAAACACCAGTCGAGTATCATGAGTAGGGAAGAGCAGTCAAGTATCTGGGAGATTCAGCAGTTATTCTCTTGGAGAATATTGGAAGCACCATCCGAGTATCAAAAGTCATGGAGAGCAGTCGAGTATCCTAGGGATTCATCTTGGAGAATATTGGAAACACCAGTCGAGTATCAAAATTCATGGAGAGCAGTCGAGTATCCTAGAGAGTCGGCAGTTGTTCAGTCGCTATAGAATCTTGGAGAATATTGGAAGCACCAGACGAGTATCAATATCTTGGAGAATATTGGAAACACCAGTCGAGTATCATGAGTAGGGAAAAGCAGTCAAGTATCTGGGAGATTCAGCAGTTATTCTCTTGGAGAATATTGGAAGCACCAGTCGAGGATCAAAAGTCATGCAGAGCAGTCGAGTATCCTAGAGAGTCGGCAGTTGTTCAGTCGCTATAGAATCTTGGAGAATATTGGAAGCACCAGACGAGTATCAATATCTTGGAGAATATTGGAAACACCAGTCGAGTATCATGAGTAGGGAAAAGCAGTCAAGTATCTGGGAGATTCAGCAGTTATTCTCTTGGAGAATATTGGAAGCACCATCCGAGTATCAAAATTCATGGAGAGCAGTCGAGTATCCTACGGATTCATCTTGGAGAATATTGGAAACACCAGTCGAGTATCATGAGTAGGGAAAAGCAGTCAAGTATCTGAGAGATTCAGCAGTTATTCTCTTGGAGAATATTGGAAGCACCATCCGAGTATCAAAATTCATGGAGAGCAGTCGAGTATCCTAGGGATTCAGCAGTTGTTGAGTCGCTATAGAATCTTGGAAACACCAGTCGAGTATCAATATCTTGGAGAATATTGGAAACACCAGTCGAGTATCATGAGTAGGGAAGAGCAGTCAAGTATCTGGGAGATTCAGCAGTTATTCTCTTGGAGAATATTGGAAGCACCAGTCGAGTATCAAAAGTCATGGAGAGCAGTCGAGTATCCTACGGATTCAGCAGTTGTTCAGTCGCTATAGAATCTTGGAAACACCAGTCGAGTATCAATATCTTGGAGAATATTGGAAACACCAGTCGAGTATCATGAGTAGGGAAAAGCAGTCAAGTATCTGAGAGATTCAGCAGTTATTCTCTTGGAGAATATTGGAAGCACCATCCGAGTATCAAAATTCATGGAGAGCAGTCGAGTATCCTAGGGATTCAGCAGTTGTTGAGTCGCTATAGAATCTTGGAAACACCAGTCGAGTATCAATATCTTGGAGAATATTGAAAACACCAGTCGAGTATCATGAGTAGGGAAAAGCAGTCAAGTATCTGGGAGATTCAGCAGTTATTCTCTTGGAGAATATTGGAAACACCAGTCGAGTATCAAAATTCATGGAGAGCAGTCGAGTATCCTACGGATTCATCTTGTAGAATATTGGAAACACCAGTCGAGTATCATGAGTAGGGAAAAGCAGTCAAGTATCTGAGAGATTCAGCAGTTATTCTCTTGGAGAATATTGGAAGCACCATCCGAGTATCAAAATTCATGGAGAGCAGTCGAGTATCCTAGGGATTCAGCAGTTGTTCAGTCGCTATAGAATCTTGGAGAATATTGGAAGCACCAGACGAGTATCAATATCTTGGAGAATATTGGAAACACCAGTCGAGTATCAAAATTCATGGAGAGCAGTCGAGTATCCTACGGATTCAGCAGTTGTTGAGTCGCTATAGAATCTTGGAAACACCAGTCGAGTATCAATATCTTGGAGAATATTGGAAACACCAGTCGAGTATCATGAGTAGGGAAAAGCAGTCAAGTATCTGGGAGATTCAGCAGTTATTCTCTTGGAGAATATTGGAAGCACCAGTCGAGTATCAAAAGTCATGGAGAGCAGTCGAGTATCCTAGGGATTCAGCAGTTGTTCAGTCGCTATAGAATCTTGGAGAATATTGAAAACAACAGTCGAGTATCAAGAGACGTAAAGAGAGATTCAGCAGTTGTTCAGTCGCTATAGAATCTTGGAGAATATTGGAAACACCAGACGAGTATCAATATCTTGGAGAATATTGGAAGCACCAGTCGGATATCAATATCTTGGAGAATATTGGAAACACCAGTCGAGTATCAGGAGTCGTAAAGATCAGTCAAAAAGTCTGCAGCTTTAATATTGTTGGCTGCAGTGGCGCATACAAAGATTTTGACACAAATTGTCTGTTGCATATCTTTGATATTTCTGCTTAGATCGTAATAAGATTTATACCATCGGTGGAGCATATCAAAGACTACGTACATTCCAAATTACAAGTCATTAGCTATAGTATTGTGACTGAATACTAGGGAAATGGGGTTGTATTACGCACCTCTTCCGTGTTGGAGACAAAGGCCAGGGAATCGGCATAGGAGCTGCCCATGGCGAGGGGCTCGCCGTCCGCCTCCTTGGGGTTGCGATAGCGATGCATGCGCACCACATGATCCGATATCAGCTGATCCACATCGCTGTCGATCACGTCCAGCATCACGAACAGCAGATCGAAACGCGACAACAGCGAATCCTGCAGTCCAATGTTCTCCATGGGCGTCTTATACTGATCGTACTGGAAGAGTTAAATAGTTTTAATTATTCCCTGGCATGCATATACAACATATAGCGCTTGCTGCTCTTTCTTATAGAGTGAGCCAGCTCGCATGTGTGAGAGCTCTGCCTCGTATGCAAAGCAAATAGCAAGAACAATTGCGTGCATATTTTCTCATAACCAAAATTAATATAAAGATGATTTTTAATTTAATTAATTTTTTTTTCAGTGCAGCAAATTGCAGCAAAATATATATCATAATTCTCTTATTTATGGACCGATTTAATTCAAAATTTACAGAATTGGTAGATATTAATTATCTCTACTGTTTGTAGAAACGGATAGATTGATATGTCTTAAATTGCTCAATATATTATATTTATGTTCATAGTGAACGCTAGGGGCGTGGCATCCAAAATTTAAAATAAACTTAATCTGCGCATGGTATACACCTTTCAAAAATGATCAAAACGGCTGCTCTAGCTCGCATAGTTGCCGAGATCGACGCGTTTAAATAGACGGACGGACAGACGAATATCGCCAAATCGCCTCAGATCGAGAATATATATGCTATGTGGGCTCTGCCACGCCCGCTTCTGCCTGCTAACCCTGTTTCTTTGTGTGTATTGGTGCGTGCTCTGCCCATAAGCAGCGTTTTTTTACTCACCCGACCGTAGACGGGATTGGCGGCCGCCAGGACGGAGCAGCGGGCGTTGAGGGAGGCGTGTATGCCCGCCTTGGAGATGGTGACGCGTCCCTGCTCCATCACCTCGTGGATGGCGGTGCGATCGATGTCGCTCATCTTGTCGAACTCATCGATGCAGACCACGCCCCGATCCGCCAGCACCATGGCGCCCGCCTCCAGCCGCCGCTCGCCCGTATCATTGTCGGTGGTGACGGCGGCGGTGAGGCCAACGCCGCTGGATCCCCTGCCGGTGGTTGGAATAGCGCGTGGCGCCGTATTGAGCACATAGCGCAGCAGCTGCGACTTGGCCACCGATGGATCACCAATCAGCAGTATATTGATGTCGCCACGCAGCCGGGTGCCATTTGGGAGCAGCTTCTCAACGCCGCCGAGGAGCAGGCAGAGAATCGCCTGCTTGACAAAGGCGTGGCCATGAATGGAGGGGGCAAGACTCTTGCTGAGCAGCTGGAAGATGTCGTTGTTCTTGGCCAGCTTCTTGCACAGCATGATGTCCTCCCGTGAGATGTCCAGATTGCTCTCCTTGCTCAGCAGCGAGATGTTGTTGGCCAGCACCACGGTGCGAAAGGTTCCAGTGGTGTAGCCGCCACGTTTCCCAGGCAGGCAGCGATAGTTGCCCACGATCTGGACACGATCGCCGGGCTTGCAGCGATCGACCAGATCATCATCGCAGACAATGTCCACAGCACGCGGCAGCTGCCCGGCCGGCGCCTTCTCCGGCATCTCCTGTATGGTGAGACGCTGATGATCCTTATACACGGACAGTCCGAATTCCGTTTCCAGCAGATTGCCATCGTCGTCCTTGGTGGGATAGACGGCGCTCGATGGCACCGCCTCAAAGGACGTGAGATCCGTGTACTTGCGCTCCAGGACTTTGCGCGTCGCTGGACAATAGTGCACGCTGCGCACCACCTTGGGATGGATGAGGGAGACCTTGGTCACAATGCCCTCCACGCACACCAGATTGCCCAGATAGACGGAGGTGAGGGAGCGCGGCGTCACATGCCGATTGCCAAAGCATCCCTCGAATCCCACAAAGAAATCCTCATGCTGTTTCCCATAGCTCGGCTCTACCGTGGACACGTACTCCTTGAGGGCACGCCCAAACGCCAGCTGCTCATCGGAGGCGTTGCTCAGCAGGCCCAGCGCACGCTGCTGATTCTTGCGCTTCAGATCGTTGATGTTCACGATCAGACGCTTGCTCTGCTCCGCTATCATGTCCTTGACGAGGGACGCGTAGATGCCCTGATCCTCCTCATCATCCAGAAAGTCCACATACTCCCGCTGTATGTCCCGGATGTACTGCTCCGCCTCGTGTGCCATCTTCGGTTGCGCCTCAAACAATGAACAACAAATCAACACAAATAATACGCCGCAAGCCAGAGGCAAATTGCAGTTTTGGCGGGAAAACAAACGCTCTTCGGCTATCGTTTATCGATAGTGCAGTCGGGCGGTAGGGTTGTAGCAGATCAGCCTCGGTTGAAGAACTATTGCTATCGATACAAGTGAGCAGACAATTCGGCTTTTTATCGGTAGTTACTCCATGATGGTTGTCCACTGCTGACAGATTTTTGAAGTCAACAGTTTTTTTTTTTTTTTAAGCAACTTGACGATAATAGGAAAATTAAGAATTAATTTATAAAAAAAAATGTCATTATTTAAAACTGTATGTATTTATTTGTTTGATAAACTTGTTATTAAAAAAAAACACAATTTTGAATACATACAGATTTATGTATATCAAAACATCAATAGATCAAGGGGCTAAGAATATCTAAAAATTATCTGCAAGTGGTCAATTAATTTGCTTTTCTTTTAATTGTGTTAGTTAATACAGATAAATATACTATAAAAGCTTAACGACATAACTTAAGTTTCAATAACGTTGTGAACCATTAGGAAACTTTAGAAATTTCCGCTCGTAATTAAGACAGAGACGATAAATAAAACCTAAAAATGGCTAGATTTGTGGCCAACAGCATATAAAAACAAAAAGCGGCTAACCATCTGCAAAAGTGGCTAGATCCAGCTACAAAGTGGCTAAGGCGGCAGCACTGGTGCATAGAGTTGCCGCAACTATATCGATAGCGCGCAACTAGCGATATTATCGATAGCGCATTGTTTACAGCACGTGTGAATTTGTGCGATTCTAAAAAGTTGGCTTTTTAGGCGTTTAAAAATTTAATTTAATAACTAATAATGGACAGCGAGGCGGACGACTATGAGCCCACCGACTCCGAGCAGGAGTACAACGAGGAGGAGCGCGAGCTGCTGCACGACTTGCGTGAGGAGCGCCAAAAGCGTGCCGACAAGCTGAAAAACAAAAAACAAGAAATTCTGCTGTTCAGCGACAGCGACGACGATGCGGATGCGGATGCGGATGGGGATGCGGATGTGGCCGAGCTGATGCGGGACAGCGACATTGAGGGCGCCGAGGAGGATGATGGGGATCTGCCCGACACGATGAACTGGGGCGGCAACAGGAAATCCTATTACAATACGGATTTTGTGGATCCGGATTACAGCAGCTACACGGCGCAGGAGGAGGAGCTGGCCAAGGCTGAGGAGGAGGAGGCGAAGCGCATACAATTGCGTCTGGCCAAGCAGCTGCAGGAGCTGGACTACATGCTGGAGCCCAGCACAATGCCATCGACAGCTGTTGACCCGACCCAAAAGTCGGATAAAGCCATCAAGGTTAGCACCGATCTCTCCGGACTAACGGAGCGTGAACGCCTGCAGCTGCTGCAACGGGATTCCCCCGAATTCCTTGGCCTCATCCAAGACTTCCAGTCGCATCTGAACGAAGTGCAGCAGCTGCTCTGCCCCGTGCTGAACTACGTGAGGAGCCATCAGGTGCCCATGGTGCCTGCCCTGCAGTTTGCCTCCAGCTATCAGAATCTGTTGCTCAGCTATTGTTGCAACGTCTGCTTCTATCTGCTGCTGAAGGCGCGACGCAGCAGCGTGCGGCAGCATCCGGTTATCAAGCGTCTGGTGCAGCTGAAGCAGCTGCAACAACAGCTTGCCACACGCTACACGCAGTTCATACAGCCGCAGCTGGAGGCGCTGCTGGAGCGCATCCAGGATGGCGATGCATTCAACGTGCTGGATGTGGCACAGCGCAAGGCCAAGCTGCAGATACTGAATGCCTACAAGCAGCCAGATGCAGTCACAAATGACGACGATGATGAAGATGACGACGACGACGATGATGATGATGATGATGAGCAGCAAGCTGTGGAGCAGCAGGAAGAGCAGATGGAGGGGGAGGGGGAGACGGAGGCGGAGAGGCGCGGCATCACCTATCAGATGGCCAAGAACAAGGGCCTGACGCCGCATCGCAAGAAGGAACTGCGCAATCCGCGCGTCAAGCATCGCGGCAAATTCCGTAAGGCCATGATACGCCGTAAAGGCGCCGTGCGCACCGTGCGCAAGGAGCTCAAGCGCTACGGCGGAGAGATCTCCGGCATCAAGACGACGGTCACCAAGAGCGTCAAGTTCAAAACCTAGGCTTATCCTATATACTGCGATTTATATCTATTTTAATAACAAAACTAATAAAAAAAAAATATTTTAAATATAATTTTTTAAAACTATCACACGGAGCGTAGCAGCAGTTCTTCTTCTTCCATTTTGTGTATGCCATGCTTTACAGGCTGCGCTGCTAAAGGGCGAGCGGCGTAACGCCTGTAATATTGTTTCGTTCATATCTCTTGTGTTTATTGGCCGATTTTAATGATTTTCAGGATAGGTAACTACCATACACAAGAGTATATATTCCGAGTTTCAACGTTCTATGTTCAATATTACGCTTTTTATTGGGTTTTTATTGATTAGGGCGTAAAGGGGGCGTGGCATCCAACATTTGAAAAAAGCCTCATCTGTGTCTGATGTAGACCAATCAACTACTGAAGAGAGAATTCATGTAAATATCTCAGTGTCTTTTAAATTGGCAAATGTATTTTATTTCATTCATTGTGGGCGGCAGGGGCGTGGCATTCAAAATTTAAAATAAACTTGATCTGCGTATGGTATACACCTTTCAAAAGAGAACATAACGGCTGGTCTAGCTTTTATAATTGCTGAGATCTACGCACTCATCCAGACGGACGGACAGACGGACATCGCTAAATCGACTCAGCTCGTCTCCCTGATCAAGAATATATATACTCTGTGGGGTCTGCCACTCCTCCTGCTGCCTGTTACATACATTCTGACAAAGTTATTAACCTTGTTTTTCCCATTTTTCAAATGGACACGGGGTATAAAAAAAAAACATGCATATCTCCTGTGTTTATAGACCGATTTCAATGCAATACAAGAAAGTATAGTATGTATATATTTCGAGTAGCAACTTTCTATGTGTAATATTACGCTTGTTATTCGGCTTTTATCGATTTCGGGCGTACTAGGGGCGTGGCATCCAACATTTGAAATAAGCTTTATCTGTGTATGGTATACACCTTTCAAAAATTACCGAAACGACTGCTCTAGACGGACAGACAGACAGGGCTACATCAAATTAGCTCGTCATCCTGATCAAGTATACATATATACATCTTTGTGGGCTCTACCACGCCTCCTGCTGCCTGTCACATGCATTCTGCCAACGTTATTAAACCTATTTCACTCATTTTTCAATGGGTATACAAATATAACACTAAGTTTTGTTGATTCTGCATTTACATTTATTGCATCTAAAAATTTTAGTTGCTTTATATTATTCAAACATTTGTTTATTTATTTTGTTAAATTAGGAAAAATAAAAAAAAAAACATTGTTTAAATTAAATGTTCTTTTTTTTTTAATCGAGCTTGAAGAGCTCGCGGAATTCCGCGTTGGTCTTGGGCACCTCCTTATCATCCTGAATGGCCTGCTGGCCATTCTGCTGCTTGGCATCCCCCCCATCTGCCGGGTCCAGCTCCAGCTTCTTGCGCCGCTTCGCCTCCAGCAGCAGCTTGGTTGGAATCAGCGATCCCGTCGAACGCTTCTGGGCAACCGGCGATTTCTGCTGACGCTTGGCAGCCGAGGGATCCGATATGGAGACCATTATCTGCAGATCGTAAATAAATAAATTACAATTTCAATAAACCCATCTTGGACCAGCAACACTCACCGGACGACCGTTAAGTTTCATCGTATTGCCCATCTCGACCGCCTTCTGGGCCTCGGCCGCAGTCTCGAACTCGATGTACGCAATGCCCCTGAAGATTTTCCTGCCGATGATTAACAAAAATAATTACCGTGAGAATTAGAGATGGCAGAATTAGAGATGGGCATGGACTGCGTTTTTTTCCTGTTCGTGTTGAAAATTTATGTTTTATCAACAGGAAATATGTTTCGAGCTTTAACTGCTTGCACTAACAAAATACCCAAAGTCTAACATAATCTAAAATCAGTGGGATGGAGCCTACAGTCGGACGTAACCGATCGTAGGAGACCCTTTACTTTGAGTATATGTACATACAAACACAATCAGACGCACACACACAAAGCTACCCGCGTATGCAAGGCACACCACCCCCCCTCTACCTAGTGCGGCAAATTGTCCGTACCATATTTTCGCTGTTTCTTATCCGATCAAAACGAAATTCACAGGGTCAATAGAGAATGTCATAAGCTAGTTACGTACCAAATTACAAATCAATAGCTTCAAAACTGTGGCTACAGTAGCTTTTTGCGGTTTGCGGGGGAAGGGGGGGATGTATCCAAAATCTAAAACAAACTCGTGCTGCTCGCGAAATAGGAGAATCTAGATCCCGAATATGGTGTCTCTAGCTCTTATAGTTGCTGAGATCTAGGTGTTCATACGGACGGACAGACAGACGGACAGACAGTCGGACAGACGGACATGGCTATATCGACTCGTCTTGTCGTCCTGATCAAGAATATATATACTTTATGGGGTCTGCCACGCCTCCTTCTGGGTGTTACACACATTTCCTCTTTGCACTAAACTAATAGACCCTTTTTACTTTTGTAAAGTAAAGGGTCTAACAATCGTTGATAGTATTGTTTCGATTGTTTTGCAGGTCGAAAGTTAAGCTTTGAACTGTTGCGCTTACCCCACGAAGACCATGCGCACCTCCTTGACGGTGCCGCAGGCCTGGAATGCCTCGACCAGCTCCAACTTGGTGCAGTCCTTGTGCAAACGCTTTACGAATATCTTGTGCTCCTCCCTGCCAGCTGTGCAGAGAAAGAGAGAGAGAGAGGAGAGAAAGTAAGAGAGAAAGAGAGAGTTAATAATTAGTTCATTTGAAATGTGATGCGAACGCCAGCTTACAGGAATACTTGAGGAATGATGCATCAGCTGCTGCTGCTGATGGCGACGACGATGGCGACGTCGATGGACTTGGCATACCCTTGGGCGTTACGGGTTTGGATGTCGATGGATTTGGCATGCGTTTTGGCGTTACGGGTTGGGATGACTCTGCCATGGGCTGGTTTTGGACTGGCAATGGTCTACGCCTAGGCCTTGGCCTCGGCTTCGGCGTGTTCCTGGGCCTGGGAGGTGGCGGCATTAGGCCCCTTGCTAGCATGGCATCGGTGAAGGGGGGGTTGCTGCGGATGGCCCGCGGGAGGCTATTGTTGTATCTTTCGCGCTCCACCCTCTCCGCCTCCAGGCGTAAGTACCGCTGGCAGTAGGTTTGGCGGGTGTTGATCTCCTTGTAGTCCCCGAACATACGCCCCTCCCGGGCATAGAACTCCGCCAGGGCTATTCCGTTTTTGGGCGCGGCCGTCAGCGCCCGCTGCAGAATGCTCTCCGTATTCTTCTTCCCATTGTAGATGCGGTCCATGTAGACGTAGTTCATCCACAGTTGGACCTGCTTGTAGCTGCCAGGGTAGCCTATAACAAAACACGGAAAAGGATAACGGAAAACGATGAGCAATACTATCCTCCATCTATTCTGCAACGGGACGATCTGGATAAGGCGATATAGCCATGTCCGTCCGTCTGTCTGTTCATATTTGGTATGTGGGTTGTCCTACATAGTTTTGTTTTAGATTATTAATACTTCTCCCCATTCTCCGCTAGCCTAAGCAGTGAATATATTTATTCTCCATTGCGATAGGATATGAAACGGCGAAGATATGTAACGGACAAATCGGTTAAGGGTATAATCGGTAGGAAAAAGTACAGGAGCTGCGACTGTCGGTTACGTCCGATGCTTTCACCCGACGGATCTGCTACCTGCTAATTTTTCAAATTGCAGCTTTTATTTCGATTAATCGATTAAATCTATGTTATTTATAGGATAAATTATAGAAAATCAAAGATCAAACCCAGCTCTGCCTGCAGCCTATATTCAGACCCTAGTACCTTCAAAAAGTACAACTAGTCTATTAAATTAGTGCTAGTAACTTAAAAAAGAAGGCGTGGCAGAACCCACAAAGTATATATGTATATATATATTCTTCATCAGGACGAACCGATTTGATATAGTCCGTTTGTCCATCCGTATGAACACTTTGATATCGCAAACGTTTTTGGATTGTAGGGGTTCTTCTATGATTTCGAAATTTGATAGTTTGCGAGATCTTAGCGGAACGGCCATGACTATATCGACTCAGCGGGTCGTGCTAATCAAGAATATATAACTCTATATGATATATATATGATGGTTAAATGCATTTGGAGATTGTTGGTGTTGCATGCAAAATGTTTGGGCTTACTCAGGATTTCCGACCAAAGTTGATCGCCAGCGTGGGAGTTGCCAACCCTGGCGTATTCAATGGATGCCCAGAACTGCAGCACCTCGTAGTTTTTGTCGGCTTCATCGCCGTACGCGTAGGAGAGATTGTCCCAAATCTTGCGGAACTCCATGCGCAATTCCTTAACCTGCAAGACAACAAAATGTATTATATGTATATGTTTGTATATAGTATACTATATCGAGCCTTTCCCGCGACCCAAAATCGATTACGATTACGATTCGATTTAATCGATTCTTTTTGTCAGCGATTAAATCAATACTTTTTTTTGTCGGTTACGTTCGACTGTAATCTTTCACCCGACGGATCTGCTACGTCCTTAGTTGGTTTTAAAATAAAAAACTTAATTTATTTCGATTAACCGATTAAATCGATTTTTAGTCGTGCAACGATCGAAAAGATCGATTCTACAAAGTCAAAGATCGAACCCAGCTCTAGTGTTTACTGAGATATCAGCACGTCAAATATATCGTAAGCGCCACATTTGCTAATTGTACGTGTTTAGTGAGATGTCGTCCTGTCAAATATATCGTAAGCGCCCCATTTGCTTCAAATTTTGAACATATTCTACGTATTTACTGAGATGATATCAGCCTGTCAAATATATCGTAAGCGCCACATTTGCTAATTGTACGTGTTTAGTGAGATGTCGGCCTGTCAAATATATCGTAAGCGCCCCATTTGCTTCAAATTTTGAACATATTCTACGTATTTACTGAGATGATATCAGCATGTCAAATATATCGTAAGCGCCACATTTGCTTTAAATTCGTTCAGCTTTTGGCGCCTACGATTTGTGGGCGGGAAGGGCTCGATATGTTAAGCAGCTGAGGGCTGTATCGATGACGATTTCTCACCTGGTCCGGTTGCTGGAAATCGGTGTGACGCACGTAACCCGCCAAATAGTCGAGATACAGCTCGACGGTCATGCCGACGCGGCGCTCGATGCGATGCAACAGCCACTGCAGCTTGCCATCCATCTGCTCCGCGCTGAAGCCGCACACCTCCATGGCATGCAGGAAGCCGTGGTTCAGTTCCACGGTTTTGATGCGACGCAGCGCGCGCGTTAAGATCTCAACGGGATGCGTGGGCAGACAGCCGCCGGGTATTATCTGATAGTGCAACAATTCGCTGCCAGGCGGCTCCTCGACCGGAGCCATCATATACTCGACGTAACGCAGCCAAAGCTTCCCATTGCTGGGAAACTTTGCCACGGTGCGCTCGTACATGAATCGAGTCATTGCGCACTTGACGGCGCGATCGGCATGCATCGCCTCCATCTTCAGCATGTGCGCCTGATACAGCCAGGCTGTGCACTCCTTGGCCATGTCCAGATCCATCACGAATCGGAAGACAATCTTCGTGATATTTTCCTGCGTCTCTTCGCTGCATTGCTGCAGCAGCAGCTGCTCGTCAACCTTTGCCTGCATGCGCTTCGCCTGCTCCCTGTCCAGCTGCTTCAGGAAGACGTCCACCCAATCGGGACGCTCGAACTGATAGTCGGCCAGCAGGCGCAGCCACAGGTCGGGGCAGGCCATCTGGGGCACGTTCATCAGTTCGTCGACAACGAATCGGGCCAGACGTATGTCTGAAAATATCAACATCGTTAGGCAAATATCTCTTCAGATTTATTTATTTCAGGGAGATAGTAGTTCTTAGTCCAATGAAGTTACTTGATTTCATTCGGGACATTGGACTAATGGACGTGCTTTAGGCTCAGCAGGGGGTACAATAGATCTCTTAGGTCGCAGTACACTAGGTCCCCATAATAATAATAATATTTATTTCAGATACGTAATACTAAAAGGTATACAAATTTATAAGATGCGCAGGATAAAAAGATCAAGTCAAGTGAAAATAATCATAATAATAAAAATAATAATAGCATTTTTAATTTTGAAATGTTTGAAAAGGTGCATTAAACCATCTTATCAATGTTTTTTATTTCATTTTAATGTTACTAAATCGGAAAAGCAAATTCCTTTGCAAATTTTCTAGTATTCCTTTGATATTAAAAATTTATAAATTAAAAATTGAATGAAATAAATAAAAAATTAAAGCATCAATCAAAATAAAACTTGCATACGAAATTTTAAATTCTTTTTTGAAAAGATGAAAAATTATTCTTTTTTGAAAATGATGAAAAATTATTTTTTTTCTAAATGAAAAATATTTTGAAATAATTTTTTAGCATAGGTTATGAATAAATGTAAAATTCGTTCGATAGATTCAACATTTTCACAAAGATTTTTAATATATTGATGTTGACTTTTCTGTAAAAATGCTCATATCTATAGTTTATACAATATTTATATCAATATTTACAAATTTTGCATAAAAATTATAATTATTTGCAGCATTTGTATATCGTTGATATTTTTGTTAATTATTGTAATTTTTTTATTTAATTTTTATTATTTTTTATTTATTATTATTTACTTATTATATTTTACTCATTATTTATTTACAATTATTTATTTACAATTATTTATTTATTATTATTTATTTATTTTTTTATATATTATTTTTTATTTATTATTTTTCATTCATTATTTTTTAATTATTATTTTTTATTTATTATCTATTTACAATTATTTATTTATTTTTTATGAGACTGATCCACGCTTTTTTCACTTACTATAGAATCCGCCCATGGCGAGCTTGCAATGTTCATGGAAATACTCGCGCTCCTGCTCCGTTTGAGTCACGGTTTTGAGGCTCTCGAGAAAACGGAACCATATGTCAAGCGGAATATGGATATCAGCGGAAGCCGCCTTGAAGACCGACTTGATCTTCTCCAAGTCGCCCAAATACCTGTGAAAATGGCAAGAGAATTTTGCAAATGTTAGATCATTTTTCGCAAGTTTTCTACGCCCGACTGTGGAATACCCTGCAATGCTTCTTCTTACTGACTTGCTAATTAAATTTTAATAAAATTAATTAATTAATTAATACAAATGGTAATTGACTCTCATATGCAGTAGTTCATTCAATTCTACGAAACAGCGAAGATATGTTACGGACAAAACGGTAGCAAAAAGTACAGGGTTTGCTGCTGTCAGTTACGTCCGACTGTATGCTTTCACCATACGGATCTGCTCAGTTCTTACTTTGTTAATTTCGAACGTTTTTCTCACAGACTAGCTGCAAATTCAAATTGCCGTTCTTATGTCGATAAATCGATTGAATCGAAAAGACCGATTGTTCCAAATTCAAGCTACAATCTAGCAATATTGCCTAGCCAGAGTTGACGGGAAAAAAGCGGGTTTGCCAGCACTGATTGTGCTTGGGTACTTACAAGGCCAGCTGGCAGAGACGCACGTGAGCCTTGCGGTTCTTGAATTCGTAGCGCACGATCCTGTTGAACTCCTCCTCCTCATCCTCATCCTCCTTGCTTTTTTCATCATCGTTATCCTCGTCTTCATCGTCGTCATTATCCTCGTCGTCATTATCATCCTCATCGTCGTCATTATCATCCTCATCGTCGTCGTTGTCTTCATCGTTGTCCTTGTCGTCATCGTTATCATTATCATTATTATCGTCATCGTCATCCTTGTCGTCATCGTTCTCAACGTTCTCATCGTCATCATCGTCCTCGTCGTCCTTCTCATCATCGTTATCATCAATAGCGTCCTTGTCCTCATCGTCATTATCACTCTCGTTGTCGTTGTTGTCGTTGTCGTTGGCGTCGGCATTCGAAGACGAAGAGGACTCCACATCGCTGTTCCCGGAATCTTTGTCGTCGTCGGTATTGTTGTCGTTGTCGTTATCGGTTTGGTTATCGTTATCGTTGTCTTCATCCTCCGATCCGCTGGACTCCGAGCTGATCTCGATGGGTTCATCCTTAATAGGCGCAGATCCCTCCATGTTCTGTGGGGCAACGCAAGACACGTGGTTAGTTTGTTTATCTTTAGCTTAACTTGCAACGCGTGTGGCAGCAACGTTTAGCTTGCCACGGCCTCTGCTGCTTTTTGGGCTTGTGTTTATAACACGAATTGTATTTGTTTGCAATCAGATGCTGTTTGAGTCTGTGCAACTGTAAATTGACATTTGTGTGCGTGCGTTTGTGTGTTCGATAGCACTGTCGCCGGTGCTATCGATATATCGATATATCGGTATTGTGCCGATATTGCGGCTGGGCAGTGTTGCCAGTTAAATTTCAAAAATGTGTTTTTTAGTTGATTGGTTTTCATTGCACATATTATTGCAATTTAATTATTTTATAATTTAGTTTCGTTTTTCGTTTTTTTCTTTTTCTTTTTAGGTGCTAAAGTGTTTAAATATTTGGCAATAAAATGCATCAAATGCCCATAATCATAAATACCTCAACTGCTCATTTCGTAATAAATTGTAATTTTATTTCGTTAGCTCAATTTAAAATAATGTAAAATAAAATAAATAAGCAAACGTTTTTGCAATTTCCATGAGTTGCCAAAAAAAATGGCCGACATGAAGTATTTTCCAAGCACGAAATTCCACGAAAACCAAACGGCCAATAGGCGTCAACAAAATGGCCGAACGCAAAAAAAGCGTTGAATGAAAAAATAAACAGCTATATATGTATGTATATACATATATATCTCGTGCATAATAATCGTAGAAACGTTTAACTTACCCACGTTTCTTCGCTTTATTTTAATTTGTAACCCAAATTTGTTGCTTTCCAGTCCGATGCTGCGTGCTTGAGAGTCGCCAACAAAATGGTCGACAAGAAATTATGCAATTACAAAAAAAAAATTGCCAAACATAAAAAAAAACCCATCGAATGAAAAAATAAGCACTTTCAGCACTATACATATATATATGTACATATGTATATATATTGGTGTGTGAATAGTAGAAACATTTAAATTACTCGCATTTCTTCAATTTATTTTAATTTTTAACCTGAAGGCCCCAGCTTTAGATTTAAATTTGTTTTTACAATAAAAATAAATAAATAAATTTTAACTTTTAACACATTTTGTTGCGAACGCAAAAAAAATTGCATTGAATAAAAAAATCTTTCACGGCGGAAAAACGCCCGAACACAAAAAAACTATATATTTTGGCGTGTGAATATGAGAAACGTTTAACTTTTTTTTTTAACACAAATTTGTTGCTTTCCAGCTTATGCTGCGTGCTTCAGAGTCGGCAAAAAAAAACAAAAACAAAATGGCCGAACGCAAAACTATACATATATATATATATATATATTTTAATTTTTAAAACAATTTGTAGGGAACGAAAAAAAAAATTCATCGAATAAAAAAAACTTCCACTATATATATTTTGGCGTGTGAATATTAACGTTTAACTTACGTTTCTTCCCTTTTTATTTTTTAACACAAATTTGTTGCTTTCCAGTGCGATGCTGCGTGCTTCAGAGCCGGCAACGAAATGGCCAAAAAGAAAGAACGCAATTAAAACAAAAAACAAAATGGCCGAACGCAAAAGCATACATATATATATATATATATATATTTTAATTTTTAAAACAATTTGTAGAGAACGAAAAAAAAATTTCATCGAATAAAAAAAACTTCCACTCTATATATTTTGGCGTGTGAATATTAACGTTTAACTTACGTTTCTTGACTATTTTATTTAACACAAATTTGTTGCTTTCCAGTGCGATGCTGCGTGCTTCAGAGCCGGCAACGAAATGACCAAAAAGAAAGAACGCAATTAAAAAACAAACAAAAACAAAATGGCCGAACGCAAAAAAAAAACGCAAAACTATACATATATATATATATATATACGAATAAAAAAACTTCCACAATATATTTTGGCGTGTGAATATGAGAAACGTTTAACTTTATTTTTTAACACAAATTTGTTGCTTTTCAGTCCGATGCTGAGTGCTTCAGAGCCGGCAACAAAAGGGGACAAGAAATTACGCAATTAAAACAAAAAACAAAATGGCCGAACGCAAAACTATACATATATATATATATATATTTTGATTTTTAAAACAATTTGTAGAGAACGAAAAAAAAATTGCATCGAATAAAAAAAACTTCCACTCTATATATTTTGGCGTGTGAATATTAACGTTTAACTTACGTTTCTTAACTTTATTTTTTAACACAAATTTGTTGCTTTCCAGACCGATGCTGCGTGCTTCAGAGCCGGCAACGAAATGACCAAAGAGAAAGAACGCAATTAAAAAACAAACAAAAACAAAATGGCCGAACGCAAAAAAAAAACGCAAAACTATACATATATATATATATATATACGAATAAAAAAACTTCCACAATATATTTTGGCGTGTGAATATGAGAAACGTTTAACTTTATTTTTTAACACAAATTTGTTGCTTTTCAGTCCGATGCTGAGTGCTTCAGAGCCGGCAACAAAAGGGACAAGAAATTACGCAATTAAAACAAAAAACAAAATGGCCGAACGCAAAACTATACATATATATATATATATATTTTGATTTTTAAAACAATTTGTAGAGAACGAAAAAAAAATTGCATCGAATAAAAAAAACTTCCACTCTATATATTTTGAGCGTGTGAATATTAACGTTTAACTTACGTTTCTTCTTTTTATTTTTTAACACAAATTTGTTGCTTTCCAGACCGATGCTGCGTGCTTCAGAGCCGGCAACGAAATGACCAAAGAGAAAGAACGCAATTAAAAAACAAACAAAAACAAAATGGCCGAACGCAAAAGCATACATATATATATATATATTTTAATTTTTAAAACAATTTGTAGAGAACGAAAAAAAAATTTCATCGAATAAAAAAAACTTCCACTATATATATTTTGGCGTGTGAATATTAACGTTTAACTTACGTTTCTTGACTATTTTATTTAACACAAATTTGTTGCTTTCCAGTGCGATGCTGCGTGCTTCAGAGTCGGCAACGAAATGACCAAAAAGGAAGAACGCAATTAAAACCAAAAAACAAAAACAAAATGGCCGAACGCAAAAGTATACATATATATATATATATATACGAATAAAAAAAACTTCCACTATATTTTTTGGCGGGTGAATATTAAACTTGCGTTTCTTCACTTAATTTTATTTAACACAAATTTGTTGCTTTCCAGTCCGATGCTGCGTGCTTGACAGTCGGCAATAAGAAATTATGCAAATTCCACGAAAAAAAAAACAAAATGGCCGATCGCAAAAAAAAAGCATGGAAAAAAAAACTTGCAACACTTTGTGGCAACTACCGAATATATATATTTTATATTTATTTTATATGTGTGTATATATTGTATTGGTGGCTTAAACTCTTTTGGCGTGTGAATAGTAGAGACATTTCACTTACCGACGTTGCTTTGCTTTAATTTCACTTTTAACACAATTTTATCGCGCGCTCTGATGCTGCCTGCACGAGAGTTGAAATAACTGTAAATTCGGATATAAACTCGACGCCTAGAGATGAGCCAACTGTGTTCGATAGCACGTCAGGGTGCTATCGATATTATGGTGGCGCACCGTTGCCATTTGCAAAAGAAAAAACACAAATTTCCGCATCATTGTGCGCTATGTGGCAACCAAGTGTAGTGTATTTTGATGCCATTGTAGATAAAAGTAAACGATATCACATGCGTTAAATTGTTGAATAATAATTAATTCAGTTCGACATCACGTCATTGTGCTATCGATATATCGGCTATATTGGCGATAGTATGGTGGCGCAGCGCTGCCAATTTACGCGCCATTCGCCAATCGCAAGAGACAAAACACCACTTTCTGCACCATTGAGCGCATTGTGGCAACTATGTGTATGGATGCAAACGATTTGAAATGCTTTAAATTGTTAAATAACAATAAACAATTGAGTTCGATATCGTGCAGCGTGCTATCGATATATCGGCTATACTGCCGATATTATGGTAGCGCAGCGTTGCCAATTCTCGCGCCATTCGCAAAGGAAAAAACACCACTTTTTGCACCATTGTGCGCATGTGGTAACCATGTGTGTAGCAGCAAACGATTTGAAATGCTTTAAATTGTTGAATAACAATTAATTCAGCACGATATCACGACATTGTGCTATCGATATATCGGCTATACTGCCGATATTGTGGTAGCGCTGCGTTGCCAATTCACGCGCCATTCACCAGTCACAAGAGCAAAAACACCACTTTCCGCACCATGCGTGCACATAGTGTGTTTGTTGTTATCGATAACGATTTGAATTTGTTTGAATTGTCGAATAATTGCAATTATTGAGATTATTGAAGAATTGCGAAGTGCTGGCGCCATGGAGGCCTACATACGCAACGAGCTGAGCGTGGGCGGCGAACTGCCGCTGGCCCAAGCCGTGGCGCACAGCTGCAAGCTGCTGGCCTGGCTGCTCGACTGCCAGGAGGAGATGCAACAACAGACGATGGAGCAGGGGCAGCAGGAGGAGCAGGGGCTGGAGCTGAGCTATGGGGACATGGAATGCATGCTGAAGGCGACGCTGTATCTGATCGAGTGCCATGCGCTGCACGGCGACAAACTGGTGGAGGCCGTGCTGCAGCAGTGCAGCTGGGCGCCAGCCTCGATGCGCGCCTTCTACGCTGAGCTGGAGCTGGATCGGACGCACTTCATGCGCCGGCTGTGCGGCCAAATGCTGCACGGCACACGGCACGGCCATCGGCTTGCCCCCTGGCTGCATCAGCTGCACAAGACGTTGGCGGACGCACAGCCCGGTTGGACTGTGCTCCAGGAGCTCAGCTGGAGCAGCAGCAGCAGCAGCGGCAGCGATGCCATCGATGCGGCCACAGTTAATGCGCAGCTGGAGCCGGATGCCCGGCAGCTGCATGCCCTGGTCAGGGGCATCTTCCGACTGGCCACCGTTGAGGATATGCAGACGGCGCTGCAGCGTGCGATGCACCTGCTCGACGCCCACATCTGGCTGCAGCTGTTCCGTGAGCCCAGGCAGAGCGTGCTGCACGCCCGCTGCTGCATTCTGCGCCAGCTGATCTGTGATACGCTGACGACGGCGCATGCCACAGCTGCCGCTGGCTTTGTGCAGCATTTCCATTGTTTTGTCGCCACAGGGAGGCGTCTCAATGTCGCCCGCTTCCTCCACCTGCTGCAGCACGTGCGTCTCGCCGACGCCTTCGTGCAGTTCCTGTGCGGCTACTGGCGGCGATACCTGCCCCACCTGCAACTCGATGAGCTGCAGCTCGCCGCGGACGCCACGGCGCCGTTGCTGCCCCTGGAGCCGGTGCTGCACCTCAGCCAGCTGCTGCTCTCCCCCCAATCCCCCTGCCGCAGCCACTTCCACGCCCAGCTGCGCCTCCTGCCGCCCGCCCAGCTGCAGCGCCTCCTGCACGTCCTCAATAAAGTCGCCTTCGTTTACAGTTGAGCGTGCCACAAAGATTCCAAATTTGTTTCATTAAGCACAGTACGCACGCAGCCGACCAGTCGGACGTACTACGCACCAGTCTAGATTTTAAATATACATATTTGTAAAAAACGACCAAAATGTAATTAATTTATTTTAAGGATTTCCGAATAATTAAGACAAATATTGGTGTTTATAAATTGCAATTTATACAAAGAATTTCTAGAAATATTTGGGGTAATATTTGTGATTATCGGCCATAATTTTAACAATTTATTCAAAGGATTTCCTTAACAATTGGGCAAATAATTATGAATATCGGATAACATTTTTACAATTTATTCAAAGGATTTTCGAAACATTTAGACAATTTATTCTAGGGATTTTCTCTTATTTTGGGCAAACATTCGTAATTGTCGGTCACAACTTTAACAATTCTAAGGATTTCCTCAAAATTTTTTACAAATTATCGCCAGAACTTTAACAATTTATTCTAAGGATTTCGTCAACATTTGTGCAAACATAGGCCACAAGGATTTTCCAAACATTTAAACTATTATTTATTTATATTTTATTATATTCTAAGGATTTCCTCATGATTTAGGCCGCTTCTCGTGACTGTCCGCCACAATTTGTTTTAGGATTATCCCAACATTTGAGCAAATTATCGCCAGAACTTTAACAAATTATTCTACGAATTTCCTCTATGATGGGACCAATTTTCGTAATTAAGGATTTCCCCCAACATGTACACAAATATTCGTGATAATCAACCACAACTTGCACAGTTTATTCTAAGGATTTCCCGAGCATTTAAACTAGTATTTATAACTATCTTTTAAGGATTTTCCCATTATTTGGGCAGGTATTCGTGACTGTCGGCCACAATTAATTTTAAGGATTTCCCCAACAGTTAAACAAATTATTGGCACAACTTTAACAATTTATTCTACGGATATCCCCAAGACTTAAACTAGTATTTATGATTATTCCCTAGGGATTTCCCCCCGTTGCTTGGGCAGGTATTCGTGACTGTCGGCCACAATTAATTTTAAGGATTTCCCGAAGACTAAAACAAATTATCGGCATAACTTTAACAATTTATTCTAAGGATTTCCTTAACAGTTAAACAAATTATTGGCGCAACTTTAACAATTTATTCTACGGATATCCCCAAGACTTAAACTAGTATTTATGATTATTCCCTAGGGATTTCCCCCCGCTATTTGGGCAGGTATTCGTGACCGTCGGCCACAATTAATTTTAAGGATTTCCCGAAGACTAAAACAAATTATCGGCATAACTTTAACAATTTATTCTAAGGATTTCCTTAACAGTTAAACAAATTATTGGCGCAACTTTAACAATTTATTCTACGGATATCCCCAAGACTTAAACTAGTATTTATGATTATTCCCTAGGGATTTCCCCCCGCTATTTGGGCAGGTATTCGTGACCGTCGGCCACAACTCTGACGACCTGCTCGCCCTTCTCGGCGAGGATCTGCTCGATGTTGCGCTTGCCGTCGAGGTCGGTGAACCAGTTAAGGTTGTCGGCGATTAGGTGGTTGCTGTCGCAGCCCCCGCAGGTGACGATGACGACGCCCCTGGTGTAGGCGACCTTCGAGATGCTCTCGATGTTGCGCCTCTGGCAGACCTTGCAGGTGTAGATCAGCTGCATCTTGAGCTGCAGCTCGGCCAGGGGCAGGCTCTTGGTCACCACATGCTGCTGCAACAGACAATATTAACACAAATTTGCGTATTCCGTTCATAGATACATTTACTTACGTCTGTTTCTGTTTTATCTTCTGGTTTTTTGTCGCTGAATCGCGACTTTTGGAGGCACGTGTTGTTGTTGTTGTTGTGGACGCTCAGCAGATGGTATGTACGCTGGATGCTTGTGGCTGGCAGTCGCAATTTGCTCACGCTGCCGCATAATTTGTAAACTTGCTTAAATCGGCTCATTTCTGTTTGTTTTTATTTATTTATTTCACAATTTATTTGAAACGCTGCATAAGCATAACAAAAGCCTATCGATGTTATCGTGCGGTAGATGGCGCCAGTGCAAGTTGGCTGGCTTGACTGAGCGAACACGTTGGAGTTGCGTCCGAACGCGGTTTCCCAAATGTAAGAGTGCGTCTGAGCCCCGCTCTGTAATAAGCACAATTGTGCTAAAAGCGGTGTTTTCTTGAATATTTATTTATAATTGACGTATTTTATTCGTTTCAGTTCAAAATTCGAAAATTTGCATAACAAAAGTCTATCGTTGCTATCGTACGGTAGATGGCGCCAATAAGCACACGCTGCGTCTGAATGTGGTCTCCCAAGTCGAATAGTGCGTCCGAACCTAGGCTTGCAAGTCTGCTAACGGTGGCACAATTGTGCTTAAAATGCTGTTTTCTTTTATTTATATTTTATACGACTTTTTAAATTTATATGTTATGTATTTTATAATAATATGCAGACGGAATGTAAGCATAACAATCTATCAATACTATCGTACAGTAGATGGCGCCAGTGCAGCTTGGCTGCTGCGACAGAGCAAACAAGTTGCAGTTCGCTTGCCAACTTGCGCTCAAATTACAAGTTGTTTTCTTATTTATAATTATTATTTATATTTGCCTAGTTCTTATGCCAATTGGTTGGTGCTGCTATTTAATTGCGTTTGTTTCAAATTGTATTTCAATGTGGCGCCATCTGTTGTGCGATTGCTGCATTCGAACCTATCGATTTGTTTGTTTTTTTTGTGGCAAAGCCAACACTGACAACGCGTTCAGTGTGCAGTAACACTTTTCGAATCGCTGCGATTTTGTTGAAATTGTAAGCAGCAAAACAAATTACATAAAACGTGTAAAAAGTGCAATGGCAACACGTGTGGTGGCAACGGCAACGGTGCGCGCGGTCAAGGGACGCAAAATGTTGCCAACACGCGCCGCCCTGACATTGGTAAGTGGTGAAATACCCAGCGTGTCATCTGATGAAATAACAGCCAACTTCATGTTTACACGACGAAGTTTTTGCATAGAGTTTAGCCATAAATGCCACTCCCCCATGCTCCTATACCCCTTGGCCACAAACCGTAGGCAAGAGCTGCAGTGGGGCACAACTTTATGGCAAAACTTCATCACAAAACTTCATCGTGCAAACGCAAACTAAGATGCATTTTATTGCTTGATTGACACTTTGCAGACACCCGCGGCCGTGGAGCGCATCAAATCCCTGCTGCAGGACAAACCGGATATGGTGAGTGCACAAAGATCGAAATATATATAATATATATACTATATATATAACATTCTTATCTGCAGATCGGCCTCAAGGTGGGCGTGCGTCAAAGAGGCTGCAACGGACTCTCCTACACGCTGGACTATGCCAGCGGCAAAGGTAACTATTCCGATATATATAACATATATATATATATAGTCTAATCTCTGTTCAACCCAAGCAGATAAACTGGATGAGGAGGTGCTGCAGGATGGGGTCAAGGTGTTTATCGATAAGAAGGCGCAGCTATCGCTGCTAGGTACGATTACCGATTCTATATACATACATGATTATATAATCCCAGTCTCAATCTAAATCTGTAGGCACTGAAATGGACTTTGTGACATCGAAGCTGTCCAGCGAGTTTGTGTTCAACAATCCCAACATCAAGGGCACCTGCGGCTGCGGCGAATCCTTCAGCATGTAGAACCTAATCCGAACCTGGATCGGGACTCCGCCCCCCGCGCCCCGCACCCGCCTCGCAATGCCTAAATTAAATAAGTTGTACGTGTTTAAATTATATAGCGAATCAATTGCGAGCTCGATCCTAAGCTTCGATTCTCCAGTTACATTTTAAGTTAGCGAATGGCTTTACTTGACTCTGTTTAGGTTTACGTTGTAGCCATATGTATATAGCAACGAGTCGCAAAAATCAAATAAAATATGTTAATTATTTATTCGTAAATCCCTCCTTATTCCTGGCCAATTAATATCCCCAATATCTTTGGTGTTTATCAGCCAATTTGAATGCGCTTTTCAGAATAAGTAGCTAAGCTTGCTTCACAAATTAGGGCGTAAAAAGGGCGCGGCACCCAACACTTGAAGTAAAGCATCTAATTAATATAAACAATTGTTTCCGATATAGAGCAGTTGGAAATGAATACCAGACTAATCAAATAAAATATGTTAATTATTTATTTGTAAGTTCCTCCTTATTCTTGGCCAACTAATATTCCTAATATCTACGGTGTTTACTAACCGATTTCAATGCGCTCCTCAGGCTAAGTAGTAGTAGTATTTAAGCTTGTTTTATGGATTAGGGCGTAAAGAGGGCGCGGCATCCAAGACTTGAAGTAATGGATATAATAGAATTGATTGATAAGCTACAATAAATTAAATTAATGTTACCGATATATAGAAGTTAGAAATGAAATAAAATATGTTGATTATTTACTCGCAAATCCCTCGCACGATATTAGCAATCTTCCTTATTCTTGGCCAATTAATATCTCGAATATCTTCGTTGTTTACCAACCGATTTCAATGCGCTCTTCAGGATCAGTGAATATTATTGAGTAGATAATATTTATTCTGAATATTTATATTCTACGTACGCTTGCTATGCTGATTTTATGGATTAGGGCGTAAGGGATCTAATAAATTAAATAATTATTCCCGATATAAAGAAGTTGGAAATGAATACCACAATAATCAAATAAAATATGTTGATTATTTACTCGTAAATCCCTCGCACGATATTAGCAATATTCCTTATTCTTGGCCAATTAATATCTCGAATATCTTCGGTGTTTACCAACCGATTTCCTTGCGCTCTTCAGGATAATAAGTAGTAGTATTTACGCTTGCTATGCGATTGTTATGGATTAGGGCGTGGAGAGGGCGCGGCAACCAATATTTAAAATGAGCTTGAGCCGCTCCGGCTTTTATAATTTACGGTTAAAATTAAGTTGGAGATGAAATGGAATAAAATATGTAAATTGTTTATTTGGGAATTTCATGCAAGGAATCTTGACAGTTTTTTGATATGAGCATCAAAAACCCCCGAACCCCCGAGGGATCTATGTAATTACGAACTAGAGAGCAATAAATTAGGTTAACGCTGCGCGAGGCCCCGGAAGCCGAGCTCCTCGTAGTCGTCCCTGGTGTAGAGGAGCTCGTCGATGTTGGGACTGGTGGCCAGCTCGCGTCCGCCGTACCAGGCGTACATGACGGGGTCCTCGGGACAGATGAGCGACACCTCCAGATCGTCGGGCACCAGGCAGCGCAGGTCCCGCTTGAGGCGCGGCAGGAAGCCGGGAAACTGGGCGCTGCCGCCCACAATGAGAATGTTGAGCAGCAGCAGGCGATGCGCCTCCCAGGGAATGGCCTTCAAGGCATCGACAATGGCCTCCGGGATGCCCACCTGCGGTATGCCGATGTCCGAGGGATTGAAGAGCAGCTCCGGCACCGTGAACCGTTCGTTGCACAGCGGCACCAGCTGTTGCTGCTCCTCATCCGGACGCGGCTCGCCGGGCACACGCACATAGCCCCGCTTCACGGTGGTGAAATCCGGCAGGACGTAGTCGAGGGCAATCTGGCGGCGCTGCTGTTCGCACTGATGCAGCTGCATGGCCTGCTTGAAATCCTCGGCCACGAAGCAGACATCCTCCTTGATCTGGTTGACCACATGGCCCTCGTCCATGACGTTCAGATGCCGATACGAGATGAGCTCCTTGAGGTGATTCGTCAGCGCCTTGCCGCCGACATCGATGCGTCTGATGGCCTCCACCACCCGCCGCCCCATCACAAAGGGCACAATGTGGGTGAAGCTGTAGCCCACGTCCACAATGATGCAGGTGAGCGTCTGCATTGTGGTGCGCTCCTCGCTGTCCGCCACATAGTTGAAGGCGGCCAAATCCGCTGCGGTTGCCTTGTACATGCCCGCCACCCGGTACTCCTCGAACAGCATCTCCAGCATCGCCTCCTGGACGCTCTGGAAGTTCAGCGGCGGCTCCGTAACGATAATGCTGCGATTCTCCAGCGTGCAGCCGAGCACCTCCTTGCTGAAGATGTGATCCCACACCGTCTTCTGCGTGTCCCAGTTCAGCAGATAGCCCCGCTGGAACGCCAGTATATAGTACAGCGCCGATGTGTCCCGACACTCCTCGATCTGGTTGCCCACAAAGACGCGACGCCGCTCGCTCTTCGCCTTCATGATGCAGTTGGGTATCAGGCGCGGCTCGTCGTGCGTCGCCAGCCCCACCTTCGCCGTGTGCGCCCCGTTGTCCAGCACCACCACAGCCATCTCAGTTGCCCCTCAATTGCGCCTCAGTTGCACCTCGAATTCGAAAATTACTTTGAATCCGCTTTTGTTGAACTGCCGGCAAAACAAACAAACATTGAGTCTGCACTGTTAACGCAAAACGGAGCAAGCGCTGCGCAAATTTCAGCAACAGTGCTGTTAACAGCGTTCACGCTGCTGACGAGTCAGCTTTTTTTTCCTCAAATCTGGCTATAATGCTGCACCAATATTTTATTGTATATCATTTAATTTTTTCATGTTTGATAAATTATGCTTTAATTTAATTTTAATATAAATTTCAATTTCATGCTTAATCTTAATTTGTATTTTAAATTCTCTGCCGACTGATCGTAGTTGACATTAAATAAAATAACTAATACATTATTTTAAGACAAAACTTTAAATAAATACAAATTGTCAAACTGTGGAGAGCGAAATTGGGGTTTTTATGAAATATGTGAAATTGTCATTTGAATTGTTGGGGAGAATATTCATTTTTTGGCTGTTTAATTTTCATAGGTTCAATTTAACCTTTTTCCGCCAAAAACCGATTTTTTCGCAACAAGAAATGAACAACACTGACGTTTACGCAATTTCGAGCAGACTGTTAAGTTAACAGCGATCGCTTAAAATCAAGCTAGATACGCAGCAACAATAATACATATTTATAATAATAATATTAAAATACAAAAATAACACAAATAAATAAAAACTATAATGAAAGTTAAGTAAGCTACGTTTTTTTTTTTGGACTTACATAAATTTTGCAACTTAAGTTAAATGCGCAGCAAACAAAGTTGGTCTGTTAGTATGATATTTAGGATTATAATAAAACTAATAAAATAGCAAAAATAAATTGTAATTATGCAATAGGATAATTTTATTTAAAAATATCGAGAAAAACACAGCAAGCAAATTGCAGCAAAATTTTCGCAGCGTCGTGTGAGCAGCGTACCAGCCTCGCCTTAACAGTTGATCATTACAGTGGCGTAACAGAGCGGAATACGCTGCCTGGAAGTGCGAAAGCGACGAACATGAAAATCCCATTTTTTAACGTTACGCGGTGTGCGGCGGGCCAATCGGCGCAAGCTTGCGCTTCTTGAACTGTGTCTGGTTTTATTTATTTTTTTATTGTTATATTACGTAGCATTGGCATTATAATAATACTGTGCAGTGAAGTGGCCGTCTGTTTGATAATGATGTGAGTTTGTTGTAAAAATGCGCCAAAAGCAAACAACAACAGCTTCAATACAAACGAAACAACAACATCAACAACAACCATTCGCAAGTGCGTGCGGCAAAACAACAACAACAACACAAAGCTGAGTGCCAAAATTAGCCGGCATCGTGCGCTCTCTGTCTCTCTTCGCTTATCGCCTGCGCCAAAGCGAAACAGATAGCTAATTACAAACGAGAGCACAGAGAGAGAGCGAGCGAAGGAGAGACTGCAAAGAGCGCCAGGAAGCGGCTCACACATGAGCGAGAGAGCAGGATCGCGAGCGAAAAACGAAAGAGAGAGCGACAACAACAACAGCAGCGTCCTATGTGTGCGTGCGCGCGTGCGTGTGTGTGTGTGAGCTGCAACACGCCTGAAATATGCGTAGAGCGTCCGTGTTGAGGCGCAATCATTATTTTGTGATTGGATTGCTGCTGGGCCTGGTGCTCAGCTGCTACATCCCGCAGGACCTCTGGGAGCTGGTGCAGCAGCAGCAGGAGGAGTGCCCCCAGGTGGCGGCCGAGAATCTGCTCATCGAGCGCTTCGGACAGGACTTCGAGCCGCATTTAAATCTGATCAACAAGCCGCTGGCGGCCAAAAAGGCGGTAAGTCCCCACCGGCGTTGCCAGATCACCCCATTTCTCTTTTTTCAATCAAATTATAACTATTATTTGTATATATTAATGAATTTAAACAAATATTTATAAAAACATAATATATTCATAAATATAAAATGTATTAGTAAACATGAACTATATCCATTAATTTAAAATATTTTAATAAATATATAATATATTGGTACATAAAAAATATATTCATTATTCATATTATTTAAAATTTGCCTAAAATATATTCATAAATTGTATTAAAATATGTCAATAAATATAATATAATGGAATAAATGAGTCCGGGCTCGACGTCAATAAGTTTAAAGAAAAACGAAAGAAAAAATTCGGCTAATCATATCAGTACTATTTTAAATTATTTAGAATTGAATTATTAACTCTGTTTTTGCCATTTTTCATAAACCTCTAGTTATAAGCCAGATTATATTATTATACATTAAATTGATTATTTTTTGTTATTATATATTTGTGAAATTTCATTTCATTTTATTTTGTTAATTATTTTTTCATTTATTATAAATTTTGTTTAGTTTTTAGAATTTATATTGAATTTTATTTTGTTGAAATTTTGTTGCTAAGTTTTTTAAATGTAATAATTTTTTTATTTATTTTTTAATTTTATAATATTTTTATTATTTTAATTTTAATTGTATTGATTTTGTTTTGTTATTTATGTTTGTTAATATGTTTGTTTCTATAAATTATTGATATTGTAAGCCTTGCCCTTTCTGGCAACACTGGCGAGATTCTTCCTTTTGCTCCCCCTCTACTCTTACACACTTCCACACACACACAGCTGTCAGCTGTTCGTCGAAGAAATTGTTATTATTTTCTCTTTTTGCACGTGGTCCACGCACCAATCAGAGCGCAGCGCCTGCAAAGAGAGTGTGAGAGAAATTGCGCTCTACATGAAAATGTTAATGCGCTGTTGTGTGTGTGTGTGTGTTTGCGCACATGGCTCATTATATGAAGCAATTTATTGACCTTCTTGCTTATCGCTTTTCGCTTTCGTACTTCGCCTTTGCTCATTTCGGTTAGAAGACACACACACACACACAGATACAATATTGAATGTGTGTGTGTGTGTGTGTGTGTGTGTGTGTGTGTGTGTGTAAACATCGTCAGTGCGAACGTCACTTGTTATGAACATATTATTATTATTTTCCTTTGCGCTCTTATCATGACTTGGCCAGCAGCAGCAGCCAACAACCACTTGGTATAAATTTAGAAAACATTTCTTGGCAATTAGCACCCGGCGCAGCAGCAGCAGCAGCTGCAACAGTTGCTGCTTCCAACGGTTTTGGAGGCACTGCGAGCGCTGCTACTTAACAGCAGCAGTGTTAACAGCTCTGCAGTTTTACAGCCGCTGTTAAGCTGTAACCTTGTTCTAATCTGAAAATTAACTCAAAATTATCTCTTTTTTTTTATCATTTAGTGTTAATTTAATTTAGTTCATGAATTTTTATTTTGTGCTTAATTTTAATTTGTTAGTCGATATTAAATAAATAAATAAAGTTAGAATTTAACCGGAATCGAACGGTTTCAGAAAATTTGGTTAATTCGGTTCGGTTCAGGCTTTGGTTTAAATATAAATATAATATAATATAATATATAATATAAACTTGGCAATTGCCGTTCTTAACTGCCTTGCAGCCCCGATTTTAAGCAGCGCTTGCAAATGAATTTGATCAGCAAAAAGTAAAAGTAAATAATTGAAAATTAATACATACATACATACATATATGTATGTATATATAAAATTTTTATTTGTATATTTAGCCGATGAACCGGAGCATTCAACTGACGCGCGCGCATAAATAACATTTAAATAAATAAACGCATGCCAATATCGGGTATAAACCAGAGTCAAAAGTAAATAGCGTTAACTGATCCCACGGATCAGGCCATGCCATGCCATCTATATAGACTATATTTACCTATATACATAACACCATAAATCGAACACAGCAAAATTTATTGAATTAAATCCGAGTAAACATGAAAACGAACAACAACGAATCAATTAAATAATGCCATACACTAGCATAGGGAGGGTACTCCAAAATACCCATAAACTACACACAATTCTCATCAAATTTGTTAAACAAATATTAAAACGACGTTCCATAATTAGTGTAAACAAATTAAGTTCGACTACTGCATAATAATTAGTATAATTTTGGTATATCTGTATAATTCAGCCTTGAGCACATTTTCCTAGACCCTGTAGCTTAAAGAAGTACCGAAGGGTCTATTAAGTTGGCGCAAGTGGAAGATACTACAAAGTTCGTCTGTACGATCTCGAAAACTGTAAGATCTACAGACTCCATTTTTTGTATATAGGTTCTCCTATGCAGTAAGCAAATCAAGTTTATTTAAGAGCATTTATAACTCACCTATAGATAGCTATAGACACCATTTTTTGTATATAGTAGGTTCTCCTATGCAGTAAGCAAATCAAGTTTATTTAAGAGCATTTATAACTCACCCCTTCCCCGGATAAACAAAAAAAAAACCCTCCTACTGCTATGAATTATATTATAATATATTATAATTGTGTAAGAAACAGCGAAGATATGCAACAGACAGCTGGCTTGCCTGTAAAAAATTTAATATCTTTGTAGTGATTATTAAAAGTACAGGCTCTTCTTTTGTCGGTTACGTCCGACTGCAGCCTTCCGTACTTATTTCACGCAATTTTTGGCTGGCATTCTTTTTACATTTTTTTTTGTTTGTAGTTTTTTTTTGTTAAAAACCCTTTTTTATACAGTTAACAATGCAAACGTTTGCGTTTTAATTAAGCGACGACCAACGTGGATAAAAAAAGCACGCAGCAAAAATATTTATTAAGTTGATAATTGTTTTTTCCTTTTTCGTTTTAGCACGTTTTTTGTGTTTTTTTTTTTGTTTTTTTGTGAAATTTTTGTTGTTGCTTGGCGATAATGGTTGGAATATTGCCAACATTTTTTATATGAACTCTTTTGACATTTCAGACTATCGAAGATCATCTGATAATTGGGGGCTATCAATATGGGTAGCATTGCAGATCAGATAATTAGCTCTATCAATATGGGTAGCATCAATTAACGTTTCGGTATCAGAGTTATGCATCGTTTATTGTCTATTAATTTACATAATGATTGGCTAATTATTTGCTATTATTAATTGCTACTTCTGGACGTAGAGCTATGAAGTTCAGTTCAATAATTTAACTGTTTGGGTTTATCGGTTATCACAAAATATAAATCACACGAAACAGCCGAGTTATAGCCAAACAATCGTAGCTTGGATCGAAGGCCTCTAATCTTAATTGGGAAAATAGATCTTGCAGATTACAGTACAATGACCTTGACAGTAGAGCTGCGCTTCGATTCGATTACGATTCGGCGATTAAATCGATACATTTTTCGGAGTTTTTCGATTTTTTTTTTGTATAATTCAAGATCTGCCACTGTCGGTTGCGTCCGACTGTATTCTTCCATCCGATAGAACTGCTCCCTCCTTAGTTGTTGCTGTTTGTTTTTTTTTTTTTTTAACAAATTTTTGATTTTTGGACTTGAATCGATCAAATATAGGGACGGGGCAGATCAGTGGGACGGAGGCTACAGTCGGACGTAACCGACAGTAGAAGACCCTTTACTTTACTACTACTGCTAATATATGTACATACAAACACAATCAGAGGCTCACACACTACGCTACCCGCGTATGCAAGGCATTTGCCCTCTGCCTAGTGCGGCAAATTGTCCGTTCCATATTTGCTGTTTCGCTGTTTCTTATCCGATCGAAACGAAACTCACAGGGCCAATAGAGAATGTCATAAGCTAGTTACGTACCAAATTACAAGTCAATAACTTTAAAGCTGTGGCTGCAGTAGCTTTTTGCGGTTTGTGGGGGAAGGGGGGGAGGTATCCAAAATCTAAAATAAACTCGTGCTGCTCGCGAAATAGGAGAATCTAAATCCCGAATATGGTGTCTCTAGCTCTTATAGTTGCTGAGATCTAGGTGTTCATACGGACGGACAGACAGACAGACAGACAGACGGACAGACGGACAGACGGACATGGCTATATCGACTCGGCTTGTCGTCCTGATCAAGAATATATATACTTTATGGGGTGTGCCACGCCTCCTTCTGGGTGTTACACACATTTCCTCTTTGCACTAAACTAATAGACCCTTTTTACTTTTTTAAAGTAAAGGGTCTAAAAACTCTATTTAAGAGATACAAATATATCTACAAAAATTCCATCTTTACCGGTTGGTATATCTCCACGATAATTAATATCCACCAATTCTGTAAATTTAATCCAAATCGGTCTATAACTACAAGATGAATCATATATCAAAGTTTTGGGTAACATTTACTTACATGCACTATTAAACATACACATTGAAGTCAAAAAATCAACAACGTATTCGTATAGTCTGTGAATTGAATTAGTAGTGAAGTGTAATTTATTTAATTAAAATGACCAAATTACAATAGAAGGCTTAAGAAATGCGTATAAGTTTGTAGTTCTTAACCAGCTCATGCTGCGTGTTGAATTTCTGTTTCTGTTGATGGTGTCCGTCAAACAAAGCGTTTGGAGTGTATTTCTGTTTTATAGATGTGAGATCTACGGATCTTTGGGACCTTTCCCTTCGTGCTCACGATCACGTTCCTTGCCCTTGTCTTTGTGGCAGTGCTTCTTGTGGCAGTGCTTGTGCTTGTGTTTCTTCTTGTCCTTCTTCTTATTGACACTGCCGTCCTTACCAACGTCCTCCGTTTCCATCTGCGTCTCATCATTAGTGCCCAAGTGCGGTAGCGCATCGCTCATGTCCTGCATCAAGAAAATCCCATTCTGGGTATGGACATCAGTTCCGCCCAGCACTGCGCCACTTTCGCAGTGCTCCATCCTGGTAATCTGGTCGCCGACCTTGAAGGCCCCGGGAGCGGTACTCTTGATGGTGTCCATAGCAGGTGGTTGCGCATCCTGTGCTGCCTTGGTCAATGTTCCCCTTGGCGCATAAGCAAAGGAACTGCTTATGGGATTAAACACCTGGATACAAAACGGCTGCTGGGAACCGTAGAGCGAATAGTAGACATCCACAAGGTCACAACGCAGCGTCGTGTCGTTGGGCACATTGTTCATGCAGTTCCAAAGACGATCCACAATAATAGGCACGTCCAAGCAACTTCGCGTCTCCCGCGTGAAAAACGGATTGTCAATCAGGAGCTGGGCCAGCGCATGGCGTGCTCCGGGATCTGGATCGTTTTCCAATATATTTAATAAATGCATCAAATCGTCGATGTCGCCATCAATCTTGACAAAGTCCACCAGGCATTCCATAGCCGCAATACGCACATTCAAAAACAAGCCGTATTTCGCGTAGCTGCGAAAGATATGCGGCACACAAGGAAGGTGCCCAAACTTCTGCAGTTTGCGGATCACCTTAAGGCACGAGACGGTCACAGCAAGCTTGTACGAGGGCAGGTGAAACTCCGTCATGATCAGCCTGGTCACTTCATCCCTAACGCGATTTGCATGTAAAGGCAGTATGTCGCTCGTGAGAGTCTCGCCAAGCGCCTCCACCAACTCTGCTCTATAATACCCATCGGAGAATTGATTGCGAGAGTTTTCGTTGAACTTGATAAGCTTAATGAGGAAGCGCATGACTTCCGCCGGACAGATGCCTGCAGAATTGCGCAGACCCGCAATGGCCACTGGAAGGGCCTTTTGCAGGAAGTAATTTTGAAAGTTGGAGAAATCGTTGTACTTCACAATGCTCGGATCAAAGCCCGAGCCATAGAGCTTGCGAAAGATGTTAAAAATGGCAGGAAATTCGTTTGAGGTGGAGCCCATGCAATTGATCACATGGGTCAGACAATAGGCCGCCTGACAGCGCACTACGTAGAAGATGTGCTCCTGTTCAATGATGAGGGCGCACGCCAGTTTTGTAGAAACCGTTGGAAACTTCTGCAGTTCTTCAATGGCCTGCAGTTGAGCGGTTGCATCGCGTTCGTATTGCAGTTGACATTGCCACTGAAAATCGGACTGTTCGATAGACATAGCTCGCACCAGTGTCATCTGCGGATCCAGACGAATCCACAACACGGGAGATTCGCCCATGGCGTTCAAATTCATTTCAACCTCGTCGCCGGTAGAAATGGGAATCTTTTTTTTCTTTTTGTTGCGCCTGCTCTTCGAGTGGCACGTGATGTCCGCATTGACCAGCAGGCTCTCAATTTGCAGCACGTGCTTAAAGGAGCCATCCAGCTCCTGCACCTGCAGCTCCAACGGTCCATTGAACTTCCGCACACCGCACGCGCCCACCTGATCCTGACGCACCTCAATTTTGAGGGTATTTCGCTCGGAATTGAAAAACGAGGTGACCTTGAACTTAGCATGCCCGCCAGAACGCACCCATTCGTACATGAAGACAGACATATCCATGTTCGTGATGGCGAGAATCGCATTGATAAAGATGTTCGTGGAGATGAGCAACTGGGACCAGAGGCCAGAGCCAATCTCTGTGCTTGCAGCCTCCGTGGCCAGCGTCAGCTGCCTGTGCAACACCCCAATGAGCAGTTTCGGACGAATGCGAGACTCCAGCATGCGTATAACGAGGTGGGCCTTGCTACGCATCGCATCCACGTACTTGGGCGACAGGGTGTGCAAACTCTTGGTGGAAAAGTAACGATCGATCTCCTGATACTTGCTCGAAGGTGATGGTTGGCTGCAATCCAAGACGATGTCGCCGTACTGTTCCTCATACTGCACCACTCTGGACATTTCCCCTTGAATCAAGCTTAGGTATTCGTTATTCCCGAAAGAATGGCGTGCGTAGAGACCACGGAGGTACTCGGCTATGCCTTTGACCAGCCACCTGTCTGACCATCTATCCGATGTGATGAAGCAGCCGAAAAACTGTTCGGCGACGCCGCGCGCCAAAAGGGATCTGGTGATGAAGGTCTGGTCTATGATGGCTGCGGAGTGCAGCAGATTACACGAGGCTATCGACATCGAGGTGTAGGAGCTGACGTCCGTGTCCAGTTCGTCTACAAACACCTGTTTGTAGCAGGAGAACGGATACCGCGTGATCAGCATCTCCTCATAGAACTCAAAAGCCTTGTGCAGTTCTTGCGCTGTGTGTTGTAGTACAGGCAGCATGTAAGGCAGGCAGAAATGCGTAACTTCGTGCATAACCGGATCCACGTACATCTCAAAGGGTCCCACGGCCACGGCAATGTTGGGAGCACACACGGGCGTCGCCACGGAGTAATGGAAGGTTTTGCTGGCGCCATCTGTCATCATAACGATTTTCGTGAGATCTCCACAGGAGACGGCCGTTAGATTTTTATCTACTGTAAATTCCAGCTTCCAGGTGCAGAGCTCATTAAAGCTGTCGACGCAGGGAAACCAGAGACGTGACGAATTCTCATAGCAATTGGTGTACACATGAGCCAAGCTCACTTTCTCCGGCTTTCGACCGACCGATGGGTCCGGTATGAAGAAGTGCATTCCTTTCTTAATGTTCTCACAGGAGAACTCGATGCGTATGCGCAGATACCTTCCCGTCGGCACTTGCATCCTCTGAATGTTGATAGAGAGTTCCCCATTATTTCCATCGGGATCGGTGGCATCTGCAGCCTCAAAGTGAAACTTGGAATAATCTTCCAGGGCGCGGGTCTCCCTATTATTTTTGCATATGTCCTGCACCGAATCCGAATAAGTAAATTCGGCCTTGTAAACATTGTCCAAAATGACCGTGGATATGTGAATTTGCTTGGCGTTCAGCCGTATAAACTCCAGTTTGTCAACCTTGGGCACTATTGTCAGCTCCACAACGCCAGCAATCGAACGACGCTCGAAACTTATGGCGGTCAGGCTGACCAGCTGGTGGACCAGTTTAAATGGTCGGTTCGACATTTGAGCGTCCTCTCCGATGGATTCCATGTTTAATGTTTGTGAGTTTTTTTTGCGTGCTGGCAGCAATTTAATGAAACTATTTTTTGGCAGCTAGAGATGTACCGTTCAGCAGAGATGACCAGACTGTATGATACACAATAATCGATTACAGTATATCAAGAAGAGATTTAATAGTATGCAATGAAGGTTTAAGTTAATCGAATCACTAATCGATTGTTCGATAATATATTCGATTTGGTTCAATAGAGAGTCATTCATATTTGGTTACACTGCGTGATGCATTAAATATTGTCGTTTCTAACCAAATATCTGAAAAATAGAAATGGTATTAGAATTGCGTTTGCAGTGTTCAGCATTAGTATTAAATATAGGGACGGGGCAGATCAGTGGGACGGAGGCTACAGTCGGACGTAACCGACAGTAGAAGACCCTTTACTTTACTACTACTACTAATATATGTACATACAAACACAATCAGAGGCTCACACACTACGCTACCCGCGTATGCAAGGCACACCACCCCCCCTCTGCCTAGTGCGGCAAATTGTCCGTTCCATATTTTCGCTGTTTCTTATCCGATCGAAACGAAACTCACAGGGCCAATAGAGAATGTCATAAGCTAGTTACGTACCAAATTACAAGTCAATAACTTTAAAGCTGTGGCTGCAGTAGCTTTTTGCGGTTTGCGGGGGAAGGGGGGAGGTATCCAAAATCTAAAACAAACTCGTGCTGCTCGCGAAATAGGAGAATCTAAATCCCGAATATGGTGTCTCTAGCTCTTATAGTTGCTGAGATCTAGGTGTTCATACGGACGGACAGACATACGGACAGACGGACAGACAGACAGACGGACAGACGGACAGACGGACATGGCTATATCGACTCGTCTTGTCGTCCTGATCAAGAATATATATACTTTATGGGGTGTGCCACGCCTCCTTCTGGGTGTTACACACATTTCCTCTTTGCACTAAACTAATAGACCCTTTTTACTTTTTTAAAGTAAAGGGTCTAAAAATATCGATTCTACAAAATCAAAGATCGAACCCAGCTCTACTAAACAGTATGATAATATAAATAATAATTTAACCTACGCTGTCTTGCCTATAACTTCTGTATTTTTTAATTGATTGCAATGAAATTTTCTGCGTAGCTTTAAATAATGCACGCGAAGCTTCTGCTTTAAAAAATATGCTTTATATGCGTTTTTTTATAGAATCGCGCGTGCTATGAAAAAATTAAAATAAACTGTCATTGCGTATGGCGTATAGCTAACTATATACCAAAATTAATATCTCCAGCTCTTGTAACTGCAGAGATCTACGCTTTCAAACACAAAAGTTAGACTTAAGTTGTCATCCCGAACCAGAATCAGCTCAAAAATAGATGTTTTTAAAGCGAGATCTGGCTAACATTCTATTTAACACTGGATTATTCTAATTTATGGATATAACAGATGTAAAACTCAATCCAAAATTATTTTTCTGGGTTGAATTTAGAGTTTATGATTATGTTCATGATCATGAAGGGATTTCTTGGGTAAAATTAGGTGTAATTTCGATAATTTGCGATATATTATAATATTCTATATACCATATATATCTCAATTTTAAATAAATACAATCAGAATATTCCAGAGCTTCCCAAGTCGAACCTTTGCAAAAATTGCTTAAAAATTTGTTTTAATTTAAGCCTAGTAATTTTATTAAATAGCCATTCATATAGTAAGATCTGCTACAAAATCGACATACCCTATAAAGAAGAACTAGCTGAGAATCTTTTTAGAGCTAAATTCAGTAAAGGTATTTAGCATATAGAACAATTGACGCTTGAATTGAGCTAAACAAACTATTTGCCCATCCAGTAATGAATTGAAAATGCCTTGGAATAATTATGTTATGACTAAGACAATCATAGATATACCCCATACTACAACTATATTATAACTCTCTGAATGTTGAGCTTCTGAATATTGTGCAATGATTTGCACAATTCAGAGGCAAAGGCTGAAGTTGATATGAACTTGATGTGGATTCATTATGCCCATTACTATTACGCTTACTATTATTATGTCTATTTCTGTTATTAGTGCTACTTTATGTGCGTAAGCTAGATAATATTTGAAACTTGTTCGTAGGCTAAAAACGGCAAAAAGAAATACGAAAAAGCGAAAACTTCACTTAATAAATGACAATAACCGAGTTTACTTAACGCGCCATGTGTTTAATGTTGTTGTCTAACTAAGCAAATACATACACATACATATATACCCATATATATCTATATATATATCTATATATATATCTATATGCATATATCCGCTAAGTGCTTGACAACAATGTCTGAACCGAGCTCAAGTCAAAAGAGAGCGACGAAAAGTGAAATCTCAACTGCAAACACTTTGAACTCTGACACCCAACGTCGAGCTTAAGTTCAATTCTGATGTATGTAGTATCCAAAATCCTAAGAAATTGTAGTTGTTCCGAAATGGTTCGCAAATGGTTCAGCAACTTTTACGTTTGGATCTGTTGCCGGTATTATTTAACTATTTAAATTAAAAGCAATTATGATGCAGACTTTCATTGGAGAAAAAAATAAATTTCAGATTTGGTTCAGAAACGGTTCAGTATCTCCAACGTTTTGGTTCCGGATCGCTTTCATCTGTGTATTATTTCCTTTATTTAATTAAAAAATCTACAAATAATGTTGAATCCTTTAAATCATCATAATTCTGTTAAGAATGGACCGATTTCGATGAAATTCACAGAATTGGTAGATAATTTTTTACTCGACCAACTACTGAAGACAAAATTTATGTATGTCGATTCGTATGTCAATGAATTATATTTATGTTCATTGTGGGCGGCAGGGCCGTGGCATCCAAGATTTGAAATAAACTTGATCTGCGTATGGTATACACCTTTCAAAAGAGACCAAAACTGCTGCTCTAGCTGTTGTAGTTTAGGAAATCTAGGCGTTCATGCGGACGGACGGACAGACAGACAGACAGAGCTAAATCGACTCAGCTCGTCTCCCTGATCAAGAATATATATACGTTGTGGGGTCTGCCACGCCTCCTTCTGCCTGTTACATACATTCGCACAAAGTTATTAACCCTGTTTTTCCCATTTTTCAATGGGTACAGGGTATAAAAATAAAAGATGCTATATTGTGATATTGTCAAGGGGATAGAAAACTGCCTTTCATAATATTAGCCAAATAAATTATAATCAAATAATAAATATATACCTTGGTTTTTGTCTTCTGACCTTACCAATTTATATGTTTTACAGCGGTTCGGATAAAGATTTGGTTAAGAGTAAAATTTATTTCGTAATTGGTTCAAGTATAAGTGATATGGGTTCAGCATTTTTAAAGTTTGGTTTTGGTTCCGGTTTCGTAAGCTTTGAATTAAAATCATATATAAAGCATAGTTAGCCGTTACCCAAACTGCACCGATTTGTTTTCCGATAACTGATTTAAATACTATAGTATGCTTAGCATTCAACTAGATATTTATTTGTAGTTTTTGTTAAGATCCCAAATTCAAAAGTTTGAAACACGATTTCTCCGCTAATCATGGTTAATTTTGGCAAGTGTATTCAACGTCATATGTGCATGATAATGCGTCAGAATTTTGCCAAGAGCTGCGAACAGAAACTGAACGATCAGATCAATATGGAACTGAATGCCTGCCATCAGTATCTGGCCATGGTATCTACATCTATATCTTTTATATAGTGCCAATTCAAAACTCTTTCAACTTGATACTTCTATTTAGGCCTTCCACTTCGATCGGGCGGATGTGAGTTCCCCGGGTGTTCATAGCTTCTTTTTAAAGTCCAGCCTGGAGGAGCGTGAACATGCCGAAAAGCTAATGAAGTATCTGAACAAACGGGGCGGTCTTATCAAACTTAGTGGTATAGCCGAGCCCGTGCCATGTTTTGCCGATACTCTGTCGGCTCTGCGGCATGCGCTGCAAATGGAATTGGATGTGAATCAACATCTGTTGGATGTGCACGCCCTGGCCAACCAGGAGAACGATCCGAATCTCTGTGATTTCATCGAGGCGAACTTCCTTCAGGAGCAGGTCGATGGCCAGAAGATTCTGGCCGATTATATACGCCAATTGGAGCGCTCCAAAACCGATCTGGGGGATTATCTCTTCGACAAGTACATGAGCGCAGGGGGCATGCATGGATCAGGGTCCAACAAGTAGCTAGTTATATAGGTCTATATATTCCAGATATTACCTACAGTTCAATTGCGTCAATAAACGGTCAAATGTTAGTTTGAACAGTTTGGTTATCACTGGTGTTTGCCATCCAAAAATAAACCCCACCTTGTGAAGTGACAGCCAAATGCCTAGAGATTTTGGGGTATCTGTGAGGTCTGTGCTTTGATCAGCTGATCGCCCATCAAACTTGCTCAAATAACAGCAATTTCTACACTTGAAAAAATAATTTTCTACACTTGAAATAATAATAAGCTTCTAAATGAAGCTTGGTTTGTTCTAGAATTTAGTTACAAATCAAAATAGAATCGTGAATGAATGGTTTATATGCACCTATCATTGAACAAATACGTATCGCCCGATATCTGGAGAACGTATGGTTAAATAATTTTTTGTTGATTTTTGAAATTAGCGTTCAGGATCGGAAATAAAATGTTGAAGGGTTCGAGCTTTATAAAAATTTGTCGCCCAGTGTAATCAATGTTTAAATAAAGTACGGTTCGAAGCTTATTTTGATCTTTAAAGTTCATGACAATAAAAAAAGATCTTGAAGAAAGGAAGAAGATTTTGATTTAAGCGATATTGATATTTGTTTCAATGTAGCATTTTCCACTTACATTTCTACACCATACAAATTCAAAAGTAGTTACAGCGCAGCTTTGGAGCTTTCGAAAGCTCAGCGTTACACTGTGCCAATATTGTCTTAGTTTTTGTCTATTTTTATTTAGCTGAACTAAGTAAATCCTATTGAGCAGCTCTTTGCGGCTGGCTTAATTGAAAAGCGCGTCGCATTTCCGGCTTAAGGCACGGCCCACGAAACTACATACATGCGTACACTGAGAGAAATATCAAGAGTCCCATATTTTAAGAATTTCCGGTGTCAAAAGTGCAATGTGACAGAAAATTTCAAGATTTAAGTAGTAAATTCTTTATTGAAGCGCGTTTTTTAAATTTATATTTATATATCATACTATTAATCGAATTTTCATGTGAAAATAATATACGGTTCGTTCTTAAATTGAAAAATATTTTTTTTATTACAAATTATTTTTAAAGTTTTATTTTATGATTCGCTGTTGCTATTTATAATAATTTTTAGCTTTTTATTACTTTGAATACTAGAATAAAACAAGCTTTATTTGAAAGCTTTTTTTTTTTGTAGATCGAATCATTCGAATCAGTTATTTTTCCCAGTGCATATATCTAGAGACGAACATAGAGATATATGTATGTATGGGCGTTGTGTCTATGTGTGAGTGTGTGCTCTCAATTAATTGTCATAAGCGCGAGACTGAGGCGACCCAAACACCAGCATCCATGCTAGAGACCTTCCCTGCAGCCTCAGATGCGACCTCAGAGCTACGGCTTCAGCTTCTGTCCGTACATCAGGTCTGCGACACACTAGCACCGCCTGCGCACTTGTTTCAATTAAGATTTGTCAAATCCCATGCAATTCACGACGTCTACTTGGCAATTTGTGCTCGATTCAAAACGAACTGAGATTGGGACATTCCACATATGTATACATTCTATACATATGTATGTATGTACAATAGATGTAGAGACGACATATCATTCTATTTACACTTAACGATCTATTTCTTGTGTCTGGAAATACTACAAGTGCCTGCATCTGGACAGAGGGCCATCAATCGGATTTATGAGTATTTCGAATCATTTGAATACTCGTAAATACTGTATCTAGTAACTAAAGCACCTTAAATTCATCCCAAAGAATGTAGTTTTATTTGAAGTATTTCGAATCAAACGAATACCCGATATTATTTACTATCTTGTAACTAGAGCTGGGTTTTGATTCGATTACCATTTTATATAATTGATTCTATTTGTCGGTGTTAAAATCGATTTTTATTTTTTAAGAATCGATTTTTTCGCGCAATTTAATTTAGGGATTTTTAGACCCTTTACTTTAAAAAAGTAAAAAGGGTCTATTAGTTTAGTGCAAAGAGGAAATGTGTGTAACACCCAGAAGGAGGCGTGGCACACCCCATAAAGTATATATATTCTTGATCAGGACGACAAGACGAGTCGATATAGCCATGTCCGTCTGTCCGTCTGTCCGTCTGTCTGTCTGTCCGTCTGTCTGTCCGTCCGTATGAACACCTAGATCTCAGCAACTATAAGAGCTAGAGACACCATATTCGGGATTTAGATTCTCCTATTTCGCGAGCAGCACGAGTTTGTTTTAGATTTTGGATACCTCCCCCCCTTCCCCCGCAAACCGCAAAAAGCTACTGCAGCCACAGCTTTAAAGTTATTGACTTGTAATTTGGTACGTAACTAGCTTATGACATTCTCTATTGGCCCTGTGAGTTTCGTTTCGATCGGATAAGAAACAGCGAAAATATGGAACGGACAATTTGCCGCACTAGGCAGAGGGGGGGTGGTGTGCCTTGCATACGCGGGTAGCGTAGTGTGTGAGCCTCTGATTGTGTTTGTATGTACATATATTAGTAGTAGTAGTAAAGTAAAGGGTCTTCTACTGTCGGTTACGTCCGACTGTAGCCTCCGTCCCACTGATCTGCCCCGTCCCTATATTTAATACTAATGCTGAACACTGCAAACGCAATTCTAATACCATTTCTATTTTTCAGATATTTGGTTAGAAACGACAATATTTAATGCATCACGCAGTGTAACCAAATATGAATGACTCTCTATTGAACCAAATCGAATATTTTATCGAACAATCGATTAGTGATTCGATTAACTTAAACCTTCATTGCATACTATTAAATCTCTTCTTGATATACTGTAATCGATTATTGTGTATCATACAGTCTGGTCATCTCTGCTGAACGGTACATCTCTAGCTGCCAAAAAATAGTTTCATTAAATTGCTGCCAGCACGCAAAAAAAACTCACAAACATTAAACATGGAATCCATCGGAGAGGACGCTCAAATGTCGAACCGACCATTTAAACTGGTCCACCAGCTGGTCAGCCTGACCGCCATAAGTTTCGAGCGTCGTTCGATTGCTGGCGTTGTGGAGCTGACAATAGTGCCCAAGGTTGACAAACTGGAGTTTATACGGCTGAACGCCAAGCAAATTCACATATCCACGGTCATTTTGGACAATGTTTACAAGGCCGAATTTACTTATTCGGATTCGGTGCAGGACATATGCAAAAATAATAGGGAGACCCGCGCCCTGGAAGATTATTCCAAGTTTCACTTTGAGGCTGCAGATGCCACCGATCCCGATGGAAATAATGGGGAACTCTCTATCAACATTCAGAGGATGCAAGTGCCGACGGGAAGGTATCTGCGCATACGCATCGAGTTCTCCTGTGAGAACATTAAGAAAGGAATGCACTTCTTCATACCGGACCCATCGGTCGGTCGAAAGCCGGAGAAAGTGAGCTTGGCTCATGTGTACACCAATTGCTATGAGAATTCGTCACGTCTCTGGTTTCCCTGCGTCGACAGCTTTAATGAGCTCTGCACCTGGAAGCTGGAATTTACAGTAGATAAAAATCTAACGGCCGTCTCCTGTGGAGATCTCACGAAAATCGTTATGATGACAGATGGCGCCAGCAAAACCTTCCATTACTCCGTGGCGACGCCCGTGTGTGCTCCCAACATTGCCGTGGCCGTGGGACCCTTTGAGATGTACGTGGATCCGGTTATGCACGAAGTTACGCATTTCTGCCTGCCTTACATGCTGCCTGTACTACAACACACAGCGCAAGAACTGCACAAGGCTTTTGAGTTCTATGAGGAGATGCTGATCACGCGGTATCCGTTCTCCTGCTACAAACAGGTGTTTGTAGACGAACTGGACACGGACGTCAGCTCCTACACCTCGATGTCGATAGCCTCGTGTAATCTGCTGCACTCCGCAGCCATCATAGACCAGACCTTCATCACCAGATCCCTTTTGGCGCGCGGCGTCGCCGAACAGTTTTTCGGCTGCTTCATCACATCGGATAGATGGTCAGACAGGTGGCTGGTCAAAGGCATAGCCGAGTACCTCCGTGGTCTCTACGCACGCCATTCTTTCGGGAATAACGAATACCTAAGCTTGATTCAAGGGGAAATGTCCAGAGTGGTGCAGTATGAGGAACAGTACGGCGGCATCGTCTTGGATTGCAGCCAACCATCACCTTCGAGCAAGTATCAGGAGATCGATCGTTACTTTTCCACCAAGAGTTTGCACACCCTGTCGCCCAAGTACGTGGATGCGATGCGTAGCAAGGCCCACCTCGTTATACGCATGCTGGAGTCTCGCATTCGTCCGAAACTGCTCATTGGGGTGTTGCACAGGCAGCTGACGCTGGCCACGGAGGCTGCAAGCACAGAGATTGGCTCTGGCCTCTGGTCCCAGTTGCTCATCTCCACGAACATCTTTATCAATGCGATTCTCGCCATCACGAACATGGATATGTCTGTCTTCATGTACGAATGGGTGCGTTCTGGCGGGCATGCTAAGTTCAAGGTCACCTCGTTTTTCAATTCCGAGCGAAATACCCTCGAAATTGAGGTGCGTCAGGATCAGGTGGGCGCGTGCGGTGTGCGGAAGTTCTGTGGACCGTTGGAGCTGCAGGTGCAGGAGCTGGATGGCTCCTTTAAGCACGTGCTGCAAATTGAGAGCCTGCTGGTCAATGCGGACATCACGTGCCACTCGAAGAGCAGGCGCAACAAAAAGAAAAAAAAGATTCCCATTTCTACCGGCGACGAGGTTGAAATGAATTTGAACGCCATGGGCGAATCTCCCGTGTTGTGGATTCGTCTGGATCCGCAGATGACACTGGTGCGAGCTATGTCTATCGAACAGTCCGATTTTCAGTGGCAATGTCAACTGCAATACGAACGCGATGCAACCGCTCAACTGCAGGCCATTGAAGAACTGCAGAAGTTTCCAACGGTTTCTACAAAACTGGCGTGCGCCCTCATCATTGAACAGGAGCACATCTTCTACGTAGTGCGCTGTCAGGCGGCCTATTGTCTGACCCATGTGATCAATTGCATGGGCTCCACCTCAAACGATTTTCCTACAATTTTTAACATCTTTCGCAAGCTCTATGGCTCGGGCTTTGATCCGAGCATTGTGAAGTACAACGATTTCTCCAACTTTCAAAATTACTTCCTGCAAAAGGCCCTTCCAGTGGCCATTGCGGGTCTGCGCAATTCTGCAGGCATCTGTCCGGCGGAAGTCATGCGCTTCCTCATTAAGCTTATCAAGTTCAACGAAAACTCTCGCAATCAATTCTCCGATGGGTATTATAGAGCAGAGTTGGTGGAGGCGCTTGGCGAGACTCTCACGAGCGACATACTGCCTTTACATGCAAATCGCGTTAGGGATGAAGTGACCAGGCTGATCATGACGGAGTTTCACCTGCCCTCGTACAAGCTTGCTGTGACCGTCTCGTGCCTTAAGGTGATCCGCAAACTGCAGAAGTTTGGGCACCTTCCTTGTGTGCCGCATATCTTTCGCAGCTACGCGAAATACGGCTTGTTTTTGAATGTGCGTATTGCGGCTATGGAATGCCTGGTGGACTTTGTCAAGATTGATGGCGACATCGACGATTTGATGCATTTATTAAATATATTGGAAAACGATCCAGATCCCGGAGCACGCCATGCGCTGGCCCAGCTCCTGATTGACAATCCGTTTTTCACGCGGGAGACGCGAAGTTGCTTGGACGTGCCTATTATTGTGGATCGTCTTTGGAACTGCATGAACAATGTGCCCAACGACACGACGCTGCGTTGTGACCTTGTGGATGTCTACTATTCGCTCTACGGTTCCCAGCAGCCGTTTTGTATCCAGGTGTTTAATCCCATAAGCAGTTCCTTTGCTTATGCGCCAAGGGGAACATTGACCAAGGCAGCACAGGATGCGCAACCACCTGCTATGGACACCATCAAGAGTACCGCTCCCGGGGCCTTCAAGGTCGGCGACCAGATTACCAGGATGGAGCACTGCGAAAGTGGCGCAGTGCTGGGCGGAACTGATGTCCATACCCAGAATGGGATTTTATCGATGCAGGACATGAGCGATGCGCTACCGCACTTGGGCACTAATGATGAGACGCAGATGGAAACGGAGGACGTTGGTAAGGACGGCAGTGTCAATAAGAAGAAGGACAAGAAGAAACACAAGCACAAGCACTGCCACAAGAAGCACTGCCACAAAGACAAGGGCAAGGAACGTGATCGTGAGCACGAAGGGAAAGGTCCCAAAGATCCGTAGATCTCACATCTATAAAACAGAAATACACTCCAAACGCTTTGTTTGACGGACACCATCAACAGAAACAGAAATTCAACACGCAGCATGAGCTGGTTAAGAACTACAAACTTATACGCATTTCTTAAGCCTTCTATTGTAATTTGGTCATTTTAATTAAATAAATTACACTTCACTACTAATTCAATTCACAGACTATACGAATACGTTGTTGATTTTTTGACTTCAATGTGTATGTTTAATAGTGCATGTAAGTAAATGTTACCCAAAACTTTGATATATGATTCATCTTGTAGTTATAGACCGATTTGGATTAAATTTACAGAATTGGTGGATATTAATTATCGTGGAGATATACCAACCGGTAAAGATGGAATTTTTGTAGATATATTTGTATCTCTTAAATAGAGTTTTTAGACCCTTTACTTTAAAAAAGTAAAAAGGGTCTATTAGTTTAGTGCAAAGAGGAAATGTGTGTAACACCCAGAAGGAGGCGTGGCACACCCCATAAAGTATATATATTCTTGATCAGGACGACAAGCCGAGTCGATATAGCCATGTCCGTCTGTCCGTCTGTCCGTCTGTCTGTCTGTCTGTCCGTCTGTCTGTCCGTCCGTATGAACACCTAGATCTCAGCAACTATAAGAGCTAGAGACACCATATTCGGGATTTAGATTCTCCTATTTCGCGAGCAGCACGAGTTTATTTTAGATTTTGGATACCTCCCCCCCTTCCCCCACAAACCGCAAAAAGCTACTGCAGCCACAGCTTTAAAGTTATTGACTTGTAATTTGGTACGTAACTAGCTTATGATATTCTCTATTGACCCTGTGAATTTCGTTTCGATCGGATAAGAAACAGCGAAACAGCAAATATGGAACGGACAATTTGCCGCACTAGGCAGAGGGCAAATGCCTTGCATACGCGGGTAGCGTAGTGTGTGAGCCTCTGATTGTGTTTGTATGTACATATATTAGCAGTAGTAGTAAGAGGGTCTTCTACTGTCGGTTACGTCCGACTGTAGCCCCGTCCCACTGATCTGCCCCGTCCCTATATTTTTTTGAGAACTTTGGGGTTTTCCTACAGTTGGTTACGTCCGTCTGTAATCTTCCACCCGACGGTTCTGCTCCGTCCTTTGTTGTTTTTGTTTGTTTTTTCAAACAAATTGAATTTTGTTCGATTAATCGATTAAATTGATTTTTAGACGATCGATTTTACAAATCACAGATCGAACACTGACCTACTTGTAACTAGGCATTTTTAGACCCTTTACTTTGTAAAAAGGGTCTATTAGTTAGTGCAAAGAGGAAATGTGTGTAACACCCAGAAGGAGGTGTGGCAGACCCCACAAAGTATATATATCTGTCAGGACGACAAGTCGAGTCGATATAGCCATGTCCGTCCGTCCGTCTGTCCGTCTGTCTGTCTGTCCGTCTGTCCGTCTGTCCGTCTGTCCGTCTGTCCGTCTGTCTGTCTGTATGAACACCTAGATCTCAGCCACTATAAGAGCTAGAGACACCATATTCGGGATTCAGGTTCTCCTATTCAGTAAGCAGCACGAGTTTGTTTTAGATTTTGGATCCTCCCCTCTTCCCCGCAAACCGCAAAAAGCTGCTGTAACCACAGTTTTGAAGCTATTGATTTGTACATTTGGTATTTAACTAGTTTAAGACATTCTCTGATCGACGCTGTCGAATTTTCGTTTTGATCGGATAAGAAACAGCGAACATATGCCACAGACACTTTGCCGCACTAGGCAGAGGGGGGGTGGTGTGCCGTGCATACGCGGGTAGCTTAGAGTGTGTGCGTCTGATTGTGTTAGTCATGTACATATACTCAAAGTAAATGGTCTCTAATGTCGGTTACGTCCGACTGTAGCCTCCGTCCCACTGACCTGCCCCGTCCCTATGATTTATATTCAATCTATGTTTTCAACATTTGATTTATCTGAAATCTCTGAATAAAACTAATCAAAAATTCGAATTATTCGAGAGCTAAGATTAAAACTTTTGAATTATTCAAAATAAATAAATAAAAACCACTTTAATGTACTAGAATTGTATCATGATTATAGAAAATATAATGATTATAATGTTTATAGAAAATCCATGTTTTTGCTACCTATGATTATCTGAAATCTAAACTAAACTATTCAAATATTTTTTACTTTGAAATGCGCTTCTAAGCTTCTTTGTTATTATCTTTCGGATTTGTTTCCGATTACCAAGAAAATAGACAACCGAAAACAAACAATCCACAGACTGCAAATTAAAATCAATTCCAATCGAATTACAATACGAATCGAATTACAAACATTGGCAGCACTCGATAACCCGATAAGTATTTGAGTGTACTCGAGTTATTCGACATTCCAAGTTAATTGCATTTGAATGAGTGCAAATGATTTGTAATCATAGATGCACAGCTCAAACGAGTGTAATATTAGTAATATTACTAGTATTATATTATCATATTTATGAATGAACTCCGAATGGTTGCATTCATTAAACTGGCAAGTGCATTCGTCTGAATAGTTTCCCATTCAATTGTCTCCGGCTCAAATTACGTGGCAATGATGGAATAATGCATAATGCTCAACATTTTTGACTACCCAAGAGCCCTTGGGTAGTGAGCGTTTGGCACCCAAAGTAGCCATCATATAATGGGTCATATATATAAGGTTATCTCAAGATTTATTACACCAAAAACGCCGACAAAGAATAATAACCACTAAGGGCGCAGCGTATCGGTCGGACAGAAAGCTGCAGTCGGGCGTAACAGACAGTAGGAGACGCTGTACTTTTTGTTTCCATAATCCCTACAATGTTATTTATTTTTTTTAATAACGATTATACATCAAACTTGGGTCAAAACCATGTCTGTTGCATATCTTTGCTATTTCTTATATGATACGTAGCTTTAAAATTATGGTTTTTAGTGATTAACGATTAAAGCTATCAAAAATCTAAAACAACTTTAGATTAGGAAAACCTGAATACCCAAATTAATGTTTCTAACTCTTATAGTTTGTGGGATGTGGGTGTTCATACGGACAATCCGTCCGGGCTTGGCTAAATCGTCTCAGCTGTACTGATCAAGAATATATAACCCACGTCTTCTCTTTGCACTAACTTAATAGACCCTTTTGTACCTTATCGTAGTACAGTATTTATTAAGTAAAACAGTAACAGCAACAGCAACTGAAACTGAACCATAGTCTGGGCCATATAATCAGTCAACTTGAAACAATTGAGTCATCAGTCCAGATGTAAACCGTACACCCAGGTGGTTTGGGTCATAAGCAGACGACGACTGCATACGTCTATGTGCATACTGAGTAAATAAACATAATTCGGTATCGACAAATATTTAATTAAATCTCTTAAATGGAAATTGAAACCCGTCGAAAAACATACATACATTTCTCGTATTTGTTTTTGGTGACGTTGTGCCTGGCACTGATAAGGCCAGCTCTGATAACAGCCAACACTTGGCGAAATAAACTCGCACATACCGAACACAAATATCTTCTATATTCTCATACTGGTTTGATTCGAATCACTTCCGTTAGGTAGTGTGGGATTTGTTACGTCACAAGGTTGTTGCTTGTTCCACTTATGGATTGTGACTGTGGATCGTGAATTGTGGATTGCGGATTGTGGATTGCGGATTGTTCGACTTGCAATCATTGTCTGCTCAGCCTGTTATCAATTTTAATTGGAGTATCTCTAAAACATAGATAGTTTCGCCACGTATGGCTTACTGCTTGATTTGTCCGATCGAAATGGAAATTTACAATTTGCTAAAATTCGTAAGAAATGTCTCAAGTATATCTTTTTAATAGAGCTGGGTTTGATCTAAGATTTTGTAGAATCGATATTTTTGATCGATTCACGTCTAAAAATCGAGTTAATCGATTCAATCAAAATACAACTTAAGTTGTCGGAGCAGATCCGTCGGGTGACGGATTGCAGATCGGACGTAACCGACAGTAGCAGACCCCGAATTTTTATCAAAAAACCGCCAAATTACATTGCGCAAAAAAAAAAATAGATTCTCAAAGGAAAAGTATCGATTTAACCGCCGACAAAAATAATCGATTAAATCGAATCGCAATCGGATCGATGCTCAGCTCTGCTTCTTAAGTATAACACCTAAATAATTCTTTCGGATTTCCGAAGCATACGTAAAAAATGAAAGTAAACAATAATCTGGGAAAAAATCACGGCTATTGCGAATTATCGCTTGGGTATTTCACAGCTATGCCATATTCTAATAACTAGTCATCAAAATTTTACAATAATATTTATAGAAATTGTACGCATTTTTGCACCGCAATAATTTCGTTGAATATGGAAAATTGCGCAATGTAAATAATACGAATTTGATAGTTGGCGAATTGGCAAAATGGAATCAGGCGAAGTCAATATTTACTTTCGATTTTTCGCCGAATTTTGAATGCATCATATTTTTCTATATACAGCATCATTTGAAGCATTTTCAAGCATTTCTGGGTGGCAATTGGTAAATGTTTACCTGTTCTCTGTCTAGTTTCAGATACAGAACTGTATGTGTGTTCTGTGTGGATATTTACACAATTAATTGGGGCCGTAATTTTAGCGCAAGGTCAGTCGGCTCGTAGGGTCTCGGGGGGTTGGGGCAGGAGGGGCAACAATTGTAGTATTGTAGTTCAATGAGCCGCGTTCATTAGCCGATTGCTATGACACTCGACAATTAAGGCAATCATTCGATCGCAAATAAACTTAATTGATTTATTAATTACACATGGAACCGACTTGCTTTATGCAAATAATAATAGTCTATAAACCTGCATTTCAGCCCGTTCATAAAGTCTAAAAATAGCAGCGACCCCAACGATTATGATTATTAAAATCTAGAATATTACGTAAAACAAGTCAATAACTTTAAAGCTGTAGCTGCAGTAGCTTTTTTCGGTTTGCGGGGAAAGGGGGGGAGGTATCCAAAATCTAAAACAAACTCGTACCGCTTACTGATTAGGAGAACCTTAATCCCAAATATGGTGTCTCTAGCTTTTATAGTTGCTGAGATCTAATTGTTCATACAGACGGACAGACAGACAGACAGACGGACAGACAGACAGACAGACAGACGGACAGACGGACATGGCTATATCGACTCGGCTTGTCGTCCTGATCAAGAATATATGCTTTGTGGGGTCTGCCACGCCTCCTTCTGGGTGTTGCACACATTTCCTCTTTGCACTAAGTTAATAGGCCCTTTTTACTTGTTTTAAGTAAAGGGTCTAAAAATAAAAGATAATTCCTACTTTCAAGGTTTATTATAAGAAAGCTAAACCAAGAGTTCTATTTCAATGTATATAGAAAAACATTGTAAAATATATTTAAATAAACATACATATTTGTCACCACAAAAAAATATTCATAAACAAAAGGTGCAACAATCTGGTAACGCCGATCGGAGAATGGCGCTGCCACCTAGTCTGTTTATTGGTGTAATTGGCAACATTCCAATATGTTCTACGCTCATACAAGTATGTTGTGCTTAGCAGATGAACAAAACTTTGATGCATCATATCTTCCTTAATTATGGGCTGTATTTAATATAATTTATAGAAGTAGTGTAGACAGATTCGTCTATCTTAAATAGAACAATTAATTATATTTCATGCTCATTGTGGGCAGAAGGGCGTGGCATTTAAGAACTGAAATAAATACCCAACATTCATAAGGCGTATTAAATATATCCAACAGTAAAACTTGAGTGATAAACGACCTTTCAGGTGAAGGCTGTTTTTTAACGAGCCCATAAAGAATGGCCAATTTAAATACCTCTAATTACTGAAAAACCATAAAAATAATGATATTGGTAAATAGCATCTAACGAGAAGTCTATGAAACGAAACTATACTTAAGTTTGGCATGTATAAATAGAAATATTTTGATTTGCATTCGAGTTTACTGGATGCTTCAGCCAATGCTGATCTAATGGAATGCAATTAAAGCTAAAATACCTACAACCTACTCAGAGCATGACTATAAAGCTGAACTTTGTGCATCTGATATTTACACATCGCTTCTGTGGAATTCTCCGGACACGAGCTGGCATCGTAAACATTTTATGTAGAACGTTGAACTGTCTTACGGCAAAATCTAGATAGATTTCCTTACACTTTTTGCGTGCCTATAAAAAACCAAACAAAACAATGTAAATCGTGTTGGCATAAACATAATCATCTAATCATCAAGCACCATCCATGAGTGCCCACTTCAGTCTCCCCTCTGTGCTCTTCCCTCTCTTGGCTCAAGTGCTCAAACGTGCTGAAAAGATAACTTTAACGATGTCAAACTACTCAAAGCTGTGATATAGACTTCTTAGAGCGTATACGTAAAACTAATAGTATACCCCTATAATACCAATATTGATCCTGAAATCTCCGTTTTTCTAACAAATGCTGTCATGTTTGGATTTTTCGCTTACGCATCAATTCCTACGATTTTAAAACAAAAATTTTTTTTTCTTAAAATTGCAAATTTTTTAAAATTTTTTAAATTTTTGCTAAAAAATTTCAAATTTTTATTTTTTGATTTATCACCCAAATTTTAATTTAGAACTCAAGCGATTAAGAAAAAACCACACCGCTTCAAAATCGGTTGAGTTTTAGTAAAGTTATGCGCATTCAAAGTTCAACAAAAATGACATTTTTGCGTTTAATAAGTGATAATCCATCCATAATACCAAAATTGGCTCTAAAATCTACATTTTTCGACCAAATGCTGTCATGTTTGTTGTTAACTGAATAATTTTTGAATACAATTCACTTACACATCAATTCTTAAAAAAAAACTCTTCCAAAAACTCTACCAAAAATTGCATATTTTTTCCGACTGCAGTCGTCAGTCCCTCCGTTTGTACTGGTTTTATTTAATGTTATATATATAATTCTTTGTTAATTACAGGTAAAAAATGTGCTACGACCACGCTATTACTCCTCGGAGCTGGGCATACGGGAGAAACTGTTTATTGGAGTGATGACGTCCCAGGACAATATAAACAGCTATGCAACGGCCTTTAATCGCACCACCGCTCATCTGGTCAATAAAATTAAATTCTTTATCAATGCGGACAGCGTGAAGACGAACTACGAGCTGAAGAATATTGTGGGATTCACGGACACGCAGGAGAACCGTCGCCCATTCCATGTGATCAAGTACATAGCGGACAATTATCTGGATGAATATGATTACTTCCTGCTTGTGCCGGATAATGTCTATGTGGATGCACGCAAGCTGAACGCCCTGCTCTACCACATGAGCATCACGTTTGATCTGTACATGAGCGGTACACAGGTGTCATCCGTTGCCAGTACACCTGGGGATGGTCGTGGTGGTGGTGCGGATGGTCCGAATGGAGCAGAAGCTGCAGCTCCATCCGATGATGCCGCTGAGGCTCAGTCTGGGGGCAGCTCAACGGATCGCGACTATTGCTCGCTGGAGGCGGGCATATTACTTAGCAGCAGTGTGATACGCAAGATGCGCACCAATCTGGAACGTTGTGTCCGCATTGGGGTTACCAGTGATCATAGCGTGAATATTGGACGCTGTGTCAAGTATGCGAGCCATGTGCCCGGCTGTCAGGAGAGCTTTCAGGTAACATATTAACTTTAAGTATTTCAATTTTCTACGTAGAATTCGATCACCGTAATGGTTGAGGAAAGACCAGATAGCGTGAAGCAGTTCCGTCGGACGGAAGGCAACACTAGGAGACCCTTTACTTTGTGTTTCAATTATACAGTAAATTGCGGATCGAGCAAATTGTCTGTTGCATATCTTCGCTGCATCATTCCGTACTTTATGAAAGTAGAGGGTTTAAACATGACATCTTGTCCCAATATCTCCGAAATAGAAATTGTTTCGTCGTATTAAGGACTATCGTAATTTTTTCTATACGTTCCGAATCCGGCAGGATTTCCCAAAACTTACGGCATTTTGGAATTTGTATAAAACGATTGAATTTGTTTCGTGCTTGTCAAAATCATTGCTCATTTTGTCAGTTCCGCAGGATTCGCACAATATTTTCGTCCATCCCATTCCATTAATTGGTCAAAATTATTATTTGCCAATATTTCAAATATGCGAAACTCTAGGATATATTGTCGATATTGGAAACTTTTTATGTTTATTAATAATTATGCATATTTTGAACCGGTTTGCACTTCTGCCATAACGGCCTTCCGTAATTAACTGTCATTTTGTAACGAGCCTTAAGAAACAGCTTAACTTAACGAGCCATAAACAAGTCAGGCAACTTTGGTAATATTCACATGGACATCACTATGCTGGGAACAAAACTGTAAAGATATTAAATATACTGGATGGACTGAATGAGAAAGGGGAAGCTGTTATTAAATGAAATTAAATGCAATAAAAAGAAGAGCTATAAAAGCATGCAGTTTTACAGCCACCGACTGAGCTGAGAACAGTTTGGGAACAGTTTGAGAACAGTTGGGGAACAGTTGGGAAACCATTCGATAGCTTGTCGTGTGATCTTTTGCTCTGCTTCCTACACGCTGTTTTATTTATTTAAACAATTTGCCGTTTTCGAGTAAGAAGAACAACATGTGTGCGTGCGAGCAAACAGAGAAGAAATTAAAGAAAAGAGGAAAAAAATCAGTTCATTGATACACAAAAGTGACCCTGAAAAGAGCAGCAACGTCTGCGGTGGCAGAGGCGGAACGAGAGGCAGGGAGAGGCAGAGGCGGAGGCAGAAGTAGTGGCAAAGGGAGAGGGAGAGGCGGAGCGAAATGTGATGCGGACAGCAGCAAAGATACAGCAGAAACGGCCAGACCAAAAAGCAGCAGCAAACTTAAAGTCAGATCGACACGCATGTACTCGTACACTGAGAGAAAAAACAGGAGATTTTCCACTTGAAGAATTCCCAAAAAAAAATGCTTGATGCAAGAACGAATTTCTTTATTCAAGCGCGTTGTTCAAATTCTTATTTCAATTTTCATAAACTTTGCAGATTAAATTAAGTTACGATTCGTACTTAATTTAAACATTATTACATTATTTGCACTCAATTTTAAATCAATTCTAGTTTTGCTCTAATTAATCAAAAACAGAATTTTTTATCTAAGCTAATTTTTTAAATTCCTATTTCAATTTGAATAAATTAAATTAAGTTATGATTCGTACTTAATTCAAACATTTTATTATTTGCACTTAATTTTAAATCAATTCCAATTTTTTCTAATAAATCAAAAACGAAATTTTTTATTCAAGCTCCTTGTTTAAATTTCTACTTCTATTTTAATAAAATTTGAAGATTAAATTAAGTTAAGATTCGTACTTAATTTAAACATTATTCGCACTTTATTTTAACTCAATTGCATTTTTTGGCACAATTAATCTTAGTTCATTCACGCTTCTATTTTAATTCGTGCTTGAATTGTAAAACAAAACAAGCTTTCTTTGGGATTTTGTTTTGTAGAACGAATAGCTGTTTGTTTTTCTGAGTGTATGCTTGTTTATAGAGGGGAGTGTCAGCAGCAACAACAGCAGAAGACAAGATAAAAAGAGTGTATTCATTCGGACATGCCGCACTCTCTGATGGACAGTTCATTTTAATTTCCAGCCTAACGGAACTCAACTCGCTTGCTTCCAAAGCTACACTGAGAGAAAAATTATGCTTCAATCACAAAAACCATTCATCGAATGTGCGAATCTTTAACAATTTGTTTTGGGTTTTCCTATTTAAAATAAAGCTAGATTTCTATATTTTGGAACTCTGTCGGAAAAAAGCTAATCACGATGATGTTAAATTTTTGGTTGGTGAATCGTATGCGAGATTTAAGATCTCCCAGAATTTGTTATTGATGTTGTTGTAGTTGTGGCCAAGAACTTGACGCACGTCTTTCACTTGAATTTCACATTGTTTGAAATTGTTTTTTTGGGTTGTATTTGGTAGGGGCAGAATGATTAATGCTCTCTAAGAGTATGCATCGGATCTGCCCTATCTGTGTGGGTGTTAAGTTCTTTATTTATTTATTTTTTTTCTGTGCATTGTTGTGCCTACGCGATCTTCAAAAGTGCCGTTACGTAGTTGTTTTAACCAATTGAATTGATAAATGAATGAAGGAAGGAATGAATGAATGAATGGATGAATAAATGAATGCTAGGAAGGCGAATTAACTCTTTTGAAATTATCTGCCAAGTTTTCACAAACATATTTATTTGTTTGATGGCACTGAAGAGCAAAATAAAGCAAAAAGGGTGCAGATTAGTCGGACGTAACCGACACACAGTGGTCGATGTTGTATGGAGGCACGTCCATAAATACTTCTAGTGGAGATATCGTTATGCAATTTTTTACCAATAATCTAAAAAAAAGTATTTTTAAAACATGTACAAAAAAATGGTCCAAAACAGTCCACCAAATCAAATAGATCTAGGCTCTAACGATTCACTTCACGCACACAGGGACAAGCGCTAATATAAGGCAAACCCTCCTCTGTTCAATCGAGTAAATTGTCGGTTGAATATCTTTGCTGTTTCTCAACCGATCGCAATGCAATTCGCAGCAGCGATGGAGAATGGAGAATGTCTTACACTACGTACATGCCAAATTACAAGCTTTAAAATTGTGGTTCATGTGGTTTTTTGGCGGAAGTATCAAAAATCTATAACAAATATCATCTGTTAACCATTTAGGAGAACCATTTTCGAGATTAAAACGGACAGACAGTCTGGGATCTGCCACGCCTACTTCCGCCGGTTGCACACATTGCCCATTTGCACATACTTCATAGACCTTTTTGTAACTCTCTCAAAATCCTCTCTATATGGAGCATTGACTTCTCGCTTGTCACCGATTAACATGAAAATGTTAATTTAATTACACGACCCCTCTCTCTTCCCTCTCTGTCTCTCTCTTCCCCCTCTCTCTCTCTCTCTCTGTGTATATGTCTGGGAATGGCAATGGGCATCGGCATGCGATTCTCAGATCAGGGAAATGTGGGCGCCAGAGCTTAAGTTGATTGTTTAATGCGAGAGACCGTAAAAGGAGCTTTATTGTTTTTGTTTAGCTTAGAGTCGTGCAGCGTAAACACATGTTGCAGGCGTCGTCTGGGTCTCTGAGTCAACTGTTCATTTCATGCAACATTTGACGGCGCCACACTAAACCGACTAAACCGACCAAACTGTTCTCACATTTCTAAACCGATTTCGATTGCAGGGCATGCGACAGCACAGCTATGCGCTCAATACGAAAACGCGACGCTTCAAGGATCTCAGCATTTTGGCCAAGGAGCAGGCGTTCCTCAATGCCACCACCGTGTATCCAGTGCCGACGCCGGAGGATTTCTACCGACTGCACGCCTATTATTCCAAGGTAAATATCTTAAATAGACCTTATTCAGATTTTTTATAAATGTATTTTATTAAACGTAGAATCCGTACATAAAAAGGATGTACTTTAACAACACATGGATGTAGTATATAAATGAGGGCCGAACCTAAATCATAGATTTCCGATGTTTTACGAAACAACATTTAAAGAGAACGTTAGATCTAATATTGCTAGCAACAGCTGACTATAACCGATTCATCTACCCAGTGACTAATAAAAAACCAATAGATATCATACCTATTTTTGTTGATGAACAGTAAACATCCAATAACGTTAAAACTCAGTCTTTTATCCTGCGATCAAAAGTGGATTGATCAGCTTTACCAAATACCCTCAACTTTTGCTTTTAAAGGCATGACATCAATACTCATCTGAAATGATTATGATGATACATATATAATATCTTTCAATTCATACCTCCCAATACTTAGTCGTTCCAAATTTGTGTTATAAATTTTACCTAGAAAGAAAGTAGATGTAGATGTGAAGTGTTGAAAACAGCAATAGGGTCCTACGAAACCGAGATGTTACCAATGGTTTGGAAACATCGGTAGCATCGATGTTCGACTTGATGTTTCGCCAGCTCTGCTGTGCAGATGAGTGCACTGCAGTGGCCTGATAATAATTAACCCTGTTTTTCCCATTTTCAATGGGTACAGGGTATAAAAAGGTTAGCAGACCTTTTTTTCTAATTTTTGTTCTCATTTTTTTTTCTTCCAATTTTCTCACTGTGTACAGCATCATCTGGAGCTGGTGCAGCAGCGTGGCTACGAACTGGAACAGAAATCGTACCGCATTGCCAATGGCAGCATATCGAACAAGATACTCGAGATCCGTTGGCCGCTGGGCGTGCCGCCGCCCAGTGCGCCAGAGACACGTCACGACATGCTCGTGTGGCAGCTGCTGAACGGAACGCACACCTATCTGCCCAGCAGCAGCGCCAATGCGGATGCCAATGTCCTGGCGCCGCTGAGTCGCATCGAGATGCTGGACTTCGAGAAGGTGCTGGAGATAGCGCTGCAGTATGCGGAACAGAAGTATCCGAAGCTGCGCTACCATGGACTGCACAGTGCCTATCGCAAGTTCGATGCCACAAGGGGCATGGACTATCAGCTGCATCTGAATCTGTACGATGGAAGGAGTGGCAAGCGACGCCTGATCCTCAAGAGCTTCGAGGTGGTAAAGCCACTGGGACGCGTCGAGGTTGTTCAGTCGCCGTACGTCACGGAGAGCACAAGAATCGCGATTCTGGTGCCGGCATTCGAGCATCAGGTGTCGGATGCCCAGGACTTTGTGGGCCAATACGAGCGCATCTGCATGTCCAATCAGGACAACACATTCCTGCTGCTGGTAAGCATGACACAGCACCGTCTCCAAAGGGTCTACAATTGAGTTCCTTTTCTTTCCATTTAGATCTTTCTGTATCGCGCCGAATCGCCCAGCAAGGGCGACGACGATCCCTTCAAGACGCTCAAGAAACTCGCCCTGGAGCTATCCTCCAAGTACAAGGCGGATGGCTCCCGCATCGCCTGGGTCTCCATCCGCCTGCCCGAGCAGTTCAACAAGCCGATCACTACCCACGATTGGCTGCTGCAACCTTCCATGTACGGACCCCATCAGCTGCTCAGCCTCGCGGTCGCCGATCTCGCCCTCACCAAACTGGGCCTCGAGTCCCTCGTTCTGCTGGCCACGCCCGGCATGCTCTTCCGCACCGACTTCCTCAACCGCGTGCGCATGAACACCATACAGGGTTTTCAGGTGTACGCGCCCATCGGCTTCCAGCTGTATCCCTGCAACTGGGCGCACTTCTGCAAGGAGTGCGACACCTGCGACATCAGCCAGAGCAGCGGCTACTTCGATCGCCACAACCACGACGTGATCGCCTTCTACAGTCGCGACTATGTGCAGGGTAAGTCTCGGATCTCCGAGCTGATGACTGTTCCCACTCTCTACTTCATGATGCGATCTTCATTCCCATCCAACTGTTTTCCGCTCACTTGTTGTAATCAATTGGTCCCAACCGACTATTCAACTGTTTTCACCACACCTGCTTAACTGTTCCCACTTGACTGATGCAACTTAACTGTTCTCATTTTACTATTCCTATTTATCAGTTTCCACTCAAATCTTACTCTGCAGCTAGTCCTACCCAACCGTTCCCACCTTACCAATGCCACCCAACTACTACTCCTTCACTATTCCCAATTCATTGTTCTGCACATTTTTGTTCCTATTTTTCTAAAGCCATCCTACTATTCCCACTCAAATCTCCCTCTACTGTTGCTAAACAACTAATCCCAACCAACCGTTCACACTCTATCAATGCCACCCAACTACTCCTACTTCACTATTTTCAATCCACTGTTCTTATTTTGCTTACGCCTTCTTACTCTACTGTTCCTATCAACTAATACCAACCATCCAATCTCACTCTACTGTTCCCATACAACTAATCCGATCCAACTGTTCCCACCTTACCAATGCCACCCAATTGTTTCCAGTTTAAATTTGCAACCCTACAACTGTTCCCACTTCACTATGCCTAACAAACTGTTCCGATCCAACTGTTCCCAGTCTAAAATCATATAGCTCACCATTCGAGGCCACCAATTCTCATTTTCGCTCTCTCCCTTTGCAGCTCGCAAGCTGCTGGATGCGCATGGTCTGCCCATTATCCGATCCGATCTGGATATCGAGCAACTGCTGCAGCCGCCTCCAGGGGCGGGGCGTCCGGAGGGCGTGGAGAGCATTCTGGACATGTTTGTGGCGGCGCAGCAGCAGCAGCTGACGGTGCACATACTGAGGGCAGTGGAGCCGCATCTCCGTCTGGGCCTCAACGTGCGCAACCATCTGGGCGGTGGCGGGGGGCTGCCGACGCCCCTGCCGACGCGATGTGGGCGGGGGCAGTGCGTCCACTTGGCGTCCCGCAAGCAGATCGGAGATGCGATCATACGCTTCGAGGATAAAACCATACTGCAGAAATAAGGGGCGCGATGCGCGAGCAGCTGTAATGAGAACAGTTCCTTTGTGTGTGTGCATGTGTGTGTGCGTGAGAGTGGGGGGAGTGTGCCTGTGTGTGTGTGTGTGTGAAAGTTAATATATATATATATTTTTTTTTTGTTTTTTACTTTTTTTTTATTGTTTCTTCGCTTTAAAGTGCAACTTTTAATGCTCAAAATTAGTTAAAAACTCGAGGGTTTGGCCAAATCAAACACAATTCTTGCAAAATATATATTAACTATAAAAAACTATTTAGGATTTTTAAATTATTGAGTATTGCGTTGAATATATATATATATATAACAGCCATTAGCCAATATTTGCACTATATATAGTATATAGAACGCATAAACAATATATATGTATACATAGTTCTACTATATAATACCGTATTCAGGGCCCAAACTACGCCAGCTCATCAGACGCACTCTCATCCGTGTAAATAGTTTATTTTGTAATTTACGTATGCCAGAATTCCTATGCCTACATGCAATACCACTAATTAGTATATAGCTAAGTGTTATACAAATCGTAATCGTTAAGTTTTTAACGACTCTGGCTGTTCAAACAATCGTCAAGTGCCGCCGCCATTGCCCGGAACGTGAGTGGTGCCAGCTGACTGTATAACAGTGGCTGTTATACGCACAAGCTGTTATACAAACTGTATATCAGCAACTGTTATACGCCCAAACTGTTATACAGGCTGTGCGCCTAACGTGAGAGGCGTCAGCTGACTGTGGCTGTTATACGCACAAACTGTTATACAGCTGAGCGCCGCACACGTTTCCAATACTACACAAAATACGCCAAACGCCAGCTGTTATACAAGAGCACAAAAACCCTAGGTAACCTAGGAAACTCCCTGGCTTCTTGGGAAATTTGAATTTAAGAATTAAAATTGTTTATGGTTTTTTAAATTGCATTTCAAAGTTTGCAAAATTCATCAATTTATTGACTGATCAATCTTGAACTATATTATATAGCTATGTAATTAATAAATTATTCAGTTATTTTGTTCTTATATATTTTGTGTTAATTGTTTATTTTTTGTATTTGAATTTATTAATTTTTTTTGTTTTAGGAAAATTACTAAACCCTATTTTAATTTAATTTTTATAATACTTTGACAATCTTTTGAAAAATTTAATCGTGCGATTTTTTAAATATTTTTCCAATAAAGTATTCATTAAAAAGAGTAATCTATAGTTCATTATTTGTTTTTGCACTGATATATTTATATATTTTAGTTAATTTTTGTAAACTTTACTTAAAAAAAAAGAAACCATGGATAACTGAAAATTAATTTTTTAGGCACAAATAAATTTTCAATTGCCTTCAATGCCCGAAGTTTAAGAATTTTCCCAATGAACCGTTGAGATTTCCAAAAGAATTGCCAAAACCTATAGACCTATATACTATATACTACATGTTTTTTAATAACATCGAATAAGTAGCCCTGCCAGTGGTTATGCAGTTTTTTTAAAATAAAAGCAAAAGCGTGCATTATTTATTTTTACGATATTTCTATGTATTATAGCGAACGGCAACTGATTGTACAGATACATATATATAGTAGTTACTATATAGCGTTAGACTTAAATATACCATGACAATTTCAATAAAACACATTATGTAAATGTTTATGTATCTATATGTAGTCATAGTTTTAATCACTTGCTTTGTACATAGAATTTTATAAAAAACAACTGTAATCATATAGATGCATATCTACAACAAATAAATGTCTGTAAATGTTTTCTATAAATCCCAAGCGCGTTTTCTTCCGTCTTCCTACGGCGCCAGCAAAAAACTCAGATCCGAGTCCGGTGGATACTCCTGGCAGGTGCCATCGCTGCGATAAAAAACAGACAGAATATTATTCGAAATGATTACAAATACGGAAATATTAAAAGTTACAAAAAGTAAATTAAAAAAACAGTTAAAACCAATTGTTAAGAACATGATTTTTGACCCGAACATTCACATTTCTTGACCAAATACCCCCACGTTTGGTTTTTCATGCATTATTTTCCAATACAAATCGTTTAGAATCAAAATCTGGCAAATAGGAGAGATTGATTTTTTCGACATTCTACCAAGGTCCAACTATATAGTATCATGCCTAATAGGTACCTTAAGAAAAATTAAAATTGTTACCACAAGGTATTAAAAAAAACAATTATTTAAAAAGAATGTAATGAATCCAAATGCAAATTAAAAATGGAATCGGGTAGGGTGAATCGGGTCGTTGCGGTTCTCCGGCTGTAATTGGAAGTTATTGAAAATGACAACTATTTAACAAGAATTAAATAAAAGCTAAAAAACCCAAATATTTTAGGGGCATTACCATGTAAATTCGAATGGAATGGGGAGCGGGTCGAATCGGGCAAGCAGAATTGGGTCGTAGGGGTTTTCCGACTGTACTTGCAAGTTATTAGAAGTTATTGAAAAAAAGACAATTATTTAACAAGAATTAAATGAAAGTTAAAAACCCTAAATATAAGGGGCGTTACGATGCTAATTGAAATGGAATTCGACCCGGGTCGAATCGGGTCGTTACGGTTCTCCTGCTGTACCAAGAAGCTATCAGTTATTCAAAAAAGACAATTATTCAAGAATTAAATGAAAGTAAAAAAAAATTAAAAATTAGGGGCGTTACGATGCTAATTCGAATCGGGCAAGGTGAATCGGTTCGTTGGGGTTCTTCGGCTGTACTCACGCCTTGAAGAGCTTGGCGCTGCGGGTGCCCAGCAGCTGGACGCTATCCCCCTGCACCCGGAGGCTGGTGCCCTCGCGCAGCCCCAGCACCGGCCGCATCTGGTACTCGACGAACTCGCGGAGGCGCTCGTCGCGCGTCTCCCCCTTGTGCTGGGATTGGGGCTCCGGATCGAGGTAGTGCGGGTTTATGTTGAAGGGCAGGAGGGCGAGCGCCTCGAAGGTGGGCGGCTGCAGTATGGGCATGTCGTTGGTGGTGTGTATGGAGCGGGTGGCGACATTGGTGCCGGCACTGCTGCCCACATAGGGTATGCCCTGTTTGAGCACCAGCTCCCTTATCAGATCCACCAGCTTCATGGCATAGAGCTGCTGCAGCAGCACAAACGTATTCCCCCCGCCCACAAATATGAGCTCAGCATTGCGCAGCGCCTGCTCCCGATCGGGCACACTGTGCAGCCCCTGGACGCCATAGCCCCAGGGCTGCAGTGCAGCGCGCACCGTCTCCGTGTACTTATCCAGATCCTTCTGGGCGTAGGGCACAAACAGCACCGTCTTCACGTTCTTGCTGCAAGCAAACAAATAACATATAAATCGAACTTCAACCCGGATCGGGAATATATAAGCATATATACGCTTTGAAGAGCTCCTCCAGTTGGCCGCGCGCGTGCTCCAAATATCCATGGCCATGCAGCCGCGACGAGGACATCAGCAATAAATTACGCGCCTTTGTCGACATTTTTGGCGATAACGCTCCAAAGTCCCAGCAATTTTAATAGCTGCAGAATCTTATCACACCCACAAACTCGTTGCCAACTGCAAATCGAATGAATTTTCCTTTGTTGCTGCGCCGATAGGCGGTAGGTTTGATTTTGTCAGCGCCACCGCGTTATCGATATACCACGCTAGAGCTGCGGCGTTCAGCTCACACCAGTGCTGACAGAAATGGCTACATTTGCAAAATATTTAAAATAGCGTGAAATTAACAAACAACTAAATAAAACTGCAAAAATGTATATTAAAAGAAATAAAATCAATATAAATTATTAAAAATAATTATTTACTTTCAAATAGATGCATAACGAGCCTAAACAAGCCTGGTATCCGAAGTAAAAAATACTAAAAAAATATAGGGACGGGGCAGATCAGTGGGACGGAGGCTACAGTCGGACGTAACCGACAGTAGAAGACCCTTTACTTTACTACTACTGCTAATATATGTACATACAAACACAATCAGAGGCTCACACACTACGCTACCCGCGTATGCAAGGCATTTGCCCTCTGCCTAGTGCGGCAAATTGTCCGTTCCATATTTGCTGTTTCGCTGTTTCTTATCCGATCGAAACGAAACTCACAGGGCCAATAGAGAATGTCATAAGCTAGTTACGTACCAAATTACAAGTCAATAACTTTAAAGCTGTGGCTGCAGTAGCTTTTTGCGGTTTGCGGGGGAAGGGGGGGAGGTATCCAAAATCTAAAACAAACTCGTGCTGCTCGCGAAATAGGAGAATCTAAATCCCGAATATGGTGTCTCTAGCTCTTATAGTTGCTGAGATCTAGGTGTTCATACGGACGGACAGACAGACGGACAGACAGACAGACAGACGGACAGACGGACAGACGGACATGGCTATATCGACTCGGCTTGTCGTCCTGATCAAGAATATATATACTTTATGGGGTGTGCCACGCCTCCTTCTGGGTGTTACACACATTTCCTCTTTGCACTAAACTAATAGACCCTTTTTACTTTTTTAAAGTAAAGGGTCTAAAAACTCTATTTAAGAGATACAAATATATCTACAAAAATTCCATCTTTACCGGTTGGTATATCTCCACGATAATTAATATCCACCAATTCTGTAAATTTAATCCAAATCGGTCTATAACTACAAGATGAATCATATATCAAAGTTTTGGGTAACATTTACTTACATGCACTATTAAACATACACATTGAAGTCAAAAAATCAACAACGTATTCGTATAGTCTGTGAATTGAATTAGTAGTGAAGTGTAATTTATTTAATTAAAATGACCAAATTACAATAGAAGGCTTAAGAAATGCGTATAAGTTTGTAGTTCTTAACCAGCTCATGCTGCGTGTTGAATTTCTGTTTCTGTTGATGGTGTCCGTCAAACAAAGCGTTTGGAGTGTATTTCTGTTTTATAGATGTGAGATCTACGGATCTTTGGGACCTTTCCCTTCGTGCTCACGATCACGTTCCTTGCCCTTGTCTTTGTGGCAGTGCTTCTTGTGGCAGTGCTGGTGCTTGTGTTTCTTCTTGTCCTTCTTCTTATTGACACTGCCGTCCTTACCAACGTCCTCCGTTTCCATCTGCGTCTCATCATTAGTGCCCAAGTGCGGTAGCGCATCGCTCATGTCCTGCATCGAGAAAATCCCATTCTGGGTATGGACATCAGTTCCGCCCAGCACTGCGCCACTTTCGCAGTGCTCCATCCTGGTAATCTGGTCGCCGACCTTGAAGGCCCCGGGAGCGGTACTCTTGATGGTGTCCATAGCAGGTGGTTGCGCATCCTGTGCTGCCTTGGTCAATGTTCCCCTTGGCGCATAAGCAAAGGAACTGCTTATGGGATTAAACACCTGGATACAAAACGGCTGCTGGGAACCGTAGAGCGAATAGTAGACATCCACAAGGTCACAACGCAGCGTCGTGTCGTTGGGCACATTGTTCATGCAGTTCCAAAGACGATCCACAATAATAGGCACGTCCAAGCAACTTCGCGTCTCCCGCGTGAAAAACGGATTGTCAATCAGGAGCTGGGCCAGCGCATGGCGTGCTCCGGGATCTGGATCGTTTTCCAATATATTTAATAAATGCATCAAATCGTCGATGTCGCCATCAATCTTGACAAAGTCCACCAGGCATTCCATAGCCGCAATACGCACATTCAAAAACAAGCCGTATTCCGCGTAGCTGCGAAAGATATGCGGCACACAAGGAAGGTGCCCAAACTTCTGCAGTTTGCGGATCACCTTAAGGCACGAGACGGTCACAGCAAGCTTGTACGAGGGCAGGTGAAACTCCGTCATGATCAGCCTGGTCACTTCATCCCTAACGCGATTTGCATGTAAAGGCAGTATGTCGCTCGTGAGAGTCTCGCCAAGCGCCTCCACCAACTCTGCTCTATAATACCCATCGGAGAATTGATTGCGAGAGTTTTCGTTGAACTTGATAAGCTTAATGAGGAAGCGCATGACTTCCGCCGGACAGATGCCTGCAGAATTGCGCAGACCCGCAATGGCCACTGGAAGGGCCTTTTGCAGGAAGTAATTTTGAAAGTTGGAGAAATCGTTGTACTTCACAATGCTCGGATCAAAGCCCGAGCCATAGAGCTTGCGAAAGATGTTAAAAATGGTAGGAAAATCGTTTGAGGTGGAGCCCATGCAATTGATCACATGGGTCAGACAATAGGCCGCCTGACAGCGCACTACGTAGAAGATGTGCTCCTGTTCAATGATAAGGGCGCACGCCAGTTTTGTAGAAACCGTTGGAAACTTCTGCAGTTCTTCAATGGCCTGCAGTTGAGCGGTTGCATCGCGTTCGTATTGCAGTTGACATTGCCACTGAAAATCGGACTGTTCGATAGACATAGCTCGCACCAGTGTCATCTGCGGATCCAGACGAATCCACAACACGGGAGATTCGCCCATGGCGTTCAAATTCATTTCAACCTCGTCGCCGGTAGAAATGGGAATCTTTTTTTTCTTTTTGTTGCGCCTGCTCTTCGAGTGGCACGTGATGTCCGCATTGACCAGCTGGCTCTCAATTTGCAGCACGTGCTTAAAGGAGCCATCCAGCTCCTGCACCTGCAGCTCCAACGGTCCATAGAACTTCCGCACACCGCACGCGCCCACCTGATCCTGACGCACCTCAATTTTGAGGGTATTTCGCTCGGAATTGAAAAACGAGGTGACCTTGAACTTAGCATGCCCGCCAGAACGCACCCATTCGTACATGAAGACAGACATATCCATGTTCGTGATGGCGAGAATCGCATTGATAAAGATGTTCGTGGAGATGAGCAACTGGGACCAGAGGCCAGAGCCAATCTCTGTGCTTGCAGCCTCCGTGGCCAGCGTCAGCTGCCTGTGCAACACCCCAATGAGCAGTTTCGGACGAATGCGAGACTCCAGCATGCGTATAACGAGGTGGGCCTTGCTACGCATCGCATCCACGTACTTGGGCGACAGGGTGTGCAAACTCTTGGTGGAAAAGTAACGATCGATCTCCTGATACTTGCTCGAAGGTGATGGTTGGCTGCAATCCAAGACGATGCCGCCGTACTGTTCCTCATACTGCACCACTCTGGACATTTCCCCTTGAATCAAGCTTAGGTATTCGTTATTCCCGAAAGAATGGCGTGCGTAGAGACCACGGAGGTACTCGGCTATGCCTTTGACCAGCCACCTGTCTGACCATCTATCCGATGTGATGAAGCAGCCGAAAAACTGTTCGGCGACGCCGCGCGCCAAAAGGGATCTGGTGATGAAGGTCTGGTCTATGATGGCTGCGGAGTGCAGCAGATTACACGAGGCTATCGACATCGAGGTGTAGGAGCTGACGTCCGTGTCCAGTTCGTCTACAAACACCTGTTTGTAGCAGGAGAACGGATACCGCGTGATCAGCATCTCCTCATAGAACTCAAAAGCCTTGTGCAGTTCTTGCGCTGTGTGTTGTAGTACAGGCAGCATGTAAGGCAGGCAGAAATGCGTAACTTCGTGCATAACCGGATCCACGTACATCTCAAAGGGTCCCACGGCCACGGCAATGTTGGGAGCACACACGGGCGTCGCCACGGAGTAATGGAAGGTTTTGCTGGCGCCATCTGTCATCATAACGATTTTCGTGAGATCTCCACAGGAGACGGCCGTTAGATTTTTATCTACTGTAAATTCCAGCTTCCAGGTGCAGAGCTCATTAAAGCTGTCGACGCAGGGAAACCAGAGACGTGACGAATTCTCATAGCAATTGGTGTACACATGAGCCAAGCTCACTTTCTCCGGCTTTCGACCGACCGATGGGTCCGGTATGAAGAAGTGCATTCCTTTCTTAATGTTCTCACAGGAGAACTCGATGCGTATGCGCAGATACCTTCCCGTCGGCACTTGCATCCTCTGAATGTTGATAGAGAGTTCCCCATTATTTCCATCGGGATCGGTGGCATCTGCAGCCTCAAAGTGAAACTTGGAATAATCTTCCAGGGCGCGGGTCTCCCTATTATTTTTGCATATGTCCTGCACCGAATCCGAATAAGTAAATTCGGCCTTGTAAACATTGTCCAAAATGACCGTGGATATGTGAATTTGCTTGGCGTTCAGCCGTATAAACTCCAGTTTGTCAACCTTGGGCACTATTGTCAGCTCCACAACGCCAGCAATCGAACGACGCTCGAAACTTATGGCGGTCAGGCTGACCAGCTGGTGGACCAGTTTAAATGGTCGGTTCGACATTTGAGCGTCCTCTCCGATGGATTCCATGTTTAATGTTTGTGAGTTTTTTTTGCGTGCTGGCAGCAATTTAATGAAACTATTTTTTGGCAGCTAGAGATGTACCGTTCAGCAGAGATGACCAGACTGTATGATACACAATAATCGATTACAGTATATCAAGAAGAGATTTAATAGTATGCAATGAAGGTTTAAGTTAATCGAATCACTAATCGATTGTTCGATAAAATATTCGATTTGGTTCAATAGAGAGTCATTCATATTTGGTTACACTGCGTGATGCATTAAATATTGTCGTTTCTAACCAAATATCTGAAAAATAGAAATGGTATTAGAATTGCGTTTGCAGTGTTCAGCATTAGTATTAAATATAGGGACGGGGCAGATCAGTGGGACGGAGGCTACAGTCGGACGTAACCGACAGTAGAAGACCCTTTACTTTACTACTACTACTAATATATGTACATACAAACACAATCAGAGGCTCACACACTACGCTACCCGCGTATGCAAGGCACACCACCCCCCCTCTGCCTAGTGCGGCAAATTGTCCGTTCCATATTTTCGCTGTTTCTTATCCGATCGAAACGAAACTCACAGGGCCAATAGAGAATGTCATAAGCTAGTTACGTACCAAATTACAAGTCAATAACTTTAAAGCTGTGGCTGCAGTAGCTTTTTGCGGTTTGCGGGGGAAGGGGGGGAGGTATCCAAAATCTAAAACAAACTCGTGCTGCTCGCGAAATAGGAGAATCTAAATCCCGAATATGGTGTCTCTAGCTCTTATAGTTGCTGAGATCTAGGTGTTCATACGGACGGACAGACAGACGGACAGACGGACAGACAGACAGACGGACAGACGGACAGACGGACATGGCTATATCGACTCGTCTTGTCGTCCTGATCAAGAATATATATACTTTATGGGGTGTGCCACGCCTCCTTCTGGGTGTTACACACATTTCCTCTTTGCACTAAACTAATAGACCCTTTTTACTTTTTTAAAGTAAAGGGTCTAAACAGCATAAAATTAACAAACCATTAAATAAAACTGCAAAAATATAATAAAAGATATAAAATCAATATTAATTATTAAAAATTGTTATTTATTGTTATTCAAATGGATGCATAACGAGCATAAATAGAATTCTGACACCTGTATAAAATACAAAACAATTAAATTAATCTGTAAAAATGTATAAAAAAAAAGAAATAAAATCAATAGAGCTTATTAAAAATTGTTGGTTTTTTTAATTAGATAAAAAAATTATAACAACTGTTTCTTCAACTGGATCAAACAAAACTGAATTCCCCAAAAAAATATATATTTGGAGCAGCGAAGAAATTTAAAATTATAAATATAGATTATATAATATTAATAAAAATTCTATTAATATGAATTGCGATTTAATAAATCCAAGGATAAACATGATATCCGAAAATAGAGCAATATTATTTAATTTGAAAAAGCACATTAAAAAAACATTAATTTTTGTATACATAATATATAATTCTTTTTTAATCTAGCCATTTTTAGCTCTTTAATACTAATCTAGCGTGAACGCAGTTCACTAGTTAGTTTCATAATACCGCTGTAGAGTTCGTTGTTGTTGCCAAGCGCCAGCTGTTAGTTCGATAGACAGCACAGCTGTTATCGGTGTTCAACAGTCAAATCGATAGGCGTGTCATCGGTAGCGCGCCAAAGCGAAAATAGTTCGTTTGCAAAGCGACTGCGTGCATGGCAGATTCAAATTTATTAGATTTGAAATTATTTATTATGCTTAAACAATAGAGAACATCTTTATACGAGCTGATTAATTCCTGACCATAGCTGCTATAAATTAAAACATCACAATAAATACATTTAATGCAAAAAGAAAATATATAATTTAGCTTTAAGCATAAATAAGAAATAATACTAAAAATACACAAAAATAATATAATATTACAATATTACAAATAATTATAAATTAATTAAATAAATTTATGATAAATGGAATTCTAAAATTTGCTGAATTGACAATATTTGTGACTACTGTGTATACATGCATACATACATATGTATGCGTTTGTGTGTGTATATGCATGTATTGAGAAAACTTCAAGATGGCAGCCGTTAAAAAAAATAGCAGACAACTTAACACTATTTAGAATTTGCATGAACTGCGCTTTTTAATGAGCTACCACAAATATTCTCCACGCTTTGCCTTGGCAAATTTATCAAATATATACAAACAAACATGCATGTGCACAAACATATGTACATACATATGTATAGGATACTCAAGAATTTGCATGTATTGGGCGCACTTAAAAGTGCTGCCCATTACTTGGGTACACAGCTAAGCATGTATGTCCTGTCAGTGCTGCCAAATCTGCTTTTTATACCCTGTACAAATTTTAAATGGGTAAAAAATTAAAAATAAATTTAAAAAAAAATTAAAATTAAAAAATTATTATGTAAAACATAGCAGCAATGCTTCCTCTTACTTTTTTGTCTGTACATAGTGAGGCAAAGTCTGCAATATTGTTGCTTCAATAACTTTTGTGTTTGTTAACCGATTTCAATGCGATTTTCAGGATAGATAAATATAATGATAAAGAGTAAGTAAAGTAAGAGATAAGTAACAACCTTGCTATATTTTTAACCAATTCATGGGTACAGGATATTAAAGTGGCTAAATCTGAGCCCAAAATGGCCAAACTGGCAGCACTAGTGGGCAACGCTGCTGGGCAGCACTGCTGTGTCGTAGTGTGCGTATGTGTGTGTGTGTGTGTGTGTGTGTGTGTGTCCTTGCGTCTCGCATCGCGAAAGAAAGTTGACAAAATGCAAGTACACGCGTGCGTCTGACATTTTAGCATAAAAGTAACCGCCCACGCCCATGCCCACGCCCAAACACAGCACACACCTGCCACGCCCCCTGCCCAGCAGCCCACTGTGGCAGCTGCTGCTTGAAGTTTCCTTGCACACTTGGATATATCTGCTCATTATGCATTCATATTTTGCAATTACTTGCCACGAACACACACACACACACACCTACACAGATTATCACACACACACGAACACACACACACGCAGCAGCAGCAGCTAAAAGCGCAACAGCAGAGCAACAACAACAGCGAGTGCAACGTCGACTGTTAACGAGCAGCAGCGACTGTTAAGTTGCTGTCAGCGCATATTGTGCATGTGCATGTGTGTGTGTGTGTGTGTGAGAATGTTTGTGGGTGCGTTTGTGTGTGTTATCAAATGCGTTAAACAGCATGTTTTAATCCGCTGTTTCCCGTCAAATTTGGCTTTTTTCAATTGCAATTGCTAGGTAAATTGAAGCAACGGCAATTTTGGCTTTTTTCAAACAAAAAATGTCTGTTATTTAGAAACAATTATAGATCTGTCATAGTTCTTTTTATAGATGTTTGTCCAAATAAGTATAAGCGAAAAATTAACTATGTAATTGGGAAATAACTTTCAAGCATTCAATTTATTTCAATTTATTTCAATTCTTATTCGAAATGCAAATAAAAAAAATATTTTGGTATTTTTCGGTTTTTTTTTCAAATACTACATTTTTTTTTAGCCATATTTCTGTTTTAAAAATTTGGCAACACTGGTTTTGCAAGAAGAAAAAGTCAGGACTTGTTTTTGCCATTTCTGTTATTCGCCATTTGGCCCATTTGCAAGTCAGAGAGAAAGAGCGAGAGAGTGAGAGAGAGAAAGAAGTGTGGAAAGAGAGATGGGAAGAAATATGGCGTAATCTCATAGAATTTGCATATTCAGATTTTAATTATGCTGCAGCATGAAAAGATTAACAAGTTTTGGCCGAACGGCAACTGCAATAGCGTATTGTGCATTTTATATTTTAATTATGCTCCTTTTGCAAAAAGACATCCAAGAGGCAAAGAAAAGCCACACACACACACACATACAAAGGCTCCTTAGTCAAATGTGAGGTTAGAAACGAATTACAGCACTTATGTAATTCGTTTCTAACCTCACATTTGACTCGTGCAAGTAAACAATTTTAATTAATGCCAACACAATAATTAATTTAAGTGTTATGTTATCAAAAATAATATATGGATCTCTATGGTTTACGTTATTGTAAATAAACAAATATTTTTTTAAAGGAAAAACAATTTTCAAACTGATTTGTTTAAATTTGTTCCTAAGAATATATTTACTGTGCACCAAATATTTTTGCAAATTCGAAATTTCAAGACTTACTATTTGGGTTTGTAGAGTGGGATATATTTCGATATTGATTTTGCTTAACACTGATTTCTTATGTTCATCAATGTTTATTACATTCATAGTTTTACACCCAGTATCCATTGAAAATGGATAAAAACAGAGTTACTTTGGGGGACTGTATGTAAAACCCAGAAAGAGGCGTGACAGACCCCACAAAGTATATACATATGTTCTTGATCAGTGCGACGAGCTGAGTCGATATAGTCATGCCCGTCTGGCCGATGTTTGAACGCAAGGATCTCGGAAGCTATAAGTGCTAGAGCAACAATGTAGATAGGTTTATACCATAAGTATCTCAATTTTATTTCAAATGTTGAATGCCACGCCACCCCTACGCCCAAAATCAATAAAACCGACATAACCAGCCCAATTTTCAACATAGACGGTTGAATAACAGGCGTAAAATTGAACGTAGAAGGTTTTTATTCGAAATATGTACTCTCTACCAATACATTTATGAGTTGTAAAAAGCACATTGAAATCAGTTTACGAACACCGTAGATATTTAAGCAACAATATTGCAGGTTTCTCTTTGCTCGTCCTCTGTCTTGAATGAGAATATTTATAAATTTCCTTGGTTATTTTGTAAATCAAGAACTTTTAATAAATCTAAGATCTAAAAAATAAAAATCTTTTCCTGATATTTTCTAAAAAATGTGACCATTTGTGTGCAATTAGCTGTGCTCTTGGCTTAACTGTCCCACTTTTTGTTTAAATACATTGCACTGTATGTGCGATTTGGCCCATTTGCATGTCTGAGAGAGAGGAGAAGGGGATGAGGATGGCGTAATCTCATAGAATTTGCATATTCAGATTTTAATTATGCTGCAGCATGAAAAGATTAACAAGTTTTGGGCGCCAAGATGAGCGAACGGCAACTGCAACAGCGTATTGTGCATTTTATGTTTTAATTATGCGTCTTTTACAAAAAGACAGCCAAGAGGCAAAGAAAAGACACACACACAGACATAGATTTCCTAGGGATAAGTGCTGTAATTCGTTTCTAACCTCACATTTGACATGTGCTTGTAAACAATTTTAATTAATACATTTTTGTATGTAAGCTGTCGCAAAACTTTGCATTTCAATTGAATTTTCTAGCTGGTTGGTTGTTTAATGTCTTTGATAAATAATGTAGAGTTTAACTTATCGATAGGATAAACTCAAAATGTTAAAATTTATAGATAAGCAAGATCTCAAGATCACATATTCATAAAGAAAAAGAAGCGGCATTTTTATTTGCGCCTATTTTCTATATTTTAGATTTATTTTAAGAAATTTGTTTAGTTATTTTGTAGTTTAAATTGTGATCTTTCGATGCGATTTGTTACACCAAAATGTTGAAATTTATCGATAAGCAAGATCTCAAGATCACATATGCATAAATAAAAAGGAGCAGGATATTTCTTTGCACTTATTTTATATATTCTAATTTGTTTTAAGAAATTCTTTTAGTTAGTTTGTAATTTAAATTGTGATCTTTCGATGCTAAATGTTTACACCCCGAGTATTTCATAGGGTTCCAGTATTCAGCTCGTATCGCTTATCTTTGGCTTATTGCAATAGAGACAATTATGCAAATGAGCTTAGCTTTCATGGACTGTGTGTATTTCTCATATCAATTAAATGATCTCTTGTTGCGGGGACGCAATCAATGCCGACTGTATTCGCACTACAATTATATAAACATAAAATCAACAAATTATCCTAGGGGGTTGTTCCAAAACACCCACTTGTCGCTGCACTTGAAAAGTGTCAAATGCTGGCCGAAAAAAGGGAAAATTGAAATAACAATCATAGCGATAACAATAATAATGATGTTGTTAAGTAGCAACTACCCTTTTATTAGCATACACAGATTGTGAGTCCCTTATACCCTGTATTTTATGCTCAAAAGGGTTTACCACCAGCGAAAAATAGCATCACATTGACAACATTTTTTCAATATTATAAGCTACAAGTATTTATTATAAATATTTAACTATTAAATTATTGATTTAAGGAAATAAAACAAAAATCAATAGGCATCCAAAATATCGGATAAAAGCCAAATTTTAGGAAAGTCATTTAATAAAATGTAATATATACAGCGATTATTAAATTACGATTTTAACAATTAAATCGAATTAAAAAAAAAATCGAACTTTTTTCCACCTTTTTACAACAATTCTGTATTTCTCATATTTTATTTTTGCGTAGTTTTAGCTCTTGCCGTTGTTGATTTGCAATCAGTCAGGATAAACAACTTAACAGATGATGTTTCTTCTTCATAGTGCTCTCCACTCGATAGGTTTATCGGCGGTGGGTCGACATACCACCACAATTAAGGAATATGCAGTAATAAAATAATCTACTTATTTTTCTTCACGAATTGAATAGTTTAAGAATTTGCAAAATTAAATGATTTTTTTATTTTATGAATAATGTTTCTTCTTAATAATGCTCTCTACTCGATAAGTTTATCGGTCGACCACCACAATCAAGGATTTTATGGTGTTTAAATGTTGTATTTAATTTTCTTCACGAATCGTACAGTTTAAGTATTTGCAAAATTACATGATTTTTTTAATTTCATGTTTACAGGGTAGCTGCTAGTCGTGGCGCTCTCTGCAGCATGATTTAGCTGACTTGTTGTTATTAGGGGTTGGGCTCGTTGTTTAGCGAGAGGCCAATCTGTAAATTTTACGCCTAATTTAAGACAAATTGTTGACATACAGTCAGCACTTTTGTGGTTTTCCAGATGGTATGCCACGATTTTATACTCTTTTGTGGATTAGCGGGGGGTACAAAAGCCAACAGATTTTCATATCATTATATTGGGTTGCCACTGTTTGCCTCTCCGCTTTAGGCGTTTTCTTTTTTTATATTTTTTATTATTATAATGCTGCTGTTTATTTCTTTCATTTGTTGGCTAACGAAGTTGTTTAGCTTGCGAATAATACAGACGACGAATAATACGAGGCGACAGACGAGTGCTATATGCCCCAAAGTCTGGCATTACGGACAGTTTCTAAATTGCCAATTAGTTAGCAGTGGCAAAAATAGAGGTTTGCACTCTTAATATTACAAAAAAAAAAAAACAAACACTTTTATTATTGTAATTGCAAGTTCAATTATCATTAAAGTTTTTTATTAAAAAAAAATTAAAAATTTTAAAATTCGTTGTATTTTAAAATAACCTGATTTAATGATAAAATTCGAATTAAATATGATTCCGAACTATTTATTTGTTGATTTTCAAATTCAGAACAGGCCTCATAAAAGTTCTAAAACAAATTTTCCATAGTTTAATTTTTTATTTGATATTTCATTTACAGACCTGTTTTAATAACCCAAATTCGATTTAATTATGATTCAGAACAAATTATTTTCGATTTAGAAATTCACAACATGCAATATAGAAATTCTATAATAAATTTTAATATTTTATCCTAATTTTGTTCTTACAAGCTATCATTGATTGACTGGGATTAATTGACGCCATTGATTGATAGATTGATAGTGGAAAAAAAGTTTCCAAAGACGTTTCAAAATGAGTTCGGGAACTATTTTCTGTGGACTGAACTATAAAATACCACAAATGTTTCTATTTACAGATCCATTAGCTTTAAACAAGTGTTTTTTGAATTTAAAAGTATGTACATATTTTAAAATGATTTGTTTGCTGTAGAATGCAAAAAGGATTCGAAAAGCATGGAGAATCATATATATATATGTACATATATGTATATATTTATATATATAAATAGCATTAAGAGCTTAGCGCTGCGATTCTAAGGGATATAATGCCTACAGATTATGTCATACACGCCGCAAAAACGAAACCCACTTGACTTCCGACTGAGACGCACCGCCGGAAGGGCGTTAAGTTGGCCGCAAGACCTTGTCTCGCTCGCACATTGTGCTCTCTCTCTCTCTCTCTCTCTCTCTCCCTCTCTCTCTCTCTCTCTCTCTCTGTCTTTCTCTCTTACTCTCTTTGTGACCTCAGCTTTGTGGTGGATGTTTCGGTTTTGATTTTGGTCTCGTTTTCAGTTCCCATTTCGTGATTAAAATGTTTGTCATTATCCGTTTGGAAAAATGTTGCAAATTGTGTTTGTGCCGCAGGGCGTGCTGACACTTGTCTCGGATTCCGGCCCTGGCTCCGGGTCTTTGTTGTTGTCAGTGATGACAGTTTTTGAGCGTATTGGAAATAAACCAAATATATTTTAAAAAAATTATAAAATAATAATGTTGATAAGGCACAAAATTCATTTTTCCTAACATAAAAATTTAATTTCAGTTGAAAAAATGTAAAAAAAAAAATTTTTGGCCTTTAAAAGCAAATTTTTTAGACCCATATTTAAAGCTTTAAGAGCTTTAAAATCAAACAAAATGTTATTTTTTTTTTTAATTTTTGAATTCTTGGTATTTATCCTTACATAATATGGGATGGTAAAATTTACTTTTTACTTATATATTTTTGGAACTAAATCAACATATTTTTTGACCATATTTTATTTTATTTTTTTTTTATTTTAAAATTTTTTTAACAAATCATTTAAAATTGAGACAAACTGACAATTGAGTTTTGTTTTTCAAAATTTTTACCTTTGATAAAAAAAATGGGATTTGGACCCAAACAAAAAAAAAAAACACAAAAGCACTTTGAATAATTTCTCAAAAAATGTGAAAACTTTTTAATATTTGGATTTAAATAAGCTAGGTGGACAGCTCTAGTTATTGTTGGTGTTTCTGGATATGATTCCAGTGGATGTCATCGCCATCGTTAGCAGAACTTCAGATGTCTCCGTTAATTGTTTTGTCCGTGTGTCTGTTAAATTGTTTAGTTGACTTGGCAAGGAGACATTATTTTTGATAAATTATAAAAAAAGAGAAGAAACATGGATATTATTTTATTTCTCCTTTCAGACCTCTAAATCTTCCAGTTTCTCACTTCTACAAAATCTCAGGTCTTCTAGGACATCGTCAAACCAACTTTTTCTGCGACGTTATCTTCTTAAGT